>CM060919.1:10797500-12047500 GCA_030737875.1 Allium sativum
GCGAGATCGCACTTGCTATAGAGTTGGCAACCTCATCATGGGTTCAAAACTCTCTCTTAGGATTTAATTTAGTACTGCCTATGTATTTTATCTAATGTATTTCAGTTTGTATTTAGGCTAGTATCCTAACCTTGTTATGTACTTTTCTAGTTATTAATAAAAGCGAACCAATTTTCAAAATAATATTAATAAATAAATAGGGATAGGCTATTGAAACACAAAATTAGAAACACAAAGTTTGGACTGTTTGATTTGTTTGTCTTTATGTGGAAAGTGGAATTCATGGAGAGTTAAAGTTTACAGAACTGTTTTTGATACTAACGAAATGAATTCTTTATTGTACAAAAAACTGTCTAATACATTGCGTCAGCCCATAATATAAATACACATAGTTGGGCCTTGGGCTGAAAAATGATTGGTTACATAATAGTGCTTTGGATTGTTAAAGAGAAAGCTGAGATGGATGGTTGATATCGTGCCATGTCTGTGATCCGAGTTATGTAATATATGTTGTCGGCAACTTGTGCTTTTATCTCATTTGTAATACGCCCCTCTGGAAACTAGGGTTTCTCAAACCCTAGTTTTCACACTAATCATGGCGGCGCTTGCTCCATCGAGGGTTCTCTGGCTTTGTTGACTTCCGATTTGAGTGGCGCTTTCTCCATCGAGGGTTCTCTGCCTTCATTGACTTTCGATTTGAGTATGGGTGGCGGCGCTTGCTCTATCGAGAGTTCTCTGACCTTGTTGACTTTCGATTTGAGTATAGAAGCATGTTTAATGTTGCTATGCTTGTTCAATCTGCTGTTCTCGCTGCGATTTGGTTCGGTTTCGTCCTTGAGTTCATCGACGTTGAATTCCAAGCGAAATCTGGTAAAGTTCTTCATACTCGTTGCTTTTGTCAGTACATCTGCCTTCTGGTAAGTGCCAGGTATGTGGTTGACTTCAATTTCTCCCCTCTGTACCATCTCTCTGACGAAGTGTAGATCTATTTCAATGTGTTTTGTTCTAGCGTGTTGGATTGGGTTTTCTGACATGTACACAGCGCTTTTATTATCACACCATAGGATCGGCTTTGCTGTAGTTGTAATTTTAAGTTCCTTTAGCATAGATTGGACCCATTTAATTTCAGCTGCGGCATTTGCTATGCTTCGGTATTCAGATTCAGTACTTGATCTTGAAATAGTAATTTGTTTCTTTGAACTCCATGAGATTAGGCTTTGACCAACATAAACACAGTAACCACTTGTGGATCTTCTATCATCTGGATCTGAGGCCCAGTCAGCGTCTGCATATCCCACTATGTTTAGATGTTGACTGTTCCTGAGAATAAGGCCGTAGTTGATAGTTCCCTTGAGATATCTTAATATTCTCTTGACTGCTTTCCAGTGTGTGTCTAATGGTTTCTGCATAAACTGAGATACTTTATTAACACTATAAGCAATATCAGGCCTGGTTATAGTAGCATATTGTACTGCCCCTACAACCATCCTATATTCTGTAATGTTGAAAATAGCCTCTCCCCTGAACTTAGAGTATTGCTGACTGCTTATCATGGGGGTTGGTTGGGGGTTGGCATTCAACATATTAGTTTTGCTGAGAAGCTCAGTTATGTATTTTCTTTGACATAAAAATAACTGATTGTTAGATCTGGTTATCTCTATGCCCAAGAAATACTTGATGTTACCCAAGTTTTTAATGGAGAACTGCTTGTCTAAGTATAATGTCAATTCATCTATGTCTTTAATATTGTCACCTGTTATTATCAAGTCATCTACATATATCAAAATGTAAGTTGTGGATGACTGGTTGATTTTTGTGAATAGAGAATTGTCTGATTTGGTTGACTGAAACCCTAATTTACATAAGGTATTTTTCAGCCTATCAAACCATACACGAGGAGATTGCTTCAGACCATATATGGCCTTGTTTAGTTTACAGACATAGTTTGGATTGACATTATACCCTGGTGGTTGACTCATGTAAATTTCCTCCTTGAGTACTCCATTTAGAAAGGCATTATTGACATCTAAATGTCTGATATGCCAGTTCTTACTTATAGCAATAGTCAAGACAAGCCTAATAGTTGTGGGTTTCACTACAGGAGAAAAATTTTGATTGAAGTCAAACCCATATTCCTGTGTAAAACCCTTAGCTACCAGTCTGGCCTTGTATTTATTTATGGATCCGTCAGGATTCCTTTTTAATTTGTATGTCCACCTGCAGCCGATTATATTCTTGTTGGCAGGTGGACATACAATGTCCCAAGTATTGTTCTTCATTAGAGCATTGTATTCTTCATCCATTGCTGTTCTCCAGTGCTGATGTTTGATTGCCTGATCAAAAGTTTTAGGTTCATCAGTACTGGATGTAATAGCAAATGCTTTGGGTTTAAAAATACCACTTTTAGATCTAGTAATCATAGGATGGCCTGTAAAAGCAGGTTGTCTAGTTGGTGGTGAGTCATTATTGCTTTCTGTCCCTTCTGAAGTTGATTGATGACTGTTTGACTCATCACTTACTTGCTTTTGACTTTGTGCAGGTGAATGGGATGTCACACTGGGTGGTTCAAAGCTCTCATAATCATTGTTGATTGGTGAGCTTTGAGCATCAGGTTGATGAAGATCCTCTGTTTGCTGTCAGCTTTCATTGATATAGGGTATAGGAGGTATGTAAATTTTTGGATTTCTAACCTTACCTGTCGTGCTTATTTCTGTTGTACTATATGGAAACACTTTTTCATTAAACACCACATGCCTACTTACATATATTCTACCAGTATTGTCAATGCACTTGTATCCCTTTTGGTTAGTGGCATACCCTATAAAAGTGCATTGTTTTGATCTGAAATTCAGTTTATTTGTGTTATAGGGCCTTAAATATGGAAAGCACAGACATCCAAACACTTTAAATTGTTTGTAGTCAGGCTTGACATTGTGTAATTTTTCATATGGAGATATGTCCTTTAATACAGAAGTTGGTTGTCTATTAATTAGATAAACAGCTGTATTAAAGGCATCTGGCCAGAATTTTAATGGCATGTTTGCTTGTGCAAGCAATGTCAAGCCTGATTCAACCAAGTGTCTGTGTTTTCTTTCTACTATTCCATTTTGTTGTGAAGTGTATGGACAAGTAGTCCTGTGAATAATGCCCCTATCTTGAAAGAATTTATGTAGAGTCTTAAACTCACTACCACCATCAGTTTGAATGATCTTAACCTTATGATCATATTGCTTTTCAGCCATGGTAATAAAATTAGTGATAGCATTATGAGTTTCTGACTTGGTTTTTAGAAAATATGTCCATGTGAATCTAGTATAAGCATCAACAAGTGACACATAATACTTATAACCATAGTCAGAACAAACTGGTGATGCACCCCATAGATCTGTAGCAATTAATTGTAATGGATTAGTGTATATAGTATTGGAATCATTGAATGGCAGTTTATGATTTTTTTTTTTCATTTGACAAAATTCACAAATGTAAGGTAAGGATACAGGATCAAACTTGATATGATTGTCATTCAATATTGTTTGAACAATTTTAACACTAGGGTGCTCGAGCTTGCAATGCCAGACATCAAATACATTCATACTGGTATTGGCCTTAACACTCAAATTACATGTGGCATTGCATTTTTCTTGGTTAACATCATGCTTGTATTTAACAGATTTAAACTTGTACAGGCCATTTGCTAGATCACCCTGTAAAATGATTTTTCTAGTTAGAATATCTCTAACTAAACAATATTTTGCGAAAAATTCAAAATAAACATTGTTGTCCTTAGCACATTGAGACACACTAATCAGATTTTTAGTAATTCTTGGTACTCTTAACAGATTACTTAAGAGTAATTGTTTACTGCCATTAATATAAGCATCTCCAATGTGTGTGATTTGCATGTGTTTACCATTAGCAGTAGAAACAGTTTTATTACCTCGATAGTCCTTGCATCCAACATTCAGATTGTCCAGGTTGCTTGTAAGATGATTGGTTGCTCCTGAGTCAGGGTACCAGCTGTCATCTTGCAAGTGTTCTGCTCTGGCAATTTCATTACCTTTGCTTGGTTCTTGATCCATTTGCGCAACATTTACATTAGGATTGTTGCTGTTTTTCTGGATCTGATTATTATTAGAATACCTGAAATAACATTTTAGGGCAGTATGACCAACTTTCTCACAGATCTGACATTTGGGTCTGTTATTGTTGTTCCATCTGCCTCTGCCTCTTCCTCTGTTACTGCTGCCACCTCTTTGGTAAGTTGATTCAGTCCTGTTATTTGAGTTTTGACTTTTGTTCTTGCTTCCTATGGCTAGATTTGCATTAAGATCAATTTCTTGAATTCTTTTGCTACTTATTCTTGATTCATGAGATAGTAAGATAGCATGAACTTCATCGATAGGAGGAACAATTCTTTGAGTAGTGATGACTGCAACAACTGCCTCGTATTCTTCATTTAATCCATTCAGTAGATAGAGGACATGATCTCCATTAGACACTTTATTTCCTGTAGCTCCTAGTAGATCACATAGCTTTTTGACCTTAGCTATGTACTCTCTCATGTTCAGATTTTCCATTTTTATGTTTTGAAGCTGTCTTTTAAAGTGTAAAACTTTTGCAGATGACTGATTATTGAATTCTTTTTCTATTGTGGTCCATATGTCATTAGCAGATGTGCATCCAATGACGGTTGGTAACAAATCTTCACTTATTGAGGATAAGAGCTAAGCACTGATTAATCGATCTTGTCTATGATACTGAACATATGCCTCATTGGCAACAGTTCTGTTGTCTTGATCAGTGATGAATTTGGCAGGGACTGGGGTAGTGCCAAGTATGAATCCCTCCAGGCCGTAGCCTTGAATGGCAGTTTCTACTTGTAACTTCCATAGCAAGTAGTTTTCTTCTTGAAGTTGTACAGTAATTAACTGACTTTGAGGACTAATACCTGTTTTGACTAATTGATGTACAGGTCCAAATGGTTGGATTGGCGGATTTGGTGGATTTGATCCAGCATCTTTTCCAGTTCCTGATGTAGAGGATGTAACCGGGTCTACCATGATGAAACTATATCAAGAACTTCAAGAAGTTCAAGAAATTCTGAATCAAATGTCGTTTATGATCGAAAGTGAGAAATAGCTGATGCTCAGAGAAAAGCAGCCGAGAGATTGATGATGAAATCAGTAAGAGTAATTACAGAATCTGATGAGAACTCTCTGGTGAGGCTTTAACTGAGTTTCGGTGAGTTTCTTTTCGATCTTGTATTGGATTCTTGATGATTGATTCAGAATTTCAACAAGTATAGTATGATTTATCGTGATGCAGCCGAATTCTTAGTAATTCCAGGCGTGGCACCGATGATCATATTATGCTTTGTTCTCTCAAATGATGAAACTTATCTGATGAGAGAACCTATACCCAGATGATGAAATCAAGCTGATGGGTAAATTTTTACTGAAAATTTACAAAGAATTGGTGCCGTTAGGCTTGGAGATCGCTCTGATACCAAGTTAAAGTTTACAGAACTGTTTTTGATACTAACGAAATGAATTCTTTATTGTACAAAAAACTGTCTAATACATTGCGTCAGCCCATAATATAAATACACATAGTTGGGCCTTGGGCTGAAAAATGATTGGTTACATAATAGTGCTTTGGATTGTTAAAGAGAAAGCTGAGATGGATGGTTGATATCGTGCCATGTCTGTGATCTGAGTTATGTAATATATGCTGTCGGCAACTTGTGCTTTTATCTCATTTGTAATATGAAGATCCAGTGGTTGAGATTTGTGTGTTCAATTTATTTGTCATCATTTTGTGTCTAAATAGAGTTTCCCATATATATATATATATATATATATATATATATATATACACACACACACACACACACACACACACACACATAAAGTGGATGATGAACATCCTTAATTTTACAAAAAACCTTTATATTTTAAAAGAAAAACACACAATATTCTAAATGTTGAAGAATGAGAAATTCTAATATTGAGTCTATAATGGTCATCATAATAAAATACGTAGCACAAAGAGCAATAAAGCTCCCAAGCAACCAATATTCTAAATTAAAAGTTGTTACTTGTGCAATTTGTAGATATTGCTTGAATAATAAATATAAAATAGAAGAACATTTATTAGTGATTTACATAAGTCAACAATGTAACGTACGTTAAATTTGAAAATCAAATAACATAATATAGTCAAATCTCATGTCATTAGTATGTCGAATAGATGCACATATGTTTATCGCATTCTAAATGTACATGTATAAATAAACAATATCACGATGCAAGTTCAACCCTTTTAAATCACCACTGCCAATTTATATCCTTAACTGTACAAATGATGTAATAGTGTCTTCCATTTTAATATTAATTATTGTACTCCCTGCCCATGAGAGAGGAAAATCACTTAGAAGCGATGTTTTGATCCTTTTACAAATGCAAATATAAGAGCAAGGATGATAAACAAATGATATCTTCTTACATTATAGGACCAAAATATATCAATTTAGGACGTACTTAAATGTACACTTTCTACCTACAATATTACTAATTATTAGGCGAATCATAGAAACATCCATTATTGATGAAATATATGGATCTTGCATTCATAGAACAATATAAATGTGAGATGGTTTCTTAGCTAGTTCAAACTAAAAATCTAATAAAATATTTAGCATGTATGATAAGTTCTTTATTTCCTTTCAACATTTTGCATATTTTAAATTTTTTATTTGAACTGGTACCGAACTATGCTTCAAAAAATTGTGTTTCATAATAAACTATTATTAAAAAGAAAATCATAACTGGAACAGTATGCACGCGGCTATATTTACTTAATTACGTATTTTATTCTTTGATTTTCATTGACTACTTTGTTCCTGACGTCCTGCCCTTCATTTTCTTTAAACCTCTTTTTCCGTTAAAAAATCATAATTGTATCATTCTCATTGACAATGAGATATATTCCAATAAAAATATTTAAATGTACAATCAAAGATCATGTAGTGCATGTTATTGTCTAAGAACCATAATGAACAAAAGTTGAATCTACCATCATAAGGCGCATTGAAGTTTAGAGCGTTAGTGGAAACAACTGCTGGCAAAACCAATCCTAGGCTTGAAATTGCAACAGCTTAAGTTTTCATTCTGAACACCCTAATGCAGCGACTTTATACTTAAGTCTACGCATAACTGGAAGTATCCAAGCTTCTAGCTCAAGAAGTACTTCCTGTAGTGAGTAACGTCACAAAATCCATATAGCTGTTGCCTGTTGGAGAAGCCTAGCAAGGCAGCAGGTAGTCTTTTAACGCTCTATCCAAACTTGGCTATTGTAGTTTTGCTATCTATGGTGCAGCAAAGTATTTTACGTATCCATTGATTCTTGTAGTGCTACTGTATTTTTATCAGCCTGAAGCATCAAAAGCAAGACTAATTGAAGCATTATGTATGAATAAAATAGTCAATGAAACATAATATTGTTAAAAAAACATGCATAAGTGTACAATCAAGTTTTCACTATACATGTCAATATATTCCACATGGTGAAATTTTATCTCAACTATTTTTGCAAACCGCAAGCTTACCGTCAAATATAGCTCTTTATAAAGACCGTACAATTAGTAAACTTAATTTGGCACATTCAAAATAGGCAAATGGTTGTGCAATAAATCAAATAAATAAATGAAAAAAAAATAATGAATGCAGCATTATGTTTTAAAATAATTGTTGTGCTGGTAAAGATGTCATTTAAATTAAGGAAAATGACTGCAATGAATTCATTCATTTGGTTTTGTGTTCCTGCAACAGGGTTAAAATTTGTAATGAACAAAAATATCTTGTAATGCATTTCAATATCTAATTGTTTTAGCAAGGAATTGAAAATACAGATTACAATGCCAAAAATAGATGGAATAGGTTGGCTCCTGGTTAGCAAATTGGAACACGCTAACAACAAATATCAAGTTTGATATAATTCAATCCACGTATCTTTAATCACCTTTTCATTTATTTCTTTTTTTACAGAATTAATCACAAATATCATAAGCAAGTAGGAGTTACCTAGAATTCGAGATTACCTTCGAATTTTTTAGATCTAGCTGGAACACAAAATATTATACATGTCGAAATAAGCTGAACAAAATATCATTCTTTGAGACCAAGCATACTTTAGAATTTGAAAGCAACCCGTATATTTTCTTTTTCATCCAAGTGATACGACTCGTCAGTCGATAGATTTAATTTATATACGTCCTTGGATATGAAAACATGAAAAACAGAATCATGCACATTAACTTATTTTTATAATGTGGAAACTATTAAAATGGGTTGTTGGTTTTATGCTTGCGGAAAATATATCATGGAAATGACAACAGTTATAGAAGAGATGGTGAATTGCCTATCCTTATATAAATTCTCTTTAATAACCATAATGATACTCCATGGTTAAGTTAAAAAGGTATGTAATTATGATTTAACTCATAATTGTTTTTTCCTCAATATGTAAAATTTGTTGAATGGTGCTTCAAATTGTCCCACATCGGGAAATACTGAACTAAGATTCTGGATATAAACTAAGATGTTCTCCATCACTTTGCCAATTGGTTTTGTGATAATAAGGGGATTAATAAAAATCTAACATGGTATCAGAGCTCAGGATTTCAGTAGAGTTGAAGAGAAAGTCCTTCAATAATTGAAGGTGATGAGAAAGTGCATCACAAATCGAAGAGAAAGTGCTTCGATCTCAACAACTTTGAAGTAAGGGAGTGTGTTGAATGATGCTTCAAAGTTGTCCTACATCGGGAAATACTGAACTAAGATCCTGGATATAAACTAAGATGTTCTCCATCACATAGCCAATTGGTTTTGTGATAATAAAGGGAATAATAAACTCTAACAAAATTTATTTTCAGGCCCATGCGTAAACAATAGAGTGAATAAACTAATTATTGGACTTTTTTTTTTTTTACTCGTATGCTGTTGGATATCCGAAAACATGCAAAACCAGATCAACATCTATCTATACAGAAACTGTTTCTAGCAACAATGATGATAGTTTTGTTAGTTGGGATTAGTTAAAAAGAGCTTATAACGATGGTTTAACTAAAAATTGTTTTATGAGTCAATGTTCCTAAAATAGGTAAAATTTATTTGCAAATTCTTATGTTAGCAGAGTGGATACAATAATTGTTGGATATTTTACACTGAACCTTTTTCCACCAACTCCATGATTGCATATCCATGAAGAGAACTTATTCTTTGATGCTTGATTCAATAGCTAAAAATTATTTGAGATCCAGTCGATGAAGTGATATTGTCTAAGTAAATATTGTACTTGATTAATTTTTAGCGGTAAACTAAAATATAGTAAAATTATAGAAACGGTATTTAAAGGCTGTTATTACCTAATTCCATTGATTCGAGGAACCTTGAAAACTCCATTGCCTTTGTTAAGTACTTTAATTTATCCATTTTTGCTTTAGGCTGAACACCAAATATTGCTTTCTGACGTAAATAATTGGTCTACAGTGAGTGCCTTAGAATGAGCCAACAGTGGAAACTAATTATGAAGCGAAAGCATAAAATTGTTGAATATTCATCTTTTCATTCAATCAAAAAGCTCAAGCATTTATTTCAAATTCAAGTCTAAACATATTTGATGTTTAAGATGCAACAAACAGACATATATGACAGGTCAATGTATTCTGTGGGAAGTTATGTTGAATTCTTAATAGTTGGATAATCAAGGAAGAGAGATATATAGGATATATTCTCACTGCCCATTTCCTGCAGGATGAATAACAAACATAGGTTCTAACTAAATTTATAACTGAAATAGCTAAATATAATTTAGCATTTGTACAGTTGTAGAGCCAAGAATGACCTACAGATCAAATATTGTTGTAGTTTGTTAGTACCTAAACAACATGTCATCTAGCCTGCCATAAGCTATATTTAGTATACAATATATATAGAAATAGTGATATATGATTAAACATGCAAAAAACCAAGGAATAAGGGAAGTAGGCCTAAAGATAAATGTGTCAATATAAAAAAAAAAAGGTGAAACACTTCTGTGAGTACACAGCCAGAAAACGTGCTACAAAATTTGTAAACAGAATTTCAATCATCAATAAACCACGAAACAAAGTTACCTATATGTAACATTAATTATTAATCCACACAGTGAAACAAAGCCAGAAGGTGAAGGCCGACTCTGGGTGACGCCGGTAAATCAGTAAAACGATTCAATGAGGGAATTGAAAATTAGGGTTGGGTTATAAGACAGGAAGCTAGAATTTCGGATTCTAGTGTTTGGTGAAGCTGGCAGGAGGGATTTTAGTGTTTGGCTAAGCGACGCGATTCAATGTATATATGGAAGGAGCAAGGAAATATTTGTGGTAAGGAAGAGAACGATTTTATAAAGGGCAGTCTATAGGAAGCGAGAGAATGATAGTGTGACGGTTGAATTCTAGAAATGACAAATGATGTGGCATGTCTTAGCGCAGAGGAAATCAAACTCACTTTCTTAGTTAGGATTCATATCTTCGGTGAATTAAAAAGTAAATAAAATTAATTGTATTGAGGTGCTATAAAATGGTAATGTATGATTATACATAGTTTACGGTATAGCTAAAATGTGAATACTGTATTGTTCTTGGGAATATTATCGTATCCACATGGAGTTTTTTTAGAAACCTTAATAAAAGAAATTATAAAATCAAAATATATAAATAGTAAGAAATAATGCAATATACAGTAATCATAGCCATTTATTTGAGGGCTTACCTTCCCCATTTGCAGCACCAATTTGTACTAAGCCTTACTCTTTAATGTGCTTCAGGTTTCTGCAAATTTTCACAACACAAAAAGTAAATATAATACAATTCTAGCTTATTAGTTAGTAAAGCACCAAATAACTGTACAATTAAATAATTCTTATTTTAAGAACCTAACTTTTGAAGATTTATAAGTTACACTCTCCAGTAGAAAAATAATGGTTTTCTCTAAATAAATGGTAATACAATCAATTCCGTTTTCCTGATAGATCGATCACCGTTTAAGATAATAAGACAAATGTGCTCTATTTTCATTCGGTAATGGAGTCCAATTATTTCTAAACTGAACACGTTAACATTAATAAATGTCCCAAAATGCCTTGTTTCACCAAAAAGTAATGCATAATTAATATGCTATATATACAGGAAGAAAATAATGGTCAAGATTGTTTAGTACAAACACATTAGGAAATAAATATGAATTACATGAAATAAAGGTATGTTTCTATATGTACTTGGATTAGACAGTAAATAATTATTATAATAACACATCATTACTGATTTTCAAATAGTTCATATTTGATAAATATGGAAGCCTGCAACAGTATATTTTGGTAAGAGCATTCTATAAACACTATTCCCCACATTTGATGCTTGATGAACCATGTTTCTATATTATAATTGGATATGACAATAAATAATTAGTATACCGAGACATCAACATGAATTTTCAAGTAATTCCTATTTAGTAAATCTGGAAGCCCACAACATTATATTTTAGTAAGAGCTTTTGTGAAATTTTGAAAAATAATTGTTCAATGCATTTCATGCTCTAAAAATTAATGTACAAACTGCACTAATTATTAGATTTTAACAAAAGTGAATATAAATAGAAAAAAAACTTTCCATAATTTAAAACAATTATGACATGGTTTGGACTTTGAAATCAAATACTAATGACAAATGCAAATAATTTTAAAACTGGGATATAAGATTTAGAGTAGGAATGCTAGTAGTTTGAAGGCCTAACGTTAAGATAGTATTATTAAACATAAATGGAAACTAATTTTGAAAGCATTCTAGCAAAAATTGTGCATAAAATGTATCTCATACTTGGAAAACTATATTTACCTTTCCAAATTATGGACAAGTTAATTTTTATTAACCTAATGTCATATTTATTAGTTAGTGATTCTAAGAATCTGAAATAAAAGATATATTTGTATATGCATTATATTTGAAAAGTCAAACTTTAACAGTTAGAAATGTGAGGGCAAATAAAAGTATGTTCGAAAATATGTTGGCCCTGAATTATGCATGCAATCACTCATACCTGCCGAATTATGCATGTTGAGTAATTATGTCAAGGGAAAAGCATATTATAGATACTTAAAGTTTTGTCATTTTCGAAAATATATTGGCACAAATTTATGCATTAAATACTCATTTGAACTTTCAAAATTACTGAGAAAAACTTTTGTGTAGACACAAAGGATCAAGTAGACATTCCACTAAATATTTTTCTACTTGCATTCCATGTGATTATGATACTTAAAAGTATAGATTAAATAGTGAGAGCATCATCAACTGTCAGTAGCAGCAACTATGTAAGATTTTGGATTAGAATGTAGCAATTTAAAAACCCAAATGTAGAAGATAAAAATATTAATGAAAAATGCAATTCAATTTCTGGAAAAACATGGTAACAAAAAATTATATATGCATGCAAGGCTTTAGACTGAAAAATTATATGCTTCCGGAATTGTCACAAAATTTTGGACATTAGTTCCATGATTGGTATGAGATTCAGCATGAGTCAACTAAACTTCTATTAGAAAAACAGCGAAATTTTTACCAATATTTTTCTTGGTTGGAAAACATAAGATCATTCAATTAGGTCGAAACCGTTGGGTAACAAATAAATCAAATATATAAAACATAACTATCTAAAATAAACCAAATGTACAAAACAAAGAAAAAACTGGAATAAATCATAGTAATGATGGCATAATATTTTGTATAGAGAATATGTCTTTAAGATAATATTAATATAAGCTAGTGGTATACCATTATAAAAGCATAAACAACAAATTTGAGTTAGGCATATTAAAATGCATGATGTAAGACAATAAGTTTGACCAAAAAAGCAAACCCACAATCTCCTTCCAATTTAATAAATGAAAATTTTTAGGAAATGATCTTTTAGATTCCACTTTCAATTAGCTTAACAGATCCCTTGTTCCGTCCCAAAAGAAGCAGCACAAAAATATTTAAATATGAAAAAAATGATTAAGATCAAAATTCAATAACATGCCCAAAAAAAGTTCAATTTAGAAGAGCAAAAGTAGAGGAACAAAAGAATCTGAGGAAATATTAGATAACTGGTTAATTATTGAACTAAAGAATCAATAGTGGCGAGAAATCAAAATTATGGGGATTGAAAATAAACATGTTTCCATGGTGCAATAGTATGTTATAAAGATTGTGGACAGTGGCATTCTATTGAAATGCATGAAATAATACATCTTTTGAGGCTGAAGAAAAATAATAAGGACATACAGACATAGGTACATTCATTTAGCGTAAAAGGGGCTAAGAGCAATTATGGAGATGTGAAATAGAGAGATGTTAGTGTTGATTTTTGGTATTTTACTTGTCATTGAGTTTTGTCAGGTTTTTTCCCATTTGCAAAAGCTTCATTTTCAAAGCTTTCCGGCATAATAAGATGAGGAAAAAATGCACTACCCTTGAATAAGAGATTCAAATATTTACATGAATGACTTGTAACAGTAGCAATACGAATTTAAGTGAACTATTTAGTGCAAGTCCTTTTACATTATTATAATTTTTCAAAATAATGTTGGAGATCTCATACAATTCAATCAGAAAATTTACAGGCCAACAATAAAAATTTCAATAACAACAACGCTGTGAAGTATTCATATCGTTGATACTAATTGTCAAACAAAATTTTTTGAATATTTTGAAGTAGTTGAGACATGATTCTTCACTCAATTAAATTTTTTATATCACGATGTTAGAACGTAGCTAAGGAACATATAATAGACATTTAATAAAAAATCATATAGATCTTAGAATGATTTTTCTAAAACATTTGAACTGTCAAATATGAGATATACAGTTCAACAATGACATCCACACACGTGTGTATCTTTAATAATCAATAACAGCAAACAGAGTGAACCACAGGTAAAACCAAAGGACATGCCACCACAAAGATTAGGATTACGGAATTGCAATATAGTGGAAATTACATATAAGAATATGGTAATGTAAGATATAAAAAGGGGAATGGAAATCACCTGATCCAAAATCAAAATTGTCAGCCAGCCCCAACAGCTGGTTAAATGCGGGATTGAAACAGCAGTGCAAAAAAGGCAATGGTATAATCTAATTGAGTGAAGAATTGAATTTTACAGTATTAGATTCCAAAATTACCTGTAATAAGATAGAATTCAAAAGAGTGAAATAAAAGAGAAGACGAAAAACTTAAGCAAAAATGGATGCCTACCTGACTACCTATAGATTTCGAATAAAATCAGGGGTATGATGGGACGACGCAGATAGATTGGGAAAGTGGAGTGCGCTGTTGCAGTGGAGGCAGCTGTCTAACGTTTTGTTGAAATTAGGTTATTCTTTGGGGGACGGCTGGTAGGAATTTTTTAATCTCAAAATTAGAGTTTGGCAGAATGAAGAAAGAGAACGAAGGAAGAGAGACGGAGAATGTAAACAGAGGAGCAAATAACGCGACTGCTCATTTCCGGAAAGCGTGAGGCGGCCTCTGCGCCCTTCAAAGATAACTCGCTAAGGAAGAGAACGATTTTTAAAAGGGCAGCCTAAGGGAAGCGGGAGAAAGGGAAGCGAGAGAACGATAGTGCGACGATTTGCGTTCTAGAAATGACAAATGACGTGGCATGCCTCAGCGAAGAGGAAATCAAACTCACTTATTATAATTTAGTATAGATTTTTAACGGATATTTTGCAAGAAATTTTAAGTGAAAAACATTAACTCTCAAATTACTCAGAATTTTCCCTAGTCATGAAAACATTAAAATTCTGGGTATTTCGTCACATCTCCATCTACGTGTATATCCATATTTATTACAACAGTATTGTAACAAAAAATATTACTCTGTTATGACACCCACTAATTCCATGTGTGTGTATTCTTTTATATACCTTATCATTTGAGATTAATTTCAAATATAATCCACACACCCATGCTAATATATACTATCTAAGTCACATACAACAATGTTGTGGAGTTTTTCTACTCGAGATCACTTAAACACAAACCTCAATGCTGTATAAATGAGCTAGATCATGATGGAAGTGCAAAAACAGCCAATCAATTTCACAAACTCAAACAAGAGAAATTCGAAAACCAATCACAAATAATAATTACAAAAAGTACTGATTTTGCAGCTGATGAATTCGTCACAAATCGTCGTCGCTAAACATGTATTAGCGATGGATTTGTAACAGATAGCACTGAATGGTAAATTTCACGTCGGTATTTTTGTGACTATTTTGCGACGAAAGTTAACATCAATTCTCCGACACTTTACCGTCATTTGACAATATATGTAAATTTAATATATAAAAAAATTACCGGTATTTTACCGACGGATATATATTCTTTTAAAATTCCGTCGGAGATCCCTTCCTAAACAGCAAGGGCTTAAAAATGGACAATTTCAACTTTTGCTTCAGCTTAGGTATCTGTCGATTATTCGTCACAAATGTTAACATTTTAACAATGTTATTGGTGACAGTTGTTTTCATTTCCATGGGCAGTCACACGCAGATTTGCAAAACCCACTTGTATTCCCTTTCTATTCTATCAGTAAATGTTATTACAATAAAATACTAGTTTACAACTGACGAACGCCAATGTCAATTTAGATACTTAGTTAATATGAACTCAAAAGTAACACCATTCGTAATCAAATAACGACATAGAATATCAATTAACATACAAACACAATACATAATTAAGTTGCTAAATTCAAAACATAATCAATAGTATACATAATACATATTACATTGACATAGTATAAAACTATAGATATATTAATATTTTATACATTGGCAGTCAGTTGGTCGATCTCCACTTCCACCACTGCTCCTTGCCTCCTCAGTCCTCATATTAGCTTAAAACCTGAAATACGAAATAGTGATAACTGGTGGTAGAGGTAGATCTATCCAAGTGCAACCCAGAAAAACTATAATTCAACATCACAAACAACACATTAGGATACTTCACGGCCTTATGTGATGGTTCGCATTAGAAAACAACACATTTGGATTGAGCAAAGATAACATAATCATTACACAACATAGTCTTAACAGCATACATGCTACAAAGATATATTAGAATAGTGAAGAAATTATTTTTTACTTATTTTATCCCTAGTCTTTTTTGTTAATGAACTACATGCAGTATTTGTATCATCCAAATCTTACTCGGGAAGAAAATTATGCTATAATAAAGTTCCTGTTTTCAGCCTTTTTTGGGTATAAAGTATGGCATAAATAAAGGGTTTGATAATGACACCGTAGAGCTAACTGGCTAAAGTTGAAAATGTTTCTGTAAACAACTTATCATTGGAAAATCGTAGCATAGTTCAGATGAATCAAGTAAACATATGTAAGTTAAAATGCAGCTACAACTGAAAATGTATGCGACCATAAAAGCATATTTTTATAAAACGAATATTTACAATTTTAACTTTTAACATTTGCAGTTCTTATTTTAAATATTTGGAGTTCTACATGTATATGTACAATTTTAAATGCATGCTTTCATCGGCAGATGCTGAGAGTGGTATTTCCTGAATTTTGTTAAGAGGAGACCGGAGTGCTTTGAAACCTTTTTTTCTATGATATTTTAAAAAATGTCCAAAAAATAGACAAGCATGAGCCAAATAAAAAAGAATACAAAGCTCCTTCTTCATATAAAGAAAAATATAAATTTGTGTATAACCTTTAGTTTGTAACACCAAATACCAACTATGCATTTTTTGTAGAGGAGAAAAATGAACGCATAAATTTTTACAATTTTATGTACATATTATACAATGCTATTTACTACAACCAATACAGATAGTAGCTGAACAGTTGCATACATCCTAGACAATTAGTTCAGAGTCAATTTCACTCTCCAAACACTTATGAAGAGATGTAAATGCATTTAAATTTCACATATTAGTACATCCACCACTGAATCCATTAATATATAAATATCAGCACAACGATTAATTAGTTCAATTTTCATTTTAGATATACTACTATGATTTTAGAAAGCAATCAAAGTAACATAAAAGTGAATCAGGATTCAAAAAAAAAAAACCATATTCAGAGAAAATGTTAAAAATAGACATATTTTGCATTGTATTAGTAACCAGGGGCTATAACTTCGAGGTAATTGTTATTTTTCCCAAACATAATTCGAAACATTCCAAAAGCAGTTGGTACTTGGTAGTAATCACAGTTAGTTAATTTATTAGACGTTATGGACTTTGTACTATTGGCTAAATAACAAATATCAAAATTATTAATGGAACTAATAATACAGTCTTCATGCATTTTCATACAAATTTAGGGAATCATGACATTTTCGCAATTTCTTACTGCTTCTAACCCTTATCAGTACTTAAAATTAAAGATGGATCCTAATGTGTTGTTTTCTAGTGCAAACCATCATATAAGGTCGGGACCCAAAAGTGCTTTTAATGGCTTAAACCAAACTCATAGTCCCAATTTAGATTGCAATGCAGTTGATAATGAAACAAGTGGTGTTGACAGAACAAATCCCATATAGAAAAGCCTCGATTAATTTTCCTTTTTTTGTTTCTAAACAAAAAATTTTGCCCACTTCAATACGCAGTGTAAATTATCGAGAAACGGACTGAAATGATCCAGGGTGATGAAGATTGAAATAATGTGCAGGAAAAAACCAGGGGATTTAGAGTGAAATTAGGTTATCGATTAAGGATGAATTTGGGGTTTAGGGTTTTCAGATGATCGGAGGGGGTTCAGAGATGATCGGAAGAGTTCAGAGAGGAAGATTGAATATCAGACAAGAAATAGAACTATGGTGCATAAGGAAAGAAAATAATTTGATTGAATAGAAAGTAAACTGTTTTACTAAAATTCTGCATATCAAATTTACAGATGACTTGCACTTATATAGCCTTAACCTTAACGGCTATATTCTCAAACAAGATGATTTACAACTTAAAATGGATCGAAGCCCAGGTTTTATCATTTTTATTAAGCATTGGTTTTGTGCACGTGCACTTGACACAGGGACATGCACATCTCGTTTAAGCCATCCCCTTCCATCATCTTCTACTTCCACCACCTGACCTTCATTACTTACATCAGTGGTCATGTCAAGGAGTGCTCTGATGAACTCTTTGCCGGAAACTGATGAACTTGCGTCTCTTCATGGATTTCAGCCCTTTTACATAGTTTTAACATGGAGAGGTTGTTACATCTCCCATCCCATTCGAAAATGGACCTTGTCTCAAGGTCTAAAGTCGGGAATCGTCTTATCAATGGCCAATAGTCTTCCCACGTAGCCTCCTCTTCAGATCTCCCCATCCACTTGATCAAAACTTGCACCACGGCCTGTCCATTTCTAGGTACCATTCTTCGATCTAAGATTTTTTCCATTTGTATTACTTCTTCTTCCTCGTAATTAGGGACATCATCTTGAATTATTATCTGATCACCCATCTTTTTCTTCACTTGTGAGACGTGAAAAATGGGATGGATCTTCACATGGTCTGGTAGTTGTAACTTGTATGCTACCTCACCTATTCTTTCAATTATCTTGTAGGGGCCATAGTATTTAGGAGACAGCTGGTGTGTCTTGTAATTTCTAGCAGTTATCTGGCGGTGTGGTTGTAATTTAAGAAACATCCAGTCGCCAATTTGAAATTCCCTTTCTACTCTCTTTAGATCAGCATATTTTTTCATTTTATCTCGTGCCAACTTCAAGCTATCTTTTAGAAACTCGAGAGTAATATCTCTACTAAACAGTAACTCTTCCACTTGTTCAACCTTAGCTGTATGTGGCACGTAACTCAACAGGCTAAGGGTTCAACTCCATAAACTGCTTTGTAAGGAGTCATTTGCGTCGCTGCTTTCCATGTGGTGTTATACCAAAATTCTGCTAGTGTTAGCCAATCATTTCACTCTTGTTGTCTGTGGCAAATAAAACATCTCAAGTAGCCTTCTAAAATCTTAATGACAACTTCACTTTACCCGTCACTTTGGGGATGGTAGGCAGAACTCAACTTCAGTTTACACCCTTGTAATTTGAAAAGCTCTTGCCAAAAGTTACTCGTGAATATTGCATCACGTTCATTAACTATGGACTTTGGTAGCCCATGTAACTTGAATACACCACTGAAGAAAACTTTGGCAACATCTTCGGCCATGTATGGATGACATAAAGGAAAAAAGTGAGCATACTTACTCAATCGGTCCACCACTACAAAGATAACAATAAACTTATGGCTCTTAGGCAAGCATGTTATGAAATCCATTGATACATCTTCCCAAATTTTCTCAGGAATGGATAGTGGATATAACAACCCAGGAAGCAACACATTTTCTCCTTTGTTTCTCTAACAAGTATCACAAGGTTTCACAAAAAAATCCACGCTCCTTCTCATATTTTTCCAAAAAAAAGTTTGCTTGATTTTTTTCATTGTCCCTTGAATTCCAGAATGCCCTACTAAAGGTGATGAGTGATGCTCGTCGAATATTGTTTGTAACAAACTGGTTAACTGATGGTCCAGTAGTAATTTTCCTTTGTGAAATAGTAACCCATCCACCAATTTATATTTTTTGTCACATAATTGTCCCTGATTGTAATTTAATATCTTTTGCTGGCACCAAGGTGAAGCTAGTAAGGTACTTTTTAGTTCTTGTAGCCATGGACTTTGTAGTGTAGATACTGCATGGGATTGTACTATGATTTGAGAATTGTTTTCTTTTCTTGATAAGGCATCAACCACAGTATTCTCTTTTCCACTTTCATATTCCACGGTATAATCTAGCCCATGAAGCTTAAGTAAGATTTATTGAATTAGACTTAGCTTAAGTAAGAAGAAAAAAAAAACACTCATGGAAGCAATAAAGCATAGAGGATACCAAAAGATACCCTGCTTTGTATAACAAAAAAAATGTCAATGGCATTTGACTAATTGTTTTAATGATTAAGTTATTTCTACTCAAACTTTTTTTTTTTTGAATTTGTTCACGAGGAAAACCGATCGAAGTCGTAAAACTATACCTAGTGCACCTAGTTCATACTCTATCTAGTGCACCTAGTTCATGATTATTTTTTTAATGCTGTCATACCATTACTCACGGGTTGAGAATGGTTCTAGCTTTAGCCCTTATGCTTCAAATCCAATCTGAAAAAGAATGGAAATAGCGAAAATTTGATCATACAAAATGTAAAAATTCACCTTGGCATCAAAAAGTGTAATGATGGTAAGAGCGAAAGCAATCAAGATTCTCTATTGGTAAGAGCGAAAGCAAATCTTCTATCTCAAAAATTCTCTATTCTCTGCGCCGAATCAATCAAGATTCATAATTTTTACCTTTTTACAATTAAATCAAAGAAAAAAGTGGATTTAATTTCAAAAAGTTGGAAATTAGAAGTCCTAATTGGTTGGATATAAGAGAAAAGAGGATTTTGACAATAGTGGATTTTATTACGGTAAGAGCTGGCTTAAGAAATTTGATAGCTTGAGAATATGTTCCCTTCTCGTGTGCCTTTTGACCCACCTCAAAAATAAGCTTAGCAGTTGCCCTCCTTTCAGCCTGCTCTTTCACCACCTACTCTTGCGAAAATGTAGGAATTCAATTGTTAGTATATATATGCAAATTATAATTCTACCAGCGCATATCAAAACATTCATTTAAGATGAATTTGTCTAGTTTATGTTCAAACATTCATTCACTGACATAATCAAGATGGACAGCTAATAACAACATATTTAGTTTAGCAGTTTGCCAAAACATCCACTATTGGAATTGGTGACACATACAAATGGAGTTTGCCTGGTTAAAAATAAAGCTAAGATGTCTTAATTTGATTTTAACACCAAAGATAGTGCAATCAGTGTGTTTGTGCCCACGGATATTAAAATTAAAATTTTGATTCTTTTCTGACACATATGTCAACATATTGAATTGAATTGAGAACTGAACTTGACTTAGTAATCCAGCATGCATCTCTTCATGGAAATATGATAAAGACTAAACAAAAAGGGATCAACCAAACAGCAGAAAGTTAAATAATATATGAATGAATGCAGGTGCAACATACAATATACTATGTATTAAAGGAGCAAGGAAGGTAGCTGAAAAGAAATTCACTATACCAGTTGCATTATGTACCAAACACTATAAACTTTAGATATATCAAAAGGATGGTGAATCCAATAAGTTGCATCACATCATGTATGAAATTGGTATCTCATCCGTTCTGCTATGCATGTTCATATTATTCAATTTAGAAATTAAGCTGTGAATCTTGGTTTCCCCAATATACAGCATCTTGTGGAGTGAATATACCATATAAAATGATATCTGTTAGTATTTTAGCAAGTTAAACACACATGTGTGCATATCTTCCAAGACATTCAATTATACACTGAACATATAACAATATATAATTCAAAAAAGAAATTAATTTGTGAGCTAAAACTATAACCACACGTTAATCACCTATCAACAAACTGTCATTTCCTTTGGTTTGTCCAAATACTTCTTCAATTAGACATAAGAATTTCTTCAATTGCCCTGTCTAAATTGGCAAAAGCAGTTCCTCCAATACCAGCAGCTTTACTTGCCTGCTCCTTGTACCTCATCGCATTCATTCTAATCCTTATTCCTTCTTCACCTTTCATGGCTTCTTTTACTCTCATTGCCACCTCATCTCTCTTCACATCGCTACTAATCTCCAATCCAATCTCCCATTCGTTACATGCATATCTACAATTAGTTTGTTGTTCGGCAAAGAACGGCCAACAAATCAATGGAACACCACAACATATGCTCTCCATCATCGAGTTCCATCCACAATGTGTCAAGAAGACTCCAATTGAAGGATGTTTTAACACTTGTTGTTGCGCACACCAGCTTATTATCAATCCTCTTTTGCTTACCTCCTCTAACAGTTCTTCTGGCAAAACACTTGAACCTTTGCTTATTAAATCAGGTCTGATCACCCACAAAAACTCACAGTTGCTGTTGATCAGCCCCTGTGCAAATTCAGCCAACTGATCCTTAGTTACAACGGTTAGACTTCCAAAATTCACATACACAATCGAACTGGGTGTTTTATTGTCCAACCATTCTAAGCAGCTGTTGTCATTCACCCAAAAGTTAGAACCCGTAATCGAGTCCTTAGAAATATTTTTGCACATAATGTCCAAAGGGCCTAGGGCATATAGGGCAGGGAACACCTTTGACATTTCATCCAAGGTGGCTCCTTCTAATTCCTCAAAAGTGTGTATTAATATTGCGGTTGCTTTCAAGGAGTCTTGTGATTCTTCTTTTACGAAGTTCATGAATACATGGTTAAAGTTTGTTGTATGCACAAAATTTGTGAAGTCCTTTAAACGCATGTTCTTCAAACCAAGGATGCCATCAACTGGAGTGTCTAAGTATCCATTTTTCCGGTCATCTTCACCTAATAACAATGTAAATGTACAAAAGGTTAATGGTTATTCTATTTACAGCTGATACAACTATCTAAAAGAGCATAGAATGAATTGCATGTACGTACTTTTGAGGGGTACAATGCCTCTATCAATTAGTTCCTTAATGGCAAAGCAGCCCATGAATCCACACGCGCTCATTGAGCAGTAGGACAAATTTGGCAGCCCAAACTCCGCAGAGACAGCTAAGGTATAGCTCATGAAGGTGTCTGAAACTATGCAACTGACTTCTGGTTCTTCCGTTGATTCATTTAAATTCTTTAAGAAATCTCTGAAAATGTGTGACAATCTAAACCGATCTATTTGAGTAACGTTGGACATATCTTCAGCATTGGCCATGCTTTCCGAAGCAGACAGCCCATCTGGAATTGATTTGAACTGGAAACCAGGTAGGCCGTCAAGTGAAGAAGGACCTGAAGATTCAAGAATCCTGCTGTAGCTAGTTTGAGTATGCACAAAAGTGATATGGAATCCTTTGAAATGAAGGAGTTTTGCAAATTTGAGCATGGAGTTTATGTGGCCCTGTGCAGGGGATGGTATGCATACAGCATGAGCCTTTACTTCTCTTTTATTTAGACCCATTTCTTATTTTTTACCTTGTTACTTTTTTGTGGTTTGTGATGACAAGCATTTTAATTTATAAGCAGGAAGAGACGATGCTTCTTTAAGGGTCACCTCGAACAAAGAGCATAAAATTTTTGGAGTACTGCTGGTGCTGGGTCTTTCGATCTGTTAAATTAGTAAAAGGGCAATCTAGACTTTGTACACTCATTCGGTTGGTCGACGTCACCATCTCTTGTTTACCACATCAATTGTTCCTGTGCATGGAGCAGCCAAATATACGTAATAACTTACGTGTGGAAATCTGCTACATAAGAAATGGATAACTAAATGATTGGACACCCCCATATGGGATTTCAATTTTGACTTTGTTTTCTGGCTAGCTAGCCAACATGGGGTAGCCTGATGTTTTGGCAACCAAGGCAAAGGAATTTGCTTGGGTGCCAAACCAAATCAAACAGCAACATGAGTTTGGTTGAGATTTCTACAATGAAGCTGAATATTTAGGACCGGTTTCTAGCTTAACTTGATTACTGTTTATAACTTTATATATTATCATTTTTACCGGATATATTGTTAGAAATTTTAGATGAAAAACATTAACTCTCAAATGTCCCCTAGTCATGAAACCGTTAAATTTTTGGGTACTTCATCACATCTCCTTCATGGTAAAGCAGATACATGTTCATTACAACAGTATTGTAACAAAATAAAAAAATTGCTTTGTTATTACACGTCACTAATTCCATGTGCATGTGTATCGACAAACATACGTATACTCATATCTTCTTTTATATATTTTATCATTTGAGATAATTTCAAATATAATCCACACCCCCATGCCGATACTATCCAAGTCACATATAACAATGTTGCGGAATTTTCCTATTCGACACCACTCAAATGCAAACTCGATGTAGCAAAAATGAGCTAGATCATAACAGAAATGCAAAAATAATCAATCAATATCTCAAACCCAAATAAGAATAATCCAATAATCAATCACAAACAATCAACAAGGAATATAACGTGCAATATAGCAATAAATAAATCACAAACCAATTTATAGTAGTTCCACTAACGTAGTGTTAGTGTGTATATCCACTTAAGAGAGAGCTTTTATTAATACGAATGAGAAGCGTATAAGAGATTGATAACAATGATTAATAATTCACAAAGAAAATGATTTTTGAAGTTAAGAATTGAAGAATTTATAGGGTTGCCTAAACGTGACGTCTGGAGTGGCTATACGAGCATTATTCGGTTAAACCAAATAAACCAACAAATCCAATTTATTTTGGTCGGTTTGGTTCGATTTTGAAATTAAATCGGTTTGTAATCGGTATGAAAAAAATATTAAGTTCGGTTATCGGTTTAACCAAATTAACCGAACTTTTACTATATTTTCAAAATTATCAATATTATAATAAATATTTTGGTTAGTTTAGTTACTTAAATAAATTTTAATCATCACCTATGTATCAAAATTAATATTAGAAAGCATAAAAAACATAAATAATAATACTCTATTCATATATTTATAATTTATTTCAAATTATAGTGAATATTCCAAACACAAATTGTAAAACATTTTTAGTTCGGTTTAATCGGATAACCAGCCAAACCAACCAAACTTAATTTGGTTGGTTTGGTTTGGTTTTCATTTTTATTGGTTTTAGTTCGGTTTGACAAATTTTATAATCGGATAAATCAAACCAACCAAATGCTCACCCCAAGCTATACGTCCCGTTATGCTCTCTACTTTCTGAAGCAACCACCTTAAACATCTAGCCAAACCGCCCAGACGTCAGAGTTGTTGCACATGCGATTTTTGCCTTTTCATCTTCTCCACTCCAAAGTTACATTCACCGATTTCAATACAACATATTGTTGAGGAGAAATTTTTATTCAAGACCACTCAAATCAAAATAACCCCAAATCAGTGGAAGACGAGATCGTGGTAAACATGAAAAACAACCAATCAATATCGAAGATAATCTCAACCCAATCCAAATCCAATCACAATCATCACACAAGAGAAATAACTGGGCAATAATGAAAAATAAATCACACTGATTTATAGTGGTTCACTAACAACTTGTTGGTGTACGTCCACTTGAGAGAGAGAGCCTTTTATTAACACCAATGAACAGTACAAGCGATTGATTACAATGGTCACTCAATTCACTTAAGAATTTTATTTGAGAAGATATAGAATTGAAGAAGATAGGATATAGAATGAATAAATTGAATTGAATTCCATTCAATTGCCTTTCCTTCTCCGCTTTAGGCTCCTTTTATAAGGTCAATTACTTCATGTCCAGGTTACTTGATTTCCATGTAAACTTGGCACCCAATTTATCTATTACTCCATGCCCAAGTTTTCTTGACCTCCAAGTAAACTTGGCACCCAAGTTATCTATCCTTTCTTTCCATAAGAACAATTCCATTCTATTGATTTAGCATCACCAATTTTAGCACATATTGTGTCGGCTAATTTCAACAAACAAAACTTTGAGAGTTGTTCTATATGCATTTATCACAAATATCAAACAATTCTTAAGTAAGTCCATAATAATACTAGGCAACAAAGATTGGCAAATTTATTTCATGTCATTCTTTTGCTTACAAGCATTTAATCCACTCCAAAGCAGAGTTTAACGCTTTCATTCTATTTTTTTTAATAAACTATGCTGAAGCAGTAGCTCATAGAAAATGGACCTCTGCTTTTATAATTGATCGCACATGATGCAAAATATAGTATTGAATATATCGGTACATGCCTGAAACGGAAAGTAAAAGAACCACTCAAAACTACAACTCAGTTAATGAAGAGTTAAAGAAAAACCACGCTAATATACTAGTCATCCCCATAAATACTTATTCCAATAGGTGGTAAATTGAATAATGATACCCAAGGAGGTACAAATGAAGATGGAGAGATGTGTGGAGCAACATAGAATGTACTGGATCCCACGTCAAGGTATTGAGGATCAGGAGATATTCCGGCATTGAATGAAGGGTCAAATGGAATTTGTATTGGATGAGGGATCAAATGCTTGACTGCTTAGGAAAAGCAAAACTAAAATTAGGCTTGGCTAACCCATAAATTGATTGACCATTAACAACTTGGTAAAAGCTAAACAAAATTTTAAATAGAACAAATTTCAAAGCATAATTGCATAATGGCTTCTTTCCGAATCGTCTGAAACAATATAGGCTAGTTTTTAGCATGTTACCCATAGAAAGTGTGAGTCTCAAATTAGGCAAAAGAAAAATCCTACATAACTACAAGAATACAATTTCAACACATAAAAAAAAAATCTAGGAGCAACAGCCTTGAAAAACTTTATTTGATTACGTAACTCCAAATTCGTTTTGTATACTTGTTTTCACTGTATTAAAAATAAAGACACTTGAAGTAACAAAAAAAAGGTGACGTATTTCAATTAATGAATGTTGACATGGAAAAAGAAAGTAAATAGTTCGGGAAACTAAATGAATATAGCTTTATAACCTAAAAAATATCGTTATATTATCTCATTAAAAATATAGAATAAAACAATTCTAGTATGCTAATCTCATTTAACATTTTAAAAAAATGTTAGTGGTAAAAGATAAGCTTATATATATATACACATATATATATATGCACACACACAATTTTCAATATATATATATGTGTGTGTGTGTGTGTGTATGTGTGTGTGTGTGTTTATGGCTTTTAGAGCTTTTTTCTACGATTTTTTTCTCACTTAAAAAATGCTATTTTCATTGTGAATTTTTATCATTTGTTATATATTTATTTTCACACTAAAAGGATCATTTTACGTGATTATTTTCTATTTATAAAATGTCGATTTGTGTCTTTATTTAAAATATTTGAATTTTATCTAATTGAAAATTGAAAGTTGGGAAAATAATGTGTAGATATTATAAAAAAAGAGAAACCTGGAATGGCGGCCGCGACTTTCTTTTCTTCCTCCCCCACCTTCGATTCTTCTTTTCCCCCTCTCCCTCGCTCTCCTCCTCTCAAACCCCCTGATCCACCTCCTTCTTCTTCTAATCCAGCTGCTGGAATCGATCCAGAAAACCCTTCGAGCGCCTCTTTTCCTTCATTTGTGAAGACTGATTATGCTTCGCTTTTCAGATCTCAGCCTCGTAACGCTGGGTCCTATCAGCCTCAACAATTTTAGATTCGCACTACACCAAAACAGGGGATTCCAACAAGTATAGGTGTTACAAATAATTTCAGTAACACTTTTAAGTATCACCAACGGCCTGTGAGGAATTTCCTGTAACACTTATAAGTGTTACAAACAGAGTAACTGCTAACACTTATAAGTGTTACAAACATATTCATTGCTAACACTTATAAGTGTTACAAGCATGTTCATTGCTAACACTTATAAATGTTGGAACCATAAGATATGGTAACACTTATAAGAGTTACAGACATATTCATTGCTAAGACTTATAAATGTTGGAACCATAAGATATGTTAACACTTATAAGAGTTACAAACATATTCATTGCCAACACTTATAAATGTTGAAACCATAAGATATGGTAACACTTATAAATGTCAGTATCATAATCCGAGTAACTCTTATAAATGTTGGCATACATAAATTGCTAACACTTACATAACATGTTTTTATGATTTTCAATCACATATATAATTCAACATATCAATTCAAATAAAAGTATTTGGTACACTTCCATATTTCAAATTCAATAATGTCACTTTTACATAATACTTCCAATTTCAAAATACCATAATATCAAGTTCAAATTACAAAAAACAATACAAAGTTTTACTAAAGATACATAGAATTTTAGATATTATGAAGGCGAAACATGGACCATATCATAAAGCCTCCATCCGAAAATTCACAAAGCTTGTAATATCTGTTTTGAGGACCATCGTAAATTGGTGCTTCTGGATCAAAAATTTCTGCTATCCAAACACTTAACTCGCCACTTGACTTGCAACTTGATTTTGTAATTCCATATATCATTGATGAAAATCGTCCTTTTTATTCTTGTCGGCAATTGCTTTTGATGCTTGCATCATCTTTACGTGTTTTACGGAGGAAGAGAAGCTAATTGCATGACAAAAAATTTTCCTTTTATCAGAACCAAAAACTTTAGCGATAGGATCATTGTCAAGATCAAACATGTTTGCATTCTCGTTGCTATTACATTCCAAATTCTGTTTTTTTTCCTTCTCTTCCACAAGTGCTACAAAATATAAACGCACTCATTTTTACAGAAATAACAAATTGCAAAACTGATAAATAACATGTTGTATTAACTAACTGAACAAGGATTTGTTTATTTTTTTGCGAAACTGATCAAACATATTTACAAAACCGAGTATTGCTCAGTTTCAACAAAACTGAGCATATGTTAAGTTTTTCTCGAAACTGAGCAATACTCAGTTTTGTTCGAAACTGGGCAATGATGATAATTCAGTTTTTGATATTAAAAACTAAAATCCCCATTCTTCATAAATTCAATTACAACTAAAATCCATAATGTATCACAATGTATGTTGAATCTACAATAATCTACAGGTTCTACAGAGGTTCGCCTGATAATAGCACCACCTAATTTCCTTGATGTTTGGATGAAGCATGTCAGGGGAGACTTAGCATTTCATTGTGAAAAAATAAGGAATAAGCACATCTTTGGACAGTGCTGCAATCTAGTGTCAATATTCCCATTTATGCTCAAACATGCTACCTAAACTTCTTAAAATTTCAATAAAATAAGCAATTCAAAATATTAACTCAGTTCATCTAAAGACAATTATAGTGCTCAGTTTCGAAAAAAACTGATCACTGCTCAGTTTTGAAAAACTGGGCATATGTTCAGTTTCTCGAAACTGAGTAATGATGATAATTTAGTTTTTGATATTAAAAACTAAAATCCCCATTCTTCATAAATTCAATTACAACTAAAATCCATAATGTATCACAATGTATGTTGAATCTACAATGATCTACAGGTTCTACAGAGGTTCGCCTCATAAGAGCACCACCTAATTTCTTGATGTTTGAATGAAGCATGCCAGCAGAGACTTAGCATTTCATTGTGAAAAAATAAGGAACAAGCACATCTTTAGAAAGTGTTGCGATCTAAAGTAGAGAGAAGACCTCCTATGTTTGATGACTCCATGAATATTTTGTAATCAGTTGGTCTAATAAGTACACCAACCTCATCAAACCCACAAACTTTTTTGGTTGAAAAGAACTAAAATTATGAATAAATGTGAAGGCAGTAACCGAGTATCTATTTTGAACACTGCCATATTGAAATTTGGACAAAAAGAATATAACCTAATTGATTTAGTATGTTTGAGTTCAAAAAATAACCGTTATGATACTAAGTATTATATTGGAGCATAGTTCTTCAATTTGTAATGGAGTTATGATGGTGTATGATTTCTGTTTTATGGTTTAAAAAAATCCACACGTTTCGTACTAAGAACATGAGCGCAACAAGTTCAATGAAAAGTCAAACATTGCATTTCCTGTATATAAAATGGGAACTAATGTATTTGGTATCCTTAATGACAATGCTCAGTTGTGAATCATTTCGAACAAATGCTCAGTTTCGAATTGATAAGATGGATCTCTACCATTAAATTCTCCTGATTATTTCTCATATGTGAACACAATGAGATCCAACGTAAATAAATATTATTATGAAATATTTTGAATTGCAGAATTAACTTATATGGAATATATGAATACAAGTATTAAATAAAAGCAAAACAGTGCTGATAAACCATCAAAATAATTTCAAATAAGCAAATGTGTGTACCTGCTTGATTGCACTAGTAGCCATACATTCTGAAGACCCTTAAAGTAGAATGCTTTTTTATCAAAAATGCTTCTTACACTGTCAGTATAGTTAGATTTTGCATATGAAGGCATCTTATCAGCAATAAGCGCAGAACAAACTTCATAAACAACTAGAATGGCATTAGCACTACGTGCATCAACGAGAGCAGCCGCATGGCCAGACAAAAAAGCATGGGTAGTAGCAGTATTAGGCGACACGGGTGATTGAATGTGTTGGGGGTACTCCAAGAGTCTGAGTAAAAAGAGGCAAAGCCTTATGATGTTATGAAGCAAAGTTGGCATCAACAAAAGAGTAAAAATTGGCAGTAATACCAGCAGTGGACTAACAGGATTGACAATAGCCGAACCATCACAAGCAACAACATTGGGGGTATTAGACATGCCAACACCGGAGAGTGCACCTGCGGAAAAAGAATCCAAAGAGAGATTAGAAACAGTTCCAGAAAGAATGGGAGAATCAAGACCCTGTGCACATTATGAACCAGCACACTAAACCGGGGCCTGACGATTTGAAGTTTGTGAAGCAGTTTCAGAAGAAAGAACCATCACATGGCTAGCAAACCGAAGCAGGATAAAGCATGCACAAAAGGATTTGTATCTTCAATACAAATGAGCAGTTATATAATGTTAATGCTACCAATAAATTGCATGATATATCATCAGAAAAGGTTATAGTTAATTAGAAAGTAATGTTAGCATTAGAAGTTGAATATGTATATGCCAATAGTGACATATAACATCTTGATAGCTAACCTTTTTGAATTTACTGATAGCGTTGATTTTGTTAAACGCATTATTTGAATGTTCATTCAAAATAATAGAACTAATTAATGTTCTAGACTGTATATTTTACTAAACATTTCATAAATTATGTTTGCCTGTGCTTCCACTCAATTTGAACTGCTTTTGCAAGAAGTGCAACATGAAACAATATTTACGTACAATATGATTTATTAGTATTTGTTCTTGCACCCACTGTATATTTTATTTTATCAACCTTGGACGGAGAATGACTAAAACAATGGATTACTTAATTCATCCTCCCAAACAGCTGAAGATTCATTGAAATTTTGGGTTCATTGAAAATCAAAAACTGATGCCGTCAAGGCCCCATAATCATTTGTAGCATTCGGTCTACTTTAGACATCAAAATAAATATATGGCATGGACACTAAAACAAGCCTGGCAACATAATATTGAAAATTGCCTACCAATTCAAGACGCATTAGAAAGCTTTGCCCACTTTGCCCAAATTGCAACATAATATTGAAAAGTGCTAGTCAAGCATGTGATTGCTACTAATATTGGCCATAACAAAACTTGTATGAAATGAAAACCGGACTGTTAGCAGAAATTACATTGCATCCTACCCTCTTTACAACATATACGATTCATAACTGATTGATTTAAGATCGAGTATCAGCTGTTACAAGACCATTAACAAACTGCGTAGTGTACTCATATATGGTTCAAGCTTACAGGTCATGGAAGGAATAAATAGCATACCTTTGAAATTGTTAGGGCAGGAATCCATTGATCCTTGAGAATATCGAGGCATATGTTGCCATTGCTGTGAATATTTGGATGGAACACCTTCGTCCTGAATGCTACCTGTTCCCACTTCCAACTCTTACTAATCATAAATCCATAATTTTTCTATTTTCATGTATTTTATTGGGTGGATTTATATTTATCTGCAAAAGTAAAATATGAATTGTATATTATGATCCAAACACGTTTATGATTAGCTCTACCAGTGAATTGTCATAGCATACCACTATGAATGCTGATAAGTACTTGAATATATGTAGGCGAAGATAGCTAGCAAATGTCACTTGGAAGCATAGTAAAACTGGTTATATATTTTATCAATCCATCTTAAATAAGTAGGCTATACATTAATTTTTGTATGCTTTTAGACTTGTTGATGACATTTTCTCTCTCTAAGCCATTGTATGCTTATCCACCGTCCTAGTGAGCTAAATATTATCATATGTTCCTATGGACTATAAAAACTCAACTGTAAGAGGCCAGTTTTATTAATACCCTTTCTTTAGGACTTTAGTTTATATTTTCATAATAGACACTCATTATTGCCAGCCCATTACCTGCATTACAATTAGACAAATAAGGCCATAAGCCGGCTTATTACACTCATTACTAATGACATGCTGGAAAATGAAGTGTACTAATCGCAGGTTAACTCCTGCTTTTCAAAAAAGGACACGAATAAAGATGACCACTACAACAAAATAGGGATTTAATAGCGTTTCAAAAACGCTGTTATATTCAGAAATAGCATTACAGAGAACGCTATATGACGACATGCTATGTTAGTCTGTCAGCTTTAAATAGCACAAAGGAAAACGCTATGAAAAAAATAAATTCTATAGCGTTTTATTTTTCTATTAAACAAAAACGCTATATGAAACCATAGCCTACTGGCTCCTATTATAGCGTTTCTGCTAAATTTTATAGCGTTTTCCTGGCCTCGAACATAGCGTTTCTTCCTATTTCTATAGCATTTATCAGTACAATTTTATAGCGTTTAGAGTAAATTTCAATAACATTTACTATGTGTTTCTAATAGCGTTTTTACGGATAATTTTATAGCGTTGTAGAAACGCTATAATCTCGCAAGCAATTCCATAGCATTTACTATTTTATACCACCGTTACAGCTCTTTCGTTACTTTTAAATACATACATATCATTCAAATAACATCAATATATATCATTATCTATTTTTCAAACATACACAAACATAGCACACTTACAAACAAACATGTAAACTACAATATAATATTTCATACATATCATTCAAACAATATTCATATACTCAAACTTAATATTTCGTACCTATAATTCAAATTACTACTCACAAATCCAAACTTAACAATTTATACATATTGTTTGATCAACTCTTCCATGTCCATGATACGTCATATATACTTGCATTAACAAGTTACTTACAAAGTAATCGAATGCTTGATTTAATCTTGCTTTGCTTTTGATTTTTGCTCCAAAACATAATCTATTTGGTCCTGTTACAACAAAAATAAGTAATATTTAGCTCAAAATCACTACAAGAAAAATACCCTATTGCAACTAGCTATTTGCAACAGGCCTCAAATGTTAGTTGCAGTAAATGACATTTAGCAACAGACCTTTCGTAGCTGTTGCAATAGATAAGATTTAACAACAGGCTTTTCCTTCCTGTTGCAAAAAGCATATTTTTCGCAACAACGCTTTCATGCCTGTTGCAAAAACATACTTTTAGCAACTGCTCTTTCATTCCTGTTGCAATAGACATATTATTTGCAACTACACTTTCATACCAGTTGCAAAAATTATATATTTAACAACTGTTTTCACCAGTTGCGATAACTGTAATTTTTTTGCAACAGGTAAAGCCACTTGCGAAAAACGTAATTTTGAAAATTATTTTTCCCCAAGTAATATTCGGTTATAATATAAGAAGTATAAGCATAATAGTTAATACACACACACACACACACACATATATATATATATATATATATATATAAATATATATTAGTAATTGATATTTATCATAGTTTAATAATTAGTTTACTAATTAATGAATAATTTCAACAAGTTATTATTGAAAAAAAAAAATATTAACACTATTTATAATTTATAAACAATGTATAATTAGTAATAAATGACATATAACACTAATTATAATCTATGAATATGATTACTAACAAATAATATTATATGCTAGTGGCATACGACAGTTGCATAAACGATTTTTTAACAATATCCTTTCTTACCAAATGAAATAAACATATTTTTAACAACTATCTTTTCCTGCCAGCTGCAATAATCCTATTTTTAACTTTATAATTATAATTTATGATTATATTCAATTTTTGGTATTTAAAAAAAAATACTGTTAAATAGTTTATAATTAACGCTAGTTTAATGTTTAATAACCAACATTCATTATTCATTATTAATTATATTTATTTTGATAACTTTCCTTTGATGTTCTTTTAAAATACTAATTTATAACAAACTTAATTTTTATGGATTAGCAAAAGTCGAAGGTAAATATTTCTAGAACCTGCTTCCCACCGATAACCTAAATCAAAAGGTGGGAAATCAAAAAATTGAAAGGCGGGATATCTAAAAATTTCATTACTGACACGCACTAAACTTCGTGCCCACTTCCCTAGATGTTTCCAATTCACTTGCCTTTCCCAATTCTCATTCTAGATCTAAATTTTCATGCCATCGATTCTCTCCTAATTTCAAAAACTTGTTATTATTCAATGGTGAGCCATCCCTGCCCCTAAACGCGCACGCAACCCTGCCCCCACCGCAGCCCCGGTTCCTGTACCCGCCGCCACACCCGCCGCCTCTCCCACTGCTTCTCCCACAGCCTCGCCCGTAGCCACACCCACCCTTTCATCAACCGTGGCGCCCGCCACTTCACCTCCTACCCTATCACCTATCGGCAGCGTGCCCTCCGCCAAGACTCCTTCCGTTGGTTCCCTGCTGAATAAAGCTCCTTCCGGCACTCCATCTGACAATGGAGTTGCGGGAATCCGACCCGCTTTTTCTTTCATCGGTTCTGCACTTCTGGCTGCTGCTGCTGCGTATGCTTTCTAAGTAATTTCTCTTTGGATTATTTATTTTTGTTAGTGTGAATTGATACTGTTTGCTTATGGTGGTGATTGCTCTCATTTGTTTTCCATGTACTGTAATAATGTTAATTTAATTTAAATTTTAGTGGATTGTTATTCTTTTGTGTACGTTAGAGCTGTTTGCTTATGGCGTTTTTAATCCAGTGGCCACTGTTATCCCCAAATCCGAACTCTTTAGAGCTGGGCGCCAATACAAAGGGTGAGTTAGATATTTTTAAAACACAATCAAGAAAACCCCTTTATGTGTGGAAATGGAGGTTTTAAAAGGAGGAAGGGGGCTTAAACGGAACTGGAAAATGTAATTGTTTAGATTAATCAGACATGGCAAGGGTGTAATCATCTTCTATTTGAAAAACAATGGAAATCGTGAAATTGAGCGGGTGTTGGATCATCATGTTCAGTGTACAGCTATAGCTGAAAGTAGCTGCTGGTTTCTTGTAACGAGTGTGAAATTATTTATCTTTTCAGTTTTTTACTTGAATTACTCTTGGGCAATGATAGTATGTAAATGTAATATAGTAGAATAATAGATGTTGTTTGTAGCCCATTAGCTGCAATAATTTTACATTAATTTAATGCAAAGCAATCTTTAGTACAGCGGAAATTGTCCAATTCTTTTATTTTTTTCTCGTAGAAGTTCTGAAACTTTTCACAAAAGCTAAATCAAAACTGGTAAATTAATCGAAGTTAGCTTTACAATGATAGACGCTTTATTGAGATACACTTCTGTAGATTGTTGAAATCTCCATATATATCGTACATATAAACTGTATGTTCATGTTGCAGCTTGGTTCATCACTTTCCATATATGGATGGCACCAATATTATAGAAGAAAGGCCAGCACTAATATAATGGAAGATGCCAAAAAGTTAGATGAAGGAAACACAGCACATGTGACTGCTATAAAAGAGATGAAGGGAATGAATCGTAAGTGTCAAAATAAGGCAGAGCTTGCTAGATTCTGTGGCTACTTACTTCAGATCATATATCAGGTTTCAGTGTTTAAGCCTGGGCACTTGGGTAAATGTTTTGATACACGCACATTTTCTAATTTCACCTCTTTGTATATATAACACATTTTCAGACAAATGTTGGTGTTGTGATTCTCACTGACTGTGTGTTCTGGTTCATAATCTTTCCTTTCCTTGCTTCGAAAGATTATGAACTCAACTTTGTAAGTATAATTATTCGGCATTGTTGTCATATTATGTCTCATAAATCTTTTATACTAATATTAGTCATATTTTCTAGATATTGATCGGGATACACACTGTAAATGCAATATTCCTCCTTGGGGATACAACCCTTAATAGCATCGTATATGTTTCTTTCATCCTATATGAATATAGGAAATATATAAACTAAGAATTCCATTATTGATCATTTTTCCTGAAAACTATGTTTTCTTGTGTTTGCTATCTTCCTATAGCGCTTGCTATTTTCAACAGGATAAACAACTGACAATTGTCTATAGCAAACACTTGTCTTTTATAACCTTGAAAATAGCATGTTAATATTTTACAGTTATATTCAATGTTTCCCCTCTTCTGGTAGGAAATGTCAGCTTATAGATGTACAGTTTTTTGGTTTGGTTCAACTATAAAATGATCATGTTCTTTTATTATTTACAGTTTCCCTTGAATACAATTACCATGTCCAAGTTCAACTATAAAATTATATACCATGCTAGCTTGTTGAATTCTTCTCCACCAACCATTTCGACCAACTCAATTTTTATGGTCCTACAAAATACAGTTTGACAAAGACATAGAGTTCCATAATTCACAACATAACTAAATATAATTGTGGAATCAACATGACAGTCATGTGAGCTGTGTGCTATTTAACCCTGATAGAGGTTTTAATTATCTTTAATTTCATTTCTTTAATCTTTTTTTCTTTGGTTGGTTTAACAAAAAACTGCATTAATTCATTTCAAATGAATGACGTTATTTATGCTTCGCATGTTGCAGGGGAAAAAATTGTCAGGAGATTACTCAAAGAGCAGCCTAAACACTAGTATGGACCTAGCCAATACGGTGAAACAAGCTGAGAGCCTTTTGCTGATGTCTCAGATATACACTAGATGATAGAGTAGAAATATGATTAGAACATATTCTATTCGAAAAAAATGTGTTGTATGAGAGAAATTGTTATACATGAGTGGTGTATGGAAATAATAGAAATTTTTGTTGTAATTGTTTGTAGTATTAAAACTTTGTGAAAATAAAAATTTTATTTGTTTATTTTATTTTGTGATATACACTATTACTAAAACGAATACATTTAATATGTAATATATACAAGCTGTAATTTTTTTTTTACAGATTTGTGGATCTATTGCAACAGGCATATACTGTTGCAAAATGATATGTTGCAACAGCAAAAGCCTGTTGCAAAAAAGGATACCGCAACATCTTATTGCAACGGGCAAAAACTGTTGCAGACCTTTAGCAACTTGGGCTATACAAACGGGCGCTGGCCCGTTGCAGTAGGCCTACTGCAACAGATTTTGCCTGTTGCGAAAAGTGTTTTTTGTTGTAGTGAATATTTATACATATATACATATATATATATATATATATATATATATATTTTGATCAACTCTTCCATGTCCATGATACGTCATATATATTCGCATTAACAAGTTACTTACAAAGTAATCGAATGCTTGATTTAATCTTGCTTTGCTTTTGAGATTTGCTCCAAAACATGATCAATTTGGTCCTGTTACAACAAAAATAAGTAATATTTAGCTCAAAATATTTAAACTTGCATATATATATATATATACACAACATAATTGAAAAATGATTCAGGTGGAAAAAACAGTGGAAATGCGAAAAAACTGTAATACGGCTAGTAGCACATCAGTAGTCAATTACCAAAGTTGTTCCTAAATACAGCACACCTACTTCCTCAATCTAAATTAAGAACCGAAATTGCCCATAAAAATCAAAATATAACGACATGGCAATCAGTTCAAAAGCAGACCTAGATATTCAAGCAATTTGAAATGCGAGTGACATGCTTTTTATCATTTCCCCTCTCATAGGCAACTATGCATACGCATTAAACTAACCAACAGATGCTTTAAACCTGTTCAATTAGAACTTATCAAATTACTATTCTAGTTGTTATTTTCGATTTTTTTTTACATGACGCCCGAACAGACATGCACTCGACTTAATGGTCTCATGCGTAACTTACATTCAAAGACTTATGGTTCACGGGATTCTGATTAGCACATTATCCGCAACCAGTATGAACAGTAAACTCACCATCACCTGCATAGAAAAAACTAACCCTCAAACAAACAGCCTCCAAACCACTCATCGCTTAATATCCAATCCATCGTGACCAGCAACCCCTTTCATCAAGCATCAAATTTGACATTCCAAACTCCTTCAGCAATGAAGGTCAAAGCACCGAGTTTGACATTTCCATTAACCTACAACTCCAGTTTGCGTTTCACTTCTACATTTCTCAGTTTACATCTCTATATTTCATTAGTTATTTATCTATTTGCATTGTTCTGTTTAACTTGTTACATTACAAAACCCCCGTGCAAATTTCCATATCTGTCCACGTTGTCCTAAGCCTAATCAACATGCCCCGTTCCACAAACCTTATGCATCAACATCTCTAACTCTAACTCAGCCCACTTCCACATCAAACGCTCCACCTACTGCTTCTATATACAACAGAACATCAATTAACACTTAGACCTGCTTCAATCAGTCACACTGCCCTAATAACCCACTAGCCAGAAATCACGGTCAGCTGTGCACAGTCAAAACTGTCACACATATCCACAATCAAATAGCAAGTTACCTCACCTTTACCCTCACTTAACCAGTCTACGACCATTTCACTACCTCCCTGTTTAGTGAACAGCTACCATCCTGTTCCATCCGAACAAAAATCTCCCACTGCTCATCACACTTCATACAAACAGAAACTGCTTGCCACCTTCACCGCAACATCCACTTCCATCTCCAAATTACACTCCATTGCAACCTTCAACTACAAAACCCACAAACTCGACAAAGAAAACAAAACTTCATCACACTTCATCTCAGCATCTCCACACCTGAAACCACTTCTTCATTTCATCATCAACCTACGACTCCAAATAGCATTGCAGCACTTACGTTACTATCCCCAAACAGCATCTTAGAGTCTCTGATCCGTCCAAGCTATTAGGTCCAGTCCATCGTAGCACAACAGATTCAGTGTTTTACTCCTAGTTAGCTTTGTGACTCACTTCTTATGCAGCCAATAATTCTTGAGTGTGTAAAACAGAAATGGATTATGGATGACTATCATCACTCTATGAATATCTTACTTAGTTGCAGCATCATTATATACACAAGTTTTCATTCTTTTCAGAATGTGTTGTGTACATATGGCCTTAGTTTTATTAATTCTACCATTTTGATGGTCATCCAAGGGATTATCCACTTACGGTTGTATTGATTGATACTTAGATTCAGAATTTGTTTAAAAAGTTCAATGATAATTGATTCCCATGGTTAATTAATTTTCAAGCAGGAAAATGCAAAGTCAATTCAACAAAGGTTTAAACAAAAATTTTAAGTTCTCATTCAACCTGCAAGCTGTTAAACTAATTAATTTTTAATTGGACTTTTAAATTTTTAATACATGATGATCAACAAGCAATGCGTTGATAATGCTTGCATGTTGTTTACTCGATTTTATCACTCTGGTAAACTCAACCACTATGAAAATATATAAGTTTGCAATCTAATACATGACAATGATAAAATGTTTAGTAGTTTCTATTTCACATGTTATTAAGGCTCTTTTCCACTATGATTATCACCATAACACATAACAACCTATCCCACCATCTACCTAAGTCTCCTATGTCACCACATCAATTGCACTGCCTTCTAACAACATCTGAAAATACCAGGAAACAATAATTTAACAGAACTGCTCCTTCATCCTCTTTAAATACCCCAAAACTTCCTAACCCACGACAAAAAACAAAAATAACTCCGACCATTTCTACATCACAAACTGAACTGCTACTTCAGCAAATCATAACTTCATTTGGCTCAACAAATCGACAGTATCAAATCAAGAACAACTCCATCACAATTCACAATCTCCTTGTCAACCATATTCCACCAGCCGTATCCCTCCCCCATTCACACCCAGCCAACACAGCCTCAACAATACGCCATCACAAGCTGTTCCTTCCTTAGTACAGAGAGGTATCCTCAGTCTCCTTGACAACCATATAACAAAAACATGTATTTATTTAGTGAATAAGGTTCCCACATGTAAAGGTCCATATTGTATCATACTAACGTATGAAAGCTGCTCGCATTTCACTATATTTCCTAACAACAATGCTCAGCTGATAGTGGCTACATTTTTAATATTGATGGACACTATCTACTTAAATCTCACTTAATTCTCACGTCTCTCGGTTTTCAAGCTTTCCTGCTAACAACCCACTTAACTCTCAGTTTTCAACCCCACATGCATGCAATCTGTACTATGCAGTGGACCCATCTAATCATCCACTCAATCCATTTAAGTGGAGAAACATTCAAAAGTTGATTCAGACACAAAAGATTCATATAGTTTATAGGTTGAAATAAAACCAAGCTTTGTTTCTAAAACGGCTTCAGTTCGTGTTATTTAGTGTACGTTCAATTTTTGAGCATTAATAGGAGTTTAATCAAACTTAAATTGAATCACTGTTAGATCCTTAACTAAAAATCTCTAGTTAGGCTTGGAGGAGGAGAACGAAAAGAAAAAAATTATAGCAAGGAACAAAAGAAAAAGAAAAGATGAATGGGGATATAATTTAAACCTCATATTTAATATCAGTATAAAAATTTAACCTGGGCAAGGCATCAATACCAGCTAAATCTATATAACTAAGCCTATAATATCCTCTTTACATTTGACAGATCACACTACGTGGTCAAGCTGAACTGCACACATCAACGGAGCTAACTAAAGACAAAATGAACAATAAATGGACATGTACATGATAGATTAAACTTACACTAGAAGGACATTGCGGAGCATTAAATATTTTATTCGGTCAATTTGTATTGCCTTCACTTGCATCTTTCCATTCCAATATGTCACAAACACCATACTGCTTCACTTGTTTTCCACTCTGTTAGTCACAAACCTGATAACCGAAAAAAATTAAGCATCTCAAATTTGAAATAGTATGATGAAAAAAAGTTAATAAATACTGAAGTCTGCTTCAATTTTTAAACTGAGTTCCACCTCAGTTCAGTTTTAAAGCTGAAGTAGTACTTCAGTTCCAAAATTGAAGTAGTACCTAAGTTTAAAATCTGAAGCTCTTTAGTTTAAAATCTATAGCGAACTTCAGTTTGTAACTGAAGCACCGCTTCAACGGCTTCGGTTTTGTAACTGTAGTTTTTCTTTAGTAATTTTAGTTTTGAAACTGAAACACTCCTTTACTGGCTTCAGTTTTAAAACTGAACCATCTGCTTCAGTTTAAAAAGCTAAAGTGCTTCACTCTTTAAATGAAGCATGCACTTCAATTTAAAACTGAAAAATACACATAGTGCTTCAGTTTAAAAACTGAAGTGAAAGCACTGCCAGTTTTTAATCAAAATTAAGCTATGTAATATATAAAAGTAATCCTATTATACACCATTTATCATCATATTGTAATAAATAGATAAAGAAACCATAACATAATAATATACGAAAGATTCAAGTCTTGTATCTACCTATTAATTATCATCTTAATATACAAAGGAAGAAGCTACCAATTTCCCCAAAAGAAATGAGCTTATAAATACATACTAAACATAGAAAGAGCTTGACTACATCAGAAGAACGGCAACCACTTACAAGCCAACATGTTTATACGACTTCGTAAGCTAAGCACAAAAAGCAAGTGGAGTAACTTTGCTGTAACTCACGGCATTAGCATATCTCATCTCGGTTGCCACACTGTTGTTGGATGTGAGAAACACTTCAGCCCGTTCACGGCCCATCACAATTTTATCACAGACCTTGTTTGGGTTGTGTACCAACATGGCCTCACATATATCAAATTCATGCTCGTCCGATATTGGGATGGTGTATGTTTCGTTTTCATCTGTGGTGCCATCAAAATTTACGGTTGATATTAAAAATTCCTGAATAGTTATGTAAACAACAAATATCTTTGAATCACACATACATTCAAAGTAAGTTGTTTCAAGAAATAATGAAGGCAAACCTGGTAATTTGTTGTCAACAAAAAAAGAGCACCAAATTTTTAGTGTACCTGCAATGAAAGTTAAAGAATTAAATTGAAAAAGGCTTCTTGGTTTGACATTTGATATATCATAAGTTATATTCGCATTACCATGCTACAACAACGTCCACGGAGTAATGCTTGTGAGAAGCTATTATAAGAAGACTGTGTGATAGCCAACAACCAAGGAAGCATCCTGATATGTCTACATATAAGTTTTGAACAATATCATCATGTACACATAAATAATTATGGAGTAATATATAATTTCAGTTTATGGATTTACTTTTTAGTGCCATATTTATGGTATGCGCGAACAAAAACTAAAGTAAATATCATGTGGGATGAAAATATCAAATCATCACATCCATATATGACCCCCTCGAGGAACTAAAACAAACGAATAACATATGAATTCCAAGGTCGTCAAATTGTTGTCTTTAGTAAAATCTTGAACATCAGTTTAGGTCTTTACGATTAATGGCCAGAGCTTCAAGTATGTTTTTTAGTGGAGGAAATCGCGCCATTTTCGAAACCTACAAATTTAGTAACGTAATGTGAGCTGCTTAAACCATTCTAAAATTTTATATGTACAATGTAACCAATGAGAAATAATTGATCAGAAATATTTGCTACCTCATGACAATGATAATAGGTCCAGGAAGTTGGGTTGAGTATAATGTAATTATTCGCAAGAACTGAGAAACCTGTGCTTGCATGTACATTAGATTTATGCAAATCATATAGAAAAAAAGATAAAACAAGATTAAATTATTAACTTACTACTAGAAATAGCAATATCCAGCATCGAATTAGAACAGTGCAGAAGTTTTTATTTCTACATATGAAATGCATATAATATCTAATTTAACATAGACGTCAGATTCAAAAAATGAATATAATATAGGAGGTCTATGAACTCATCTTGGAATTCTCTTTAACTATGGCAATGATGTAATACATGGGCAAAATACAGTCTATCGGGCCACTATTTTTCCATATAATATAATACGTAGAAGTAATTAAGTTTGAGGTTTTAAACATTTGTATTAATGAATTCTAGGACTTACACCCATTAAAAATAGAATAAATCCTATGTCTAAATATAATGTAACATGGTTTAAAATTACAATGAAAATATCACACGTGGTGATATATCTACATATATTATACTTCCTATATGTCATCTATCACACGTAATGACATATCTACGTATATTATTTTTTCCTTTCTGGCAGAGGCTTCAATCATTCAAACTGTAAAGTGGAGTCAAAGATTGTGGCATCAAGAATAAATCTTAAAACAGAGGGGTATTTAAGGCAGATACATAGAGGATTAACGTCAAACCTTCAGATCTCCGCTCGTTTATTTTAAGCTGTAGAAATTAAATTTTATAGCTTAGGAATCCACCAAATTCCATCATAACATCAGGTAAAATCTCTAGTTAATCCAAACAAGCTAACAGAAGCAATCGTTCAGCACACAAATTTTACATCTTAGCATGAAAATTGAAGGTTAACAACCTTTTTGAAGGCATACCAAGATTAGATTATTATACTAGGTAAAATAAATGATGATCCAATAGTAAGCAAATAGAAAAAAAAATGCATAATCAGTTTGTCAGTTTGTTTGATCTATACGCTATCTCAGGCCTAATGTTGATTCACTATTAGTCTGTTTGGAGTTAGGAAATTTTGAATGGCATTTCAGCCTTGCTATTTTTACCACTTCAATAGACAGATAAAATCTACCAAAAGTTGGAGAACAATACTTATCTAAAGATTAATCGACGACGTAAATAATCAAACTTTCTTGATTTGTAGACATGTCTACTTTTATTTTTTACCTATAATGGCTAGATAGATAGAAATGCTCCATGGTAAGGTTAAAAGAAAGGCGAGAATGTAAAGTTACCAATTTGCGCTCTTCCATTTCAGATTCCGCTGCCTATGATAAAAACAAAACTGTCATCCACATCTACATACATAATGGAAACGATGTTAAGCCCATATGTTATTATATAGTAACATGAAATTATATTTGATTTTGATATATGCTTGATTGGTTTATTACCTTTGCTATATAAGTAATGGGATATAATTTATTAACAACTAAATTCAATTATCAACAATGGTGATCTTAAAAGAACTGCCAAACCAAGTACATAACCACTTACCTGGTCCACTGAAAGTATGTACCACTCAAGAACCATTGGCAACAATCCATGGATGTTAATTTGTGATCCGAAATTCTCATTAGGATTGGTTCAGCTGATGTGTCATCTAAAGGATATTATTTAGTTCCTTAATTTACTCTCTTGATTGAGGATTGGTCCAGCTGATGTGTCACCTAAAGATTATTATTTAGTTCCTTAATTTACTCCCTTGATTGAGGTATTTTCAGCAACCTCATTTAAAGGATAAAGAAGATTCTCTCTTGATTGAGACATTTATAACAACCTCATCAAAAGGATAAAGGAGCTTTTAATTTACTCTCTTGATTGAGATAAATGCAGCAACCTCATTGAAGGATAAAGAATATTCTTATTTTTATTCTTTCTCTCCTTATCTGAATGCATGAAAGTAGAATATAAATTTACTGCTATGGTTGATATGTTGAATAAGCTTGTAACAACTCCATCAATTAAATCAATAAAGTTTGCCTTTCTCCCGTGGTTTTTTCCCGCAAAGGGTTTTTCCACGTTAAATCTTGTGTGTGATTTTATTCTTTACTTGCTTCTTTGATCATTTATTTATTCACAAGTGGTATCAGAGCGCTGGTTTATTCAACATGGCGTCGTTAAAGTATGATCTTCCGTTATTGGATCGAAACACTCGATTCTCATTGTGGCAAGTGAAGATGCGGGCGTTACTCGCACAAGCTGGTTATGATGATGCATTGGATGGATTCGGGAACAAGAGATTTGATCTATGGACCGATGATGAGAAGAGAAAGGATCGGAAGGCTTTGTCGCAAATTCAGCTCCATCTACACAATAATATTTTACAAGAAGTTTTGAACGAGAAGACAGCTGCTTCTCTTTGGCTGAAACTGGAGTCAATTTGCATGACCAAGGATCTCACAAGTAAGATGCATCTCAAACAAAAGCTGTTTCTGCACAAATTGCAAGAGGGAGGTAATTTGCTTGACCATATTTCTGATTTTAAAGAGATTGTTTCTGACTTGACTGCAATGGAAGTCAAATATGATGATGAAGATTTGGGTTTAATCCTATTATGTTCTTTGCCCAGTTCTTACTCAAATTTTAGAGATACCATATTATATAGTCATGATACTCTCACTCTAAATGACGTTTATGAAGCCTTGCACGCCAAGGAGAAAATGAAACAACTGGTGTCTTCAACTGGATCAAGCTCTCAAGCCGAAAGCTTGTCCGTTCGTGGCAGGACAAAGGAGAAAAATTCAAATAATGGATCTCGAGGCAAAAGTTCCAATGCCTATAAAGGTCGATCTAAATCTAGAGGCAAATACAAGTCTTGCAAATATTGTAAGAGGGATGGACATGAAATATCCGAATGTTATAAGCTGCAGAACAAGGAAAAGAGAAATGGCACATACAAACCAAAAGATAACAAAGAAGATGAAGTTAATGCCAATTGTGCTCGTAATGATAGTTTTGATAATGAGATGCTTGTTGTTACCGTGTTTGCTGGATGTGCTGAGATTAAAGATGAATGGATACTTGACACTGCTTGCACTTTCCATATGTGTCCTATTAAAGATTGGTTTACAACCTTAGAACCCATAAAAGATGCTGGCTCAGTTTTGATGGGTGATGATTCGGCATGTAAAGTAGCATGAATTGGTTCTATTCAGATCAAGATGTTTGATGGCGCAATTAGAACTTTAACAGATGTTCGGTTCATTCCCAACATGAAGAGAAATCTGATTTCTTTAAGTGCTCTTGATGACAAAGGGTACAAATATTCAGGTGGAGGTGGTGTCTTGAAAGTCACAAATGGTTCTCTTATTGTAATGAAGGGAAATCTTAGGCAAACAAATGGCCTTTATTATCTTCAAGGCACTACTGTTTCAGGTAATGCTTCCCCTGTTATCTCAAATAATATTTCTGATTGTGATACTGCTAATCTTTGGCATATGCGTCTTGGACATATGAGTGAATTAGGTCTGTCGGAGTTGAACAAGAGAGGACTTCTTGATGGGTACAACGCAGGCAAGCTGAAGTTCTGTGAGCATTGCATTTTTGGCAAGCATAAGAGAGTGAAGTTCAACACTGCAGTTCATACAACAGAAGGCATTCTAGATTATGTGCATTCAGACTTATGGGGACCGTCTAGGAAAGCATCCATGGGCGGTGCTTGTTACATGATGACAATTATTGATGATTATTCCAGAAGAGTTTGGCCTTATTTTTTGAAACATAAATCTGAAGCTTTTTCAGCTTTCAAAGAGTGGAAGACTATGGTTGAGAGACAAACTGAAAGGAAGGTAAAGAAGCTTCGGACTGATAATGGGATGGAGTTTTGTTCAGATGAATTTAATTCATTTTGCAAGGCTGAAGGCATTGTTAGGCACTACACCATACCTCACACTCCTCAGCAAAACGGGGTTGCCGAGCGTATGAACAGGACTATCATTTCTAAGGCTCGCTGCATGTTGTCAAACGCAGGTTTGGATAGACGTTTTTGGGCTGAAGCTGCTTCCACAACCTGTTATCTCATCAACCGCTTTCCCTCTGTTGCTATTGGTAAGAAAACTCCGATTGAGGTATGGTCTGGTTCTCCAGCAAATTATTCTGAATTGAAATTTTTTGGATGTATTGCTTATGCTCATGTTGACAATGGAAAGTTAGAGCCAAGAGCTGTTAAGTGCATTTTTCTTGGTTATAAGTCTGGTGTTAAAGGTTATAAATTATGGAATCCTGAAACAAGTAAGGTTGTAATTAGCAGAAATGTTGTGTTTAATGAATCTGCTATGTTACATGATATTCCATCTACTAATGATCTTGTTGAGAGTAAGCAGAAATCAAATGTCCAGGTGGAGCATATTATTGATACAGATGCTACATCAAACGCAGAAATTGAGGGACAAGATGAAGCACCCATTGTTGAGGATCCTCCAGCAGTTATGCAACCACCGCAACAATCTATTGCAACAAACAGAACTAGAAGGAATCCAAAACCAGTAAGAAGGTTTATTGAGGAAGCAAATGTTGTTTCTTATGCGTGCGCTGTAGCAGAAGAAATAGAAGGTATTGCCGAGCCTTCTTCATATTCTGAGGCTGTTATCTCTAGTGATTCTGATAAGTGGATGGCTGCTATGCATGATGAGATGAAGTCACTTGAAAGAAATGACACTTGGGACTTAATCAAATTGCCTAAAGAGAAGAAACCTATTCATTGCAAATGGGTTTTCAAGAGAAAAGAAGGTGTTTCTCCAAGCGATAAGACAAGGTACAAAGCAAGATTAGTTACAAAAGGTTACAGTCAGATTCCAGGTATTGACTATAATGAAGTTTTTTCCCCTGTTGTGAAACATAGCTCAATTCACATGTTACTCAGTATTGTTGCTATGCATGATTATGAGCTTCAACAGTTAGATGTAAAAACTGCATTTTTACATGGAGAATTAGAAGAGGATATTTATATGCATCAACCTGAGGGTTTTATCATCCCTGGAAAAGAAAATCTTGTCTGTAAATTAAAGAAATCTCTTTATGGATTGAAACAGTCACCTAGGCAGTGGTATAAAAGATTTGACACTTTTATGCTATCTCAAGGTTTTAAAAGGTCCAATTATGATAGTTGTGTCTATTTGAAAATTACTACTCATTCAGCCATTTATTTGTTACTTTATGTTGATGATATGTTGATTGCTTCAAAAGACAAGGTGGAAATTGAAAATTTGAAAAGGCAGTTAAGTAGAGAGTTTGAAATGAAAGATTTGGGAGATGCTAAGAAGATTCTTGGCATGTAGATATCAAGAGATAGAACTTCTGGAAAATTATACCTAAGTCAGAGTGGGTATGTTAGAAAAGTGCTTCGCCGTTTTAATATGCTTGATGTCAAACCTGTAAGTACTCCTCTTGCTGCACATTTTAAATTTTCATCAGCCATGTGTCCACAATCAAATGAAGATATTGAGTACATGTCTAGAGTTCCCTATTCTAGTGCAGTTGGTTCACTTATGTATGCCATGGTTTGTTCGCGTCCTGATTTATCACATGCTTTAAGTGTTGTCAGTAGATTCATGGCCAATCCTGGAAGAGAGCATTGGAAAGCAGTTCAATGGATTTTTAGATATCTTCGTGGCACTGCAAATGCTTGTTTGCAGTTTGGTAAATCTAAAGAAGAAATTGTTGGTTATGTGGATTCTGATTTTGCAGGTGATTTGGATAAAAGGAGATCATTAACAGGTTATGTTTTCACCATTGGTGGATGTGCTGTAAGTTGGAAAGCAACCTTGCAAACTACAGTAGCATTATCAACTACTGAGGCCGAGTATATGGCTATTTCTGAACCATGTAAAGAAGCTATTTGGCTTAGAGGTTTATATTTTGAGTTTTGTGGAGATACATCTTGCATTACTATATTTTCTGATAGCCAGAGTGCTATATGCCTTACAAAGGATCAAATGTTCCATGAGAGAACTAAACATATAGATGTGAGGTATCACTACATTCGAGATGTTATTGCTAAAGGTGGTGTTAAAATTTGCAAGATAAGTACTCATGACAATCCCGCTGACATGATGACAAAACCAGTTCCAATTACTAAGTTTGAGCTTTGCTCAAGCTTGGTTAGTGTTACAGTATAGTCTTTAGGGACTATTGGAGCAAGGCAGATATTTACTTGTTGAAGGAGTTCGTTTTTTACTTCAAGATGAGAATTCGTCTCAAGGTGGAGATTGTTAATTTGTGATCCGAAATTCTCATTAGGATTGGTTCAGCTGATGTGTCATCTAAAGGATATTATTTAGTTCCTTAATTTACTCTTTTGATTGAGGATTGGTCCAGCTGATGTGTCACCTAAAGAATATTATTTAGTTCCTTAATTTACTCCCTTGATTGAGGTATTTTCAGCAACCTCATTTAAAGGATAAAGAAGATTCTCTCTTGATTGAGACATTTATAGCAACCTCATCAAAAGGATAAAGGAGATTTTAATTTACTCTCTTGATTGAGATAAATGCAGCAACCTCATTGAAGGATAAAGAATATTCTTATTTTTATTCTTTCTCTCCTTATCTGAATGCATGAAAGTAGAATATAAATTTACTGCTATGGTTGATATGTTGAATAAGCTTGTAACAACTCCATCAATTAAATCAATAAAGTTTGCCTTTCTCCCGTGGTTTTTTCCCGCAAAGGGTTTTTCCACGTTAAATCTTGTGTGTGATTTTATTCTTTACTTGCTTCTTTGATCATTTATTTATTCACACATGGACAGGATACCGTTTCCCCAATTGTCCGCATCAACCACTATGGCAAATGCCCTCCTTTACGTTCTGCTCCTGGCAGCACAGAACATGTAACAAGTTCATGTATCGCTGCCATAATGTAATCCAACATCAAGCAACCTCAGTTTGGCTCACGACCTGTTTTTTCAGCTTAAGAACTCTAATTGTTCACATTGTACAGTGTAAACTTTCACTAAAGTTCCATAGTTATTATGACCTCATGTAAGGCGCAAAAAAACTAATTTTTAAAACAACGGCCACTATCAGAATAAATATCATCAATTTGAACCAAAGATTGCACGACATTAGTGAAATTGTCGTTTGAAATTATCATGGAAAGAGCAATAATGAGATACTTACAATGTGTAATCGTATGAACTAAGAATGCATTTATGAGGCCAGGATAGCATGGGCATATGTTGGACCATGCCCTGCTTCATCGGCAGCTGCAATGGTACCAAAGCTTAAAATTCCAGACATGCTAACTCCAAGAATAAATGAAACATTTAATAATTGTGGGTTGTTGAAACTAACCACCACTCTTCTGGTTTTATCATTCAGCCACATCTTTATCTTTCAACTGTCATGGAAGAACTACTACAGCTGCCCAGCTTTGATTTTTTCCTTTTCTGGTTTGTTTTTCTAGTTTTTGAGTTGTTGTTGCTATTCTTCATCGCGTTTATCCTCTTTGTTGTGTATGGATGTTTCTTCATCTGATCTATCATATCAAGATCTTTTCAGCTTCTCCCTCTAGCAGTTTGCATGCTGACTGCTCTTTTTGTAAACACTGCATGCAACTCTTCCAATGGACATGACCTCCCTGTTTCTGCAGTTATGATGAAGGCAAAATCCAGTGGTTTTAGTTACCTTCGATGATAGCTCAAGAAAGAACAAAGTCCAGAAAACTGTAACAGACTATAGCCAATCACTTTCAGTTCTCTTCTAGGCTTTTTTAATGTGAAAATACTGTATCAATCAAATTAAAATCCAAGTTCTTCCCGCCTGCTATATGTGCATCCCCTAATCCCAATAGGCAATGGAAGATTCATTACTCTTCTATATTGGAGCGGATTTGACTTGTACGACAACCAACATTGATCTTTCTAGAAACAACTACTGACCTTAATCCACAACTAGCATTAATCTTTCCAGAAATCTACAATATCAAACCAGAGAATCGTTTATTTTTGGGAACATAGTAGTTCATACTTTATGGCTTTAAAGACACAACATAAACAGAGCGAACAAAATTACAGGTATACATTGATCTTTTTGCTTGTAACCTATAGTGTGGAGACAGGAAACAAAAGCATACATGCCTACCGAAATTTAATAACCCAGAGCTAATTATCCCTCGTCATCCAAACTTGACTTTGTAAATATTTATTCTTTGATGCTTGATTAAAGTGAATGGGCAGACCAAAAGAATTCTCAGTATAGAATTTTGCAAATTTTTACCAACTGAAGTTATAAAATCGTACATCTCTGATTCTCTAGCGACAATCACCTTACGATGATCATGTCGAATGTAAAAGGTTTAAAAACAATCAAAGAACGAACATTTACCTAACTGAACAAGCACCATGAGAAAATACTAGCTTGGCAGTGACGTTAGAGAAGCTTTATACAGTAGCTAAAATAGTAACAGGCAGAGCTGAGATAGTATTTGATAGATTAATCATCATGAGCAGTGAAAAATAAAAAATATCTTGTAGTACCTTTCAGGCTGTTCAAATTGATGATGCTTGAATTTAGGGATTTAAGCAGTTGAAATGTTTCCTGCGATTAGGGATTGGGATCGAATGTTTTTAACGACGATAGAGGTCAGGGTTTCACGATAAAATTGACGATTGCTGACGACGGAGGTTAAGAGTTTGGCAATTTAATCGGCTATCGATGATTTGGGGATAGATTTAGTCATTTTTTCTGGAGGTGATAATGGGAAGAAACGTTGGACTTTGAAGGCGGCATAGTGAAAAGGGTATAATTCATTCCCGCACAAATAATTCATTCCCGCTTTAGCTGAATAGCATTGAGTACACGTGTCTAGTTACCCGGAGCGTTGGATATCTTAAATTGCATAGCGTTGGCAAAAGAAAATGCGGGAACGCTATACATTAATGCTATCAAAAGCGAAATTTGCTATAGTGGACAACAAAGACCAGTACTTGTCTCTTCTGCAAATGATGAAAAATAGCCTTTGCCATAGAAGGCAGAAGGGCCACAGTACGTGAAGAAGAATCCTAGTCCCAGCGAATAGTCATCAACAACCAATCTAGGGTCCACGACACAGAAGCTAGCAATGACAGAGGAAAGTAATTAGTATATTTGGGTTGTCTATAAATAATACCAGAACTTATTAAAGCATTATATATATGGTCTGTACACAACTGTCATTTATATAGTTTTACATGCCACGCTTCTTCCACTTTTTCATATATGAATAATTTGCAGATCAAAATTAAGAGGGGAACGATGTACTCATAGACGTCTACATGCATTCACTAAAAGTAGTGATAGTGAGAATGTATAAAGACCAGGATTAAAGAGCTAGCCGTTATTCATTCCAAGATATAGGTGTATATGCTGAATGTATAAAATTGCTTACATTTGGGTATTGACATGAATAATTTAAACGAATGGAGTTAAACTATTGAAATGTGTTCATCCGTCCAATCTCAGCAGAAAGTATTTAACTATTCGAACCCACTAAATAAATGATGAATGTTGATTACCGTATCTTTGAGCATTCAGACATTTCTAAAACAAAATTATGGCTTTATACGAGTGTATAACTTTAGTATTTACGACCATCTGAAATTATTGGTTACTAATGTTAATATTTGTGCATAAAAAGGTTTCATAAATATTGCTCAGAATAATGTGTTTACACATTGCATACAGTGAAGTAGATTCGAATTTGAGCAAGCAAAAAAGTAGACTACGATAAAGAAAAAACAAAGCTTGCTTAGAAAATTATGAAGCTAAAAACACACTTTGGAAATTTTAACATGAAGAAGCATATATGCCGTAGCACCTCTGGCTCTTAAGGTGGACAGTCTACTGTTCTACTTAACTCTCAAGCACATCCCTTGTAACCTTACATTGCACCAAGTATGGGGAAAACATTTGTCTATGACTGCCTGAGGCAATCCCACTCACACTTTGACCTAATCATCTGCCAAACGGCATATATTCTGAAGCTCTTTGGGACAAGCACAACTGAGGGTGCGAAAAATACGCTGGCTAGCTGCCTAAGGAACTCTTACATAACAAATTTAATTTTCTAAAACTCTAAGGGAAGAAACCAAGATATCCACCAAGCAATAGCTAACAATTTGTAGGAGATAGATGAAGGCAACTATTAAAACGGCAACAACATCTAACCCAAAGTAAAAGCAAATACCAGTGAGTTGACAGTACCACATAAATGTTAGATAAAACGGATCGGCAAATCCTCATAACTCTAACTCAACATTATTGCTCATAAGCTAATTTCACAACTAAACCTGCCAAGAAGAAATAATCCAAATAAAAGTAAAAAACAACTAAAATCGAGCACCTAGCTGTCGAGTAGATCCCAGTCCAAAAGTTAACACTAAAGTTTAAAAGTATAGGTGTTACAAATTTTATACCTGAAATCGATTAGAGAGGAACGGGTTAGAGAGGAACGGATTTGAAATGCTAGCACAAAATGAACAAAGATTCCTAAAATCCGATTAGAGAGGAACGGATTTGAAGTCTTCAATCATCACCATGCTGCATGTTTTCTTTTCTTTTTTTTCTCTTCTGAAATCGTGATTTAGCGGCCGATTTGTGTACAAGCGTTGGCCAAAGGATTATGAAATGGGAATTAGGTTTACGCACGTTAGTTTACCATTTTACCCTCCGAAACCGGCCTTGCAAACACAAATAAGTGTTGGGAAAAAAGAAAATTTAATTATGTATTTTCGATAACACTTTTTTAATGTAACAACACTTAATATAGTGACTACAGTGCAACACAAGTAAGTGTCGGCAACTGGAAAAAAAAAGTGTCACCAAATGACCATTATGGTGTAGTGTCGCAGAGATAGTTCGAAGAATCCTATTCTAGATCAAGTCAGAGCTGAAGGGACGAAATATTGGAGCGATTTCTTGATTGGACTTTTTCTTGATGGTACTCTCTATTTCTCTACTGTTTCGAATTTTTTGAACAATAGATGGAGACTTCTTGGATATGTTGATATTAAATCTGATGGTTGTAAGTTATACTTCAAGTTTTCTAATGATTATGATCGTGAAAAAGTTTTACATGCTGATCCTTTTTTCATTCGTGGGAGAATGTTCATTATAACGACCTGGGATCCATCTATTGGTTGCTCTCAAAGTCAAATCAGGAAAGTGCCTATTTGGATCCCATTGTTCAGGATTCCGACGATTCTTTAGACTTTGATTGGTATTAACTGGCTAGTGAATCATATAGGATGTTTAATTTGTTTTGATACTAGTATTGAGAGATTAAATAGATTTAATTACGCTAAGGCCCTAGTGGAAATTTCTCCATATTATGATCTTTCGGACAATATACTAATTGATGATTTAGGAGATAAGTGTCCGCCAGTGAAGGTTGCTTATGATTGGAGACCTAGGATATGCTCTTCATGTAAAATCTTTGGTCATGATACTAGTTATTGTGAAATTTCTTCTAATCAAGAGAAGGTAGATAATTTCCATAATTCTGCAGAGGTGGTTCAGGGATCTGAGTTAGTAAATAGGAATAGGAACCACAAGAATATTCATACTTCTACAATGAATAATTCATGGAATTATGTACAGCCTAAATACAAGAAGGAATGGAGAAGGAAAGGTCCGAATAATAATCTTCATAATGCTAAAAATCCTGATACTAGTAAATACAAGAAGGATACTACTGATTTAGGTACTGGGGATAAGGCTTGTTCAAATCCATTTAACATGAATGCTAATATTATTATAAATGGGAATGTTAATCAAGCTGAAGCTATAGTAAATGATGGAATGGTTAGTAATGATGGAAAAGGTGTTGTTTCAAATTCTTGTGTTGATCAAGGTAATGATGATAATGTTAGTCATATTATTCATCAAGCTTCTGGTGATGGTAATAGTAAGATCCCATCTGCTAATAAGGATAATATAAACAATGCGGGTGTGGTAGAAAATCATTTTTTTGGAAATTTATTTGATGAAGGAAATTTGGATTCAGCTAGTACTACAACTGCTTCTTCAATATCATCTTCTAGTTTGAATAGTGGTGCTCCTTCATCAACTATGTCCTGCTCTTCATCATTTAGCTCAAAAGCTCCACCTTACTCAGGGGTGAATTTGAACTCTTCTCGCCAAACTGGTTGCAAGGTTGCAGTTGCTAATGTTCAGTCTTCAAATATTTCAAATGCAAGGCATGTTAGTAATACTATCAGTAGTAATACTGCTTGTAATGTTGCAGTTTCTTCACATTCAGTTCCAGTTGTGATTTCAGCATCTCCATATTCTCAATTACGACCTCTTGATCATATTATTCTGCCTCCACCTCCTCCGCCTTGCTTTTCAACTCAGAGTGGTTTGGCATCTACATCTAAGCCTACGGAAAACTTTAGGATAATACTGATGATAATGAACCTCCAGTTAAAACTTCTTTGAAGAATAAGGGTAAGAAAAAGAAGGCTAAGAAGAAGTCCAATGTGAATATTGATGATCTAGATGAGGGAATAGAATATGATCTTGAGGATGTAACCTCTTTTGGCAGTCATTCCAAAACTAACAAGAGACATACCAAGAAATTCTGCAATGTTGATGCTTTGTGATATATTTCCTGGTGCTTTATACATGGGATTTTCTGATATAGTGTGGTAATCTTGGAAGAGGAGCTTTTTATTTACTCAAAGTGGTAATCTGTTGCTTTTGGGTGATTTGTTATGGTCATGGCGTTTGGATCTAAAGGCACTCGAGGCGGAGCAAGGATTATGGTTGCATGGTTTTTGGTTCTGTTTTGTAATGGTGTTTATTTGTTAATTAGCGGTATTGAGTTTTTTCCGAGCCAATTGTTATACTGTATATAATTTTTTCTCAATACCGCTAAAAGAAGTGCTGAGTGATGTATAGTTTATGATATAATGTTAATCTCTGTAATTGCTATTGTGTGAAATAATAATACTTGCCTTACAAAAAAAAAATTGAAAGTTTGTCTTGATATGAAGTTGATTTTTTTTTTCTTTAAATTATACAAAAGCAAAAGTTTTCAACCAAATATCCAATTTCTCAAAAACCGGACACAAATGTGAATGTGAATTGCCTCCATACTTTCTATATATACATTGAGGTGAAAACACGTTGGTTTTGGTGGAGCTTTATAGAAAAGAACACTAGATTGAGGTGAAACATAGTAACAGTGAGCTTAATAGCCGACATAAAAACGTTAATGCAGAGCTATGATGAAGAAATACAACAACGCGCACATAACTAAACTTATTGCATTACTTGACCATGAAAACTTCCTCGATTACTCTGTCCAAATTGCCAAAAGCGGCTCCTCCAACAGCCGCAGCTCTACTTGCCCGCTCCTTATACCTCATCGCATTCCTTCTAATCTGCACTCCTTCATCACCTTCCATGGCTTCTTCTATTCTGATCGCCACCTGATCTCTCTTCACAACACTGCTAATCTCCAATCCAATCTTCCATTCATTAGTGATAATATCCAATCCAATCTTCCATTCGTTACATGCGTATCTACAATTCGTCTGTTGATCTGCAAAGAGCGGCCAGCAAATCAATGGAACTCCATAGCTTATACTCTCCATCATCGAGTTCCATCCACAGTGCGTCAAAAAAACTCCAATTGAAGGATGCATTAACACTTCTTGTTGTGCACACCAGCTTATTATCAGTCCTCTTTTGCTTACTTCCATTAAAAGCTCTTCTGGCAAAACATTTGAATCTTTGCTTATTAAATCTGGTCTGATCACCCACAAAAACTCACAGTTGCTGTTGATCAGCCCCCATGCAAATTCAACCAAATGATCCTTAGTTAAAACCATTTGGTTCAACCATTCTAAACAACTACTGTCATTCACCCAAAAGTTAGACTGCATAATGTTTGTCGCTTCCTTCGAAATATTTTTTGCACACTATATCCAAAGGGCCTACCGCATAAACAGAAGGGAACACCGCTGACATTGCATCCAAGGTGGCTCCTTCTAATTCCTCAAAAGTGTGTATCAATATTGCAGTTGCTTTCAAGGAGACTTGTGATTCATCTTTTACGAAGTTCATGTAGCTCATGAGTACATGGTTAGGGTCTGTGTTATGTACAAAATTTGCAAAGTCCCTTAAACGCATGTTCTTCAAGCCAAGGACACCATCAACTGGAGTGTCCAAGTATCCGTTTGTCAGGTCAACCTCGTCTGATGACAATTTCAATGTAAGATACAGCTATTTAAAAGAAAATGCATAGGGTGAATATATACGTACTTTTAAGGGGCACAATGCCTCCATCAATCAACTCCTTAATGGCAAAGAAGCCCATGAATCCACATGCGCTTAACGAGCAGTAGGACAAATTAGGCAGCCCAAACTCTGCAGAGACATCTAAGGTAAAGCTCATGTAAGTATCTGACACTATGCAAGTGACTTCGGGTTCTTCTGTCGAATCATTCAAATTCTTTAACAAATCTCTGAAAGGGTCGGACAATCTAAACCAATCTATTTGAGTAACGTTTGACATATCTTCAGCATTGGCCATACTTTCCGAAGCAGACAAACCATCCGGAATTGTTTTGAACTGGAAATCAGGTAGGCCGTCAAGTGAAGAAGGACCTGAAGAATTAATGATTCGATCGTAGCTTGTTTGGGTATGGACAAAAGTGATGTGGAAACCTTTGAAATGAAGGAGATTTGCAAATTTGAGCATGGAGTTTATGTGGCCTTGTGCTGCGTATGGTATGCATACGGCATGAGCCTTAAATTCTCTTTCATTAAAACCCATTTCTTTTATAGCCTGCTACTTTTGTGGTCTTTGATGATAAGTGTGTTAATTTATAGCCAGGAAGAGGATGATGCTTCTTAAGGCCGCTCACCTCGAACAAAGAGTGTATAAGAATTGGTGTACTGAGCCTGACGTTTAGCTTTGTTTGGACAGATCCATATTTGAGAATTTTGACTTCTAGCAAGCAAAAACAAGGGTTGGCCTGATGTTTTTGGTAACCAAGGCAAAATGATATACTTTGGTGCCAAGCCAAACATTCAAACTTGTCTGCTTGGAGTTTGACGAATGTGAGCTTTGCTTTCTAATACTTCCACAGTTTATACTTTATATTATCATTTCCAACGAAATGTTGTTCGAAATTAGAAGGAGAACATTAACTGTCGAATAAAATAATTCAGACGTTTCTCTATAACCATGAATTTTCTAGATCAGCTTTTCTATATTTATATGACATATACCAAATCAATTCTTAAAAATTTCCATGCATAAGACTAGGCTAGCTAGTGTTACCGACAATTCTTTTGCTCAAAAGCTTCAGTCCTCTCCAAAGTGGAGTTTAATCGATCCATACTATTTTTATAGACTATTGTGAGACAATAGGTTGGACGATGGACCTCTGTAACTCTTCCATAACTACAGTGGGATGTTGGAAAATAAACTCAATTTATTGTGTCTTGTAATTTGTTATGTCTTTTGAGTCAAGAGTTATGTTTTTTGTTTTAAGTGTCATGTCTTTTCGTTTAGTGTTGTGTCTATTAATCAATTGGTGTCTATTTGTATGTAAGGGTGTCTAGTCTATTATATATAAGGGTGGTCATATTCGTAGTAATGAAGTTAAGAAGTATTTGCAAGAAAATTAAGTATCCTCCTCCTCTTTAATTCCAACAATTGTAATCAGAGCGCCAGGTTGAAACTATGGCAATGCTATTTTTCTCGTCGTTTGTTCTCACAAAAGAAAATTTCAAAGAGTGGAGTGATAAAAAGGAAGAAGAGTTGATCTCTAAAGGGTTTTGGGAGATCGTTGAGAATGGCTACGAATGGCCAAAAGACGTCAAAAATATGACGGAGAAAGAGAGTGAGGCATTCACCAAGTTGAGATGGAAAGATCGTTGTGCACATGCAACAATGAGTGAGAACGTAGATGAAGAAGCTTTCGACCATATTATTGGAGAAAAATCCGCAAAGGATTCATGGAATTTGCTGAAAGAGGTGTACGCAAACAAGGAGGTTCTAATGGAAAATAAAGAAGATGAGGCTACCGATGAGAAGTCAGTAAAAATGATCATTGCAGATCAGGTTGATGAGGCAAAAATGGAAGAAGAGGACGAAAACAAAGGAGACGATGATGAAGTATATAGTAGTGAAGGAGTTGTCAATGAAGATAATGTGACACTGGGCACCATAGGCATGTTCGTTGAATTCAACATGGATGAAGGGGAGGAAAAGCATGACTTCCACCAGATCCAAGAGAAACCGCATCAAGATGATATGAAAAAGGCAAAATGCGCCATTGGTATGCAAATGTGTGGCATAGATGCCGCTGAGATTGAAAAAAAAACTAAAGAAAGCTTCACAGTAAACGTTCAACGCATAGAGGCCTGTAGCATCGATGGAGAAATAGAAAAGAGTAGGGTTGTTATCAATAGAGACACTCAGAACAATGGATGGGCTAAAGGGCAAAGACAGCATCTTGATCTGAAAAGTATCGCACTCCAGGAAGCATCCATGTGTAAACCACTTGAGCAGCGTAGTGAGCTTGTAAAAATAACCGGGCTTCCTGAATGAGCTCGACCGGCTTTTGCTAGGATGAATCAGTTGAATGAAGTACAAAATAGAGTGTACGAGAGTGCTTTCTTCTCACATGAAAATGTGCTTCTATGTGCTCCAACTGGTGTAGGAAACAATGACCAGAAAGTTCTTGTTTTGGCTGAAACAAATAAACCTTATGCGCTGGATCAGGCTATTCGAAGACATTTCGATAAGTGAATTACTATGCTTGTACCAAAACATGTGAGATATAAAATCGAAACCGAGATGTTCCCGGAAGTTCTTTGAATTTTGAAAGAAAAAAAAAAGTCAAAATGATTGAAGAATTGGGCTTAAGGGGGGATGTTGGAAAATAAACCCAATTTATTGTGACTCGTAATTTGTTATGTCTTTTGAGTCAAGAGTTATGTCTTTTGTTTTAAGTGTCATGTCTTTTCGTTTAGTGTTGTGTCTATTAATCAATTGGTGTCTATTGGTATGTAAGGGTGTCTAGTCTATTACATATAAGGGTGGTCATATTTGTAGTAATGAAGTTAAGAAGTATTTGCTAGAAAATTAAGTATCCTCCTCCTCTTTAATTCCAACATGGGAGCTCTGATCACTTGGAACAGTGAAATATGATATTGTTAAATGCCTGAGGTGGAAAGTAATGAATCCGTCAAAGCTTATCAAACTCAATCAAAGAAGAGTTCAAGCAAAACAAGCAATCAAGAGGCTACATACGTTTGAAGAGACCTACTTTAATAGATCGCGTAATTTATAAACGGTGTTTACAGGTTCCATACTATTTTTTTTACATAACTACAGTGGTAACTCTGACCACATAACTACATGCATGCTTGAAGCAGAAAGTAATGAACCCGTCAAAACTTGCAAACTCAATGTCTCAATCAAAGAAGAGTACGTGGGTTCCTCAATGTCTCAATCGAAGAAGAGTACGGTGGTAACGCTGAAATAAAATACAATGCCAGGGGAGGTACTGATAAAGATGGAGCGATGTGTGAGATATCAGCTACATACTACGTGGGTTCCTCAAGGTATAAAGTTCCTTTTCTTTCGGGTCATTGGAAAGAACAATGCTACAACACCCGAAATATATTTTGTCAAAAAACTGCGAAATAGACGGGTTCCAACTTCTACTTTTAAGGTGCAATTCATGGGGTCCAACTCATTTATCTTATAGTGGCATTATTTGACAAAAAAAAGTTTTGGATGTTTAAGCATTTTCGCATTGGAAAATATTAGATGTTTCGGTTTCATTCAAGTCATATGCAAAGTGATAGTTTGCTGTGAAATATATATAGTGAACATATATACTAATACAAGATTGTTTTTAACTTTTTGAAGATTTAATTAGTATCATATATATATATATATATATACATATATATATATATATATTCCAGCCACTCGTTTATATTAGAATAATGTAGTGGAGGGAGAGAGAGAATGAGTGGAAGGAGAGAGAGAGGGGAAAACCTGTGGTGGAAATCAGGGGGCTTTTGGGGTGCTGCACTATTTGGGGTGCCACTGAACGCTCGCATATATATATATATATATATATATATATATATATATATATATATATATATATATATATATATGAGATAGGATCAAGAGCATCCCAAATAGTGTAGCACCCCTTTAGCCCTCTAATTTCCACCACATATTCCTTATTCTCTCTCCTCTCACTAACTCTTTCTCTTCCCACTAACATATTTAAGTGTAAATGACTGGCTACAATTCGGGTGCAAATGGGGTGCCATGAAATTGGGGTGCTATAGAGCGTGACTATATATATATATATATATATGTATATGTATATATATATATATATTCACATATGCACAAACGCTGTCTTTTTCTACTAATAAAGAAAATCCTTTACGGGTGGTGAAGCTTTTATTTATTTCCAGAAATAGTCACAACTCCCCCGCTATCAAACATTAGAAAACGTTAGGGTTTCAGGGCAATATTGTCCTCCTACTTCCCTATTTTTTGCTACTTTTCATCACAAAAGGCGGTTAGTCAACCGCTTCTACCTACGTCTTCTGCTTTCTTCCATTTGCATCCGTCTTCTACGCCTTTCTTATCTTTTTCCCATCCTGTCTTCACCGTTCCCAAAACCTACGCGATTAAATCTTCAACTTTTTCTCCACGTATCTCCTTCCATCTATTGACCTTCTACACCGTTATCGTCTTCAGCTCCAGCGACAGCTGCTCTTCTTGCAATTTTTCGATTTTTCTCCAACCTTCTGCTGAGTTTTAGATCCGATTCCACCAATCCTCCTACCGTCTATTCCGTGTCATAATAGGTACTTTTCTTTACTTTTAACTTCTTCCACCCATTTCTTACAACTTGCTTACAAATTTTCATATTCCGGTCACTGACGTTCAAATCTACCACTACAGAAACTCTATTACTGTTTGTTTCCCTCAGATTTACGAAGGTGTATATTTTTGACGTTTACCAAAATTAAATCCACCGTCTGCTAACCTTATACGAATTATTTGCTTCCAAATTTCCAGATTCTAGTTATTGACGTCCAGATCCGCAACTTCACACACTATTCTATCGGTTGTTTCCTTTGGATCTACTCACACATATATTTCTGACGATATAAGAATCAATTAAGTTTTGTAATCTTCTATTTACCCAGTTTGTTTCATTGTTTACATCTGATTATTACATTGGTTAGCTTGAATGAGTAAGATAATTATAGTACACCCTAATATATTTCCCATAATAATAACAACAACTAGCTGTTACCTTACTCTGTTATGCCTTTTGTCACATTTGATTTTTAAAATACTCGACATGGTTCGGATAACATTTGAGCATTTGAACATATCATGTTAGTTAGAAACATGAAACATAAAATGTTGTTAGCTAGCTGAAAATTTGTTTGTCTTCTCACATACATGTGGGTATTTAATTTGATTTTTCTTTTGTTTTTGAATACACATTGTGCATTTATCTTAGATGAACACAAAAGGGAAGGAATGCGATTCATGTTTTTGTTTCAATCGGGCTTATCTTTCTCAGGTTGATGTTGTTGTTTGGTGTTTGTCAATTGTTGGTGAGCTTTATAGTTTTCATTTTATTTTGTTGTATTTCAGTTTATAGTGTTTTTGTCTTGGCATTATTGTACTGTGAATATATGAAGTCTTTTTTTTCTTATTGTAGCACTCATTTAGGTTAGGAGGCAAAATGTGTTCATGAGACATATAAATGAAGCATATGATTGTTATCTATATAATAAAATCCCTTGGTTAGACAAACAGGAGACAAAGAGTGGCTGTGATTCAATTGTACATTAGACATCCGACCGACAAAATTTTGCCACATCTGCTCTAATTACACCAGAATAAAATTTCCGTTACATTCCATATTGTTTTCCACGTATGCTTCCTCCACTTTCCCTCATATCTCTCTTCGTTTCTTCGTCTGCCAACAACATCTCCTCCGGATCGAATTTTTCTACTCCTAGCAAAATCATTTCCGCTAATCAGGTCAGTTTTTTATGTTGTTTGTTTCATCTCCCTGCATCGGCTTCTCTATCTCTGAACTTATTCTCTCTCTATTTTCTGCTTTTAGTTCTTTGCACTCATAAATTATAACCTATCTTTAAAATTGCATCAAGTTTGAATACGAGATTTAAAATTGCTAATAGAAGATTTGGATTCATTGATTACAGTTTGTATATTTTTTAATCCTACAGAGAATGCACAATTTTTATTTGGGTTGAGATCAACTCTTCGTAATATGGAGGCCATCGACAGCAGGTGTTTTTCGACGGGTTTTCTTTTCGAAGAAAGGCAATCATTCAAAAAAATTACGCATTTTTTGTTTAAGAAATTAGCGAATGACTTATGTAAGGTCAGCTCTATTTTTATGCGTTTGAATATTCTGATTCATTTTGGTTTCTTTCCATTTTTCTGTGTACCAATGTAAGTTTGTTCAGAATTTGGTTCTTCATTTTGACCGAAACTGGCAAAGATTAGTTTTAGGACATCAGATAGCGATGGTTTGTTTATTTTTTGGTTATACATGTAATTCGCTTGCTTTGTTTACTGCTACCTTTCTGTGATTATATCATTGTAAATGCTTTAGTTATGCAGGAAGCATAAGTGATCTCCAATTATTATGTTTGTTTTCAAGGTATTTCAGAAATGATTTGTAAGTTGAGGTTCCATTTAACCTCAATCTATATTGTGTCCAGATGTTGTCTGCGGTCATGATAAATATAAAAGATAAGTCTTCATAGAATAGAAATGGTGCTATATATAAAAGTAGAATAATTATGCAATATGTATATTTGTAAAAATTACTTGATGTAAATGCATCTGTTAGACATGATTAAAACTAACATTGTTGTTGTAATTTTTTTTGTTTTGCTGCTGGTATCTTCAACTTGATTTTTTTCTGTTTTGACTAAGTGATAGTAATTTTTTATGTTCAGTTCTTGATTAATGTTACAGGTCGACACATCATTCATATGATGGAAATTAATACCATATGATGTACTATTGATTTTCCATATAGTGGCAGGAAAGATGATGCTTAGATTTGGGTTTTCACCAGATATGGTTACATGATGATATTTATGGGAGAAAACCTCACTAGCAATTGTTACTGTAGCATGCGGATTATAAAATAGAAATACAATATTTATAATTAAGGTATATGTGTGGGAACTTATTTATGATGGTAAGAGGCAAAATTATATTTCATATTGTATTTATTGGCTAAAGAGCAAAAGGTGGGGTAGTAAGAAACTTATTTACAGTCTGACATTTCTTTCGTGCTCTAGGATACTAATCATATAATATAACATAGCACGTTTCATCAAAAGTCTGCATCCACCGGTATAACATTTTGACATAGGTATCCTTTCCACTATAGTGGAATATATAGGAGTAATATGATACGTTATACATTGTTAGATATATTATTTGTTATGTTTCATATGTATGAAATATGTAATTTTTCTAACTATACAAATGTTTTATTCTACATACAAGTGTTATATATCAACAAATATCATTGATTATAGCATCTAATAGAGCCATGTGGGTAAACATGAATTCCATCATAGCATTGATTTACCCTGACTAATTAAATTAAATGTCAGTTATGGACATTGTTACTCTTTGCGGTAAGCATAAATGTCAACCATCATGTTTATTAACTAAAAGACAAAAGAAATTACCTTATATACGTATTATGTTCCACAACATAAAAAAAGGAAAGTTAAAAGGCTTTGGATTCTAATATGTTCTTTTAGGGTATGTATTTCGTTTTCCCTTTTGTTTTAGTGAGAGCATTGCTAATTTCTTTTTACCAATAATCTCTTGGAGTAGTATCATGTTAATGAAATTAAGTAATAAATGACATCTTCTCAAATTATGTCTTTCTTATTTTAACCCTCGAAGAATACTGCTATTTTAGCCATTAATATAGGGAATGAATGATACCACAAAAGTTATATAAATAAATTTGTTGTTATCCATATTAAAAAGCATGAGTCAGTAATACACTATCTTAGATTAATATAAGGATGACTAATAGGTCGATATATGACAGTTACCATACTTGCATCATAATTTCTTCATAAATCAGCATTGGTTCTTTCCTATTTTATAGACACATGGATGTAAAAATTATAATAAATATGCTATTATTATAATATTTTTATGTTATGTTCTACCATAGAGACGTTTTAGAAGAGACCACAGTTCAAATTATTGTATTACCCATCTGAATTACTCCAACTTCTTATTGTATTTTGGCAAAAAAAAATTTTTTTTATATTAACAAAACTCAAGTTTAAGTTATTCTTATTTCAATCGTCTTTCACATATTCCTTGCTACTACCTTTTTAAGTGTTGTAATTTTCGAAAATCGACAAATTTGTGGAGCACAACTAAATCATTTTAGAAATATTTTAGTTGGAGAGTTACATCTTGCCGTTTTATTCTTGATCTTTCATATGTATTTTTAATGTGTAAAAGTTTATGTATTTAACTGAAATACTTATTCGTACTTGCAGCTTAAGTTGCATTCGGCGCATTGGAGTGCGAATATGGTCATCGACAACTACACATTTTTACGTGTACTCAAACAAATGTTTAATTGTTGAAATGTTTATGCATTTCATGAAAATTAAGCTTTTTTTGTTGACCATGTGTTGTTATTGCTATGTAATTAGTATTCGTATGCATTACGTTTTGCTTTTACTTATTCGGTGCAAACTTTATGTGTTGGGTTAATTGTGTAATTATTAACAATTGGATTATGAAAACCTTTGTGGTAAGGGATAAAACATTTTATAAACTATTTTACTACAATATGAAACTGACATTCAACTAAGAAAATGTGGCTTTAATAATACAACTTCGAGTTTATATTTCATATGTAAAGACTTTTTAGAGCTGTAGGTTTGCGTTTGCATAACTTCACATGCATAGATGAGCGTAAATTAAAGTATGACAAAAATATATGTTTTATAGAATTAATTCAATGCTCTCATTGTCTAAATTATTGAAAGTGATCTTAAGTCGTGACTCGACTTCGAAAGTGAATTTTTTTCCTGTAGTCTGCATTAGGTAAGTTCTATATATGTTTGAATTTGTAAAGCAATAATTGCAGATATATGCTTACCTACAAATCTATCAACTTCATGAATTGGTTTAACATGAACTGATAATGAATGAGCTTTATCTTTCCATGCAGTTACGACGGAAAGAATTTTGTCAACTCGAAATATCACATCAACAATTTTAAATTCCTTGTTTTCATGTTAGTATGCATTAAATTCATTTACTACGAATTTAACGTAACCGACAAATAACTTTAAATGTTATAAGAGAAGGATGAACATTTGATGCTATAAGAGAAGGATGGACATTTAAAAGTCTATGCTTCCGTGCATCGCACGGGTTTCCAATCGTTCGTAATAAAGTAAACCAATTTGTTATATATATCATATTGCAGCAGAAATTGACGTACATAACCAACAAACTATGCTAATACCGAAAGAAGAGTTGGAGGAAGGACTAATATCTTCATTTAACTAAATGCATTATATTTGACCATGAGAACTTCCTCAATTACTCTGTCCAAACTGTCAAAAGCAGGTCCTCCAACACCCGCAGCTTTACTTGCCTGCTCCTTGTACCTGATCGCATTCCTTCTAATCTGCACTCCTTCATCACCTTCCATGGCTTCTTTTATTCTGATCGCCACCTGATCTCTCTTCACATCACTGATAATCTCCAATCCAATCTCCCATTCGTTACATGCGTATTTACAATTCGTCTGTTGGTCTGCAAAGAACGGCCAGCAAATCAATGGAACTCCACAGCTTATGCTTTCCATCATCGAGTTCCATCCACAATGCGTCAAAAAAACTCCAATTGAAGGATGCATTAACACTAGTTTTTGTGCACACCAGCTTGCTATTAATCCTCTTTTGCTCACTTCCACTAACAATTCTTCTGGCAGAACACTTGAATCTTTTGCTATTAAATCCGGCCTGATAACCCACAAAAATTCGCAGTTGCTGTTGATCAATCCCCATGCAAATTCAACCAACTGATCCTTACTTACAGCTGCTAGACTTCCAAAATTCACATATACAATTGAACTAGGTGTCTTTTGGTCCAACCATTCTAAACAGCTATTGTCATTCACCCAAAAGTTAGAATCCATAATGTTCGCTGAGTCCTTGGAAATAGGTTTGCACATTATGTCCAAAGGGCCTACAGCATATACAGCCGGGAACACCTCTGACATTGCATCCAAGGTAGCTCCTTCTAATTCCTCAAAAGTGTGTATTAATAATTTAATATTGCAGTTGCTTTCAAAGAGTCTTGTGATTCATCTTTTGCGAAGTTCATGTAGCTCATGAGTACATGGTTAGGGTCTGCGTTATGTACAAAATTTGTAAAGTCCCTTAAACGCATGTTCTTCAACCCAAGGATACCATCAACTGGAGTGTCCAAGTACCCGTTTGTCAGGTCATCCTCATCTGATGTCAATTTCAGTGTACAAAGATTAATAATAGGCATAGCTTATACAGCTATTTAAAAGAAAATGCATAGGATAAATATACGTACTTTTGAGGGGCACAACGCCTCTATCAATCAACTCCTTAATGGCAAAGAAGCCCATGAATCCACATGCGCTTAATGAGCAGTAGGACAAATTTGGCAGCCCAAACTCTGCAGAGACGTCTAATGTAAAGCTCATGTAGGTATCTGAAACTATGCAACAGACTTCTGGTTCTTCTGTTGAATCATTTAAATTCTTTAAGAAATCTCTGAATGCACTGGACAATCGATATCTATACCAATCCACTTGAGTAACATTGGACATATCTTCAGTGTTGGCTGTACTTTCTGATGCAGGCAAGCCATCTGGAATTGTCTTGAACTGGAAATCAGGGAGGCCTTCAAGTGAAGAAGGACCTGAAGATTTAAGGATTCGATCGTAGCTTGTTTGGGTATGAACGAAAGTGATGTGGAACCCTTTGAAATGGAGGAGTTTAGCAAATTTTAGCATGGAATTTATGTGGCCTTGTGCTGCGCACGGTATGCATACAGCATGAGGCTTCACTTCTCTTTCATTGAAACCCATTTCTTTTAGCCTGGTACTTCTGTGGCTTGCACGATAAACGTGTCAATTTATAACCAGATGAAGAGGATGATGCTTCTTAAGGCTCACCTCGAACAAAGAGTGTGATGGTGTACTGCTGGGCTAGCCTGATGTGTGGCTTTGATTGGACAGATCTATATTTGACAATTCTGACTTTGATTTCTAGCTGCAAAACATGGGCTGACCTGATGTTTGGCAACCAAGGCAAAGAATACACTTGGGCGCCAAGCCAAGTCAAACTTCGGTTGCTTGGAGTTTGGCCAATTTGGGTGTTGGTTGGCTCAAACAATCTGCTTTTATAGAGCACTCCCAGCAGTGCTAGCATGGTGGGAAATGGGGAGAATTAGAGTGATTAGCGCCACAACCGTACGGAGATGGACGTGGAGAGGAAGGGAAAATAGGGAGCGTCACCCCTCAGAAATTTAATCGTTGCTCAAATTTTCAAAAAACTGTTTAAGGCCTTATAATTTTTTTTTTATAATTTGAAGTGTCGCCCACCCACTGTTGAAAGGGTGGGCGAAGTTAATGCCTTTAATGATGTGTTAGCACTTGAATCCCCATCGAGCTGTTGCAAATGCTCTAATACAGCATTAACTATCAAATAAAATAATTCAGACTTTCCTATAACTATGAATTTTGCGGAGCTTTCCTGTATTCATCACATATACCAAATCAATTCTTAAAAATGTCCATGCATATAACACTAGGCTAGTGCTATCAATAATAATTATTTTGCTCACAGGCTTCAGTCCTCTCCAAAGCGGAGTTTACAGGTTCCCATACTAATTTTTTTCATAGACTATTGTGAGTCACTAGCTCGGACGATGGACCTCAGGTCCTCAACTATAGTAACTCTTACATAACTACAGTGGTAACTCCGATCACATAACTACATGCCTGAAGCAGAGGAAGTAATGAACCCGTCAAAACTTGCAAACTCAATGTCTCAATCAAAGAAGTGTACGTGGGTTCCTCAATGTCTCAATCAAAGAAGAGTAAAGATGGAGGTACATATAAAGATGGAGAGAGGTGTGAGATATCAGCTACGTAGTACGTTGGTTCCCAAAGGTATAAAATTCCGTTTTCGTTCGGATCATTGGAAAATATTAGATGTTTTGATTCTATTCCGGAAGTTTTCAAAGATTCCAGTAATATTCTAATTTGCAAATTCCGGTACTTCGTTTATTAAATTGGTTTAAGTCTAAAAGTGAACAATTTTACTAATGCATAATTGTTTTAAGCTTTTTTAAAGGTTTAATTAGTATCATTTTATATATCTGTGAGCTAGGGCTGTACAAAGAATTGGTGTGCTGCAAAACAATGGGTTGATTAGACAGATCTATATTTGACAATTTTGACTTTTAATTTCTAGCAAGCAAAACAAAGGGTTGGCCTGATGTTTGGCAACCAAGGCAAAATGATATACTTGGGTGCCAAGCCAAATATTCAAACTTGTCTGCTTGGAGTTTGACGAATGTGAGCTTTGCTTTCTAATACTTCCACAGTTTATATTATCATTTCTAACGGAATATTGTTCGAAATTAGAAGGAGAACATTAACTGTCGAATAAAATAATTCAGACGTTTCTCTATAACCATGAATTTTCTAGAGCTTTTCTATATTTATATGACATACACCAAATCAATTCTTAGAAATTTCCATGCATAAGACTAGGCTAGCTAGTGTTATCGACAATTCTTTTGCTCATAAGCTTCAGTCCTCTCCAAAGTGGAGTTTAATGGATCCATACTATTTTTATAGATTATTGTGAGACAATAGGTCGGACGATGGACCGCTGTAACTCTTCCATAACTACAGTGGGAGCTCTGATCACTTGGAACAGTGAAATATAATATTGTTGCATGCCTGAGGTGGAAAGTAATGAATCGGTCAAAGCTTATCAAACTCTATCAAAGAAGAGTTCAAGCAAAACACGCAATCAAGAGGCTACATACGTTTGAAGAGACCTCCTTTAATAGATCGCGTAATTTATAAACGGTGTTTACAGGTTCCATACTATTTTTTTTTTTTTTTTTTTTTTTTTTATAGACCATTGTGAGTGACTAGTTCGGATGATGGACCTCAGCTATTGTAAGTCTTACATAACTACAGTGGTAACTCTGACCACATAACTACATGCATGCCTGAAGCAGAAAGTAATGAACCCGTCAAAACTTGCAAACTCAATGTCTCAATCAAATAAGAGTACGTGGGTTCCTCAATGTCTCAATCGAAGAAGAGTACAGTGGTAACGCTGAAATAAAGTACAATGCCAGGGGAGGTACCACTACAAGAAACAGATGAAATAGCGACGGCAAATAACCGACGCTAGCCGTCGTTAGCCGTCGCTATTCGCCGTCGCTATAACTCTCGTCGCCAACAGTGGTAGGAACGGCGAAAGCGACGGCTTCGTCGCTTGCTTACCAACGGCTAGCGACGGCCAGTGGACACGTGTCATCTGACGTGTCAAGTAGTTAGGTTGACCGGGAAGCCGTCGCTATTCGTCGCTATACGTTGCAAAATAACCGTTGTAAGCCATCGCTACGCGTCGCTCAGTATTGACCAATAGACCGTCGCTAGCCGTCGCTATATCTGAAACCAGAAAACTGCAGTACACAGCAATTCCTTTCCTACAATCCAATCCACAACCATTCAATCCAAAAACCAATACCACACCACTATTATCTCACTATTTCATCGATACTCATCAACAACCAAACCATCATAACCATACAATCATCAAATGCATAAAAAAAAAAAAAAAACCATCATCACATAAAACCGTTCAAACATATCATATAAGTCATGCACATGTCCAAACACTTCATACCTCCGTCCACAAACCGTCATACACATGTCCAAACACATCATATAACATCGTACGTGCATTTAACATAAAAAAAAACCAAGTATATGAACATACCAGAGTCAAGTCAACATAAGCACCTACACTACGAACTAATTCCCGCCTCCCTGATCCTCGTTCTCGTCTTCTTCCGATTCCTCGTTCACGTCTTCCTCTCGACATACACCGGAATCATCTCTCTCTACTCCCTCTCCCGGCATAAAGCCATGCTCCTGAAAGTAAATCGCGATGTGCTCGTCAATTTCCTGTTGCATCTGGCCTTTTCGTCGGTCCATCAACTCGTTCATCTGCTCTTGCATCCGCGCTATAGTCGCCTCCTCCATCGACCGCTTATAAGCACGCTGAACGGCCTGTAAAATAAATAATTTCACATTAAAGTTATCTAAACAAATTTTTACTACTTAGTGTTAAACTTTTCCCATTAAGTCGTATTCTTGTTTTACATATTTATAAAGCATCGTGATTGTTGTAATTTACGTCTAAAAAAAGTCTTACCTCCTGATTGCCAAAACCGTATCGCCTTCCTCGAGTAGGCGGATTAGTGATAGAATGCCATATGACATCAGAATCTGCAACTGTAAGCTCCTTTCCACTAGCCTCCATCGCTTTGGCAGCCTCTTCCTCATACCCCCCCTGCAATAGCAATATAATTTTAAGAAAAGTGTTATAAATTTTACTTATGTACTGTGATATGAACGAGTATGTAACATGTTAATTTATACGGATAAACAAATTTACCATTATACGTGCACTCTTCGGGTCCGCCCACTTATACGTCACATTTCCTTCTTCATCGGTGTGCTCCACCGCATGTGTATAGACATGATTATAGACGCTAAATTTTTATCTGAACATATACTGCAAATATTTAAAATTTATACCAAATCCCTTCTGTGTTGTTGAAATGATTTTGAGCCACCTCGGTGTAGAGCAGGATTCTTTTCTCTATTAGCTTTGTTTCTAGCTGCTACTTTCTATTACATTTGATACACGATGATGTAAAATAATACAATCAATATTATAAATGTGAATATTATCATTAAAGCTTACTTTAGCATCTTCTGTGTCCCAGTAAGCTTGAAAGTCTGCCCAAACATCATCACTCATAAATTGAGGCTTTTTTCTGCTTTTCTTGGCTCGGTTAACCATCTGTCGATAATTCGTTCGCATCTTCATATTCCAATATGTCAAAAATGAGGGCATATCCTCCTCCTCAACACGTACGGCAGCCTGCATATTACATTTATTTGTAATTATTCCAAGTATATTAATTTTTAATATTATTATAGAAAATACTTACCAATAAATCGGCTAAAATGACATTCTTGATATGTGCTGGAATACTATCCCAATGCGGCCAAGCGCCCTGCATTCTACTTGTGTAAGATTGCCTTGATACGTCTAAAATGAACTCCGCTGGCTCAATCTCAAATCCCCTGTGTAGATGTTAATATAAACATTTCATAATATTTTAAATAATGTACATTGAAATAAATTTGAACATTTACCCGCCACTCTTCGGAACAATCTCCACAGGTCGGCGAAGATCTGCCCCTGAACCGCTCGGACCAGATCCTGATCCTGCTCCAGGAGATGGTGAAGGAGTAGGCTGAGATGTACTCCTCGATCGTCGTCTATCGCCAGACATATCTGTCACAATCGTATAATATGCATACAAAATAACTTGAATTATTAGCATTAGTCATCATTATCATAACATAAATCAAGAATGAGAAGAACAATACTGCATTATCATTACATAAATCATACTAGTACAGAACGTAAGTAAATTCATAGCTAAGAACAATCAACATCATTATTATTACATAGCTCATAGTAGTACATAAATAACATAAGTATATAACATCATTCTTGTTCATCATCTTCGGATCCAGACTCGGTCTCATATATACTCTATATCGTTCTCATCAGTACTTACAAATGCATCTACTAATACATTCGCTTCATCATTCAACGACCCAACATCAATGTCATCAGCTATTATTATTTCAGTATTTGGCTCAAAATCCGCTTGATACGCTGCTTCGTCTGGAATATTATTCCCATCAAATGTAAATCCTGCCTTTGTTTTAAAAACAACCCACCAATCTGCTTTATCATTTTTTAAGGATGGGTACGGAGCAAAATAGACTTGTAATGCTTGCTTAGCTAACTCAAATGGATCATACTTGTAGTAATGCGACGTATCCCTTATTTCGATTAGCTTATAATCTTTGTGCACGTTGATTCCAGAACCAGGAACATTGCTAAACCAGTTGCATTTGAACAGATAAATTTTCTCTATGTGATGAACATAATATGTCAACTCTACAACTTGCGTTAAGACGCCGTAAAAATCTTTTATATGCTCCTCTGGATCATCACTACCTTTGACAAATACACCGCTGTTATACGTTAATTTTTCGGCTCCGTAATCATTGGTGTTGAATTTAAATCCATTGACAAAGTATATTGGATAAGTTTTGACATTTCTTTTTGGTCTGATAGCAAGATGTCGTAATCCTTCGTTAACAACACAGTTTTTTGGATCATGAACATAGTCTGAAAACCATCGAGTGAATTCTGTACTGAGATCACCAGATGGATGTTGTGATTCGTAGATACTGCATGTATGTGTTATGTTCAATTTTTATTAATAGAAATAAATAAATGTATATGTACATGTAATTGAATAATACATGAATTTAGTATTACCTGACAAATGGTGCAACTTCCGCACAATTTAACAGAACATATGTGTGTGCCACATTGTAGTCCTTATCGCTTAACCATATTTTCACACATTTTCCTACAGGTCTTCCGTGTTGTCTAAAAATAGATAACATTGTTTGAGAAGACTCCTGCTCAACAACTTGTTCATTACGGGGAACAGTTACAAAAGACAAGTTCACATCTTCACTAAAGTAATGAGAGAAAAAAAATGAGGCTTCTTCTTCAAGATACGATTTGCAAATCGAACCTTCTACTCGAGCTTTTTGCCTAATTTTTTTCTTCAAATGATTCAAGTACCTATAATAAGATTAATTTAATTTATATGTTGGACAATAAACTATCTAAGTTATAATCTATCACGATTATTGAAATTATATACAAAATTACCTCTCAAACGGATACATCCATCCATACTGGACTGGACCTCGAAGAAGTGCTTCAGATGGAAGATGGATAGGTAAATGCTCCATTACATTAAAAAAAACCAGGTGGAAATATTTTCTCGAGTTTGCAGATCAGTATATGGATATCTAGTTCAAGCTTACGTAGACGGTCTACCTTTAACGTCGTTAAACAAAGTTGTTTATAAAACAAACTTAGTTCTGTTATAACACTCCAGATTTTTGTAGGTAACAACTCCTTGAGAACCACAGGTAAAAAGTATTCCATCATGATATGGCAATCATGGCTTTTCATTCCACTCAATTTACTGTTTTTAAAGTCCACACATCTACGGAGGTTTGAAGAAATCCCATCAGGACATCGTAATCCTTCCACCCACTTTAGCACGAGTTTTACTTGCTTGTTGTCTAGCTCATAGCATGCTTTAGGTTTTTTATTTTCATCATACAAGTGCAGCTCCGGCCGTTTACAAAAGTGTAATATACCGCGTCTCGAATTCGCATCGTCTTTGGTTTTACCCTTTACATTCAAAACTATATTAAAAACGTTATCAAAAACGTTTTTTTCATTATGCATCACGTCAATATTATGCCTAAGTTTTAGATTTTTCCAGTAAGGTAACTCCCAAAATATACTTTGTTTGCACCAATTATGAATGTCCGATTTACCTGGAATTTCAACCTGTTCTCCAATTTCATGTATCTTTGGGTACTCACTTACAACTTCATATATCTCTTCACTTGTCCAAACTTTAGGCGGTAGCATAGTCTCTACTCTGTTGGCTTTAAAGTTCTTTTTATCTGTTCTAAATTTATGATTAATATGGAGAAAACAACGATGACAGTCAAACCAAGATTTTTTTTTCCATACTTCAATGAAAATGCCCGTGTCTCCTCCATACAATGAGGACAAGCTAGACGTCCAGCAGTGCTCCAACCTGAAAGCATGCCATACGCGTGAAAATCACTAATAGTCCATAATACAGAAGCAAACATACGAAAATTTCTTTTCCTCGAAATGTCGTATGTTTCGACTCCTTCATGCCACAGTGTTTTCAACTCTACAATCAACGGTTGTAGATAAACATCAATTCCTTGTGTCGGATCATCAGGACCGGGGACGACAACCGTTAAAAACATGTACGGATTTTTCATACACATCCATGGGGGTAAGTTATAAGGAGTAACAATGATAGGCCATGATGAATATTTACTACCAAATTGAGAAAATGGCGAAAATCCATCCGTGCATAAACCGAGTCTAACATTACGGCTCTCGACAGCAAATTCAGGATAAGTCCTATCAAAGTGTTTCCATGCTTCACCATCAGACGGATGTATCACATTTCCTTCTTCTGATGTTCTCACGCTATGCCATCGCATATGACACGCTGTAGCGGAAGATGCATATAGCCGTTGAAGTCTGGGGGTTATGGGTAGATAATGCATTCTTTTATATGGAACTTCTTTTCCTTTCTTTTTCCTTGGTTTGTATCTATCTTCGTTGCAAAATTTGCATTTTCTACGGTGAGCGTCTTCTTTCCAATACAACATGCAACCTTTAACACATGTATCTATCTTATGATATGGTAATCCAAAAGAGGACATAAGTTTTTTCACTTTATAATGACTATCGCACATCAAATAATTGGACGGCATATGCCGTTTTGCAGTTTGTACAACTGCTGTAAATGCAGCTTCTGTAAGATTGAATTTTGATTTCAAAGTGATAAATTCGGCGGTTACAGACAACTCGGTTCCGCTTGTACATCCTTCCCACAACGGCCTCTTAGCAGAATTCAATAACTCATAAATTTTTTTTGCTTCCGCCGTTGGCTCTTCAACATTTCCAGTCTCATCGTCGCTTTGCTCAGTGTTAGGAAACATTGATCGTGCAACATCTTGCACCATATTTTCTATCGGATTCGTCACTGTATTATCGTTCATCATTGTACTATCGTCCTCTACCGCTACAGGGTTAGACGTAGGTTGAACAAGTTCTCCATGACGATCCCATAAGTGATAATTCGACAAAAAACCAAATTTATACAGATGCACTTCTACTACATCTGGCTTCCAATGCTTCAGATGTCTGCACTTACTACACGGACAACGAATGTCTACGTTACTCCGATTGTTAGATTTAGCGAATCTAATAAATTCTTGGACTCCATTACAAAAATGTTCCTTTATCGACCCTTTCTTTCCGGTTCGGGGTTGATACATCCAACTGCGATCACGAAAATAATCGAACATTTTCCTGATTTGCAACAAATATGTTAGAAAGTTCGATCGAACGTAACACTTTATACTATTTAAAATCTTGTAAAATTTCATCTTTAACTATTGCATGTTTTCGAATTTTTTGTTTATTTCTTTTTTACTTTGACGGCCGGTCTACCTACTTCCCATTACAAATATAATAACGTAAGCATATTTTATAAATCATTTCAGTTTAAACGGTTCAACAAAATTTCGGCAGCACTTCCCTTTGGTCTCTGTATCGTACACAAATGCGTGTACACAGGGAACAAAAATGAAGTGCCATCGAAACTTTGTTAACCGTTTAAACTGAAATGATTTATAAAATATGCTTAGGTTATTATATTTGTAACTTGTCCAATACTAGGACAAATCCAACGAATATTGTATCAGATGAATATAGATTTCCGTTTTGTGTAAAAACGAATACCCATATAACGATCATATACAACACTTGTCGGACGGTGCCAAATTTATCTAAGGGGTTCACATAAGTAGTCAAAAAAACATTCAACCTAAGTTTAAACCAAAAAAACAATTCAAATGAAAAAAGCGCGCTTTTTGCACTTTGGGCTTGTTTATGTTTTTTTTTTTTTTTTTTTTTTTTTTTTTTTGTTGCGCTTCACAAATAGTTGTGCCTTAAACTTCAAAAAAGCCCTGTATATAGTTGCGCCTTTTTCCGCCTACACTCGTGCGTTAACTACATACCGTCTAAAAAATATTTTTCAGTACGTTTAATTTGTGAAATAACATAACAATGAGAATTATGAAAACAACATGACAATGAAAATAACATGACACCGTTTCGATGATTATAATCCATTTACTACGGGTAAACAATCATGTTTATTTCATTTTTTTCTCAAATCATTTCTTACTCAACACAATTAACCAACAACACAATCAACATAAACCCAATTGCATACGTGATAATCATCATTTTCATGCACCCCTATTTTCTAGCCTCCCATTTGCACCTCATTTCTAGCCACTCGTTTATATTAGAATAATGTAGTGGAGGGAGAGAGAATGAGTGGAAGGAGAGAGAGGGTATCAAACATTAAAAAATGCTAGGGTTTCAGGGCAATATTGTCCTACTTCCCTTTCTTTCCTACTTTTCATCACAAAAGCCGGTTAGTCAACCGCTTCTACCTACGTCTTCTGCTTTCTTCCATTTGCATCCATCTTCTACGCCTTTCTTATCTTTTTCCCATCCTGTCTTCCCCGTTCCCAAAACCTACGCGATTAAATCTTCAACTTTTTCTCCACATATCTCCTTCCATCTATTGACCTTCTACACCGTTATCGTCTTCAGCTCCAGCGACAGCTGCTCTTACTACAATTTTTCGATTTTTCTCCAACCTTCTGCTGAGTTTCAGATCCGCTACTCCACCAATCCTCCTACCGTCTAATCCATGTCATAACAGGTACTCTTTTTTACTTTTAACTGCTTTCACCCATTTCTTACAACTTGCTTGCAAATTTTCATATTCCGGCTACTGACGTTCAAATCTGCCACTACAGAAACTCTATTATCGGTTGTTTCCCTCAGATCTACGAAGGTGTATATTTTTGACATTTACCAAAATTAAATCCATCGTCTGCTAACCTTATACGAATTATTTGCTTCCAAATTTCCAGATTCTGGCTATTGACGTCCAGATCCGCAACTTCACACACTATTCTATCAGTTGTTTCCTTCGGATTTACTCACATATATATTTCTGGCGTTATAAAAATCAATTAAGTTTTGTAATCTGCTATTTGCCCAGTTTGTTTCATTGTCTACATCTGATTATTACATTGGTTAGCTTGAATGAGTAAGATAATTATAGTACACACTAATATATTTCCCATAATAATAACAACCACCAGCTGTTGCCTTACTCTGTTATGCCTTTTGTCACATTTGATTTTTAAAATACTCGACATGGTTCGGATAACATTTGCACATTTGAACACATCATGTTAGTTAGAAACATGGAACATAAAATGTTGTTAGCTAGCTGAAAATTTGTTTGTCTTCTCACATATATGTGGGTATTTAATTTGATTTTTCTTTTGTTTTTGGATACACATTGTGCATTTACCTTAGGCGAACACAAAAGGGAAGGAATGCGATTCATGTTTTTGTTTCAATCGGGCTTATCTTTCTCAGGTTGATGTTGTTGTTTGGTGTTTGTCAATTGTTGGTGAGCTGTATAGTTTTCATTTTATTTTGTTGTATTTCAGCTTATAGTGTTTTTGTTTTGGAATTATTGTACTGTGAATATATGAAGTCTTTTTTTCTTATTGTAGCACTCATTTAGGTTAGGAGGCAAAAGGTGTTCATGAGACATATAAATGAAGCATATGATTGTTATCTATATAATAAAATTCCCTCTTGGACAAACAACAAGACAAAGAGTGGTTCAGATTTAATCCCGCAAAAACAAATCCACCGTCCTAATTTAAACACATCTCCTAATATTTTGACACCTCATCCGCATTTGCCTTATATTTAGTTAACTCAACTGCTGTTAATTCCATTAGCCACGTTCACATATCTATCAACCCACGATAAATTTATTCCCACGATCACTAATCATAATTCGATTCCCTCCTTCCAATAAGATCATTATATATTCTTCTTCCAATAAGGTACATTTCTTTACTTTTAACTTCTTCCACCCATTTCTTACAACTTGCTTGCAAATTTCCATATTCTGGCCACTAACATTCAGATTTTCCACTGCAGAAACTCTACTACCATTTGTTTCCCTTAGATCTACGAAGGTATATATTTTTGACATTTAAAATACTTTTATTATCATAAACTCTTCCGAACAATATTAATATTTCTTTTAAGCTTTGAAAATCATTTCCAAACTTATTGGAATTCTAAATCCTTCAATTCTCAACTCAAATCCATTTCATATTTATAAATCTCATTCTTAAATTACACTTGCATATTTCTTGTTTAAACTTCCTTTTAAACAATTTTCATTTAGGTTGAATTCTTACCCAACATCATCATTGCATGCCCCATAGCCAAATCGCGAAACTGAATTCGCAAGATGTTCATTTCCATTGTTCCCATAATTATAAATCTACCCAACCCATGCAAGAAAATGGATAAGACAGCTCTTAATCAAACAAAGTAGTCAGCACCCATAAACTAGTCAGGCACAAAAATAAATTAGCTAATAAAATTCAATGCTTCTAAGTGAGCATGTCCAATCAATCGACAAATGATTATAATTTAATATCACCATTTCCTAACAAATAACTCATCCATATAACTATTATTTAGTTATGAAATTTTCTTTCTATATAAAATATATAAATTCTTGGCAAACTTATTTCTTTTCCCAAATTCGAAAACAATATCGAATCAAACGACTTGTTCGAGTGTTTCATAATATTCATCAAAATGATGATTAGTCAATTGATTCGGATCTAGAATTCAAACTTAACAAATAAGACAACCAAATACAAAATATTTTGTATTTACTAACAACTATGCACTCATATATGTAATACGTACTCTTAGAACTCAAACTTAGGTGTTGCTAACCTTATCTCTACTCAGTTATACCTCATACAAGCTTAGGTGTTCGCTAAACCTAAGCTATAATACCAAATGTAACGAATCGAAGGCGTGCCCTGTTTTAGGCGATGACAACAAACGGTAAACCATTCCACTTTTTATGGCCAACCTCTCAACTTGCAACCAACCCTTAAAGGGTCGTGTAAGGGTAAGAGACAAAGCTTGGTCACACGTTCACCAGTGTGAGAACCCCCTATCAAGATAAATTTACAACGCAGGAACGGTTACATTCTACTACTATTAAGTGTACAAACAAAACCAATAAGGCACGTTCGCATATTAAATTTTCCACCGAAGATATCTCAATACCTATCCTACCTCCATGCACAACGGTCAGAAACTACCTCCGAGCATCGTATATCCCTAGATAAAAATATACCATAAGGTAACCATAACTTGCCCAGGCACGAAAATGCCAATGTGCACAACGTATGACCAAATATATCCAACTCCCATGCACAACTTCGAGAAGCACCCGCATATAACATAATAAGCATACACTAGATATAGAGTCAATATATCCTGCCGTAGGTTATAAAAACCCCAGATTGTAGTCCTACTCTGTTTTCTGCCATTTTCGATGTCGAGGATTCGTTCGACATCTTTCGCACGATTCTTCATCACTTGAACATAACAAGAATCCTCAGTTTATTATCACATAGCATAATAGATCTCAGAATCACACGTAGATTCCTCATTAGTTCTAGAAATCACATATAGATTCCAATACATAAATAGATCTCAGAATCATACATAGATTCCTCAACAGAACTCGGAAGCACTACACGTGTTCGAGTATCTCAAAAGATCTTGAATCACCACTTAGACCTTAATTCAGAACCGCCTCCAGAATATAGAACTAGTATACTAGTTTTGAAGTGGTTTTCGGTAAGTAAAATACTTACCAATTCACGTCTCCTCAAAAATAATAGCTAGATTTAAGGTCAAGTTTTCTAGTCGATTAATCGAGAATCTAGTCACGCAGTAGACGATTGTATATGGAAAACAACCTCGCTTAATTTCCATAACAAAGGAAAGGTTCCAAAGCACTATCAAGTCACAAAGCATGATAAAATAGTCAAAGCATGATTAACTTATATAAGAGGCTTCTAATCTCTTTTCCACTTAATTAATATTTCATTAATTAAATTTCTTTTATTAGTAAAACTTCTTTTATCTAGTAAAACTTCATTTGTTTATAAATCATCATTTATTAATCAACAACTCCTACTTGAATAGTATGGCTTTACACACTAGCGTGTATATTAAGTTTATACATATAAACGATATATGTATATGTTCTATGATCGCCCTATTTCTTTATAGTCTTCAATACATCAAAACATATTATATATACTTAACCCTTCGGTATAGGTGTATCCATAATTAATTTCTAAGATTTCTTCTCCTTAAAATACAACCAAAGAGGTTAAAACCATTATTTAATAAGAACCTCTTCTCTTTTATAAGATAGAAATATCTTATTCAATACTTTATCCTGAAAGATCATACACTTGTTTCTATCTTTAAAATCCATTATTAAAGATCTAAGAATTTTCATAATCATTAAACCTTGTGTTCCAGTTTAACTATATCCAAAGGGTTTAAAAGCAAGTGTTTCTAAAACATCGTTTACAACAAACCCAAAACAATTCCTTTATATTATCTTCAAAGATTTGTTTTAAAGTTCCAATTATACTAACTTCATTGATAAAATTTGAGAGGGTTAATGACGAATGTAATTAACGCATTGTCACGACAAACCCAAAATCATTTTAATACTTATACTTTTCTTTAGAAACATTCCTTTAAAAATCTACTTACTGATAAATAATCATCAAGGTGAAACACTAGTGATTTCTAAATCATTGGTTATAACAGATGTGTTATAATCCTAAATCATTTATAAATCTAATAAGACAGGTTTATTTCATTACAACATTTGTAGTAAAATAACTTGAAAATTGGTTTTAAGTAATAAGGGTAAAATGTATATATAGTAAAATAGTTTAAAAATAGGTCTTGAAGTAAAAAAAAAAGAGGACAGTTTTATATTTCAAAATAATTCACTTTCAATTTTCCAGTTCTTGTTCCAATCGTATAATTCCCCATTTCAATTATGCCAAACACACTAAAATGTGTGAAATGGACAAACTTTGTATATTACATAAATAATATAGTCATTTCACCACAATTCCACATATAATGATGTTATATATCCAGTGAGGTCCACAATCAGGTTTAACGTTCAATCAATTCATATGAAATTATATGAATATAAATATGATAACAATCATATTGAGGAATCTTGTTAGATCCCTCCAACCTGTCCTCTTGTATGGCCGCTCATATATCATCACATATACATGTAATTCAATTTATTTAATCTAATTCATATAAGATGAATCTTCCTCTACAATGTAGGAAGTGTCAAAGATCATCCGCTTTAGGGTCGGGTATATGCAACTACAAACTAACTGATTTGTCAGTAAATCATCCAAACAACCAATCATCTAGATAAATATATAAAAAGCAGTCGATACTATTATATGGTACAACAGTATATCAAAAAGCGTGAGTTAAACTCACAATCCATTCCAAACGACGATTTCAGTTGTTTTTTTACCTAATTTTGAAATTGGATAAAATTTCAAACATCTAGAATGCTACTGATCCATAGCACACGCATACTATTCTTTAATGCGATCCCAACGCAATTGATGGCATGTCAATTGAACTTCATACGAACTAGATAGAGTGTTATTATTTAATATGAGATTAAGACTTAATTGATTAAGTTATCTAATAAATTAATCCTAACACTCAAAACAAGTGAGCCACCTTCTTCCTCAAGTTGAAAACTTCAACCCATCTCCCCTTGTACACATTTCTCCCTATTTTTGCATGCTTAAAATCCACTGACGCGGAGCACCGATCAATGATTCTTCAAACCGACTTCACTACTACAACGCTCGCCTTGTGCCCGTCCTATCGACATCCTCCACCACCCCTTTGGTTCACCACACAAAAATGCGACCTCAACCACGCACAACACTTATCACAAAAATATATGACGTCTTTATTCATCGAATTTCACGGAACTTTGCCAATCGACTACATTCCTTGCCACGAACTCGATCATCACCTCCTCATGAACTCTGGCCTCTCCTAGCATTTTCCGACCTCCACCCTAGCTTGGTCGTACCCAAAAACGCCTCCAAGCAAACCAAATCTTATCAAAAACCGCGAACACTCTCGTAAGGCCCATGATCTTGCACTTCTACAAAACAGGCCTGTTGCTTCAGTTATTTACCCCCTGTTGCTTCAGTTCAGCAACCGAAGCAAATGCAGAAGACGCAACAGGTCAAAATCTATTGCTTCGGTTGTTCGTCCGAAGCAACAACTATTTTTTTTGCTTTGGTTGTTTGGACAACAGAAGCAAAAAAGTGTAGCGTGGACAAAAGAAACGTCCTACTTCTTGCTTCTGATGTAGTTACAACCGAAGCAAAAGACCTCCCTCAACCCGAAAATAGTGTCCTCTCAAAAACCACTATAATTCTCAAATGTACAATTAATACATATGTATATAACAAATAACTACTGCTGGCAATTATATAATCACTGAATAACAATATAAATTGGACAATAACAATACACAAATGCATATAATATTTTATTGACAGCATTAATAATCTATACATTCAAGAGCAACATAATAGAAAACAATACAATTCACTGATAATGTTTAATAATATGACCTTAAGACAACAAAATGGAACATCTAGTAGAATCAAAGTTGTACAAAACAATATACAAACAATTTACAAGAAAGAACCAAATACAAAAATAAAATTCAAGCTTACTAAAAAAATCATAGCTCCAAGGAGATGAAGACAGTGTTGTATTTACAAAATGCATCTACCACTATAAACATAACATGAACTGCATCAATATAGCTCCATCACCTATACATTATAGTTTACATGTAAGAATTGCGAACATAATGCAAACATATTACAAACTGAAAGATCTATTAAACATATAATTTACATGTATGTAATAAATATTATATGTTGAAAGATCTACTGAACATAATGCTACTCTTGTCATCACGCTGGTACAATAATTATTATTATATTAAACATGTATGTAAATCCATTTTGTTACTAGCTTCGGACTTATCTAGAAGTCATGTTTCCCCTTATTTGTGCCAATATAGCATTCCACACATGTTTCTGCTTTGAGCATCTAAGCCAATATTGTAACTGCCAGTATCAAAGGGTTATATCATTCTTAACTAAGGTTTGAGTGAAAACTACAAAATATGATTTAACATGAAAAAAAAACACATTTTTGCAAGCAAACCAATGAACATGCAGGATTATTTGTTGGGAGAAGAATATGTTAAAACCAAGGCCTGAGGTTTCCACAGCAACAGCGAAATTCTGGTTGTCTCATTCCGGTTTCAATAGGGACTGAAACCAAACCAAAGTTCCAGTACAATAAAAGAAACTATAGAAATACAAATTTATAGGAAAAAGGGAAATTTAAGTTTTGAATATATAAATATTCAAAATCTAAATAATTAACTTCCTTAATGAATATTATAGCAAAAAAGGTAAAATTAGCTTTACTACTTCAGGTACTCGATGCTAATATTGATGGCAAAAAATATCTTTTCTAATTATATGTTATGTTAAGATTAGTAAGGATAAGATGAAGCTTTCAATGAAATTCGAGTTAGATTTAGAATTATTTGGAGAATGTGAGAAACGATCTAATCAATTTGGCTCAATTTATATGTAAAATCAATGTGCATATTAAAAATAGTAAGGTTAATTACTCGCACATATTAAAAATAAAGTCTGTATTTGTAATGTAATGGAAAATGTGTGCCTAGATACCTTGGAAAATTGCAGATATGTAAACCTGGGCTGTACAATATAACAGCCAATGCTATTTTCAACCAAAACAGTCAGAAGATTTGCGTTCAAAGTGAAATTGTAGTGTGTGCATTACTGTAAGATTAGTAAGGATAAGATGAAGCTTTCGATGAAATTAGCGTTAGATTTAGAATTATTTGGAGAATGTGAGAAACGATCTAATCTATTTGGCACAATTTATATGTAAAATCAATGTGCATATTAAAAATAGTAAGGTTAATTACTCGCACATATTAAAAATATAGTCTGTATTTGTGATGCAATGGAAAATGTGTGCCTAGATACCTTGGAAAATTGCTGATATGTAAACCTGGGCTGTACAATATAACAACCAACGCTATTTTCAACCAAAATAGTCAGAGATTTGCGTTCAAAGTAAAATTGTAGTGTGTGCATTACTGTAAGATTAGGAAGGATAGGATGAAGCTTTCGATGAAATTAGCGTTAGATTTAAAATTATTTGGAGAATGTGAGAAACGATCTAATCAATTTGGCACAATTTATAAGTAAAATCAATGTGCATTTTAAAAATAGTAAGGTTAATTACTCGCACATATTAAAAATATAGTCTGTATTTGTGATGCAATGGAAAACGTGTGCCTAGATACCTTAGAAAATTGCGGATATGTAAACCTGGGTTGTACAATATAACAGCCAATGCTATTTTCAACCAAAGTAGTTAGAGATTTGCGTTCAAAGTAAAATTGTAGTGTGTGCATTACTGTAAGATTAGAAAGGATAAGATGAAGCTTTGGACGAAATTAGCGTTAGATCTAGAATTATTTGGAGAATATGAGAAATGATCTAATCAATTTAGCACAATTTATATGTAAAATCAATGTGCATATTAAAAATAGTAAGGTTAATTACTCGCACATATTAAAAATAGTCTGTATTAGTGATGCAATGGAAAATGCGTGCCTAGATAGCTTGGAAAATTGTAGATATGTAAACCTGGGCTGTACAATATAACAACCAATGCTATTTTCAACCAAAATCGTCAGAGATTTGCGTTCAAAGTAAAATTGTAGTGTGTGCATTACTGTAAAATTGTGGTGTGTGGGTTACTGTATTGAATTATATACTTAAATAACAATTCCCTATATAAAAATAATTCCTTTTCTGCTCATATCTATAAAATTTTGTGACATATCTGTATAAAAATAATTCCTTTTATGCTCATGTGCTACCTCCATGCAAAAATTAATTCCATATATACCAATAAGCAAGTAATTTCACATTTCTCAGGTAGCATTTATAACTCTAAGTTTCCAATTTGCATTAATGAAGGAAGCTGAATACACTGACTAATACTGAAGGAAGTAGAAACCAACAAATAGAGAGATCATACCTAAAGACATAATACTCATTGTCAACTGCAGCCCCTTCTCCTCCACCCCTTCCCTCTCCGCTATGATCGTCAACCGATACAAACTCCGTAGCAACATCCGCTGCTTCAACCTGTCCGTTATGGGCTGCAGCACCGGGCTCATCTCCATCAATCTGGCCCGCGACCTCTTGCAGGGCCACCCCAATTCCAATGCACTTGTCATCTCCACCAAGATCATAAGCCCTAACTACTCCAGCAGGAACCAGCGTGCCATGCTTCTCCCCAACTGCTTGTTCCGGGCCGGAGCCGTCGCCATCCTTCTCTCTAACCGCCGCAAGGACCAAGCTTGAACATCACAACTTAGAAGGGAACGTAGGGATAAATTTGTCGAAGGATTTGATGGCGATAGCGGGGGAGGCGTTGAAGTCGAACATCACGACGCTAAGGCCGCTGGTGCTGCCGGTGCCGGAGCAGCTGTTGTTTCTGGCGAGTTTGGTGTGCAGGATGGTATGGAAGGCGGATTTGAAGCAGTTTCATTTTTGTAGATCTGAAATAACGAGTGGGGAAGGCGGCGGAAGTTAGGGTTATAGTATTGGGTCGGGCAGGTTTTATTAGTTATGCATTCGAGGCCCACTAATGCTGCGTTGGAAAGTTTCTAAACCATGAACTATTTGCCTGCGTCTAAACTCTAACATTATTACTTCTTGTGAACGATTTGCGTGCGTCTAAACTATTTCTGGTGAGTTTATTGTTTACCAAATACTAAATTCTAACATTACTTCTTTATAATTAAAATTTAAGTAACAGTTAATTATTAATTATTTAATATTAACCTAGCTTGTTATGTACTAATATTTTAATAATAATTTATAGTTATCAATTATTAAATATGATATTGAATAGAAATTTTTTTAATGTGTAGATTAAATATTATCATTAGTTTTCTTGCTTCTAAACTAGCATCTCTTTGCTAAAAATATTATTATAAATAAATAAAATGTTAAATATTAGTTACAATTAAACTAATTAGCTATAGATTATTAATTCATGAATAGAAATAATTAATTATAAATTTTAAAATTTTAAATATTAAATATAATTATTAGTTATACTTATAAAATAGTTTAATAATTATTAATTATAATTATAAAGTAAGAAGTACTAAATGTTACTATTTAATTTTTAATTATGAATTATTAAATATTTTTCTTAATTATTGATTATTTAATTATTTCTAATAGTAATTATTAATTTATAATTATTTAAAATTAATTATCTAACCCTAAATATAATTACTTCATAAGTATTAAATTACCTTATTAATTATTAATGTCAGTCTTAATTATTATATAATATTTTAATTATAATTATTCACTAATAATTATTTTAAATTAATAAATATAATTGATGAATATTAACAACAGTTCCCTAATTATTAGTAGTTAACTATAATACTATAAATACAAAAAATTATTATTGATTATTTATAACAACTGGGGAATATTAATTATTTAGTGATAATCATTCGTTATAATAAATTACAAAAAAGGGTATATGTAAGCTATTGTTTAAGATTACTGATATTCTGCCATTAAAATAATTTACAAATACTTCTGTTCCTAAGGAACCGATGCAAATAATAATATTTGCTTCAATGCATTTGCTTCGGTTTCTAAGGAACCGGTGCAAATAACATTATTTGCTTCAGTTGTTATGTGAACAGAAGCAAATAAAGCAATTTGCTTCTGTACATTAGCTTCAGTTGCAAACATAACAGAAGTAAATGATATTATTTGCTTCGGTTGTACACACAACAGAAGCGAATAACATTTTTTGCTTCTGTGCATTTGCTTCAGTTGTTAACTTGTCTGAAGCAATTGAAACTATTTGCACTACTACAAAACAGGCCTGTTGCTTCACCTCATTTGCATCAATTGTAATAAAAACAGATGCAAGTAGCAACAGCTGCATCCGTTCTATATGAAAGGTCGATGCAATTGGTAAATGGGAAGCAGCAAATAATATAAATTTGCAGTTTGCATCGGTTTTGTATAAAAACCGATGAAATTAAACAGATGCAAAATGTTAAATTGCACAAGTTATAAATTATATTCGATGCAACTACATTTATTTGCACAAGTAAAATGACGAACCTAAATGGAATTTAAATTGCATCGGGCAAATTAGGGGATGCAATTTTTTTTCCCTTTTACATAACTGATGGGACACGTGAATTTTTTTTTCCCTTGTTATCCAGCTTCGTCCTTTTGCTTTCCCAAAAAAAAAAAAGAAAAAACTTCGTCATTTTGATTTCCCCCAAACATGGCTCGCAACGCAGGTATTAAAAAAGAAAGAAGAAGAAGATCGTATTTCCCCAAAAAATTGATCGCAACGCAAGAATTAAAAAAAGAAGAAGTAGTTCGAAACGCAGGTCGGATTTTCCTCGAAAATAGATCGAAACGTAGATCTGATTTTCCAGAATGTAGATCGCTTCCCACTTCGTCGCTTGGATTGACTACGCCAGGTATCGGATCTTCTTAGTTCTTTACCTTATTTCGATGTTTTATATTTTAGTACACAGGTCGGATCTTTTAATTTAATTTGCGTAAATATGTTTTTTTGGATCAGTATAACAAGAACTGGTTTTTCTTAATGTTGGCTATTAAGTGGAGTTTTGAAAGTGATTTTCGTTCTATTTTATTTTTAGAAAAAAAGAAAAAAAATCCTCTTAAGATAAAACTAAGCATAAGAGACATAGATGATGTCTGTTCCTAAGAAAGTTCAAATTTTTGCTTTTTAATAGCATAAGGCTGAGTGGTTTTAGCACCATGTCACTATGTTGAACTGAAAATGCCCGGCTCACATTCTATAATACGATGTTATGGTGCTTTTCTATTTCATTGCTTAATGTCCGGAATGTGAGCCATAAATACTTTCTTTTCATGTTATAGTTTGACTTTCATTGTTTTTTTAACAGTGAACCCCACGGAATCTCCATCGACAGTCTTCAACAACAATCTCGCCTTGAATTCTGAAACGGTAATCACTCCTGTCGTTCTATAGTGATGCTTCTAGTCTTTAGTTTTTTAATTTAGTTATATCAAATCGGTTTGGTATTCTGGCTTACAACGATGAAACCTATTTGGTTAGTCCTGTTGAACATATTTCGGCTGTTAAGACTTTTAGTGGGCACATCGCTGTAGTCATAAATTCTATTCGTTATTATGGTGTTACTTATTCTGAGGTTAATGGGGATATCAAGTGTCAGTAAAATGTAGAGGTGAGCAGTTATTATGGTGTTAACTCAACGATTCCAACTTGGTTCATTTTATTATAGTGTTGTCAATTTTAAAATCAGATTCCAAGTATTATGCTTTCTCTATATTTCATACTAGAGCATATGAAGCATATGAAATATATTAATATGGATCCTTTTCTGTTTCACCTTCTTTTCCGTTGCAGCAGTTGTGAATCTATTTAAATTATATCTTATTCCAACTGATTACCAATGTCTCACATGTTTCCCATACTAGGTACCTAAAGTAATTGAAATTTAACTAACACATACGTAATGTTACATATAATGGAACTTCTGGGCTCTTTGAGATCCCAAAGTCAACAATAATAATACCATCTTTATATTTTGATTAACATTTGCATTGTAGAATGAACAATGAATTTGCATTGGAGAAAGAATGATGAATGACTTTGTTAACTGATGAAGTTAATTTGTGACCACAGCTGTAATTAAAAAATTAACATAGATGAAAAGCTCTAGTTATGTTTTACCTTTAAAAAATTTGAATAATAAACAATATCTTCATAATTATTTTCTTTCGTTATATTTTAACAAGTTTTGGCATGAAAATGCCCAACTCATCTTTATGACTTAGAGGTCATTGCTTATGTATATGTAACATGATGTATACTTGGTGAAATGCTTGCTTAAAGGACTTTTTTTCTTTGAAAAAAATAGCAACCTACAGCTGTCTGACGTTCATAGTAGCCAGGTTCATTGAATCTTTGATAGTTTCGGTTGAGGAAGAAGTAGATTCTGGGCAAGGCATCTTTGGAGTTTGTCCACAGTTTATTTAGGTATATGCGTACAAGATTCATTTATACTCATGTACCTTCTCAGTTTACAATTAATACTGTCTCACGCTTACTTTGATCATGTATAATCATCATGGCTGAAATCATATAGCGGCCATTTCCTATATTTTAATGTTCTGCGTCCTGATCAACTTTCGCTTTCGTTATTATGGCTAAAATTCATCAGCTGTTAAGTTTTATTTTACATATGAAGACATTAGGAATAAATAATAATTATTTATTAAATTCTTACTAAGTGAATAGTGCAATTATACATTACTAATATTTGTATTCATATTCATGCAATATTATATATTCTTATTTATATTCATCATTTACACAGTTCATCACCATTTATAATTACTTTTATAAATATTTTGTATTATCTATAGAAAACATTTGCTTGTGATGCCATGAGCATGTAATATGATTCATGTGTTATGAGCATCAACGTACAAATAGTGTTTTTGTGTAGACCCAAGACCCAAGAATGGTAGTTTGGTTTCTTGATTCCTTGAATGTAGAAATTGGAATACGAAAACAACCGCACAAATTCAAGAAGTTATATAACAAAGTGAAAGTATAAAAAAAATATTGCTCAATTTAATTTAATATATCAATACAGTAATGTTTACATTCCAAAACTGAAGATTTTTTTTGCATAAATATCGCGGAAGCATAATATTTGCATTAATTTAACGTGGAAACTATAGGTGGTTTGCATCATATGTAAAAGACAGAAATGAAGCTGAAGTTATTGACTTCTCTATTTAGCATTCAATCTAGGATACTTCATACATTAACTATGGTTGGCTAAATATAAAATATGGTTGAATAAATGAAGAACTTTTAAACGATGATGTATAGCATACCTCACATATGATATACCTTTTATAAACACTGATCATTTTGAAACTGTACTAATTATATTACTTAAATTGATAAATGAATTAAAAGTGGAATAATTTTCACACTGCTGAAAATAAGGCAAAGAACTGAAGAATATTTTTTATCCAAATTATTGTCAATCTATTATACAATTAATGGAAAACATAACACTAATAGCAGTTTGTTTCCTATATAATAGATTCGTGCTAACACAATTTTACATAATCATGCAACCGACGATTCTCTAGTTCAAACTTCATATAGAAAAGTTTTTACTAGACTCATAATTCACGTGGAAAAACAAAGAAAAATTCTAATATTAGAAACACACTGATATTAAAGGTAACGCTGGATAGACATAAATCAAGATTTCAACATAAATTGAAACCTTGCCATATTTACTGCAGTGGCCTACCCTGTAAGTAATAAGTGCCATGATTTATGAACACAGAATGCATGGTCAAAATACAATCCGTTCTGATTTGCTGATTGAATGGACTGCAACCAAGAAATATACTCTTTGGTGCAAATGACCTGATCCAGGACAATTCTATCAATAAAATCAAATGGATATGTAACTGACTTACAAAATGTTAAGTTATGTAATATTACAGTTCATAAAACTTTTGTTTGGAAAAGTTATTTACAAAATCTAAATAAACATGCTATTAATACTAATAAATGAATGTAGCATGTTAGAAAATGTTCAATATTGTCAATCTGTTTCAATCAATTAGTCAAATACATTGAGGAAAATGTAAAAAATGGCAACCCAGAATAATATAATTTTGTGTAAAAGAACTGCAGCAAAAACCAAGAAGCCATATATAGTACAATTTTTAAATCAAAGGTTCATCAGTTAATACTATTTTCTGAGATAAGAAAATAATTTGGTATGGTTACTCTTAAGGTATTGTGACATAAATCGATAATGAAAGTGAAAATGGTTACATGTTCACGTTTAAGCCACAATTCTTAAATGTGATAATTATTTTGTAACTCTTTTTTTTTTGCGTTAATGCAATTGTTGATTTGCATTCAATAGTTAACGTACTTGATCAAATTCTATTTCACATTTAATATGAGAAACTCATCCTTTTTGACAACATTTTCTGTTTACATAATTCGACATAAAATAGTTGTTACACTTTTTTTTAATATTACGGAGACCGACTACTTTTGACAACAACTACATCCGAGCATACGAGCATAAACTTCAAATTTTCCCCATAATACGATTTGTAGCATACGAGCATGAGCTACATATATTTTGTTGTGTTACTTGATAAATAATAGGAATGTGCTGAATGTCATTTGAATTGAATTCATGAGTCGATTCTTATCGTTTTAGTACTCCTAAATCCTTGTAATACTGCATATCATGTAAATATGCATGTATTGCAAGTGGACAAAAAAATTTTTGGTCTTGAGAAAATGCTACCAATATTTTATCGAAAAAATTGGTGAATTTTATGTTATATGGTCATACTAGTATTCCAGTTTTGTACGGTAATGGAAATTTTACGTTACCATAACTATTGTAGTGAAAAATTCAGTAAAAATTATATAAACTAGTTGTTGCCTAGCATAATGCCGTCACAATTAGAAACTGAGTTATGTTTAATATATTCAACAATTAGATAGGTGTGACGGGAGTATGCCAGATGAAGCTTATTGTAGCAATTGTCGTAGATGCAGTGTCCCCCCAGAGCTTCTTTAGCAGCTGCTGCAGTGGTAACATCTGCAAATGAATTAAAGGCTTACACATTTCGAATTTACATTAACAAACAACTATGCCAACGTAAAATGCTAAAGCTAAAAAATACAAGGTAAAAAATAATAAAGTGGAAATTGTTTCAAAGACCAATTGCGATTGGGTATGTATTATTCTAAAAACCTACTAGTTCCAAAACTTGCAAATAAATACCTGAAATTACACGGAAAGCTTAAATCTTACAGTTTGTCTGTGTGCTTCTCATATGAACTGTAGTTTTGAGCAAGCGCAATCTCAGTTATGTTAATCAGCATCAAGAAATATTTACATAGAAATAACTGTGCAAGATCTTATGTAAATATTTATAGTATTGGAGCAATATACCAGCAGGGCAATTGAATTCCAACTATTGTGTAGACAAGATAAATAACTTAAAAGCCAACAGCATGAATCAGCTTCAGAATTTAAAACTAATTCTAATTTGTAGATAATTTTCAAAATTTATTCATGTTAAATGGTATATTAATATGTCAACATATACATGAAAAATATTTACAAGGCTAAATCTTACAACAGAAAATAAAATGTAAATGAATACATTCATAATATGATGACTATCGGTAAACAAAACTAAATAGCATTCTCATATAGTTTTAGCACATTTAAGTATAATTCGTACGAACTAAGACTGATATTTAAAGGATATATATATATATACACATGTATACACATACATACATACATACATACTTGAACTCTCCAGCTACAAGATTTACGTATGTATTGCTGAGTAGATAAGGCTTGATGAAATTATCTTCCGACATAAGTTTCTCTGAAATTGTTTCATAGAAATGTCAAGTCATTCAAATAAACAGAAGGTGCATTACTTTGCCAGTACATAGTTTTAGGCTTCAGCATTAAATTTTTAGGATCTATGGTTGTCAAATAAAAATGTATATTTTTAATGCGAATGAAATATTTATTAAAGTTTGTCATGGTTTTGAGCAAGCAAAATTTCTTGCATGTATCAGTAATATGTTTCTTGCCAGGAGTATGTGATTGTTAACTGCCAGTAGTATTCAGAATTATTTTTAGGACCATGATTATCACCATGATTGTTAGATTATCATGAAGTAGATGAGTAGGAACCTTTCTTGCATGTATCAGGAATATGTTTCTTGCACATGCCATTTTTCCTATGCGTAATATGTGCTAGAGACAAAATATGTTGGGGAAGAAGATTAAACGACGGTTATTAAAAGTATGGTCTGCATTTTAAATAAAAGGAAAAATCGTGGGATATTTTACAAATGGGAGGACTCACATGAATGGTGGTAATGTTACGTTCAGGCTAATGAAATGGTGAAACGTTTTGATCCACTGCCACCATTTCATCTGAGTATGATACACTTACTTCGATGTAGTCGTTTCGATCAAACGTAACGCTGAGTTCGTTAGAGGATGAAATGTTGAAGTTGTGGATTTCCGCCTTTTCTACTGGTTATGTTATTGGAGCATGTTGAAAAATGAGCCATGTTATTAGAGCGATGAGTCCGAATATAAGGATGAGGGAAAGCATGGTGTTGATGGTGTATTTGTCTATGTTAGTACTTTGAATTTTTGCATTAGTGATCATGCCTGCAGTTTAAACTTCAGGACTTTAAGTGTGGTAGTTGTAGGTACATAGGAAGAAAGTTTTAATCATGTCGTGTGTGGTGCATAACATCATTTAACATTTTTGTATTGCGCGTTTTGGTGTTCAGTTCTCCTTTTTACCTTGATCGCTTACACTACATTCAATCCTTTATGAAACTTGAAACAAATAAATACAATGTTAAGGATTCAGTTCTTGGCAAACAGACAAGGAACAACCTTTCTAGTGTGTTTTGTAACTCCTTCAGTGAATATAAAATAGACTGGTAAAAACTCATTTAAGAAACTCGAAGCTATAAGCTATGTAGTGGTACTGTTTTGTTGCTGGATATATTTTTCCATTTAGACTTTCATTTAACATTTATAAGAAAGTACAAAAGGAAAGCATTGGCCTAGCTACCTTTACTATATTTTATTCTCTATACTCACACGAGGTTTAATTTGAAGCATTTATATTTAAAAATAAATAGACAGAAACAACATGTTATACTTTGGTTCAAAAATAGAAAATTGGTACATGCATCTTAAAAGCTGGATTACTAGAGTTAAGATTTAATTTGAAAAAAGAATCCACCAGCCAAGAGCAATAAAGGCAACATGCAAAACCAAAGCCTGGAAGCCAATCCTCTTGTTGAGGCATCTGTTCCTTTTTTTTTTGGTTCCTTTTTTTAAATTTTCTTTATCCTCTTGTTGAGGCATCTGTTGTCATTTTTTTATGTTAGTTGTTTATGTTTTTAGTTTTCTTTGTTTGGGTATTGGGAAATGGAATTCTTGGCATGCACTTTAGATTTGATGCTAGAATTTGGAACTGATTGAGGGATGACTTAAGTTGTTTATGTTTTTCAATGAATCTTGTGAGCTTTGAATTATGAGAGACTGGCCGTGGAGTTTTTGTTCCAACCTTTCTGAGGAATGACTCGATGACTACATTTTCATTTTGCAGCTCAATGTACGGATGTTCTTAGCCTCACGCTCTAGACATTTAACTGTTTTTGCTGAAATTCAGAATTACATTTTATTCACAAAGCAGCAATATTTGTATATATATTAACAAAGCTATGTTGGCTAACATTAATGAAAAACAAAATACAGTAAGAGTGGAGGCTAATAGAAGAGAAAGCCTTAACCCTAAAATAACACAAGAAGCCTTTATATATAGGCAAAACATAAAACAAAAGACTATATTGCCCTTTAGTAGAATATTAATTACGCTAACATCCCCCCTCAAACTCATGATGCGATAGCAATGAGCATCGAGAGTTTGTCAGTCAAAAACCGGAAGCGTGAAGATGACAAAGATTTGGTGAACAAATCTGCAAGTTGCAAGGAGGAAGAGACAAATGGCAATGTCAATGTGCCATTCTGAAGGTGATGGCGAGTAATATGGCAGTCGATCTCAATATGTTTGGTTCTTTCGTGAAAGATAGAGTTATGAGCAATCTGAATAGCTCTTTTATTATCACAGTACAAAGGAGTTGGTCGTCGCAAGAAAACACCCATATCAGCAAGCAACCATCGTAGCCAAACAATTTCACAAGTAGCAGAAGCCATAGCACGATATTCTGCCTCTGTTGAAGACCGAGATATAACATCCTGCTTCTTACTTTTCCAAGAGATTAGAGAATCTCCTAGAAAAATACAAAAGCCAGTAGTGGATTTGCGATCAGTAGGATCACCAGCCCAATCTGCGTCAGAGTAAGCACATAACTCTAAAGATGAAGTAGAAGAAAGCAAAAGAGTCTGAAATTGAGTGCCACAGAGATATCTCAAAATGCGAATAATAGCAGCCCAATGAACTGTAGTAGGAGAAGTAACAAACTGACTGACTATGTGAACAGCATATGCAATGTCAGGATGAGTGATAGTGAGATAAACCAAACTTCCAACAATTGTTCTATAAAGATTAGGATCTGGCAATGGAGATCCATCAGAAATAGAGTATCGAGCATTGAGCTCAATTGGAGTATCAACAGTCTTATTATCTGAGAGACGTGCGCGCTCAAAAATGTCAGAAATATACTTAGATTGAGAAAGAAGATAACCTTTTGGAGAAGAAGCAACTTCAATACCCAAGAAGTAACGAAGGGGACCCAAGTCTTTCATAGCAAAACTTCGAGTCAACTCAGACTTCAACAAGTTAATACCAACAACATCATTGCCTGTAATAATCATATCATCAACATAAAGAGAAAGCAAAATTCGACCAGACGAGGTGCACTTGAAAAACAAAGCGGAATCATGGTTACTTGGGAAAAAACCAAGAGAAGTAATCACAGTAGAGAATTTCTCAAACCAAGCACGAGGAGCCTGTTTGAGACCATAAAGAGCTTTCCTAAGTTTGCAGACTTCACCGGGTTGATGATCAATACCAGGAGGAGGAACCATATAGACTTCTTCATGAAGATCTCCATTCAAAAAGGCATTTTTAACATCCATTTGAGTAATATTCCAGTGGCGAACAGAAGCAACTGCAATAAGAGTTCGAACTGTAGTCATTTTTGCAACAGGAGCAAAAGTCTCCTCATAATCCATCCCATATTCTTGAGAATAACCTTTAGCAACCAAGCGAGCTTTATACCTTTCAATAGATCCATCAGCTTTAGTTTTAATCTTATAGATCCAACGAGAACCAATAGTACGTTTTCCTGCAGGAAGAGGTACTAAATCCCAAGTATGAGTCTGATGAAGAGCAGTCAGCTCCTCAGCCATAGCATGTTGCCAAAGTGGATCACGAACAACATCTTTGAAAGATGAAGGCTCAGAGAGACAATGTATAGAAGCAAGAAATGAAGAAAATGAACTGGAAAGACAAGAATATTCAAAATCAGGTCATCTAGTAGATTGACGGTTTCGGATAGGATATCGACGTTCACTAGTGTCTACTGTCTCAGAAGGTGATTGGGTGGTTGTTGAGTCAATGGAAGTGTCTGGATTTTCAGCAGGAGGTGGCTCATCATCATCAGCAGTGAAAGGATCAATATGAACAAGATCAGACATAGATATACTGTGAGTACGATCAGGAATTGTAAAATAAGGAATATGTTCAAGAAAAACAACATGACGAGAAACATATAGCTTGTGACTGACTGGATCAAAACAACGATATCCTTTTTGTCCTGCACCATAACTAAGAAAAACACATATAGTAGACCGTGAAGTTAGCTTACACCGTTGGACATGAGGAAGAAGAACAAAGCATGTGGAACCAAAAACACGAAGAGAAGAATAATCTGGTGGACAACCATACAACTTCTCATAGGGGGACAAGCCAGAATTATGAGAATTAGGAATTCTATTAATCAAATAAACAGAGGTAAGAGCTGCCTCTCCCCAAAATTCACTTGGAACACTAGCTGACAATAAAAGAGATCTAGTAGTTTCAAGAATATATTTATGTTTCTTTTCAACAACCCCATTTTGTTCAGGAGTATCAATGCAAGAAGTCTGATAAATTGTGCCATCTGAAGCAAGAAGGTCCTTAAAAGCATGAGAAGTATATTCTCCCCCCAAGTCACATCTAAAACATTTAATAATAGCTCCATGCTGAGTTTTAATAAGAGATCGAAACTCATTATAGATGTCAAAAAATTTTGAGCGACATTTCATAAGATAAATCCAACAATAACGAGTGCAGTCATCAATAAAAGAGACCCTCCCTTTGTAGAAACAGGAGAGGGTCCCCAAACATCAGAATGAATAAGATCAAAAGGTGCAGTAGAAAAAGTATTACTTTGGGGAAAAGGCAAAGCAGAAAATTTTGCAAGTTTACAACCACTACAATCAGAAATGTCATGAGTTTTCAATTCTCCCAAAACTCCAGTAGACACTAAGAATTGTAATCGAGACTTAGAAACATGACCCAAACGAGAATGCCACAAATAAAACATAGACGATGACTGACTCAAACGAAAAGACGAAACATCCACACCAGAAACAGAAGCCACAATCTCTGAAATCTTAGGATTTTTGAGCTGATCCAATACATAAAGTCCTCCTTCTCTATGGCCGGTCCTAATCACTTTCTGAGACTTTGGATCCAGAACATAACACGCAGAAGAAGAAAAAGAAACCAAGTAGCCATTGTCAAAAATTTGACCAACAGAAGCCAGATTTAATGCAAGTTTAGGAATGTAATAGACATTAGATAAGGACATAGACGGTGTAATGACTGAACCAACACCTTGCACAGGCATAGATGTACCACTAGCACTCATGACAGGCACAGAAACTTTATGAGCCAAAGAAGTAAAAGAGGATAAATTAGGTGACATATGATTTGAAGCGCCTGAATCTAAAATCCAGGTAGAAGAAGATATACTTGATGAATTAGATGACAAATCTTGTTGAGATGTAGCTAACATAGCATGTGGCTGAGATGCAAGGAATTTCTGAAATTGTTCAATCATTGATGAATCTAAAGAAGGAGCTGTAAGAGCATTATGAGGGCAAGGAAGAAGAGGAGGTCCATTATGAGGGATTGGTGGTCGAAAAATTTTCAATTGCTGAGGTTGTTGATAGAGCTGTTGCTGCTTTCTTTTCAGTGGACATTGAGATTTCCAATGACCCTTTTGTCTACAAAAACTGCATTCATCACGAGCAACTAGAACATAAGGTCTGACTTGCAAATTTGAATTTGGTCGTGTAGGCATGGCGAAGGCTGACAGAGTAGAGACTTTGCAACATAGGACTGAAGAAGAATTTCTTCTGCAAAAAGTTCACGGACAATAAAATCAACAGAAGGTAGTGGATGACGATGTAAAATAGACCCACGAAGTCCTTCAAACTCGTCACGAAGAGTCATTAAAAACTGTACCAATCTTTGCTCCTCTCTTCGTGCAATATACGGTCCAAAGGCGCGTAATTCAGCAGATTCTGTGAGCGCCAACTGATCCCACAAATTTGTCATAGCATCATAGAACTCCTGAATACTCATGCTTTTCTGCTGCAGAGCACAAATATCAGTCTCCAATTGGTACTGCTTTGCAAAATTAGACTGTGTATACAGTCTAGCCAGATGATCCCAAACCTTCTTAGCTGTCTCATATTTTGCTAATTGAGTACCTATCGAGTGCTTGACTGAATTATTAATCCAAGTGATAATCTTAGAATTTGCAACTTCCCACTTGTCCAACAAAGACACATAATTAGCAGTTGTGATATCCACAGGCTTAACAATGGCACCTGAAATATAGCCCCACATTTGTTTACCCTTCAAATTTTTTTTCATCACATAACTCCAATATGCATAATTTTTACCATCTAATTGAACACTGACTGCTTGAAGTGAATCATCTCTAGTTTCAGCCATATTAATGAACCCCAAAACAAACAAAAAATTTCTCAAAATCAAAACAAAGTAAAGAAACTCAAAAAGAAAAGGACTTCGTGTCAGCAACCATTAACTTTTGATCACCAAATTTCAGGTCAGCAAATTGGATCAGCAGCTTTTGGATTTGAATAACTTTTGGGTTAGCAAACATGAAACAACAACTTTCAGGTTCTGGGTCAACATAGTCAGTCAGGATACCAACTTTTTAGGGTTAGAAATTTGCTTTCGGGTTCTGGGAATTGATTAGTAATTTGCTTTCGGGTTCTGGATATGATTTACTTTCGGGTTCTGGGATTTGCTTTCGGGTTCGGATATGGGTGACTTCGGTGGGTGGCGGATCTGCAGATCTGTGGACTTCGGTCGATGGAAGGAACGGATTTGTGGATCTGTTGACTTCGGTGGCTGTGTTCTTGAAGGAACGGATTTGGGTGACTTCGGTGTTTGCGATGGATATTCAGTGATCTGTTGACTTGGGTGTTTGCGATGGATATTCGGTGGTAGGGATTGCTTATTGCAGTTGTACTGAGGAGTTCTGGAAAGAATGGATTTGCGGATCTGAGGACTTCGATGGTTATTCGGCGGATCTGTGGGCTTCAGTGATTGGTTCGGATTTACGGAGGAAACGGTGGTTTGTTCTTCAGACGGAGATTAGAGAGGGCCAACGGAGAAGTGTAGGCTCTCATACAATGATAACAATAATGAAAAACAAAATACAGTAAGAGTGGAGGCTAATAGAAGAGAAAGCCTTAACCCTAAAATAACACAAGAGGCCTTTATATATAGGCAAAACATAAAACAAAATACTATATTGCCCTTTAGTAGAATATTAATTACGCTAACAGTTCAGATGCCCCTCCTCATTCCCAGATCCGAAACCAGTGAGTACAATTCATGTTTTTTACATATGCATAACTTTCATGTAAACAAATGACCGTAGAATGCATATGCAAACAAATGACTCAGCATATGCAAAAGAGAAATGCCAATGACCGTAGAATCTAAATAAGCAAGTAAGTACATCACAACACTCATGCATTCAACTTAAGGAAATGATTTGACTTTTGAACTTGAAATCTATTTATCAAATATATGCACGGTAGATAAATACATGTGCTTGAGGATTAAACGAACATTCAGTTGTCTGTTCGGATTTAGGTGTTGAAACATTTCCCATAATTTAGTTGTAGTGACACAATGTAATTTATAAGACCATCACTCAAATAAATTATTCTGTAAATCTTTATTGTATGAAAAATCATGATTTTTTTCCAGTTTAATGTCATTTCGAATTTAGAAAAATAAAGCAGCCAGCTATGTTTCTAATTTGAGCACGAACAAGATTATTTTAGCCAGCTGTGTTGACTGTTTAATTACTTTTATGTTGACTGTTTAATTTTCTATCTTACATCTTTCCTGCAGACCTTTTGCTGCCTTGCAACTTCTTCTTTTGGTGCCTTGCATATGGATATTCCCAGATCTTATTTTCTGCCTTCCTGCTTTGGGTTTTGCTGTATTTTGTTTGCTACAGTGTTGGTTGTATGAAATCAACTCGAAATTTTCTAACATATCAAACTAGTTAATGAATTCAAAGCTGACTTATGATATTGAAATTATGATTCATTTTTTTGTATGAATTATGAACATTGTAATTGATATATATATTTATTGGTATTATCTTATTCAATTTGCATTTGTCGTTAATTTGTTTTATTTAATGATTATAATATTGAGTACGATAATATTGTTTATTATGAGATTTCTGCATTGGTTACCAATATTGGAAGCAACAGAGATATTTTGCATCTATAGTAAGAAACAACCGATGCAAACTATAGATGTAGCAGATGCAATATCTCCCTATATTGCATCGGTTTTTAATAATAACCGGTGCGCAAATGTATCTTTTCATCGGTTTTTCCCAGTAACCGATGCTATAGAGTCATTAGATTTGAGCCAAAAAACCTTCTTCTAGCATCGAATTTTACCAAAAACCGATGCTAAAATTGATTTGTTGCATCGTTTTTTTAACCGATGCAATTTTTTTTGCCTTCTTGCATCGGCTGCATATGCATCGGTTTTTGAACTGATGCAACAGGGGGGTAAACAACCGATGCAACTAGCCTGTTTTGTAGTAGTGTTGCTTCTGTTATGAGCAAAACTGAAGCAATTAAGGCGATGCAATAAGCACTTTTTGTACTAGTGTTGCAAATTTAACAAATTTAAATTTGCTCGAATCCGTTTAGTATTTGAGAGGATGGCCTCTTTTGTTTCAACAGGAGATAGAAGGAGTTGAAGGAAATAGGTTTTATAAGAGGTATTTATAGAAAAATGGTTTTAGATATTTTCACTTTTAGAATCGTTTATATTCACGCTAAGCGCTTTTAGCTCGCACGACCACACTAAATCTCCAATCGCCATGAAACTTGACATTCTTCAATAATTCAATATTCTCGACTCGATGAAACTGGTTTCATCGAATTTCGAGACTGTTTGCAAAATCACTATTTTTACGTGTTATTAAAATCGAGAAAACATTAATTCAATTTCAAAACACTTTAATTCTTCGATAATAGCTATCATTATTGTTCACATTCAATTAGAATTTTACAAAAGCATCGAAATCAATTTAATTTCATATTAAATTTCAGATTTTCTTATTCAAGTAATTACAATATTATTATTATTTTTTACCATTGAGTTATATTAAATAACGCGTATATTATGAACTCAAGTACTCAACTCATGAATTAACCACTTTCATATATTTAAATAAAATAAATATTCTAGTACCGAAAATCCAGGTTATTGCAGGTGGGTCATATTTCATGGGATGTCTTGAATCCTATTAGCTGCGGTAAGAAAATTACACCAATTGTCAGCAATAACCAAGAGCAGATTATATCGTCTTGGCTCTGATATGATATAAATTCTTGGTTACTGATTAAGCTTCCGTTTTCTATGATATTTTTAAATGGGACAATGATAGTACCAAGAATATGGTGCTCAAGGCCGTGGTGTTTGGCGTGGCACAATGATCAGATAGGCTGGGAATGGATAAGAACAGATGATGCACTTGCAGCAGTCTAGTTATGAACGAAACAAGATAATCAAATGATGACAAACGAAGATTCTCTGATGATCATAGAGTTGCAGTCCAACCAATGATGAGATTGATGATTGGATCAAAAACTGAGAAGTTTCGGCGAGGCTACTCTGATTTCTACTATTAAGCAGTGCGAGTGGCTTCAATACCAAATTAGAAAAATGAAAAATGTGAAAATGGCTTTGATCAGTAACATTGGAGAGGATTTGCAAAGTAAGCGTATTGTAATATCTAAAGTTGATTAATACAATGTATAGGAGATGTGTGTTGTGTTTATATATATACAGCGAAATGAAGCAGATGGGACAAACCCACTAAGCAAAAATTCTGGTAAAGCAATATTACAATACACTATATTCTCTAATAGTATGATGATTTTTTCTTGTTTCTATGAAAGCATTTTCAAAGAAATAAAATGTGAAAACAATAGTGGATGATATTTAGTGTTGAGTTTGGCGCATCAATCGGCTTTGGCCGTGATACGAAGAAGGGAGGAAAAAGTTAGTAGTTCACTTCATTATTTTTTTCATACAAGATTACTCCTCTCATACATATTCATGTATAAATCAAGGTATTAAATTCCGGCCGGCACGCCGGATTTCCAGCCATCTCGGCCTGGCGATGACCGGACCGGAATTTAACAAGAAAACCACTTCCGGTTTCCATTCCCAAATAAAGAAAACACAAAGCTGCAGACTGAATTATGGTTTCTTCTACGATCTTGGAGCATTGATCTGCTGGTTTTTTCTTCGAGCTTAGGCACCTTCCCTCTGCATCTACAATGTCGCAACAAACAAGATTTTTTTTGGCTTTGCAAACGAATTAGGTCTGGAAAAGAAATTTGAACGAAATGCAGAAACGAGTAAAGTAGCGTGATGGTTCGAGTTTGAGGGTTTGCAAAATAATGGGCTATTTGAATATTTGAATCTTTCTATTCAGTTAGCATGGATATTTGGTCCTGCAAATATTTGAGCTTGCATATCTAGCACAGTAGCATTTAATTCACGTTGACGTTAGTACGAGACAAAATATGTCTGTTTAAGAGATTAAAATTGGCTAAATAGTAAAGAGCTAAATATCTCATGCTTATATATAACATATACATTCAGCTGGGTTAGGCTGACATGAATTGTAAGGGGTGATCAATCCCTTTTAGCGAAAAAACCTCAATAGGAACTTGCAATGATGTGATAGAACAAACAACTTGAAATGAATATCAATCTCAGATCACAGAAAAAAAAAGCAACAGATAACACACAAATTTATAGTGGTTCCACTATAGCGAGATAGTGTACGTCCACTTCAATGGGGAAGAGATTTTATTAATATATTCAAGAGATTACAGAGTTTCTTAATGTAGAGCAAAAGAAATGAAGAATACAATGATCTCTCACTACATAGCATACTCTATGTTTCTCTTTAAATAGAGAAAAAGTTACTTAGGGATGAAACAATTGATTTATGTAAAATAAATCAATTTATGGAAAACTAATATCCCATTAATTAACTGTCATATGATTGATTGATAATTTCCCTTTTCTCCATCAATCAATACCTTCTCTAGTTTTAATCTCTTTTCGTTTCTTTTCTTCATGAAACATGGCAACTAATTAAATGAAGAATATTTCCAATATCCCCTATTCATTAATATTCCTTCCATTTCTTTCCATTCATTCCTTGCACAAAACAGGTAACGAAATTACCATGCATATCTCCATAATTAATTAGATATGGAAATATTGTATCATTAAATTCCAATAATCCTCACCTTGATACAATATCTCATGCAACCTAGAGACTCCATTGTGAATGCTTCCCAATGAGTTCCTGCTAAAGCCACGCCTCATTGCACTTTGTCAGTGAACTCCGGCAAGGCCACCTCCCACCAACCAAGTGTTGGAAGCATTCAAAAAAAAAAAAAAAACAAGGTAGACATTGTGCAATCAACTCCTATCTCTTCATACAAGAAGAATACCACATCTTCTCTTGACTTCAACCAAGTCACTCTCTTCCCCATTATGCCACCATGTGGCACTTAGCACTTCATCAAGTGAATCAAGTTCGAGCAATGCTCGAACTTAGTAGCAGGTAATGCCTTCGTAAACATGTCTGCTGCATTTTCATTTGTGTGAATCTTCTGAAGACAAACTAACTTCTCCTCATCCAAAGAGATAAGGAAAGACTCTCTTACCTCTATATGCTTTGTTCTAGAACTGAAAGCCATATTTTCAGCTAAATGAATTGCACTTTGACTGTCACAATTCACCAAACTAACATCTTGCATGAAGCCCAAATCATACAATAACTTCTTCAAATAAAGCGCCTCCTTAGCTGCCTCAACTGCAGCTATCAACTCTGCCTCTGTATTAGACAAAGCAACTATAGTCTGCAACCTCGCTCTCCAACTAATAGCTGTTCCTCCAAGTGTGAACACATAACCTGAGGTTGACTTCCTTCTATCTCTATCTTCGGCATAGTCTGAATCACAAAATCCAACCAAGTTGAAATCCTTATTTCTGGCATAAAAAACAAGCCCATAATCTGATGTTCCTCTAAGATATCTAAAAATGTACTTCACTGCCTCCCAATGCGATCTTCCCGGATTTGGCCGTGTATTTACTAACTAATACAACAACTTGAGCAATGTCAGGTCTAGTGCACACCACAACATACATCAAGCTACCTACTGCACTGACATAAGGCACCTTCTTCATATAGGCCTTGTCCTTTTCTGAGATCGGAGAGCCCTGATTAGAAAGCTGTATATGCAAAGGCATGGGTGTACTGATAGCCTTTGCACCATCCATGCTAACGAGCAAGCAACTTTTGAATATATTCCTTTTGAGTAAGTTTCAAAAGTCCAAGCTTTCTATCTCTTTGGATTTCCATCCCCAAAATTTTCTTTGCTTCTCCAAGGTCATTCATATCGAATTCCGCTTTTACTTTCAACTTCAACGTATCAATTTCAGCTTTATCCTTTGATGCAATCAACATATCATCCACATAAAAAAGTAAATACACCCAATTATTATTCTTTAAATGCTTAAAATAGACACATGCATCTTTAGTACTACGATTAAAACCATGTGAAAGCATAAAAGAATCAAACCTTTTGTACCATTGTCTAGGCGACTGTTTTAGACCATAAAGAGATTTCTTTAACTTGCATACCCAATCTGACTTTCCATCTTCAATAAATCCTTCTGACTGCTTCATGCAAATGGTTTCCTCCAAGTCACCATGCAAGAAAGCGGTCTTCACATCAAGTTGTTCTAACGCCAAATCGTAAGCGGCGACTATTGCAAGTAGGATTCGAATTGAAGTTTGTCTAACAACTGGAGCAAATATTTCATCATACTTTAACCCCTTTCTTTGTGAAAACCCTTTGGCTACTAATCTTGCCTTGTATCTACCATCATCTTTTACCTTGAACACCCACTTGCAACCAATGGCTCGGGTTCCTTGAGGTAGTGGTACCAAATCCCAAGTCTTGTTCTTTTGCAAAGACTGTATCTCCTCTTCCATAGCGCAATTCCACTTGGAGTTGTCACTCGACTTCATGGCTTCTTCAAGGTTCAATGGTTCATCATGAATTACATGTAAAGCATACTCAAACTGATCATCAAGGCTCAAATTTGCATACTTCCAATCTCCATATTTAATTGGAGCTCTCTTTGGTCTCTGACTTGCCCGAATGACTATATCGCCCGACTCTCCTTCAGCTCCACCTTGAGCTGGATCATCTCTAGCTTCATGACCATCACCATCACAACTAGAGGAAACATGTGGACTATCACGTGATGTATCGTCAACTGGTTCGTCACTATTATCAATAGTGATAGCTCTACTTTGGGTTTGAAAACTGGGAATCTTGGTCTTTTCGGGCTTCTCATCAACTGAGTCTGAACCCTCTGATAAACCTTCCAAAGGTTTGAACATTGCTGACTCATCAAAAGTTACATGTCTGGAATGTATAACTTTCTTCGTAATTGGATTCCAAATTCTGTATCCTTTTGTGCCATCTGTATAACCAAGAAAAACACATTTGGAGGCCCTAGGCTCCAACTTGTCATGTTCTGTATTGTGAACATAAACTGGACAACCAAATATACGAAAATAACTTAATAAAGTTTTTTTACCTCTCCAAACCTCCTCTGGAATCTTCCCATCAATGGATGAGCACATAATCCGATTAATAATATGTGATGCAGTCGAAATAGCTTCAGCCCAAAAACCCTTAGACATACCCGCAATCAATATCGAGCAACAAGCCTTTCCAAGTAGAGTCCTATTCATTCTCTCAGCAACCCCATTGGATTGCGGATCACCAGGTGTAGTAAAATGTCTTCTAATACCACGCTGTCTGCAGTAGTCGAGGAACTCTTTAGAGACATATTCGCCACCATTGTCGGATCTAAGAATCTTCAATTTCCTTCCTGTTTGGTTTTCAACAAGAGCTAACCAAACCTTAAACTTCTCAAATACTTCCGACTTAGCTTTCATTACATACACCCAAACTTTGCGCGAGTAGTCATCAATGAAGGAAACAAAATAATATGCTCCACCAATAGAAGCTGTAGAGTATGGCCCCAAAAATCTGAATGCACATAATCAAGTACCCTCTTAGAAGTATGCATGCTATCGCCAAAAGAAACTCTGGTTTGCTTTGCCAATACACACTCCTTGCAAAATTCCAACTTGTTGAAGATTTCGTCTTTGATCTTTTTCTTCTTACGAAGCAACTCTAACTTCTTCTCCGAAGTACGACCTAATCTCATATGCCAAAGCTTGGTAGCATCCAAACTTTTAGAACTATCGACTCCAACACATGATTCTCCATGGACAGTGATACCCATTAGCAAATACATATTTTGCACCATAACACCCTTCATCAATACAAGTGCCTCTCTAGAAACTCTCAAACCATCTTTGACAATGGTTATTTTGCATCACAATGATGCCAATTGGCCTAATGATATCAATGACTTTCGAAGACCTGGGACATTGTGAACATTTGAAAGTGTGCGAACAATCTCATCATACATGCGAATGCGAACTGAACCAACTCCCATAGACTTGCATGTAGCATTGTTCCCCATAAGGATAGAACTTCCTTCTTTGGCATCGAAGGAAGAAAAATAATTCTTATTAGGAGTCATGTGAAATGATGCTCCAGAATCTAGAATCCAGTGGTCTGCAACATCTGATACAACCGCTGTCAATAAGTCGCTACCGCCATTCTCCATCGCAATATATGAAGAACCATCAGTCTTCTTCTCCAAATCTGGACAGTCTCTTCTCCAGTGGCCTGATTTCTTACAATTATTGCACTTTCCATCTTTAGACTTACTCCGCGAAGTAGGCTTCCTAGAATTGGAACGCCCCCTATTGTTCTTCACTTTCTTCTCTGCTCTTCCTCTCTCTGCAAATAAGCCTGAGCTACTACTTCCTCCACTGCTATCACCAACACCAAACTCTTTCATCTGATCTCTCAACTCTTCACTGAGCAAACCTGTCTTTACATCATCTAATTTCAATGTGTCTCTACCATAGATAAGGCTGTTAGCGAAACCAATGTATCGCTCTGGAAGCGAACACAACAGAACCATTGCTTTTTGTTCTTCATCAATCTTCAACTCAACAGGCTTCATCTTCATCAACAGGTCATCAAACACACTTAGGTGTGTCTTAATTGAAGAACCTTCCTTCATCTTATAAGTGAAGAAAGTCTTCAATAGGATCAGGCGGTTGGTTAGTGATTTCTTCATGTAGAGGTCCTCTAACTTTTTCCAAATGCCTCTAGCCGTTGTCTCCTGACTGATTTTAGAAATTACTTTCTTTCCCATAGCAAGCTGAAGAGTAGTAAAGGCCCATTCTTCCATCTCTTTTAATTCTACTGATGAAATATCAGCAGGCAATGTCTCTGTATCAAATACTACTCGATGAACGCGATTTCTTCTCAAAATTGCTTTCATCATCCACTACCACTTTTCAAAATCTCCTTCACCATTCCACTTCTCTATCGTCAACTGTGATTCTGACGCCACATAGGAGCCTCTGACGTATGGAGCAACTATTGGCACTGACGTATTATTTTTATTGTTTTCATCTCCTCGTGTCATTCTACCAAACACCTTCTTTGCGAATCTCGCTCTGATACCAGTTGTAAGGGGTAATCAATCCCTTTCAGCGGAAAACCTCAATAGGAACTTGCAATGATGTGATATAACAAACAACTTGAAATGAATATCAATCTCAGATCACAGAAAAAAGCAACAGAGAACACACAAATTTATAGTGGTTCCACTGTCGCGAGATAGTGTACGTCCAGTTCAACGGGGAAAAGATTTTATTAATATATTCAAGAGATTATAGAGTTTTTTAATGTAGAGCAAAAGAAATGAAGAATACAATGATCTCTCACTACATATCATCCTCTATGTTTCTCTTTAAATAGAGAAAAAGTTAATTGGGGATGAAACAATTGATTTATGTAAAATAAATCAGTTTATGGAAAACTAATATCTCATTAATTAATTGTCATATGATTGATTGATAATTTCCCTTTTCTCCATCAATCAATACCTTCTCCAATTTTAATCTCTTTCCGTTTCTTTTCTTCATGAAACATGACAACTAATTAAATAACGAATATTTCCAATATTCCCTATTCATTAATATTCCTTCCATTTCTTTCCATTCATTCCTTGCACAAAACAGGTAACGAAATTACCATGCATATCTCCATAATTAATTAGATATGGAAATATTGTATCATTAAATTCCAATATGAATAATATTGAAGAGACTACTAAAAATTAGTATTGCGTATTTACTGTGTATTTGTAAAAAGAAGTACCGGAATCGACAAACTAGAATTAAAGCGGGACTTCCGGAAATCCTTAAACAGGACCGGAATTTTAATTTTTTTGCATGACCGGAACGGATCCAGAAACCTCGATTTCGAACCTTGGTATAAATCCATATAAGCTGGTAATAATGTTTTGTAGAACATGATTATAAATGGGTGTTATGAATTCAAGTTGTTTTGAATGGATATGGAAGATTCACGATCTTCCACGGTTTACCACAACTCATCTTTCACATTTCATGTCAATGCTACTATTATTGATGGCAGATTATTGAATGTATTTGATCTTGATTTAAACTGGTCCAGCACAACAAGCAGCGTTTCCTAGGTAGTAGATAGTCATGTTTGCATGTGTTCCACGTCCAGCCACATATACAAACAATATGCAAACTGCAAAGCCCTCGGCTGGTTGAAGTATGCATACGGCATGAGCTTTAAATATTTACATTTTATTAGAATCCATTTTTCTCAAGGCTTGTTTATTCTTTGTACATTTGCGGTCGATACAAACAGTATTCAATTATTAATAGGCAAAGGAAAGAATGCCGTTTCTTACTGTGTTTATCAATGAAGAAAGAGGATTTTTTTTTAATTTTATTTTAAAAAAGTTGTTGTTGTTTTTTTTTTTTCTTTTTTTTTAGAAGCAACAGACAAACAAACAAAACGTAAAAGAACAAAAAATTAGAACAAAGCAAAACGGACATTTAAGTTCATTACTACGCCACTAAATTTGTCCTTTTACTACCGATTTCGTAGAGCAAAGGACTACGAATCCATTTTGTTTTTCGAAAATGCTTGAAGGCCCGGAAAATAGGTCAGGGAAAGTGACAAAAACATTTTCCACGGCATGATTTGCACGAGTCCTCCCTTATTTTTAGCCCTTCAAATAAAGATCCGTATATTTTGACAAAAAATCCTTCGGGCCTTCTAGCGTAGTCCTTTGTTTTTTGATCCTTTTTACTCGTTGACAGCCTTAAAAAACGTTATCCTTTCCTCGCCTATAATAAATAAACACAATTTGCATCACAAATATATCAGAATAAACAGGCTTCAACAAAAATGGGGATTAATAAAACTGTACTTAAAGCTCATGCTGTATGCATACCATACCCGGTTCAGGGCCACATAAACTCCATGCTCAAGTTTGCAAAACTCCTTCATTTCAAAGGATTCCATATCACTTTTGTCCTTACTCAAACTAGCCATGATCGTATTGCTAAATCTTCAGGTCCTTCTTCATTCGAAGACCTCCCTGATTTCCACTTCAAGACAATTGCAGATGGCTTATCTGCTTCGGAAAGTATGGACAATGCTGAAGAAATATTCAACGCTACTGAAATAAATCGGTTCAGATTGGCCGACACTTTCAGAGATTTTTTAAAGAACTTAAATGAATCGACTGAACAACCAGAAGTTACTTGCATAGTTTCAGATACCTGCATGAGTTTTACCTTAGACGCCTCTGCAGAGTTTGAATTGCCGAATTTGTCCTATTGCTCATTGAGCGCCTGTGGATTCATGGGCTTCTTTGCCATTAAAGAGTTGATTGATAGAGGCATTGTGCCTCTTGCAAGTATGTATATTCATACATTATTTAATTTTTTTACAAACAGTTCTGTTAGCTATACAAGTAAAATAATTAATCTTCATACATTGATAGATGAAGAAGACCTGACAAATGGATATCTGGACAGTCCGGTTGATGTCCATGGTTTGAAGAACATGCGTTTAAGGGACTTTACAAGTTTTATACACACCACCAACCCTAATCATGCACTCATGAACTTCTGTAAAGATGAAACACAAGATTCATTAAAAGCGACTGCAATCTTAGTACACACATTCAATGAACTAGAAGGAGCAACCCTGGATGCAATATCAGCTGTGCTCCCTGCTGTATATGCTATAGGTCCTTTGGATATAATGTGCGAAAATATTTCTAAATACTCAACGAACAGCATGGGTTCTACATCTAGCTTTTGGGTGAATGACAATAGCTGTTTAGATTGGTTAGACAAAAAAGCGCCTAGTTCAGTTGTGTATGTAAATTTTGGGAGTTTAGTGGTTGTAACTAAGGATCAGTTGGTTGAATTTGCATGGGGGCTGATCAATAGCGGCTGCGAGTTTTTATGGGTTATCAGACAAGATTTAATAAGTAAAAATTCAAGTGATATGCCAGAAGAGTTATTATTGGAAGTGAAGAAAAGAGGACTGGTAATAAGCTGGTGTGCACAACAACAGGTGTTAATGCATCCGTCAGTTGGAGTCTTTCTGACGCATTGTGGATGGAACTCGATGATGGAGAGCATATGTTGTGGTGTTCCATTGATTTGTTGGCCTTTCTTTGCAGATCAACAAACGAATTGTAGATACGCATGTAAGGAATGGGAGATTGGGTTGGAGATTAGCAGTGATGTGAAGAGCGAAGAGGTGGCAATGAGAGTAAAAGAAGCCATGGAAGGTGAAGAAGGAATGAAGATTAGAAGGAATGCGATGAAGTATAAAGAGGATGCACATAAAGCTGCGATGATCGGAGGTGCAGCTTTTGCCAGTTTGGATAAAGTGATTCAAGAGGTTCTTATGTCTAAATCATACAACGAGCACTATATTTGATTGGAGATGCTATTTCTTTTTCGCGACTCTTGTTCCATACAGGTGTATTTTTGTTGATTACGTTTCCAATTTCTGCAACAGTCTGAAATAAAGCAGATATCTTTTACCTTACGATTTGATATTTCTTGTACACCTTACATTCTTCAGTCTTACCGTCAAGCATATTGATCGTGGCTCCTCTTTGAATTCCGAGTATTGCATTGTTCAGCCTCAAAACAACAACAAATAACAATATTAATCTCTTCATCTGAACTGGGATATTTAAAAATATCGAAGGCAGATAAATTGCCTTGACTAATACAATTAGGGGGACAAAATTACAATAATCTGCCCTAAAAGTGGGAGACGTAGATTAGTAAACATCCCCATAAATGGAGCCCCAATAATAACAACATACACTTAAGAACTTAGCTTGCCAATATTACCCTACATGTCGGGTCGAATGGATTATCATTCTTTTTTTTTTTCTTCCCCTTTTTTTAAATGTTAAACGTTAAGGCCCAAGGCCAAGCCCACTAAGAGGAGACAAAAATATAACAATCGGGTAACACCCGAAAGAGTCGAGAGCAAATACAAAACCAGTAATCCTAGCCGACTTCAGAATCGTCTAGGGTTACGAAAACGAGAACAAAAAATGTCAATTTGGAAATTCTTTCGAGAATATGAGAAAAAATCAACGAAGATTTGATAATTGTTCTTTATGGTTGAATTCTATTCAACTTCCTAAAGACTTCGACTTTAATTTGAGCTGTTTTCACCTTTACACCATACAGATATGTGATATCTTTTATTATTGAACTTATTAATGTAGTGATTGACTCCGATTCTTTGATCTGCTATGACCCTTAAAGTATTATCTTCGTGAATTTGATTAGATCTAATATCAGGAACACTGCTGAAGCTAATCTTCGTCGTCTTGTAAATATCAAGTAAAAAAAGATTAGTGTTTGTGCTCTCTGAATTTTTATTATTATCGCAAGTAATATTTTTCTTTCTTCCCTTTATAGTATTGTCTCTATGATGAGAGTCAGGAAGAAAATCTTCAAGCAGGGAGCTTGGAGTAGGCAGACTGCAATTAGTAGCAGCCATCTGAAGAAGATTGGCGGGGCTGCTTTTTTCCTTTGGAAATATCAAGAGGATACTTACTCATTTGTAAGTATGCTTCAGTTCTTTCCTCGTAGTTGTCGATTTCATATGTATTAAGCATATTCTGATCAGAGCCAGCTCCAGAAAATTTGAAAAAGGGGTTTGCTCCAGGCTTGAGGAAGAAATTTTTATTTTTCCCTTGCGAAAGTTGCGCAGAAGTTAAAAAAATATGTTGGTTTCGAAAACATACAGCACCCCCCTTACGTGCTAGGAATTGAACTACTGACCTGCCCGTTGAGGCGCAGGCAAAAAACCACTGGACCACTTCATTGTTTACATTAGTTCATGTTTCGATTTTCTTTTTATAAAGTACTTGTTTTACCTATTGCCACCACCATCCCAGTCCGTTGCTCCGGCGAGGGGGATTGCTCCAGGCGGTCGCCTGCTCTGTCTGGCCCCTGAGCCGGCTCTGATTCTGATTCCTAGAGTTTTTATATAGTTTGAGAATTAAAATCGCATCCAGTTTTGACGTTTCTCCATATATGGATCCTGTCCACTTTTCCATTATGCAGCCTATTATTTCTTGACTTGCATATAGATTATCACAATAGTCAAAACAATACATGCTTTATTAAACCCAATTTTGTGGTTGCTGAAATTATGCATGATGTACTGGATGTTGTCTCTGATGTACTGAAGTGGAATCTTTAGATCAAACTTGAGTATTTTTTTGCTATAAACGAAATGTGCTTGGAGTATACACAATCAAAGGACAAGTGATCAATATTTTATAATTCTGAATTGCAAAGTAGATATTTCATACCGTCCTTCTTGCTTCATTCTGAGCATCAGTCACCAATTGGCCGCTTGTTCAAAATAGCAAGTATGAACATAAAGACATTTTTAGATAGTTATGATTGTTCCAAATGACTTGTTGCCAAATAACCTTGTTTGCAGCCCCTTTGATATATTCCCAAGCATTTTTGAATGAAAATCTTCCTTTTTTATCAGGCTTCCAATACCAGCTGTCCTCTTTAAGATCACCATCGATTTCAATTTTACTGATAGATGGTTTAAATATAGAAGAAATTCGGTATAGGTTAGTTTCCCATAGTGAATTTTTAATAATAGAGGGAACTTTATTATTAACAATGCCAAAAATACAAAGATTATTCCAGCCCAAGAAGTTAATCATAGACTTATTGTGAATCCAGGGATCAAACCATAAATTGGTTTACGTTCCATCTTTTATTTTTCTAATAATTCATTTAGCACCAATGTCCCTGCTTTTCAGTATACTTTTCTGAGTATGAGAATGGTGGTTTTCACTAGGCAGAGCCCAAAAAAAAAAATCTACCCTTGACATATTTATCCTTTATCCACCTAGCCCATAATGATTTGCCTTCAATAAATCTTTAGAATAATTTTAGATTGCAAGCTTCGTTAAGATCTCAAGTTTCTAAGACCCAAACCACCATTTTTCTTCAGCATAGTAATGGTATTCCAAGCAACCTTGTGATATTTTCCATTCCAAATAAAGTTGCACATATTTTTTCAATCATCTCTATTTCGCTGATTGGAATATTATGAGATTGCATCCAATATAAATACGTTGCCATAATAATAGTGTGAGTGAGCTCAATCCTTTCAACAATAGATAGAAACATGCTATACCAGTTAGTATTTTATTTCGAATAGATTCTTGAAGTTTTGCATAGTCTTGATCTTTAATCTGATTAAAACTCAAAGGAAACCCAAGATATTTAACTGGTAGATTTTTTTTCTTAAAAGTTGAAAATTTTGAGTATTTTCCCTTTGCATTTAAAATGCTTGCTATATTCGAAATATGATTACTGAGAATGAATTGTATTTTTATTATACTGAACTGAATACAGAGTAATGGGAATGTGAACCCATATTTATAGTTTGTACAAACGAAGCTGATTAAGGAAAAATAGAAATAAAATGAATAGTTGGGCTATGAAATATAACAGTCCGTGTAGCAAAGAATGGATAGCCCACTTGTGTTATGAGAGCTATGTAAACTGACGGGGTACATCAGTGTTTAGACAAAACACTTTATTACCCCTCCCCTACAAATGGTAGAATTAGAGCTAGGTTTTGTGACGACTAAAAATGGCTACTGTTGATGCTCTTCATCGTCTTCTCTCTACGTAATTTCTCTTCTAATTTGTGCTTATTGCTCATAGTCTTCATTTTATGGTCTCTGGTTTCGTCAGTGAGCTCGTGAGTGACTGATTCTTCATTGTCGAGGTTGTGGTTGATTTTGTGCCTTGTCAGAGTGCTGGAGTTGACAAATATGTTATTGCCTTGACCAATCAAAGCAGATCTGGGTTTATTATCTTCAGATTTGTTGCATTTTCTAGCTAGGGTTTGAAAGTTGAGATTGGGGTTTCCAGCAGTGGACGATTCGAGATCGTTATGCGCATACGACCTTATGATGTCAGCCACGCAGAGCTTTCTCTTCAGATCTTCAAATCTTAACCTTGAGAGTGGCTTTTTCAAAATGTCAGCCGTCTGGTAAGTGGAAGGTATGTGATTAACTTGAAGCTTTTCTTTCTGAACGATTTCTCGCACGAAGTATATGTCTAATTCTAGGTGTTTAGTCCTAGAATGTAGAAGTGGGTTGGCAGTTAATGCAATAGCACTCATGTTATCACACCAAATTCTTTCCTTTGTGCTTATGTTAATCCGTAGTTTGCTTAACAAAGATTGAATCCACATTATTTCAGCTGTTGTGCTAGCAATAGATCTGTATTCAGCCTTAGTACTTGACCTAGAAACAGTATTTTGTTTTCTTTGCACACCATGATATAGGTTTTTTTTCCTAAGAATATACCGTACCCACTAGTTGACTTTCTATCATCATGATCATTAGCCCAATCTGCATATGAATATGCATTGATGCATAATTGAGTGCTTGACCGTAGGATTAACCCTTGATTGATGGTTCCCTTTAAATATCTTAATATCCTCTTCACTGCTTTCCAATGATCACTCAATGGTTTCTGCATGAATTGACTAGCCTTGTTGACGCTATAGGATATGTCAGGTCTTGTGATGGTTACATATTGGAGAGCCCCAATAATATTTCTGTATAATTTTTCATTACATGTGGGTTCTCCTTTGTCCTTGCTGAGATGTAGATTAGTTACCATTGGTGTAGGCAACAAGTTAGCATTTTCCATTTTTGCTCTAGCCAGAATTTCTGTTATATATTTCCTTTGTCCTTGCTGAGATGTAGATTAGTTACCATTGTTGTAGGCAACGAGTTAGCTTGGCCTGTTGATAAGTGGTTGGTTCTGTATCATTAAATTTAGTACAGAAAGATTTTGGTTTGAAAATACCACTTTTTTTGTTGTCATAGGATGTTGATTCTGAGTTTGAGCAACTTCTTTATTTCTTTCTGGCTGATTGCTTTCTTCATGAACACTTGCATTATTGCCCACACTCTGCTGTTGTGAGTTGTCATTGTCATCATAGGTGTTGATCTCTTTGTTAGAGTCGGATTTGGTATCGGATGTGTCATGTTGAGATGAACTTGCAGTGTGTCTGTTTCGTGTAAGTGTCATTTTATCATTTGATCTTGGAACATATATGATATCACTTACTTGCTCAGGATTTGATGGTATAGACAGTTTTGGGTTATAAATTTTCTTACTAGTTTAATACGAGTGACTTTTGAAAGGGAATACCTTCTCATTAAATGTCACATAAGTAGATATGTAAACCCTTCCATTATTATCAAGACATTTAAAACCCCTTATGATTTGTAGAGTAACCCAAAAAGGTACATGGTGTTGATCTATAGTCAAGCTTATGCTTATTAAAAGGTCTTATGTGAGGAAAACATAAGCATCCAAAGACTTTTAAATCACTATAGTTAGGTTTGGTTTGATTCAGTACTTCTAGGGGACATTTCAAATCCAGAATCTTTGTAGGTAGTCTATTTATCAAATGCACCACTGTTGCAAAGGCATCTGTCCAGAATTTTAATGGTAGAGATGCCTGTGCTAACAGTGTTAGCCCTATTTCAACAATATGTCTGTGTTTTCTCTCAATGAGCCCATTCTGCTCAGATGTGTGTGGACATGTTTGTCTGTGTGTGATGCCTTTTTTGATAAATTATGTTTTTAATGGAAGGAACTCTTTACCACCATCACTCTGAAAAACTTTGACTTTGTGATTTAACTGATTTTCAGCATTAGTTATAAACTGCATAACTGTATTGTAAGTATCAGATTCTGACTTTATAAAATATATCCACACATATCTTGAGTAAGCATCAATGAATGAAATATAATACTTGAACCCATAGTCAGCATCAATTGGTGCTGGACCCCATAGATCAACAGCTTATTCTACAGGATTAGAGTACTTGGTTTCAGAATTCTTATATGGCAATTTATGGCTTTTTCCCATTTGACAATATGAACATATATAATTACTGGGAATATTAATTGAAATATCATTGCTACTTAAAATTTCTTTCATGATTTTAATACATGGATGACCCAATTTACAATGCCACAAGTCAAAAGTCACACATTCATTATTCATATCTAATTCAGTTGCATTGTAGAGAATATTCTTTGATTTAGTAATACTGGGATTTCCACAATAAAATCTATATAGACCATTTTGTTGTTCACCCTACAACAAAATATTTCTAGTTAGCATGTCCCTAATTACACAGTGTGTTGGGTAAAATTCAAATGACATTTTGTTGTTTTTTGCACACTGTGACACACTATTTTTTTTTTTTTTTTTTTGATGTGAGGTGCACATAGTAAATTATTTAGATAAATTTGTTTAGCACCCTTAATACTAGCGTGTCTAGTGTGAGAAATAGCAATTGAATTACCATTACCCATAATTAGGGACTGTTTACCTTTATATTCGTTATTGCCAAGATTCAGATTTCTTAGATTGTTTGTAACATGATGGGTAGCTCCTGAATCTGGGTACCATGCCTCATCTTGTATGTCTTCAATAGTGGCAGAATTTGAGGTTGATACTTGATTGCCTTTTGTGTCTGTTTGACTATTTACCATGTTTGCATTTGGGTTGTTGTTTCTGCCACTGTTGTTTCTTTATTGATTAATGTTGAAGCTATTATCGAATCTGAAATAGCATCTGTTAGCTGTGTGACCAAGTTTTTCACAAATTTGGCATTTTGGTCGATTGTTTGGGTTCCATCTTCCAGCTCTTCCTCTTCCTCTATTAGACTGTCCACCTCTCTGGTAAGAATTTTGATTTCTTGAATTAAATTTGTTGATTCTTGTTCTTGACAGTGATAGTGTAATTAACATATAAATCTGCTACTTGTTCCTTCTTTTGTAGTAACCTCCCTTCATGTGCTAATAACATAGAGTAAACACTTTGTAAGGATAGGGTATGTTCAATGGGTGTGATAAAAGCAATAACTACCTCATATTCATCCTCTAATCTTCTAACTATGTATAGAACTTGCTCCTTTTTCTCTATTTTATTTCCTATGCATGCTAATTGATCACACAAATTTTTGACCTTCATTAGATACTCATTCATGCTGGGGTTGTCCTTTTTTATTGTTTGCAACTGTTTCTTGAAATGTAAAACTCTAGCAGATGACTGACTAGTGAAAGATCTTTCCAATGTTGTCCATACATTGTGGGCAGATTTACTGCCTATTAGTTGTGACATTAGAGATGAACTTACTGAACCACACACTAACAAGAATGTCTTGTCTTTGATAAGTTGTGAATTCTTCATTAGGAATTAAATTGTAATTAGTATTTCTACTGTACTTTGCTGGAACAGTTTTTGTTCCATACAAGAAGTCTTCAAGACCGTAACCTTTTGCAGGTGTTTCAACTTGCAGTTTCCATAGAAGGTAGTTGGATTCATCTAATTGGATTGAGATGATTTGGCTTTGAGGTTTTATAATAGATCTGATGAGATCCTCAGTGCACGTGGTGCTGGTCTGATTGGGTCTTGCCGATTATCTTGGCGTTGTTGGAGGGTCTGTTTCAACCATGACTCAGAGAGTATAGAGAAGGTTCAGATTAATAGGTAAAGATTTTGAAACTCTTTTTCTTGAATTGGAATTTTCTGGCTGATTTCTTCATATTTTGAATTTAAGAGCAACCAGATAGTCTGCGTGATGCTTTTAAACTGGTTTTTTTTCTGAATTTTGATGTCTGATGGCTTTCTTGGATGGCTCTTATCTTCTATTTGACTGATTTCTCCAGAATTTTTTTGATCGAATTAGAGATTTGTAAATTTTTATCTCTAAGCAGTGTTGTTGAGAAATGATGCAGCCGATTAACACTAGGCGAGGCACAGTTCTTGATATCACTGCCTCAACTCTCAAATGACGAGATGACAATCTTGGATGAGAGGATCCAAATGATGATAAAACTCTGATAGATAATCTATCTTTAGATAGATTTTTAGAAAAGATTGGATCGGGTGTATTGATGCAGTTAGCAAAATGGCTCTGATACCATTTTCGAAATATGATTACTGAGAATGAATTGTATTTTTATTATACTGAACTGAATACAGAGTAATGGGAATGTGAACCCATATTTATAGTCTGTACAAACGAGGCTGATTAGGCAAAATAGAAATAAAATGTATAGTTGGGCTATGAAATATAACAGTCCATGTAGTAAAGAATGGATAGCCCACTTGTGTTATGAGAGCTATGTAAACTGACGGGGTACATCACTGTTTAGACAAAACACTTTATTATGCTAAAATATATCTTGTTCTTATCATCATTAATTTAAAGGCCAACTTATCTTTCAAGATTTTCAAAGATTATTTTTATGGTCATGGTATTTTGTAAATTAGCATTTAAAAAAATAAGTAAATCATCACCATAATGCAAATGAGTAATGCAAGGAGAAATTCTATTGACATGTTTTATACTATTAATTAGTGTCTCCATATTAAACTGATATGAAATGTATTCCACGGCAAGGGTAAAAAGGTAAGGAGATAGAGGATCCCCAGTCTCATAGCTCTATTGCTTTTAGTAAACACACATGGAGATCCATTAATAAGTATAGAGAAAGAGACATTACCAATACAATAATTAACAAGGTTACAAAAAAATTTAGCAAAGACAAATTGCTTCAACGTATAAATAATAAAAGATTTATTAATCATGTCAAAAGTTCTTTGAGGATCAGTCTTAATACTTATTTTATATTTAGCACCTTGATTAAAATTTCTTAGCATTTCATGTGCTAAAAGAGTATTTTCATTGATTAATCTATCGGGGATAAAAGCACTTTGATTTTCTGAAATAAAATAATTAAAAAAAACTTTAATTCTATTACTAAGAATTGAAGCAAAGATTTTGTGAACATAAATTGCAACATCTAATGGGATTGTAATACCCAAGACAGTTAGGAACTTTAATTTTGGGAAGTAAAGTAATGAATGTATGATTTAAACTATTAAGAATTTTCTCAAATTTTAGAAAGTCAATAATAGCATCGTGAATCATAAACTTGAGAACATCCCAATGCATTTTAAAAAAATAAGCAACAAAACCATCTTGTCCAAGGTTTTTATCATCATTGGAGTTAATTTTTTTTAATTTCATGTATGTTGGCATGAGCAAGGGGTATTTCAGTGCTATTATCATGGAGAATATAATTAGGGCAAACTTTAGTGAAAGTAATGTCGCTGTCCTCAGAGTTGTAAAGATCAGTAAAGTAATCAATGGCTTCCCTTTTAAGTTGAGCTACATCAATAAGAATAGTACCATTTGTTAATAATCAGCTTTGCTAATAATTAGCTTTCCTATATCATTTCTATGCTTTTTGCTAGACATTTTAGCACAAAGAAATTTGCTAGGTGTGTCACCACTAGTAAGCCAATCGATATTTGATTTTTTCCTATGATTGACAAATGCTATATGTAATTCATCTATAAAAAAATTGCATTTGAAAAAAAAAACCATTAACAGTTGATATATCAAAGCTATCAAAATCAACAATATTTTGAAGTCTTTCGCAGTTAAGTCTAATAGCATTAAAAATGTTGATTATTTTTGCTATTGTTCCAAATTTTAAATTGAATTTTGGAATTTGAAGAATTTACCTAAGTCCGAACTGAGCAATCCTAAATATTCTAATTTGAGAACAATTTTCGACAACATCTTTATAATCTTTGGCTAAGGCCTAACCTTTCTTGAATTTGAAAGGAAAGTTAATTTTATCATTGAGCTTTTGTTTAAAAATCAGTTGAATTAGAGTCCGATCGCTAGTATCTTAGGAAAGAGTATAGTAAGAAAAATTAGGGAACAAGTTAATAAAGTTATGAACTTGAAAAATCATACCTATCTTGCAATGAATATTTCTAAATTCATCTTACTTCCAAATGAAATTATTTCCTTTAATAATGAGTTCATCTAACCCTGTTTTCATCAAAAAATTGGAACAAAATTATAATTATATAAGGGGATTGCATCACCCATCTCCTTTTAGAAGCATGCATAATAGAATTGAAATCACCTAATATGATCCTAGGATTACTCATAATTTTATTAAATTTATATTGGTGATTCCATAGGAAGATTCTGTCTTTCTCAATGTTGTATGCATATACAAAAGTCATGTCAATATTCATCCCACCTTTATTCTTAAATGTGCAGTCAATTTATTATGGGTTAAAAAAGTGATTAGTTAATTCCCAAATAGAATTATCCCAAACAATTATGATTCAACCCTTGTGTCAGTATTGTTATTATCAACAATACTCTAGTTATTCATATATTTGATATGAAAATCATTGATACTAATATCAGTCATCTTATTTTCTAATATATGGGCTATGAATATATTTGGAAAATATAATTTTCTTTCTGGGGAAATAAAGCCCCTAACATTACATGTGATGGCATTCATTAAAAAATATAGATATAAAAGGATATTATAAAGGACATCTGTAACGTCCCATATTTTTAACGAGTGAATACTTAGCTTATTTAATTATTTAAAAGTTGATTTGGAAATTTAAATGATTTGAATTCAATAAATTTTGAATATTTAATTAATATAAATAGTGGGATACTAAATTTAAATTGCGAAATAGTCTGAAATTTGTTGAATTTTCAAATTGTGTGAATTTGATAGTTTAAGAGATTTAATTGAGTTAGATTCGAGTTATAATTATGAATTTATTAATTAAATAAAGTTTGAACGTATAAATTGAATTTAATTATAAACAAGACCGTAATGTCACAGTAGTTCGTAGTTTTACGTTTTGAACTTCAACTGAGTATACAGGATTTGTTATAAGTCGGATTTCTTTGAAACAAGAATGTTCGAATCTACTGAACTATAATTTTCTAATGGAAGTGAATAATAGAAATTTCGTATTATTTATCGTGAGTTATGTCCAAATTAAATTTTCAGAAAGTGGTTAGGAATCGTTTATATGCATAAAGGTTTATTTAATAAAATAAGTGTGCTGCTATTGACACCCCAGTTTCCTCTCCTGGCCACCAAAACTAAAAGCGCCCAGTTTAATAACATTCTACCCTTCTGGCCACTGCAATATTAAAAAACTTAAAATGGAGAGGCCACCACAATCTTTAAAAAAAAAAAAAACCTCCCCTCTCTCTTTTGTCACGTTGTTGATACTAATTTGAATGCAATATATGTGCAATATTTTTTTAATCGTTAAAGCTGATTTTTGTTTCTTGATAATTGGCCTACAATACATGCTTTCACACAAAATTTTGGTTGTTTTCAACTATGAAGACCAATGTAGAACGACATTAAAATGGAAATCCCTTGTTCAATTGCAAATAGTCAAAATCATCTACGTCATACGATTGTTGACCGTTGATGAAACATCTTGTATATATACTGAATTTTTTTCTCCATAATGCATAACCACCGCTTACTAACTCCATTTTCAATGAATAACCACCGAAACCTTAATTTTTTTCGGTCTCTTACAAATGAATTGGTGAAAATTCAAATATAAAAGTTAATAGTTCCTTTCGGCTATTTACAACCTTATTTCAATTTATATTCGGTAGTTGGTAACCGAATAGTGGGTTTGCACTTCTAGGTGATTTGGTCGTTTGTGTACCACCGTGAATATGATTGTTTTTTGTTTCTTACCACCGAATGCTGATGAAATAGGTTAAGCCATTTGTATGTTTCTGTTCGGTTGTGTGCATCCGAAATTTTGAATTACTCTCAGTGATTGACGGCTGAGTGAATGAATAGATTGTGGTGGCCAGAAGTGTGTAAAAGATAATCGTGTCTATTAAATTTTTTAAGGTGGAGAGAAGAGGGAACTGGGGTGTGAACAGCAGTAACTAAAATAAAAGGATTTTAATATAAATTGAATATCGATTTAATCTAGATTTTGAAATATCAAGTTATGAACCCAAGTATGTTTATTTTGGAGATATAAGATATTCTATTTGGATATGTACGATGATATTAATTTACAAATATTAAATTGAATTATTTAAAATTTTATTTATTTATTTATTTTGGTAAAGCCGACAGGTTTTTATAATGATTCATAACACTCTTTTATTTATTAAAAAATAAAAGATACAATACAGTTCAGGTGATATGTAACTTACATATCAGTTAAGAGAACTTCCACGTAGGGTAGTGAGTGCATTACATGATCAGTAATACATGCAAATGACCTTTCATACATTACATAAGGAGTTAACATAGTACATTACATAATAAATTTTCTTGAACTCTTAGAGCAGTTCCATGATCAGACTTGCTTTAACCCTTATCATCATCAATCCCTTTCAAGCACTCTATCTTCTTGCTCCTAGTGATAAGAGCGCTGCCCATTTTACGCCCAGAAGTTGTCACTATAATTGGCGATTTAATTAACAATGAGTCTGTCGGTGCTTTATATCTTGGTGGAGATAAAATGTGGTCATAAGGGCCAGGTTTTCTTGGTGCAGTATTATTGTTCTTGACTTCAGAAGCATGCGATGTTCATATTGCTTTGGATGGTGAAGGAGTTTGCTTGTGAACAGTGTTGTTCATTTTAGTTACCGCTGCATTGTTTCCAGCATTGGTACTATTGGTATAAAGAAAACAGGCTTAAAAGAAATTGGTAAGCTCTTTGCTTTTTCTGCAACATCAACAGAAATTAGGCCTTCTTTCTCTCGATCAGCAGCACACGTTTTCATAGTATTTTAATTCTTAGTCATGATCTCCATTAATTTTGTCTTCTCATTGCATACATGACTATCCAGTTTGCTGCTATTGATTTCCACTCTAAGTTTTTCAATAATCTCTCGAACACCTTTGTCATAAGCACTAGACTTTGTTTTAGTAGCAACTTGCTTGCTCTTCTTTTTTCTAATTGTTTTAGTTGGTTCTATGCAATTGAAATTTCCCTATAGAAAATTATCGAGTGTATCATTGCCACTGACAAGTTTCCCTTGCATGTTATTATGGGTAATGCCGCATACACTCAAATTCATGAATGTTCCTGTTACTTCACAGTTTTTTCAGCCAAATCTACACCATTATCCCCTCTTATTGCAACTGCATTGTGAGAAGCATGCCGTGTCTTAGCAGTAACCATTCGATCAATGTTTTCTAAAGCTACTAGGTTAACTTTCTTTTCATGTTCCATATCATTACCACGTGCAGGTTTACTTGAGCATGTCTCAGACAGAGCTTTCTTTTTATCAGAAGTGCCAACATGTTGCAGGAAAGCTTTAGAGAGCAAGTCGCTGACTTGTTGTATTTCCCTTTGTTCACAATCAAACTCTCTATCATTACCTGTATCATTGACATTCAGCTCATGAAGGGAATAATACATGTTGGTATTAAGATTTGCTTCATTAGTCACCTCCTTATCTTTATTCATAATAGGATATTGTTGATGTCCAGTGGTTACTCTCTTCATGTTGGTCACTTTTCTTCGTACATTGTTACTCTTCAATTGGTTTTCAACTGCTTCTTTCGAATCTACATGAGATTTACCTCCTACATTTTAATCTTCCCCAATAGGTTAGGTCTTTTCTTTGTTAGGAGCAACCTCATGCAGCTCCATCATTAAACTTATTACATTTAGTAGTGGAATGACCAAATGTACTACACTTTACACAAATTTCAGGTCTCCATAAATAACTAACACAAACAATCCGCTCACTTCCATCTAGTAACATCACTGGAAACTCAGTCATTAGTTCATCCTGTGGAGTAACTTCGACCATACATTTCGCAAATTCTAACATTCTAACCTATCGGTTGATAGTTCCATGCATAGAAACTTACCAACTCTCAAAGCTAATCAACTAATACCAATTTTCGACCAATCATATGACAAAAAATTTGTAAGATTAATCCAAAAAGGTACAAACTTTGTACTTTTTGTTAAATCTCCCGAACCAGCCTCCCAAGGTCTCACAATAAAGAGCTTACTTTGAATAATTAAAGGGTCAGCACGCAGGATTCTATCCCTGTCTTCAACATAATCAATGTAGAAGAAGAATACCTTGCATGTAGATCTAATTTTGATGCCTCCAGTGGGGTTCCGGATCTTTTTCAGGTGGTTGGTGACAATAGAGAATGATAGTGGCCTATCGAGAAAGTGCCCTACCAGGTAACCATTCCACTGCTCCTTAGCGTCTTCATAAATATCAGCAGTGCTTAGCATCGCTTTTCTAGAGAAAAGAAGTTTCATCGATGCGAGTCTGAACGCTTTGGCATTGCATGGCTTGGATTCAAAAACCGATGACCATTTCATTGGGTAAGGCTTGGCAGAGGAGCTAGGGTTAGACGAGGTGTTTACCAGTGGTGGGTTTGGCTGCGGAGGTGGATCCGGTGGAGGCGGAATCGGTGGTGGAGGGTAGACTTACAGCGAAGGAGCAAGGTGGGAGTTAATTTGCAAGGGGAAGAGGTAGGAAGATAAGTTAGGGAGGGCTGAGAAAATAGGTGGAAAGGTGGATGCAATTTTATTTATTTTACGTAAACCTTAAAAATATTCATTTTGCAAACGACCTCCATTTTCAATGAAATAAATTTTATTAAATTTGTAATGATTAATTATTGCTAAATTTCAAACTTTGCGCCAATCGGAGTTGTTTTGTGGCCATGTGTAATTAAAATGTGAATCGATCACTAATTTGACTTTAAAATAATGGTGCTAGTGCAAACAGGCTAGGATTTCGACGAAATAAGTTTCGTTGGGTCTGTAATACCAACTTTAGTTGTATGTCTATTTTCATCGAAACTGGCTATCGTATATGGTTATACAAATTTTTAAATGACAAATGTAAACAGCGATTGAATAAAACTGAATATAAAAATCGAATAAAGTAATATTTTCCTTTCCTATAAATACACCACCAACCTACCCTAACACAGTCTTTCGTTTTCTCTAGTCAATGAGCTCTGCCCTGCCACGTTCTTCACAAACCAAGCAAAATGTGAAGTTTGAAAACTAATTCATAGAAAATCATATAAATAAATTGAAACATATATTTTTGTACTTATAGGAGGACGTTCTTCATACTGGCATTTGTTTTTGTGGTTGCACACGAAAATTGTTGTTCGATAGTTCCAGGCCTAAGGATTAGGGTTGGGATTCTAGGAAAATGGGTGTGGTTTCTAGTGATTTGGAGATCGGTTTTGAGTTTATGGAGTTACATAGCATTGATTGTGGGTTTCTGGTGGAATTTTTTTCAAATTGGTGATACGACTTTCTCTATTATTAACGTAATAGGGTTGATCGACGCATTATGGGGTTGTGGTGTGAGTTATTTATGGTGGTGTTGGAGATGTCGGGCTTGGGGAGAGGGAGTGATTGGTGAAGTTTGTTTTTGAAATCATGAAGTTGCGAGGGAGGGAGGTTGGAAGAAAGTGCAGGATGGCGTGGGGTTTTACTAGAGCGTGCGTGTAGAAGAAGGTGATGGGTGGTAGATTAGTGTTTAGAAATTTAGAATAACTTAATTAATTTTATAATTAATTAATAGTTAGTGAGGTGTAAATTGTATGAAAGCCTGTAAAATTAATAAATTTTGCATACTTTACCGGAATCTGACGAACCAGGATCCATTGGGATTGTATGGGCACAGGCTACACAATGAAGCTGATTTAGAGTGATTTGGAGCTCGTTACACTTTACGGAAAAATAAAACGCTTGATTGGATCTGTTGGTAGTTAATCATTATTCAAAGTCAATGACAAAGTGAGTAAACTCACTAATTCTATCCATTTTTATAATATTATAAACATAATTATATGCTGATAAATGATGAATGAATGCTATGTGACGATTGCTTGGGTGAATTTATATTTATTATCAGTGATTGCTATCACACACACACACTCACACACGCACACACATGCACACACACACACACATATAGGTTTGTTAAATTTAAGATTGTTATTTGGATATTCCCGCACATTTTAGCAGATGAAATCCTATTTCGTGATATTTCGTCTCAAAGAGGAAATAGTATTATTTTTGTTTTCTAACGTCTATGGATGCTGGAAAAACAAGTTAGAGGGATCCAACTGGAATCCCAAAAATTATTACTGTTTGTTTTCATATATTATAATTTATGGTGTGTTAGATGTTCTATGGTAGATTTTGTTGTGATTGGATGCTTGAATAGCACTAGCCCTAAATATTGATATTTAAAATATCACAAGAAGGGACTTTGAGATTAAAAAGGAAATATTTTTTTTTTCAAAAATATAAATTGAAATCTAAAATGTACTAGAAAATATAACTTGGCTTCAATAATAAAATCGAGCAGTTTAATTTATAAACGATGTTTATAAATGAAGTGAAATAATTATCAGTTGATAACTTGGTGTAACAACTGGGAAATTCTGAGCCAATTTAAATTTTTTTATTTTGGCAATTTTACCGAATTTTTAATATTTAAAATGAAATATTTTAAATAATAACGACGAGAAATTTATTTCGAATAAAATTAGAAAGTATATATTTAGAAAGATCGTCGTTAGAATATAAATATTTTATTTTAATTATAAAAGGAATTGAAAATGGCGCGGTAGTTCGAAAATTCGATTTCAAAATTCAAATGAATGTATAGGATTCAAAATAATCCGGATTTTAGAAAAACCAAAAATATTAGAATCTAATTGAGAATATCTTTCCAACGAATCCGAAAAATCGAAATTTCATAGCGGGAATCAAAAGATATGCCCAATTGAAAATTCAGAATAGTCGCTATGTAATTCTAGCCCTTAAAAATTGAAATTTTTGCAAACGACCTCGGTTTTCAATGAAACCACTTTTGTTGGATCGCGGATGCCTAGTTATTATTAGATTCCAAAATTCGTAATTTTTTGAATCAAAATGTGAGCGTGGCGGAAGAAAACGTATTTTGACAGTTTCAGTCAATTTCGATCGATCTGAAAATGGTCATTTTTCAAACGGTCTCGGAATTTGACGAAATTGGTTTTGTTAGGACCGTATCGTCAATACGAAGCAAGAAAATTTTTTCGGGAATTTTTAGAGTTCGTATGTGGTCACGGTAAATTGAAATGTGCGTTCAAATTCAATATATAGAGTTATATGTTGATTTTGACGAAAACTGATCGAAACGATCGAACCGGCTTACGGTACATATCCCATTGTGTTCGGAATGGGGGTAATTAGGTTGGGACGACAGTCGGTGGGTCTCGTTTTGAGTTCGAAGTAGGAAGTTACTTTTTGGAGAATTAATTAATTAATTAAATTATAAAATACCCTCACCCCCTCAGTACTCTCTCTCCCCTCACAACTCAGAAGAAATCGAATAAAAAAAAAGGAGGGAGCAGCCGCCGCTCCTCCAAGCAGCGTGCCGCCATCGCCGGCGCGAGGCGCCCTCCCCTCCGCCTCTCCTTCCTCCTCTCTCCTCCTCTCGAACGAACCACCGCATCTCCCCACCGCTCCTCCTCTGTAAAAGCACCACCACCACCAACTAGGCCAACGTCGCCTCACTCCTCGAGAAATCCCCACCCCCACTGTTTCCGTGCACCACGAAACCTAAGCCCCCCCAAATCAGAACGCGCCGCCTCAGAGGGACCCGCCACCACCGGCTGGGCCACCACAGGCCGAAGCTCCGCCGCGCTAGCACACTGCCCTCCCCCACGACCACCCGGCGCCACCATTCCCCTTTTTTTTCAAAAACAGTGAGTCCTTTTATTTTATTTTATTTCATATATTAAAACATTGTTTTATCTGATTTTACTACATTGGAAAAGCTCGGATTTTTATAGTTGAAAAGTTCAGATTTTTAATAACGAGAAGACTAGATTTTTAATCATATAAAGATACGATTTTTAGAAGAATAAAAATATGATTTTTATCATATGTGAAAAAAAAAATTTATAGAGTAGAGATAATAAAAATATAATTTTTATATAGTAGAGATTAAAAATACGATCTTTATATGTGTTGTAGCGAATTAACAATATAAAGAAGTGATTTTGTTTAAAATATAAGTTGAGATTTTTTATAGATAAAAATTTGATTTATTTATATATATGAAGTAGCGATAAAAATTTGATTTTTATTATATATATGTTGAAATAAAAATGTGATTTTTATAGCGATGATATAAAAATCCGATCTTTATACATGAAGTAGAAATATAAAAATATAAATTTTTATATAGAAAGAAGCGTTTTAAATATATAGGAAGTAGAAATAAAAATATGATTTTTATTTATTGAAATGAAGTGATAAAAATATAATTTTTATTATGAACAGCGGGGCAAGGACTGCATTAGAATTTCAAACAGTTCCAAACGGTTCAGCGGTTCGAAAGTAAAGCATGGCGGAGTGGAACCCTCTGTGAGAACTTCTCACTTTTATTTTTAATTTCTAATTAAAAATATATACTGGGATGCAGACGGTGCTTAGCAGCACCCGACACCCGTCGTCCGCAGACCATTGACGACTTGTTTGTTTGGTTGTGTAGTTGATTAGATTATTGGTTTCAATTTGGTTTGGTGTGTGAAATGGAATTGAGTAGATTGGTATGTGTATGGCGTAGGCCATTATTAGACCGGAGATAAGGCTAGGCCTTGTCTCGTTTCTAGTATCGTGTCGTTATGCCGCCGAAATTTTCTAAAATAAGTTAGAAAAATAAAAATATCATTTTATTGAATAAATGAACTAAGTAGAAATTCATGTGTTGAAATAAAAGAATTTATCGTTAAAAATATAATTTTTAACGTGAATGTGAATAAATAAATATTCATTTACAAACCGAAAGGTTTTTTTATGTACACATGTTTGAAGGATATTGATTGGGACGATAAACTGTACACATCGCCAAACTGCACAAATAATATTCTATGTTTGTGGATTGAAACCCCACACGGGTGTTGGGATGATATTGGGCGTACACTAATCCCAATTATTTAGTTGTATGTCGATCGATTGGTCGACAGACTATGTAAGCGTTAATTATTTATATTTAATGCTTATGCAGTTGTGTGGTGCACTTTGGATGATGGTTGATTATTTATCGTTGCTATTATATACATGTGTTGTATGGAATCCATATAATCAACATTATATGGTAATTGATTGGGCCTCATTCCAATTGAGAAAATAAAGAATATTATTAAATATATATTCATGTGTTGAATAGAATAAAGAATATTCATGTGTTGAATATAATATATATTCAGGTGTTGAATAAAGTATATATTCATGTGTTGAAAATATTCATGTGTTGAGTAAAATATTTTAAACAATAAAATTTACGTCTTTATCATAATTTTATAAAATATATTAAATTACAAAAATAGTCATGTGTTGACGATACTCATGTGTTTAGAATATTCATGTGTTGAAAGAAATATAGATTCATGTGTTGAATATAATAAATATTCATTTGTTGAATAGAATAACGAAGTTATTGAAACATATAAAGCCATGTTGATTAGAGATGCGCCATTTTGACGCGAACGATATTTATATCGATTTTATTCGTTTTTATAATAAATATAGAAAAGGAAGTGATTTCAAAATATAACGTTTTGAAAATATTATCATTTGTATATCGATGATGTGAAATATTCAATTTTGATTCGAAATTGAATATGAAGTTGAAATCGTTTCGAAAACGAATTTAAAACGATTTATAAAATACGTTTTAAAAGGAAATCGACGAAATATATATATATACTATATATAATGGCCTGAATAGAACGCGCCGCGCTGCGGTAGTTCGTGAATTTCGACCATTGACTTCGAATGGACATTACGGGAGATCCGACCATCGAATTCTCCTGAAACCGGAACCGTTGGGTTCGTATCGAAAAGAGCTTTCCAATGAATATTAGAGATTTGAAATCTAACAGCTGGATTTGGAATTATGTCCAAATCAAATTTGGAAAAGGTCGCTATAAGTGCAGTTCGATGGCCGTTGATGGAAATCGACTGTACGGGCCTTGATAAAATTATTAAAAATATCAATAATTTGTGTAAAATCATAAGAAATGATTTGTGAAGAATTGGGATGAAAAATTCCAAATTTGAAAAGATGAAAATAGATTTCTATCGAAATGATCTAGTTTTGAACTAGAATTATAATCCCATTTATTTTTAAAATAAATAAAGCGGATTTGAAATGGTTTTGAAAATAACCAGAATTTCCAATATATAAAGTGGAAATGGATTTGAATCGAAATTATCTTCGGAATATTTCGATGTCGGATTTCGTGATTATACAGAGATGGTTGTGGAAATTTGAAAGATATATTTATATCGTTATTTCCAATACGATATCTGTTGGTCGTAGAATTTGATATTGAATATAAGCCGATATATTTTCTATTCAGAGCCTTGTATTTAATATCCAATGTGATTTGGGTTTGTCATGAATGGTGTCTTCATTAACACTGTTCTTAAACCCAGTTGAGAAAAAGATTAAATCTTTCTATTTAGATTTAATGAAATGTACCAATTAAATAATATTAATTGGAATTGAATTTAAATTGGTTTTCGGTTTATCGTGAGCGGTGTTTTGAATAACACCTGTTCTTTAACCCGATTAACAATGGGAAGTGATTTTTGGTTTATCGTGAACCGTGTTTTAGATGACATTGGTTCTTTAACCGAGTTAAAGACAGGATATTGATTTTTGGGAAGATTAAAACTAAGTGGAGTTTTAATGAATCTTTAATTAGATTAAAGTGATCGAGGATGGAGTATCACAAGTTTTGCTTCAAAACGATAGTTAAATCTTTAATTAGATTTGAACGTGAAATGGTAATTAAATATTTACCGATAACACCGTGGTGTTAGATACGGAGTATTACCAATTTTTCTCCATGGAATGAATAGGTTGGGATTGGGAAATAAAATAAATAATTACTTCGGTGTGGTTCGCTAATCCCGACTAGTTTGGAAAACCTTAACATGGTTTGAAATGATATCCAAAGGAAGATTAAAGAATAAATTTAGAAGAATTTATCTTTGATAAAATGGGAACCTTTCCCTAAGAATGTGAATTCTTGAATAAAAAGAATATTCTGAGTTGGAATGAGGTGTATGTTGGGTTTGTGTAACACTTGTTTATTATATACGCGGGTTATTCGGAAAGGCCGGGTTTATACCCATTCTGAATAACTGATTCGACGATAAGTCGAAGACGAAGACTGGAAGTCTTCACATCGTTTGGATGATTATTGATGATCTTGATTGGGTTGTACACCCAAGAGGAGGGAATCAGTTAGTGATCGTCCAGACGTACTTGGAGATCGATGGATATGCGAGGAAAGTGCCTCCGGTTTCGTTTAGACCAAGAACGAACTTGTAAATGGACTGTGTGTCTGACATTGGATTTTATTCAGTTTTGATTGATCTCTATTAAATATACATCTGTTTGGCGGCGGAGAATTTATTCTCTTGCTTAACGCCATTCTCTGAGACATACGAGCTCAGAGGTTGTATATCGATGGACATTAGTCACATAGAGTGAATTGCCTGTGTGGCATGCCTACATGGCAAATGATCAAGGCTTCTGTTGAAAAGCAAAGTCTTGTGGTTGATGATCAAAGCATGACCTATGTGGCATGACTTTGTGTATAACATGAATTCGCCAGCCTCACACCTCGGTATGAGTCAAAAACGGGATAAGGACCGTTGGGAGAGCACGACGTTTCTTTCTAGCTATGGGTGATGTCAGTGACCTACCAGCCCTGACATTTATATACTTTTTACCTGTGTGGTTGTTGGAATGCGAGGCGCCTCGAATATATGGTCGATAACTAGCACTATGTGAGCCGACGTACAGACCATTATATAGGTCCTATAGGACCGGGAAACGTGTGTTCAGGAATAACTAATCCTCAAAAGTAAGAGAGGAACGGCCCGACCGATTCCAAGGATTGTTGTGTGTGGTCCTGAGACATTTGCTAGAGTGTCTCGAACGGAGAGGAGCTTGCCCCTTGCCTCGACTCATAATGGAATCCAATTTCCAATTCATGATAATTCGGTTTTATTTGTAGAACCTAGTATGGCGACATAGTAGATGGTAGCTATGCCGCCTATGATTGATACTTATGATTGAAATTGTTTTGACACTATACACTTATAGTAATATCAAAATAATCTGTTTTGAAATGTATCAAGCATTCATTAGCTATTATAAGGTAAAACCCTATCCTCCGACTTGCGTTGCATTATGTGATGGGACCTGGGTTTTATAATAGCTTCATTTTTCTTTATTTAGCATTGCACTGTTTGTTTTATGCACTGGTATTCTAGGGAGGAAACCCGTTCCATGTTATACGGCGTGGTCCCTTGATTTACCTAACTTTAAAAATAAAGATTAATAACTGTTTTTAGTTCTCACACCAGTCACATGACTGACCTGGAGTTTATTGTTTTAACCTAAACTCTGGGTGCCCCTATTTTCCACACGGACAGCCAGTAGTTTTGGTTTTGAAGATTTATATTCACAGGATTCTGGTTTTCAGCTGGAGTGATATTCGGAAAGCTCCGTATCCGTATATCGCCTTCAGTTGTGTTTTGTATTATTTTTCCGCTTCTATGTATTTAAATGTAATTTAAATCTCTGATGCTTGTCGAATGTATATTTATTCATACTCTGTATATTCTTGTACTCTGATGGAATTGTTGTAATAAACAATGAAATGTTCTTCTGTTTGCGTTCCGATGTGTGTCGTTCTCAAAACGATCAGGGGTTTCGAACGGTCTTGGTCGGTTTAATGGTCGATTCGGATCGAGCGAAATTCCTTACCGTTACACTTGGGAATGCAAATTCAAGAGTGAATTTAAATGGAACTGGAAATTGTTTTAAAGGGGAACGATGAAAATTATTCTAATGTTCAAAACATGAATAAAATTAAAATAAACCCATAAGGATTTATAATTAGAATTCAACTATGTTGAGTTTTATAAAAATAATATATTTTTAGAAACTATTCATTATATAATTCGAAACGTGACAAGATAATTAATATTCGGGTTGAAGATGATGTTTTATAATCGAATGTAAAGGCGATATAGAATTATAAACTTGTTAGATAAAATCAACTAGAAAGTTAACGTGTAAATGAGATTTGATTGCAAAGTAAAATATAAATGAGAAGTAATAAAATGACTCGGTGGATGGAATTTTAACCTATAACGGTATTTACAAATAAAACAAGATTGATTTGATAAAACTAGTCTAGTATTATAGAAAGGAGTAATATTCACATTTTAAAGTGGATAACGGTTTAAAGCAAACGTTTTGAACATTGAAATAGTTATAAAGGGAAATTGGTAAGGATTTGGAAGCGTTAGATTCAAAGGTGAATTTAGAATGAAAAACGGAAATTGAGTTAATCTGAAACGGTAATTATTTCGAAGTTCGGAACATTAATCTAACAGAGATTATTAGAAAGATAATTATACATTGAAATTCGATTTTGTCGAATTCAGGAAAGTACTATTTACTTTTTGTTTTAATCAAGATTTAATTATTTTTTAATTAATAATTATTTATTTATCTATTTATTCAAATTAAGGGAATACAAGTTATATTTTATACTTAAATATTTTAGAAGTAGGGGTTATAATGCTATTGTTATAATCAATGTTATCCATACAAGAAGTGGGTTCTTAAAATGAATCTAAAACATGCATAAGCGATCTTTTGTTGGTGATTGAAATTGTGAACTTTGCCTATTTTGATGTTAAGAATGTTGTTCAATTAAGGTCTGAGAGGTAATTATACCCTAAGTTGATTGATTTCATTTTTTATTAAGAAATGGTTAAGGTTCGGTAGTGAGGGTTGGCTAGAGATACAGTTAGTTAATGAGTGAGTAATGGATCGAGTTGTCGTAACGATGTACTATACAATGTTCGTTTAAATTCATATAAATGGATTTCTAAAACGTTTTCCAAATAAATATGAAATGCTTTCTAAGCATAGAAAATGAAATATGTTGGTTGATAAAGATAAAAAATGTAAATATATATGAAAATGTTTTCCGATGTTAATAACTCATATTTTCTAGAATATATAAAATAAATTGTTTATGATATATGGAAAGGTTTTCTAGAATCGTTAGAGGCCAAATGGGTTTTAAGAAATATATGGGGAAAGATATGGAAGACGGAAGAATGAGAACTTAGGAATTGATAAATTAATAAGAAATTAATTTAAAAGGGCCTAGTTTTTCTTGATTCTCGATTTGTAGAATTTCCATTTGGAAATAGGATTGTTGGTTGAATGGATGTTTCGTTTAATGGTTAATTAACTGGTTATCAAAGTTGTGGTCCATTTTGTTTCTCCAAGTCTATACAGAGAAGCAGAATTAGGTTTATTATCTGAAAACCACTCCGTATGGGGACAAGCATTGCAAATCAAACATGATTAAGATGGTGTAAGAATGCAAGGGAAATTATGTTAATCCTAAGTAGAAATTGCCTAATGGATGATGGGATGGTGTCTTTGGTTTGTCTAGTCCTTTGACAACTTGTATGGACGAATATTTGACTGAATATGCCTAACAAATCATATACATTGATTTCTTCAAATGTGTTTACGTTTGTTGGTGGAGTAATTTGTTTCCCTTAGCTTTATGCTCGTGATATTTTCGGGGAAATCAATAAACGATTTAGCAGGTTTGAAGTTGTAGCATTCAAAGTGAATGATGTTGTGGTGTTAAAAAGGTAAGTATGGCCTCAAGCCTTATCAACTGGGAAATGGCCGCATGACTGCGTGGGTCACTCCCATTAGGGTGTATTATCACCTGATCTAGAGAAAATCCATTTGTTGCTTTTAAGGGGGAAGGAATGTAACGTCCCAGATTTTTAACGGTCGAATAATTAGTTTATTTAATTATTTAAAAGTTGATTAGGAAATTTAAATGACTTGAAATCAATAAATTTCTAATATTTAATTAATATAAATAGTGGAATAATAAAGTTTAATTTCGAAATAGTCGGAATATACTTGAATTTGCAATATTCTGTGAATTGGATAATTTAAGAGATTTAATTGAATAAGATTTGAGTTGTAATAACAAATTTATTAATTAAAGAAGTTTGCACATATAAATTTAATTTAATTATAAACGAGAACGTAACGTCCTAGTAATTCATTGTTTTACATTTTGAACTTTAACTGAGTATATAGGATTCGTTATACGTCGGATTTCTTTGAAACAAGAAACATTCGAATCTATTGAACTATAGTTTTCTAATGGAAGTGAAAAATTGAGATTTCATATAATAGATTGCGAGTTATGTCCAAATAATTTTTTCAGAATTTCTCTATGGAATCGTTTATAAGCCATAACGATTTATTTAATAAAATAAAAGGATTTTAATGTAAATTGATTATCGATTTAACTTGGATTTTAAAATACCGAGTTATAAATCCAAGTATGTTTATTTTGGAGCTATACGATATTCTATTTGGATATATACGATAATATAAATTTATTATTATTAAATTGAATTGCTTTTGAATTAATTAGTATTTTATTTGTTTTATGTAAGCCTTAAAAATAGTCAATTTGCAAACGACCTCCGTTTTCAATGAAACGTATTTTATTAAATTCATAATGATTAATTATTGTTAGATTACAAATTTCGCACCAATCAGATTTGTTTTATATTCGAGCGTAATTAAAATATGAATCAATTAATAATTTGACATTAAAATAACACTACTGGTGCAAACAGACTCAAATTTGGACATAACAAGTTTCGTTCGGTCAATAATATCAAACTATAGCTGTATGTCCATTTTCATCGAAATTGAATATCGTATATGATTATTTGAATTTTTAAACTAAAAATGTAAACAACGATTGAATAAAACTAAATATAAAAATCAAATATAATAATGTTTTCCTTACCTATAAATACACCACTAACGTACACTAACCCTAACTTTCGTTTCTTTGATCAATGCGTTTTGCATCGCCATGTTCTATACAAACCAAGAAAATCTTGAAGTTTGAAAATCAAAATAAATTCACAGAAAAAAAATATGTCTTTCCATTTATATGAGGAAGTTTTTCATACTAGCATTTGTTTTGGTGGTTGCACATGTAAATTATGGTTCGACAGTTCCAGACATAAGGATTAGGGTTGGGATTCTAGGTAAATGAGTGTGGTTTTTGCAATTTGGAGATCGGTTTTGAGTTTATGGAGTTATATGGCATTGATTCAGGGTTTTCAGTGTATTTTTTTTTTCAAATTAGTGGCGCAACTTTCTTTATTATTCAAGTAACAAGGCTGATCGATGCATCATGGGGTTATAGTGCAAGTCTTTTGTGGTGGTGGTGGAGATATCGGGCTTAGGGAAAGGGAGTGATTAGTTAAGATTTTTTTTGAAATCATGAAGTAGAGAGGGAGGGGGTTAGAAGAAAGTTTGGCATGGCATGGGTTTTACTGGATCGTACATGTAGAAGAAGAAGACGAGTGGTACATTAGTGTTTATAAAGTTAGATTAAGTTAATTAATTTTACAATTAATCAATAGTTATTGACATGTAAATTATATGAAAGCTTATAAAATTGATAACTTTTGCATATGTTATCAGAATCAGATGACAAAGGACCGTTGGGATCATATGGATGTAAGCACTGTAATGAAACTAGCTTGGATTGATTTGGAGCTCGTTGTAATTTATAGTAAAATAAAATGGCTAATCAGATCTTTCGGCAGTTAATCGTTATTCAACGATTAACGAGCAAAGTGAGTAAACTCACTTACTCTGTCCAGTTTTATATTATTACAAACATATTTAAATGCCTATAATGTTAGGGACTGCGAAATGGATCGTTAAGGCAAAGCAAACACTAGAGAGAGGGTGAATAGTGTTTGTAAGAATTTAACCAAAACTTAAAACTAAAGAGAATTATGGAATGAATCGAACAACATAGACATAATTACAGACACAAATTCATACACAAATGCAAAATAAACAGAAATAAAAATGCAGAAAAGGAAAGAACACACCGGATTTTATACTGGTTCAGATTACTCCTACGTCTAATCCCGCAAGAAGATGGATTGTGCAGAGTTTTATTACTCTTTCAGTAGTCAATTACACCCTCCCTAATTTCACGGCTCATGAGGAGACACTGATTCCTACTTTCTTGATTTCACGGCTCACAAGAACACACCGACTCCTATTTCCTTGATTTCACGGCACACAAGGACACACTGACTCCTCTTTGACTCACAAAAGGGTTTATTCAACCCAACCAATTACAAAAAACCCTATAACTTTTCACTAGCACTTGATTCAGAGAGTAGAGAGTGTAGAGAGAAGAAGTTTTATCAAAACAGAATTGAATTCAGAAGACTATAAGGGTAAAAACCACAAAAATGATTAATAATAATGGTGGGATGAAAGAGTATGAAGTCAGAGAGGAAGATATGTTAAAAAATTCCGTTTTAACCTCTTTTTATAGTGTATGAAGGGTTGCAACGGTTCTGAAGCATTTCAAATAGTGAAAAGACACTTCCCTTCAAAATTAGAAAAATAGCTGTTATATGTCGACATACACTTTTTACTATGTCGACATACCCATGTGTATTTTTCATTTTCAAAACATTTTTCAATTATTTTGATATAAAACTAATTCTAGAAATTCATGAGTAAAATTCTAGCATTGTAAATTAATATTATATGATAGAAAATCATATGAAAACATACTTTTAAACTAAATAAGTATATTTATAAAATTATAAGGTTTTAAACTATATAAAGTATATAAAAAATTTACGTTTGAAAAACCAAGAGTAATAAAAATAAAAACAAAATAGAAAAACTAAATAGGGAGAATTGAGGATAAATAGAAAAAATGGAGATGATTGAGGATAGAATTGAAAACCAAAATTTGAAAATTAGAATTAGAATTTGAACCTGGAGTGCTCTTTAGAGTTTTACAAAATCTAGACTTTATAAATATATTAATATTGAACTCTTGAAATCTTGATTACTCATGAGTCTTGAAATTTCTCTGATCTTTGAATCTTTATCATCTTTATAACTGTACAGTCTTCAGTAATATTTCCTGTATATAATTCCTGCACGTGTTTGTATATATATATTCTATACAAAAAGTGTTTACGTATATTTTATAATTAATGATAATTGAAATAAGGTTGTTGTTATCAAAAATCCATTCTCCAGCAATCTCCCCCTTTTTGATGATGACAACCTTAGTTTATAAAATATCATACCTGTATATACCTGTTTGATGATGTTCCTTCTATACTCCTCCTGTCTGTAAGAATCCTATAAACTATGCCTATATTTTATAATTTCTCCTCTTGGCATTATCAAAAAGAAATTCTAAAAGTACTCCCCCTAAATCCTTTAACTACCCAAATAATTCCTACACTAAAGTAAAGTACTCCCCCTGAGTCCTAAATCTATAATCATAAAATACTCCCCCTAAATCCTATATTTATCTATGCGTATTTTGTTATAATATTCTATATAACTATCCCTGATTCTTTGATACCCTTATATTTCCCTCTAACTCTATGATTCTAAGCCTAAAAGATTATAAATTCCTTTAAAATTATGACTATACTAGTCTAATAGAAGAATAATAAACAAGGCAATCTAATCATTGTTTATAATCAGTTCTAACAATCAATCAAAACAAGCAATTCAAGCACTTGATTCAAGTAATCTATTTAAGCAATTAATTCAAGCAATCAATATAATCAATCAACCAAATCAATCAAATTAAACAATGAGTGTTAATAAACACTTCTTGAACCTTTAATTAAACCTAGAAACTATAAAACTCCCCCTTAATCCAATACAAGACTGAACCTATCCTAAACTCTAATTTCTTTTAAACTATAATAGGACTTTAATCTAGACAAAGAAATAACTTTGGTAAGATATTCTTAAAATTATGATGTAAGTAGATCAGTTTAATCCAAGTAATCAATCAATTGATGTTTTGTACTTCTGTTTATCCTAAAACTTATAAAGCTCATATCAACCACTAATTAAATTTAACCATGTCAATCAAGTTATTCAAGTAAAACAAATTAAACAAACCAAACAATTCAATCAATTTCGATCAAGCCAAATAAGTCAATCAAATTAATCAAGACAAAATAAATATGTTATGTATACTTGTTATGTATGGTGTTAAAGTTAATATGTAATGCAGTGCGTTGATAATAATGCAGTATGACATATGGAAAACTATATGAAGTGATATATTGAACGAAATGCAGTTTGTGATGTAAATGATTTTAATTTGAGATGCACTGTAATGATATATGATATGAAATAAGATGTGTAATGATAGTATGCAGAATGATTTGTTGATGATATTTATTTTGGTAAAATATATTCAAAGACTATCTAACTATTATGCATATATATTATAAATTTTTTGAATCAAACAAAGATAATGTTAATTTCTAGACTTAGATTAATTGTACTAATGAAAATGATTGAAAAATATTAAAGATAAGAGTTTAATTAAAAATAATCATGATAAGTAGTAAAATATTCAAAATAATTATGGAGTTAAATAATATTAGCAGGGTAAATATAGTAAGAATTGAAGATCTTTTTAGAGAGAATATAAAATAATATAAAGTAGACTGTAAACATATATTCGTAATTGTATATAAAATTTGATTTAAAAAGAATTAAAATTTAATATATTTTTATCTGTTGATACAAATCAATTTTTCATTTAAACTTTAGAAATCAAAAATATATTAATTGCTAAAGAACCATTTATATGTTAAAACTATAAAAGAAATCTATAGTTATAATAGAATTATTATAATGAAATAAAGTAAACTATAGAACTATATCTTCCTATATTATATATTTAAGTCATAAAAATCATATATTATATATACTAAAATATTAAGTTAGAAAATACAAGTTCCATAAATCTTAATAAATCGATAAATTAAAATGTAGTATTTAGTTTCAAATAATATCTATGATAATGTAACCCAAAAATTGTTATGAAAATATAAGTTTAAACTATGAGTGTTTAAACTGCATATAAAAGATATATATAATAATATCAAAAAGTTATATTAACTTTGTATATCATATTAAAATGTTTATATAATTAGTTTATATACTTTTAATATATATATATTTAGAAACAAGGTATAAGAATATAACCAGACAGATAAAGTCAATAACCAGAATTTGAATTGGCATTTTCTTATTGAAAGAATGGAGGGAAATTTGAAAATTCCAAATTTATTTTATTATTTTATTAATAATTTAAATTTCAAAATTCAAAATTCGAATTTTAAATTTTAAATTTGAATTTTAAATTTCAACTTTTGAATTTTAAATTTCAAGTTTGAATTTTAAAGTTTTAAATTTCAAATTCAAGGCAAAGCGAACAAATCATCCAATCAACCAGAAATTTAAAAATTAACTAAGGCGTACCCAGTTTTTAGATTCATTTCTTCGATATTCTCTTAATTCTGAATTGATCTTCTGGAATTTGATGATGAGATCGGCTCTATTGCGACGGGCTCGTTTTTATGATCAGGATAGTGTATTCATTTGCTGAATTTGAACAACGTATGAGAAAGATATTGAAGATTTAGTTGTTCAACCAACTTGGTGCCAAAATTTAAATTTAAATTTTGAATGAATGAACTTTCAACTACTATATGAAGGCCCAAAAGTCATTTCTCTTCATAACTACTACTCCTCTTCTTCTTCCTCTCGTTTTTCACTTTTAATTAAACTTTCAGGGGGCATAATTTCTTCGTTTCTTAATAGAATTGGACAAAATCAGCGGCAAATCGGAGAGGAATTCGAGGAATATGATCTAATAACAGTTTGGGGATGAATTTATATGGTATTGTGGTGAAGCAAGTCGAAACAGTAAGCGGTATGAATAAAATCCCATAATAGTTTTCAGTTTTGAATCGCCAACATCAAACTGCCATAGCTCACTCAATTTTGATCAGAATTTAACAATCTACCCATCAAATCGACCGTGAGAACGAGAAATACAATCTGGAAAAGGATTTAGGACAACATAGCCTAACCAATGAATGCAATTTGAAGATCTTTGTCGACAGTTTTGGTATCCTTCTCTCTTTATTCACCAAAACTTCATTTGATCATTACTTCATCAGTTCATGACGGAATCTCATGAAACCAGCGACATTACAAAGCAAATGAAGAGAAGTACAGTATGAAGATAAGTTGTAGATGAAAATCCAAAGTTATAAAGTGATCTGGTACCCATTTCTTTGCTGATTTATATTATATATTCATTTCTTCTTGATGTCTCTTCACCAACCATCATAACTCTTCTCGTCTTTTTTAATTTCTTTTTAGAAGTTGAATTTTCAGTAGCCACCATTTCAGAATTTGAATCACCAACAGCCACTTTACCTATCTTTTTAACTTTTGAGTTTTCAATTGTCATATAACACATCTTTTCCTGCAAAACAACACATCTTTTTAAAGAATCGCAAAAAATAAATGACTCTTCAAATGAACAAGTGACTTTTCAAATAGTTAACTGCAATTTTAAACAATAATATCATGATAATTTTGTAACACATCCACAAATCAAAAAAATTTAAAAATTCAAATTTAAAAATTTCAAAAATCAAATCGTAGTAACTTGATTTTTCAATAAAATTAAATGCAGACTCATCTAATACTTGATGCAATACATGAATTAAAACTAGTGTTCAAAATTTTTCGTTTAACATTTTCAAAAACTAGATTATGAACTTTTTGAAAGACCTTATTCTAATACCAATTGTTAGGGACTACGGAATGGATCATTAAGGTAAAGCAAACACTAGAGGGGGTGAATAGTGTTGGTAAGAATTTAACCAAAACTTAAAACTAAAGAGAATTATGGAATGAATCGAACAACACAAACACAATCACAGACACAGATTCATACACAAATGCAAATTAAACAGAAATAAAAATGCAGAAAAGGAAAGAACACACCAGATTTTATACTGGTTCGAATTACTCCTACGTCCAGTCCCGCACAACACTGGATTGTGCAGAGTTTTATTACTCTTCCAATAGTCAATTACACCCTCCCTAATTTCACGACTCACAAGGAGACACTGATTCCTACTTTCTTGATTTCATGGCTCACAAGAACACACCGACTCCTATTTCCTTGATTTCACGACCTACAAGAACACACCGACTCCTCTTTGACTCACAAAATTTTTTATTCAACCCAACCAATTACAAAACAGCCCTATAACTCTTCAATAGTACTTGATTCAGAGAGTAGAGAATGTAGAGTGAAGAAGTTTTATCAAAACAGAATTGAATTCGGTAGAGTATAAGTGTAAAAACCATAAAAATGATTAAGAATAATGGTGGGATGAAAGAGTATAAAGTTAGAGAAGAAGATATGTTAAAAAAATTGGTTTTAACCACTTTTTATAGAGTATGAAGGGTTGCAACGGTTTGAAGAGTTTCAAATAGTGAAAAGACACTTCCCTTCAAAATTAGAAAAATTAGCACTTATATGTCGACATACACTTTTTATTATTTCAACGTACTCATGTGTATTTTTCATTTTCAAAACAATTTTCAACTATTTTGATATAAAACTAATTCTGGAAATTCTTAAGTAAAATTCTAGTGTTGTAAATTAATATTATATGATAGAAAATCATATGTAAACATACTTCTAAGCTAAGTAAATATATTTAAAAAATTATAAGGTTTTAAACGACATAAAGCATAAATATAAAGTATATAAAAAATTTAAATTTGAAAAACCAAGAAGAATAGAAATAGAAACAAAATATAAAAAAAATAGAGAGAATTGAGGATATATAGAAAAATAAAATGGAGACGATTGAGGATAGAATTGAAAATCATAATTTGAAAATTAGAATTTGAAAATTAGAATTTGAAACTGGAGTGCTATTTAGAGTCTTACAAAATCTAGACTCTATAAATATATTTGTATTGAACTCTTGAAATCTTGATTACTCACGAGTCTTGAAATTTCTTTGATCTTTGAATCTTTTTCATCTTTATAACTGTACAATCCTCAGTAATACTTCCTGTATATAACTCCTGCACGCACACGCGCACACACACACACACACACACACACACATATATATATTCTATACAAAAAGTGTTAGCAAATATTTTATAATCAATGATAACTGAAATAAGGTTGCTGTCATCAAAAATCCATTCTCCAACATATAAATGATGATTGAATGTTGTGTGATGATTTCTTGGGTGAATTTATATATAATTATCAGTGATTTCTATTACATATATTAGTTATATTTATGATTGGTAGTTGGATATTCCCACACATTTAAGCAGATGAAACCCTATGCATCCCGCATAATAGCGGATGACCTTTTGTATCGCAATCTTCCATCTCAAAGAGGGATTGGTATTATTTTTGTTGTCTAACATCTGTGGGTGTAGGATCCAACTGGATTCCTCAAAATATTACTGTTTGTTTTCATATATTATGATATATGATGTGTTAGATGTTCTGTAATAGATTTTGTTGTGTTTGGACATTTGAATAGCCATGGCCCTATGTATTGATATTTAAAATATCACAAGAAGAGATTTTTAGATTGTAAAGGAAATATATTTTTCCAGAAATTGAAATTGAAATAACAAATGGACTAGAAAATAATTACTTGTTTTTAAAAATAAAAAATAGTTTGATTTATAAATGAAATGAAATAATTATTAGTTGATAACTTGGTACAGCAAATTCAAGAGTGAATTTAAAGGGAGCTAAAATTCATTTTAAAAGGGAATGATGAAAATTATTTTGATGCTCTGAAGCTGAATATAGTTAAAATAAATCCATAAGGATTTATAATTAGAATTCAACTATGTCAAAATTTAAAAAATATTTGTTTTTAAAAATTATATATTATATAATTTGGAAGGTGACAAGATAATTAACGTACGCTTTAAAACCGATGTTTTATAATCGAATATATAGGCGATATATAATTATAATCTTTTTAGATAAAATCAACTAGAAAGTTAATATGTAAAAGAGATTTGATAATAAAGTAAAATATGAATGAGACGTTATATAATGACTCGATAGATGGAATTTTAACTTGTAATGGTATTTACAAATAAAATCAAGATTGATTTGATAAATCAAGGCCAGGTTTATCAAAAGGAGTAATATTCACATTTAAAAGTGGATAATGGCTTAAAAGAAAACGTTTTGCAAATTGAAATAGTTATAAAGGGAAATTGGTAAGGATTTGGAAATGATAAATTCAAGGGTGAATTTATAATGAAAAATGGAAATTGAGTTAACCTAAAACGGTTATTTATTCCGAAGTTCGGAATGTTTATCAAATAGAAATTATTCGAAAGAGAATTATACATTGAAATTTGACAATGTCTAATTCAGGAAAGTACTAATTATTTTCCATTTTAATCAAGATTTATTTATTCAAATTAATGAATAAAAGCTACATTTTAAAGTTAAATATTTTAGAAGCAGGGATTATAATGCTATTGTTAAAATCAAGGTTTTCCGTAAAAGAAGTGGATTCTTAAATTGAATGTGAAAGATGCATAAGCGATATTTTGTTAGTAATTGAAGTTGTGAACTTTGCCTATTTCGAAGTTATGACTGTTGTTCAATTAAGGTCTAAGAGGTCATTATGCCCCAACTTGATTGATTTCATTTTTGATTACGGAATGGTTAAGGTTCGATTGTGAGGATTGGTTAGTTAATGAGTGATTAATGGGTTGAGTTCTTGTAACGATGTTTTATACAATGTTCAATTAAATCCATACAAATGGATTTTGGAAATGTTTTCCAAATAAAAACAGAAATGTTTTCTAAGCATAATAAATTTTACGAGTTAGTTTATGAAGATAAAAGATGCGAATATATAAGAAAATGTTTTCCGATGTTAATAACTTATATTTTCTGGAATATATAAATAAATAGTTTATGATATATGGAATGATTTTCCAATAGTCGTGAGAGGCCAAATGGTTTTGAGAAATATCTGGGGAAAGATATGGAGAATGAAAAAACGAAAAATTGGGAATTGATAAATTAATAAGAAATTAATTTAAAAGGGATCAGTTTTGCTTGATGCTTGATCAGTAGAATTTCCATTTGGAAATAGGATCATTGGTTGTATGGATGTTTCCTTTGATGGTTAAATAACCAACTATCAAAGTTTTGGCCTATTTTATGTTTTCGTTGTCAATACGGAGAGACTGTGATCAGGTTTATTATCTGAAAACCACTCCATATAGGCATAAGCTTTGCAAATTAAATACACTAAAGGTAAATTAAAGAAGGTGTAAAAGTGCAAGAGCTATTCTATTAATCCTAGGTAGAAATTGCCTAAGATGGATTGATGGGATGGTGCCTTCAGTTTGTCCTGTCCTAGGACAACTTGTATGGACGAATGTCTGACCGTGTGTGCCTAACAAATCATATACATTGATCACTTCAAATGAATTTACATTTGATGGCGGAGGAATTCGTTTCTCTTAGCTTTACATCTGTGATACTTTTTGGTAAATCAATAAATGATTTGGTGGGTTTGACGATCTGGCATTCAAAGTGAATGATGTTGTGGTGTTAAAAAGGTATGTATGCCTCAAGTCTCATCAATCGGGAAATGACGAAATAAATTTGGCCGCATAGCTATGTGAGTCACTCCCATTAGGGTGTCTTCTCACCTAATCTAGAGAAAATTCATTTGCTTCTTTATTCTATTGCTGCCGTGTGCTTTCAATAATGGTTGTTGATCCCAACCGTTGGTGACATAAATTGGGTTTACTCAAAATAAAAGAATGGTCGGTCATGTTTAACTGGGTTGCAAGACGTTCTTGTTGAACCTAATGTATTTATCACTAGAGATACACTATCGAAAGGTGGTCCTATGCCATCCCATAGTTGGAATTCATTCTCCAATAAGAGTATAAGATTTTGATTGTATACTATGTTTTGTGGAGCTTGAAATACAAGCGTCCCGATAGATTGCTATTTATTTGATTTAGACACTATTATAGTATTAGAATAGTATTGATTTAAAGAATGTTTTGCGTTATCGTAAGGTAAAAACCATTCGTATTTATGTGTGGATCGGTCTTACGATTATCCTTAAAGACCCGCAAATCCATATCATATGAGTTGAATAAACCGCACATATCAAACCCCAATAGCATAGAAATATGAGCAATTAGGGTTAAAGTAATAGAAAATTAATAGAAGATAGAACATAAGAGAATATCAGTATCTTATAGCGGAGCTGAACAAAATATAATATCAAATATCATAACTATGAAATACAAATGTGTATTCTATATACATACCATATCAGAGTACAACACATATACATCATAACGGAAATAACTTTAAATAACTAACGGTGAAGCCACCTGCTTCAAGCTCCAGCAAGAATATCTGTAAAACCCTGAAACACTTGACTGCTCGTACAAATTTGGACACCTAAGAATTTAGGGTAAAATAAACAAAATAAACTCAAGGTCAGTCATGGGACTGGTGCAAACTCCAACCGTATTGTTTAACTTTGAAAATCCTTTTGAAAGAAAAGGATAATAGTAAGACTAGCCACACATAAACATGGATGTTTTTACCTTACTATAACCTAAAATATTTTGATATGAAAATCTGGTGATATTATAATAGTGTCTATCAAATAAATAACACAATAGCAAAACGCTTGCATCTTATGCTTTACATCCATAGTATAAAATAAAAAACCGCAAGGTGCTTATTAGAGATTGGATTCCAACTATGACAAGGTATGGATCCACCTTCCGATCAATGTACTTTAGAGAGGGTAAACTGGGGTTTAACAGGAACATCTTGCAACCTGACCACACATGACCGACCACTCATTCAGCTTGAGTGTATCGAACATATTGCCACCAACAGTTGTCGACCGTCCAACCGTAATCCTTAAGATATAGAATCAAAAGAAGAACAAAAAGTAAATTTTCTCTAGATCGGTGACAAATTGTAACGACCCGAAAATTTGCGATCTTGGTTATCCAATATACAACACATATCGAACAACAAGAGTCGAAAATACCAGATGGTTAATGAAAGAAATTAGAGGGTGAGGAAAGATAAGATAGAAACTTAGAATAGAAGAAGAACACAACATCAGAGTAACACGAACCTCACAGCGGAACGAAGAACATATAATAGACAACATATCCTTGAAATAAAGGTTTTACTTGAATATACATATCATTATCAAGTACATCACTTACAACACAATGGAAAATAAACAATAGCTAGAAAATCCTGAAGCCTCCTGCTCCATTCTCTTCTAGTATATCTGTAAATTCCTGACTACTTGACTACCTGGACAAAATTGGGCACCCAAGAGTTTAGGAAAAACAAAACAAAATAAACTCCGGGTCAGTCATGGGACTGGTATTAGTAAAACAGTTTAAAATAGTTCGAACAAGTAAACAATATCTCACAAGACTACACCGTATAACGGAATGGGTTTCCCTTATGAGAATCCAAAATATCTTTATATCAAAAACCTTTTGATATTATAATAATGTCTATCAACCACAATATAATAATCATCTAGCAGAAACGCTTTCATCTCACGTTCTACATATATGGTATACAATCAAAACCGCAAGCACGTGTTGGGTAATGGATTTCCAACTATGACAAGGGATGGAACCACCTTTCCTAGTGTACCTCTAGAGAGGAATACACTGGGTTCAACTAGAACATCTTGCAACCTGGCCACACATGACCGATCACTCATTTCGCTTGAGTGCATCGAATGAACATCACCAATGGTTGGGATCAGCAACCGTTTCCCGAATGGGACAGCATCGACAATAGATTTTTAGAAGTAAATGAAACTCTAGATCAGGTGATTATACACCCTAATAGGTGCGACCTACATAGCCATGCTACCTGCCCGATTTATTTCATTTACTGGTTGATGAGGCTTGAGGTTACGCTTTATCATCACATCAGATTCACTTCAAATGCCACATTGTCAAATCCATCAAAAATCACTAATTTACGTCTACAGCAGTGCATTACGTGATAGCTAAAGAAGTTTCCTTCTCGGCTTCCATTCTTGGTACGGTTGAAGAAATCAATGTGCGTGACCTTTCTGGAAATACTCTGTCAGACATTCATCCATACAAGTCATCCAGGAACAGGATGAACCGAAGTACTATTCAGTACATCCATCCTAGGCACTGTTATATAAGACTTATACAATAGCCCTTGCACTTTACTCCGTCTTCAATTTTCTTTGGCATATATGATTCGCAATGCTTATGCCAATACAGAGTGGTTCTTTGGATAATAATCCAACCGGTCCCTCCATATTAACAACGTTAAAATGGACAAAACTTCGATAGTTTGTGATTTAACGATCAAAGAAAAACAGGTGTGCAAACAACGATATTATTTCCAGATGGAAATTCTATCAATCAATCATCAATCATATATATATATTCACATTGTCCTTATTTTCTATGCTTAGAAAATATACGTTAACGCTGCAAAACATTTCCATAACTTATTTACGTATCACTATTCTTCTACAATAATCAGTCTCTGATTGTAAACTAGTATAAGAATAATTCCCTAAGTACCAATCCCGAAGGTCGAAACCAACATCAGATAGATACTTAGAAAACCATTCAACTTAACAAGTCTCGAGTCAGTTTCTGATTCCTTTATTTGATTACATTTCTGATTCTGATTTGGAAAACATTTCCAAAACTTCTTAATTGGGATTGAAATAGATGTTTAAAGCTATATTGCGATGATGACTCAAACCACTATACTAAATTACTAAATACACTTAACCACTTCACACTCGAACCGTAACCATTTCCTAATTAAAAACGCAGTCAATCAAGTTGGGGTATAGCTACCTCTCAGACCATAACTAAACCACCTTTCAAATCTTGAAATAGATAAGATTCACCTTTTTAACTCTTTAACACTTCCTTACGAACCCTCGGATTCTATTTACGAACCCCCTTCGTTACAAAATCAATTGATTATAACAGTGGTGTTATAATTTCTTGTTTTTGAATTATAATAACTTAAATCTAACTTTTATTTCTTAACTCGAATAATATAACGATCAACTAATTTATTAACTCCTATTTGCTTAACTCTAAGCTATAACTCTTATTCGATGAACTTTTATTCTATTTAACTCTTACTGGATTAACTCTTATTCGAATAACTTGTATTTGATTTACTTACTTCGAATATCTACTATTCGATTATCTCGCTTCGAATATCTATTATTCGATTATCTCACTTCGAATATATATTATTTGATTATCTCCTTCGATTAACTCATCTCGAATATTTCTAATTCGATTAACTCGCTTCTTCGAATAAACAAATATTCGATAATTAATACTCGACTAACTCTAACTCGATTAGCTCTACTGATTAATTCTAACTGATTACTTCTAACTAGGTAACCTTAACTGGTTAACTCAAATGGTTTAACCTAACTGATTAACTCTTTATCCTTATACAGTTTCAAACATCGATGTTGAAATCGATTCTTACTCCTTTATATAAGTCCCGACTTATATATTCCATTTATCAAACGATAATATTTAACTTAGTTAATAAATCTCATTTATAAATCAATCTGCTTCTTTTATCTATTAACTTCTTCATATATTAGTTCAGACTTATATATATATATATCTATTTATCCAAGGATAAATAATTTTTTTATAATCTATTTGTTTTCTAAATAAATATTTCCTTTATAACCCTATTTGTTTTCTTGAACAAATATTTCCCTTTTTATTTTATTTGCAAATAGTTTGCAAATATCCCCTTTATAATCTCTTATTCATTCCTTAATAAATATCTTCTTTAATGACTTAGTTCTAAGTGTTTCCTTTATTACCTTATTTATTTATTCTAAGTATTTTCTATAAAAATATCTTATTTAAAACTTATTCAATTTCCTAAGTTAATATCCTTGTTTAACTTATTCAATTCCTAAGTCAATATCAATATTTAACTTATTCAATTCCTAAGTTAATATCCTTTGTTTAACTTATTCAATTCCTATGTCAATATCCTTGTTTAACTTATTCAATTCCTAAGTTAATATCCTTTGTTTAACTTATTCAATTCCTAAGTTAATATCCTTGTTTAACTTATTCAATTCCTAAGTTAATATCCTTTATCTTAACCTATAACTTTAACAAATAAATAATCCATCAATTGTATCTTATTTATTTAACAAATAAATATCTCATTATCTTATCCTATTTATTTTCTAAATAAGTAATCCACTTTATAAATATTCTATTAATAAAGATTTCCTTCATTTATAATTCACACTTAAACATATTTCCTATTTATAAATATTCCATTTATAAATATTCCTATTTATAAATATTCTGTTTATAAATATTCTCTTTTATAAAATCCTTTGATTTTATAAATATTCTCTTTTCAGTATTCACTTTGAAAAATTCCCCTTTTCTCAAAATCCTGGTATGTTATGGTGTTTAACATATCAAATTACGATGTCCAATATCATCCATACACACACAATCAAAAACAGATTATAATTTCACATCATATATCAAAATATATGAAAAACAATAAAATAATTGTTGAGGAATCCCGTCGGATTCCTCCAACCTGTTTCCCTGCATCCACAGATGTTACACAATAAAATCAACATTTACTTTCAGTTCCACATGATATATTCTGATAAACATAATCAATATAGAAATTCAACTAACTGACTAGCAGTTTAATCAAACAGTCAACACACCATCAATAAGCCAATATTTAACAGTTCTAAAAATACAACATGAAATGTAAACTGTTCAGAGTTAGTGAGATTTACTCACTTTGGAAGTTCATCGTTAAAGAACGATAAACTGTTGTTTGATCTGAATCAAACTATTTATTTCGCCAAAATTTCAAATGAGTCTCAATCCACTTCCAGTCAGCTTCATTGGGTAGTTTTCGTCCATACGATCCTAACGGATCTTGTTTCGCTGAGTTTCGATATCGTCCGAGCAAGTTATGGTCATTACGAGTTAGTACACTTTAATTTAAATTAAACAAAAACTAATTTAATTCTACTTGGGCTTTAACCTTTCCTCAGTGTCCCATGTTCTCTTGTCTGAAGCACAACCCGCTTCCTCAATAAACCATCTTCCCCAATGCTCACAGCCGAACTCAAATCCAACTCAAAATGGAACCTTTGACCGCCATTCCCTCCTTCGTCCGTTTATCGATCTCAACGAAATCACGACCTCTATACTCCACTTTCCCACGCCTTCCTCCCTATACCCTTCGCTTCAAACTCGCCAGTCATCCCAGTGCCGCGACGTCGACTGCTCCAGTACACCCACCGATGGGAAATGGCGTCGATCTTCACAAAAGTTTGCAAGCACACTCCTCTTGACCTCAGAAACTCCAAATCAATTGTTCAAAATGTGAATCAATGTTTATACAACTCGAGATCATGAACCCTAAAATTCAATGTCAAAACCCGTGGGTCGGAAACTGTTGTCGATCTCAACAACACATATACCAACGTGAAGAATTCCTCACCGTGAATCCATACATATATGATTAGTGATTTATGGGATTTTCTATGATTTGTTTTCCATTTTCTAACTTTGGTCTTATACGGTTTTTATACGCTGTGTTGGGTTGGTAACGGTTGTGGCTAAGGAAGAATGATGCGTGGCTTCTCTTTTGGCCAAGGAAAAGAGTTAGGATATTTTTATTTTTGTTTTTTATATTTTAATTTAAGCTATCATGGTTTTCAGTCGTCCTTAAAAATTCCTGTGGTCACCCACGATACCCAAAAGTCATGAAACTGGACATGTAGCTAGAGTTCGACATTACGAACCCAACAAAACTGGTTTCGTCGAATTCTGACTCTGTATGCTCACACAACGTATTTTTAACCGTTGAAATACTGAATATTTTCCACTCTAACAATTCGTACGGCCACATCGTGACTCTAAAAATCATGAAAGTTGGAATCTAGTAATAATTTGATGCTGCGGATCCAACAAAATTAGTTTCGTCGAATTCCGACTTCGTTTGCAAAACCGGCTGTTTTTAAAGCGCTGAATAGACCATTTAAATATATAAATATATTTAAAAATAATTAAATATAATATTAATAAATTAATATTATCATATATATTCGTATACGATATCGTACAGCCCTAGATTATCATACTAGACTTATATCTCGATATTTCAGAATTCCAGTTTAATCGATTTTCAGTTTTATATTGAAAATCCATTCACAACGTAAATTAAAGCGTCGCCAATTATAAAGGAATTTCACAATGACTTTTCTAAAATTTGATTTGAACGTAAATCAAAATCTACCCGACGAAATCTAGATTTTTCTCTTCTACTAGAAAGATATACTCCACCAGCTCCATACGATTCTTGTTTCACAGAAATCCGCCTTAAAATGAATCCTGTACATTCAGTTGAAGTTAAAATCGCCAAATATCGAACTACAGCGTCATTTCGAGCTCGATTTTAATTATATTATAATTCTACGTTCAAACTATCGTTCAAATAATATATTCGTTATTCTGATTCAATTCTAAACTGAATTAAATATCATAGATGATCCAGTTCACACTATATCGCCATTTCATCCAATTCTGATTAAATATATTATTTAATTTATTATTTTAATTAAATATTCACCATTATTTAATTCAATGACCATGAAATCCTTTTTAGCACCATTTAAGTAATTAAATAAACTAATTATTATACCGCTGAAAATGCGGGTTATTACATTCTTCCCCACTTAAAATAATTTCGTCCTCGAAATTGCTAAGGTAGAAAGCAAACCCTATAGGCTGGTTAGAACTTATTTGTTCACTTCTTAACTTCAGTTTCCAACTGACTTCAGTTTCCAACTGGACCAATTTAATTTCAATTAAATATTAATTAATTCTTATCAACGAAAATTTTCAAAAATCCTGAAAATTTTCTAACGCCTTAACTTTTCGAATTTTTTTGCCAGTACCTCCTTTGTACTGGTCAATAGGTCAAACTCCAACTCGCCTCTCTGGGCCTTCTCCAACCCAAAAGAAAATCAAATAGCCAAGCGGCTTGCCAATTCGGCTCATAAATCTCATGCTTATACCGAATATAAACTTGTACCTTTTTGTCGGGCATATCAACTCTATCACTTTCACCTTCTGTCAATTCAGCGGATACAAAGGTCATCCCAATCAAATTACAATCTGCTTTTGTCCACAACATAACCATTCGTTTATATCCGAGCCAAATGTCATTTCAACTCGAGTTTCTTCTCGATTCCCAACTCTTAACTTGATTGTCACATTACACTTCAAATTTGAATCTCACAATTCCAATTTGTCTTGATATCATTCTAATTCAATCTCAGTTACCACTTTACTGGCTTTACTTTAATTCAGATTTGCTTTCACAAATTTCTATTAAATTTGTTTTTAATTCAAACAGTCTTTCCCTGAGAGTTTTTAAACAGTTTACTCTTTTCAAAAATCAAATTTTCCTTTTTGAAATTCAACACAACTTGTCTTTCCCAAAACAAATTCAAAACAGTACCTTTGGTAGTAATTCGTCACTTACAACTCGAAATTGAATACTGGTGATGCAGCTGTCATCATCAGAATCTATTTTCCAGCGATCGAAGTGAGTTCAATACTATAAAACCATTTCTTAACATTTCCACTTTGAAATTCATTTCTAAATATAATTCACACTGCTTGTAAAACAATTTAAAACCTCCCAGGATCTTAAATTTCCCTTATTTTTTTAATCCAAATCTATTTATAAACACTTATCCAATTTTCCAGAATTTTTAATTCAATTTATGCTTTAAATTTCAGATTTAACTCATCTGATTTCACGTATTTCACATGTATGAATTCTGATTGGTTATTTACATAACCATTTAATTTATAATCTTACTCGATTATAATAACAACCAATATATTATAATCATTTCAATGTAAATCCTTTATATCAAAATATAATTCAGGTAAATTTATTTCGTTTACCCCCATTTCAAAACATACAGTGTCGGTTCATCGTATTCGAGTGTTTAGTAACTCCTATCGATACAGTGGATCAAACTGATCGACCAGAAATTCATAAGCCACTCAATCAATAAATCTCCACAATATAAAACCATTTTATATTGAATAACAAACACGCTCTCGTATATATACACTCAAACTCAATCTAGGGTATTGCTAACCCCATCTCTACCAAGTCACGCCACAGAGCCAAGGTAATTCACTTAACCTTAAGCTCTGATACCTACTGTAACGACCCAGATATTTGCAATCTTGGTTATCTGATACACAACACATATCGAACAACAAGAGTCGAAAATACCAGATGGTTAATGAAAGAAATTAGAGGGTGAGGAAAGATAAGATAGAAACTTAGAATGGAAGAAGAAGAAGTACACAACATCAGAGTAACACGAACCTCACAGCGGAACGAGTAACATATAATAGATAACATATCCTTGAAATAAAGGTTTTACTTGAATATACATATCATTATCAAGTACATAACTTACAACACAGTGGAAAATAAACAATAGCTACAAAATCCTGAAGCCTCCTGCTCCAAGCTCTTCCAGTATATCTGTAAATTCCTGACTACTTGACTGCCCGTACAAAATAGGGCACCCAAGAGTTTAGGAAAAACATAGAAAAATAAACTCCAGGTCAGTCATGGGACTGGTATGAGTAAAACAGTTTAAAACAGTTCGAACAAGTAAATGATATCTCATAAGACCACGCCGTATAACGGAACGGGTTTTTCACTTATGAGAATCCAAAATATCTTTATATCAAAAACCTTTTGATAAGATAAATAATGTCTATCAACCACAATATATTAATCATCTAGCAGAAACGCTTTCATCTCACGTTCTACATATATGGTATGCAATCAAAACCGCAATCACGTATTGGGTAATGGATTTCCAACTATGACAAGGTATGGAACCACCTTTCGCTAATGTACCTCTAGAGAGGAATACACTAGGTTCAACAAGAACATCTTGCAACCCAGCCACGCATGACCGACCACTCATTTCGCTTGAGTGTATCGAATGTACATCACCAATGGTTGGGATCAATAACTGTTTCCCGAATGGGACAGCCTCGACAATAGATTTTTAGAAGTAAATGAAACTCTAGATCAGGTGATTATACACCCTAATTGGTGCGACCTACATAGCCATGCTACCTGCCCGATTTCTTCCATTTACCGGTTGATGAGGCTTGAGGTTACGCTTTATCATCACATCAGATTCACTTCGAATGACACATTGTCACATCCATCGAAAATCACTAATTGACGTCTACAACAGTACATTACGTGTTAGCTAAAGAAGTTTCCTTCTCCGCGTCCACTCTTGGTACGGTTGAAGAAATCAATGAGCGTGACCTTTCTGGAAATACTCTGTCAGACATTCATCTATACAAGTCATCCAGGAACAGGATGAACCGAAGGTACTATTCAGTACATCCATCCTAGGCACTATTATCTAAGACTTATACAATAGCCCTTGCACTTTAATCCATCTTCAATTATCTTTGGCATATATGATTCGCAATGCTTATGCCAATACAGAGTGGTTATTTGGATAATAATCCAACCGGTCTCTCCATATTAGCAACGTTAAAATGGTCAAAACTTCGATAGTCTGTGATTTAACCATCAAAGAAAAACAGGTGTGCAAACAACGATGTTATTTCCAGATGGAAATTCTATCAATCAATCATCAATCATATATATATATATATATATATTCACATTTTCCTTATTTTATATGCTTAGAAAATATACGTTAACGCTGGAAAACATTTCCATAACTTATTTACGTATCACTATTCTTCTACAACTATCAGTCTCTGATTGTAAACTAGTATAAGAACAATTCCCTAAGTACCAATCCCGAAGGTCGAAACCAACATCAGATAGATACTTAGTAAATCATTCAACTTAACAAGTCTCCAGTCAGTTTCTGATTCCTTTATTTGATTACATTTCTGATTCTGATTTGGAAAACATTTCCAAAACTTCTTAATTGCGATTGAAATAGATGTTTACAACTATATTGCGATGACGACTCAAACCACTATACTAAATCCACCTAACCACTTCACACTCGAACCGTAACCATTTCTTAATTAAAAACGCAGTCAATCAAGTTGGGGTATAGCTACCTCTCAGACTTTAACTGAACCCCCTTTCAAACCTCGAAATAGATAAGATTCACCTTTTTAACTCTTTAACACTTCCTTACGAACCCTCGGATTCTATTTACGAACCCCCTTCTTTACAGAATTAATTGATTATAACAGTGGTGTTATAGTTTCTTGTTTCTGAAATATAATAACTTAAATATAACTTTTATTTCTTAACTCAAATAATATAACGATCAACTAATTTATTAGCTCCTATTTGGTTAATTCTAAGCTATAACTCTTATTCGATGAACTTTTATTCTATTTAACTCTTACTGGATTAACTCATATTCGAATAACTTGTATTTGATTAACTTACTTCGAATATCAACTATTCGATTATCTCACTTCGAATATCTATTATTTGATTATCTCACTTCGAATATATATTATTTGATTATCTCCTTCGATTAACTCAAATCGATTAACTCATCTCGAATATTTCTAATTTGATTAACTCGCTTCTTCGAATAAACTAATATTCGATAGCTAATACTCGACTAACTCTAACTCGATTAACTCTACTGATTAATTCTAACTGATTACTTCTAACTGGATAACCCTAAATGGTTAACTCTAATGGTTTAACATAACTGGTTAACTCTTTATCCTTATTCAGTTTCAAACATCGATGTTGAAATCGATTCTTACTCCTTTATATAAGTCTAGACTTATATATTCCATTTATCAAATGATAATATTTAACTTAGTTTATAAATCTCATTTATAAATCAATCTGCTCCTTTTATTTGTTTACTTCTTTATATATAAGTTCAAACATATATATATATATATATATATCTAGTTATCCAAGGATAAATATTTTCTTTATAATTTATTTGTTTTCTAAACAAATATTTCCTTTATAACCCTATTTGTTTTCTTGAACAAATATTTCCCTTTTTATTTTATTTGCAAATAGTTTGCAAATATCCCCTTTATAATCTCTTATTCATTCCTTAATAAATATCTTCTTTAATGACTTAGTTCTAAGTGTTTCCTTTATTACCTTATTTAATTATTCTAAGTATATTCTCTAAAAATATCTTATTTAAAACTTATTCAATTTCCTAAGTTAATATCCTTGTTTAACTTATTCAATTCCTAAGTCAATATCCTTTTTTAACTTATTCAATTCCTAAGTTAATATTCTTTGTTTAACTTATTCAATTCTTAAGTCAATATCCTTGTTTAACTTATTCAATTCCTAAGTTAATATCCTTTGTTTAACTTATTCAATTCCTAAGTTAATATCTTTGTTTAACTTATTCAATTCCTAAGTTAATATCCTTTATCTTAACCTATTACTTTAACGAATAAATAATCCATTAATCGTATCTTATTTATTTAACAAATAAATATCTCATTATCTTATTCTATTTATTTTCTAAGTACGTAATCCACTTTATAAATATTCTATTTATAAAGATTTCCTGGATTTATAATTCGCACTTAATCGTATTTACTATTTATAAATATTCCATTTATAAATATTTCTATTTATAAATATTCTATTTATAAATATTTTCTTTTATAAAATCCTCTGATTTTATAAATATTCTCTATTCAGTATTCACTTTGACAAATTCCTCTTTTCTCCAAACCGGTATGTTATGGTGTTTAACATATCAAATTACGATGTCTAAAATAGTCCATACACACACAATCAACAACAGGTTATAATTTCACATAATATATCAAAATATATGAAAAACAATAAAATAACGGTTGAGGAATCCCGTCGGATTCCTCCAACCTGTTTTCCTGCATCCACAGATGTTACACAATAAAATCAACATTTACTTTCAGTTCCGTATGATATATTCTGATAAACAGAATCAATATAGAAATTCAACTAACTGACTAGCAGTTCAATCAAACAGTCAACACACAGTCAATCAACCAATATTTAACAGTTCTAAAAATATAACATGAAATGTAAACTGTTCAGAGTTAGTGAGATTTACTCACTATGTCAGTTCATCGTTAAAGAACGATAACTGATGTTTGATCTGAATCAAACAGTTTATTTCGCCAAAATTTCAAACGAGTCTCAATCCACTTCCAGTCAGCTTCATTGGGTAGTGTTCGTCCATACGATCCTAACGGATCTTGTTTCGCTGAGTTTCGATATCGTACGAGCAAGTTATGGTCATTACGAGTTACTACACTTTAATTTAAATTAAACAAAAACTAATTTAATTCTACTTGGGATCTAACCTTTCCTCAGTGGCCCATGTTCTCTTGTTTGAAGCCCAACCCGCTTCCTCAATAAACCGTCTTCCCCAATGCTCACAACCGAACTCAAATCCAACTCAAAATGGAACCTTTGACCGCCATTCCTTCCTTCATCCATTTATCGATCTCAACAAAATCACCACCTCTATACTCCACTTTCCGACGTCTTCCTCCCTATACCCTTCACTTCAAACTCGCCGGCCATCCCAGTGCCGCGACGTCGACTGCTCCAGTACACCCACCGATGGGAAATGGCGTCGATCTTCACAAAAGTTTGCAAGCACACACCTCTTGACCTCAGAAACTCCAAATCAATTGTCCAAAATGTGAATCAATGTTTATACAACTCGAGATCGTGAACCCTAAAATTCACTGTCAAAACCCGTGGGTCGGAAACTGTTGTCGATCTCAACAATACATATACCAACGTGAAGATTTCCTCACCGTGAATCCATACATATATGATTAGTGATTTTTGGGATTTTCTTTGATTTGTTTTCCATTTTCTAACTTTGTCTGATTTGTTCTTATACAGTTTTTATACGCTGTGTTGGGTTGGTAACGGTTGTGGCTGAGGAAGAATGATGCGTGGCTTCTCTTTTGGCCAAGGAAAAGAGTTAGGATATTTTTATTTTTGATTTTTATATTTTAATTTAAGCTATCGTGGTTTTCAGTCGTCCTTAAAAATTCCGGTGCTCACCCACGATACCCAAAAATCACGAAACTGGACATGTAGCTAGAGTTCGACATTATGAACCCAACAAAACTACTTTCGTCGGATTCTGACTCTGTATGCTCACACAGCGTATTTTTAACCGTCGAAATACTGACTATTTTCCACTCTAAAAATTCGTACGGCCACACCGTGACTCTAAAAATCATGAAAGTAGAAATCTTGCAATAATTTGATGCTGCAGATCCAACAAAATTAGTTTCGTCGAATTCCAACTACGTTTGCAAAACCAGCTATTTTTAAAGCGCTGAATAGACCATTTAAATATATAAATATATTTAAAAATAATTAAATATAATATTAATAAATTAATATTATCATATATATTCGTATACGATATCGTACAACCCCAGATTATCATACTAGACTTATATGTCGATATTTCAGAATTCCAGTTTAATCGATTTTTAGTTTTATATTGAAAATCCATTTACAACGTAAATTAAAGCGTCACCAATTATAAATGAATTCCACAACAACTTTTCTAAAATTTGATTTGGACGTAAATCAAAATCTACCCAACGAAATCTAGATTTTTCTCTTCCACTAGAAAGATATACTCCACCAGCTCCACACGTTTCTTGTTTCACAGAAATCCGCCTTAAAATGAATCCTGTATATTCAATTGAAGTTAAATCGCCAAATATCAAACTGCAGCATCATTTCGAGCTCGATTTTAATTATATTATAATTCTACGTTCAAACTGTCGTTCAAATAATATATTCGTTATTCTAATTCAATTCTAAACTGAATTAAATATCATAGATGATCTAGTTCACACCATATCGCCATTTCAGCCAATTTTGATTATTTCAGAATTAAATATATTATTTAATTTATTATTTTAATTAAATATTCACTATTATTTAATTCAACGACCATGAAATCCTTTTAATCACCATTTAAATAATTAAATAAACCAATTATTATACCGCTGAAAATGCGGGTTATTACATTCTTCCCCACTTAAAATAATTTCGTCCTCGAAATTGCTAAGGTAGAAAACAAACCCTATAGGCTGGTTAGAACTTATTTGTTCACTTCTTAACTTCAGTTTCCAACTGGACCAATTTAATTTCAATTAAATATTAATTAATTCTTATCAACGAAAATTTTCAAAAATCCTGAAAATTTTCTAATGCCTTAACTTTTCGAAAAATTTCGCCAGCACCTCCTTTGTACTGGTCAATAGGTCAAACTCCAACTCGCCTCTCTGGGCCTTCTCCAACCCAAAAGAAAATCAAACAGCCAAGCGGCATGCCAATTCGGCTCATAAAATCTCATGCTTATATCGAATATAAACTTGTGCCTTTTTGTCGGGCATATCAACTCTATCACTTTCACCTACTGTCAGTTCAGCGGATACAAAGGTCATCCCAATCAAATTCCAATCTTCTTTTGTCCACAACACAACCATTCGTTTATATCCGAGCCAAATGTCATTTCAACTCGAGTTTCTTCTCGATTCCCAACTCTTAACTTGATTGTCACATTACACTTCAAATTTGAATCTCACAATTCCAATTTGTCTTGATATCATTCTAATTCAATCTCAGTTACCACTTTCCTGGCTTTACTTTAATTCAAATTTGCTTTCACAAATTTCTATTAAATTTGTTTTTAATTCAAACAGTCTTTCCCTGGGAGTTTTTAAACAGTTTACTCTTTTCAAAAATCAAATTTTCCTTTTTGAAATTCAACACAACTTGTCTTTCCCAAAACAAATTCAAAACAATACCTTTTGTAGTAATTCATCACTTACAACTCGAAAATGAATTCTGGTGATGCAGCTGTCATCATCAGAATCTATTTTCCAGCGATCGAAGGGAGTTCAATACTATAAAACCATTTCTAAACATTTCCACTTTGAAATTCATTTCTAAAAATAATTCACACTGCTTGTAAAACAATTTAAAACCTCCCAGGATCTTAAATATTCCTTATTTTTTTATCCAAGTCTATTTACAAACACCTATCCAATTTTCCAGAATTTTTAATTCAATTTATGCTTTAAATTTCAGATTTTACTCATCTGATTTCACGTACTTCACATATATGAATTCTGATTGGTTATTTACATAACCATTTAATTTATAATCTTACTCGATTATAATAACAACCAATATATTATAATCATTTCAATGAAAATCCTTTATATCAAAATATAATTCAGGTAAATTTATTTTGCTTACCCCCTTTTCAAAACATACAGTGTCGGTTCATCGTATTCGAGTGTTTAGTAACTCCTATCGATATAGTGGATCAAGTTGATCGACCAGAAATTCATAAGCCACTCAATCAATAAATCTCCACAATATAAAACCATTTTATGTTGAATAACAAACACACTCTCGTATATATACACTCAAACTCAATATAGGGTATTGCTAACCCCATCTCTACCGAGTCACGCCACAGAGCCAAGGTAATTCACTTAACCTTAAGCTCTGATACCAACTGTAACGACCCAGAAATTTGCAATCTTGGTTATCTGATATACAACACATATCGAACAACAAGAGTCAAAAATACCAGATGGTTAATGAAAGAAATTAGAGGGTGAGGAAAGATAAGATAGAAACTTAGAATGGAAGAAGAAGAAGAACACAACATCAGAGTAACACGAACCTCACAGCGGAACGAGTAACATATAATAGATAACATATCCTTGAAATAAAGGTTTTACTTGAATATACATATCATTATCAAGTACATCACTTACAACACAACGGAAAATAAACAATAGCTACAAAATCCTGAAGCCTCCTGCTCCAAGCTCTTCCAGTATATCTGTAAATTCCTGACTACTTGGCTGCCCGTACAAAATAGGGCACCCAAGAGTTTAGGGAAAACATAGAAAAATAAACTCCAGGTCAGTCATGGGACTGGTATGAGTAAAACAGTTTAAAACAGTTCGAACAAGTAAATGATATCTCATAAGACCACGCCGTATAACGGAACGGGTTTTTCACTTATGAGAATCCAAAATATCTTTATATCAAAAACCTTTTGATAAGATAAATAATGTCTATCAACCACAATATAATAATCATCTAGCAGAAACGCTTTCATCTCACGTTCTACATATATGGTATGCAATCAAAACCGCAATCACGTATTGGGTAATGGATTTCCAACTATGACAAGGTATGGAACCACCTTTCGCTAATGTACCTCTAGAGAGGAATACACTAGGTTCAACAAGAACATCTTGCAACCCAGCCACGCATGACCGACCACTCATTTCGCTTGAGTGTATCGAATGTACATCACCAATGGTTGGGATCAACAACTGTTTCCCGAATGGGACCACCTCGACAATAGATTTTTAGAAGTAAATGAAACTCTAGATCAGGTGATTATACACCCTAATTGGTGCGACCTACATAGCCATGCTACCTGCCCGATTTCTTCCATTTACCGGTTGATGAGGCTTGAGGTTACGCTTTATCATCACATCAGATTCACTTCGAATGACACATTGTCACATCCATCGAAAATCACTAATTGACGTCTATAACAGTACATTACGTGTTAGCTAAAGAAGTTTCCTTCTCCGCGTCCACTCTTGATACGGTTGAAGAAATCAATGTGCGTGACCTTTCTGGAAATACTCTGTCAGACATTCATCCATACAAGTCATCTAGGAAGAGGATGAACCGAAGATACTATTCAGTACATCCATCCTAGGCACTGTTATCTAAGACTTATACAATAGCCCTTGCACTTTACTCCATCTTCAATTATCTTTGGCATATATGATTCGCACCGCTTATGCCAATACAGAATGGTTCTTTGGATAATAATCCAACCGGTCTCTCTATATTAGCAACATTAAAATGGTCAAAACTTCGATAGTCTGTGATTTAACCATCAAAGAAAAACAGGTGTGCAAACAACGATATTATTTCCAGATGGAAATTCTATCAATCAATCATCAATCATATATATATATTCACATTGTCCTTATTTTATATGCTTAGAAAATATATGTTAATGCTGGAAAATATTTCCATAACTTATTTACGTATCACTATTCTTCTACAACTATCAGTCTCTGATTGCAAACTAGTATAAGAACAATTCCCTAAGTACCAATCCCGAAGGTCGAAACCAACATCAGATAGATACTTAGTAAATCATTCAACTTAACAAGTCTCTAGTCAGTTTCTGATTCCTTTATTTGATTACATTTCTGATTCTGATTTGGAAAACATATCCAAAACTTCTTAATTGGGATTGAAACAGATGTTTAAAACTATATTGCGATGACGACTCAAACCACTATACTAAATCCACCTAACCACTTCACACTCGAACCGTAACCATTTCTTAATTAAAAACGCAGTCAATCAAGTTGGGGTATAGCTACCTCTCAGACTTTAACTGAACCACCTTTCAAACCTCGAAATAGATAAGATTCGCCTTTTTAACACTTTAACACTTCCTTACGAACCCTCGGATTCTATTTACGAACCCCCTTCTTTACAGAATCAATTGATTATAACAGTGGTGTTATAGTTTCTTGTTTCTGAAATATAATAACTTAAATCTAACTTTTATTTCTTAACTCGAATAATATAACGATCAACTAATTTATTAGCTCCTGTTTGGTTAACTCTAAGCTATAACTCTTATTCGATGAACTTTTATTCTATTTAACTCTCACTGGATTAACTCTTATTCGAATAACTTGTATTTGATTAACTTACTTCGAATATCAACTATTCGATTATCTCACTTCGAATATCTATTATTCGATTATCTCAATTCGAATATATATTATTCGATTATCTCCTTCGATTAACTCAAATCGATTAACTCATCTCAAATATTTCTAATTTGATTAACTCGCTTCTTCGAATAAACTAATATTCGATATCTAATACTCGACTAACACTAACTCGATTAACTCTACTGATTAATTCTAACTGATTACTTCTAACTGGATAACCCTAAATGGTTAACTCTAATGGTTTAACCAAACTGGTTAACTCTTTATCCTTATTTAGTTTCAAACATCGATGTTGAAATCGATTCTTACTCCTTTATATAAGTCCTGACTTATATATTCCATTTATCAAATGATAATATTTAACTTAGTTTATAAATCTCATTTATAAATCAATCTGCTCCTTTTATCTGTTTACTTCTTTATATATAAGTTCAAACACATATATATATATCTATTTATCCAAGCATAAATATTTTCTTTATAATTTATTTGTTTTCTAAACAAATATTTCCTTTATAACGCTATTTGTTTTCTTGAACAAATATTTCCCTTTTTATTTTATTTGCAAATAGTTTGCAAATATCCCTTTTATAATCTCTTATTCATTCCTTAATAAATATCTTCTTTAATGACTTAGTTCTAAGTGTTTCCTTTATTACCTTATTTATTTATTCTAAGTATATTCTCTAAAAATATCTTGTTTAAAACTTATTCAATTTCCTAAGTTAATATCCTTGTTTAACTTATTCAATTCCTAACTCAATATCCTTTTTTAACTTATTCAATTCCTAAGTTAATATCCTTTGTTTAACTTATTCAATTCCTAAGTCAATATCCTTGTTTAACTTATTCAATTCCTAAGTTAATATCCTTTGTTTAACTTATTCAATTCCTAAGTTAATATCCTTGTTTAACTTATTCAATTCCTAAGTTAATATCCTTTATCTTAACCTATTACTTTAACGAATAAATAATCCATTAATCGTATCTTATTTATTTAACAAATAAATATCACATTATCTTATCCTATTTATTTTCTAAGCACGTAATCCACTTTATAAATATTCTATTTATAAAGATTTCCTTGATTTATAATTCGCACTTAATCGTGTTTACTATTTATAAATATTCCATTTATAAATATTCCTATTTATAAATATTCTATTTATAAATATTTTCTTTTATAAAATCCTCTGATTTTATAAATATACTCTTTTCAGTATTCACTTTGACAAATTCCTCTTTTCTCCAAACCGGTATGTTATGGTGTTTAACATATCAAATTACGATGTCCAAAATAGTCCATACACACACAATCAACAACAGGTTATAATTTCACATAATATATCAAAATATATGAAAAACAATAAAATAACGGTTGAGGAATCCCGTCGGATTCCTTCAACCTGTTTCCCTGCATCCACAGATGTTACACAGTAAAATCAACATTTACTTTCAGTTCCGTATGATATATTCTGATAAACAGAATCAATATAGAAATTCAACTAACTGACTAGCAGTTCAATCAAACAGTCAATACACAGTCAATCAGCCAATATTTAACAGTTCTAAAAATATAACATGAAATGTAAACTGTTCAGAGTTAGTGAGATTTACTCACTTTGGCAGTTCATCGTTAAAGAACGATAAACTGTTGTTTGATCTAAATCAAACTGTTTATTTCGCCAAAATTTCAAACGAGTCTCAATCCACTTCCAGTCAGCTTCATTGGGTAGTGTTCGTCCATACGATCCTAACGGACCTTGTTTCGCTTAGTTTCGATATCGTACGAGCAAGTTATGGTCATTACGAGTTAGTACACTTTAATTTAAATTAAACAAAAACTAATTTAATTCTACTTGGGCTTTAACCTTTCCTCGGTGGCCCATGTTCTCTTGTCTGAAGCCCAACCCGCTTCCTCAATAAACCATCTTCCCCAATGCTCACAGCCGAACTCAAATCCAACTCAAAATGGAACCTTTGACCGCCATTCCCTCCTTCATCCGTTTATCGATCTCAACGAAATCACGACCTCTATACTCCACTTTCCCACGCCTTCCTCCCTATACCCTTCGCTTCAAACTCGTCGGTCATCCCAGTGCCGCGACGTCGACTGCTCCAGTACACCCACCGATGGGAAATGGCGTCGATCTTCACAAAAGTTTGCAAGCACACTCTTCTTGACCTCAGAAACTCCAAATCAATTATCCAAAATGTGAATCAATGTTTATACAACTCGAGATCATGAACCCTAAAATTCAATGTCAAAACCCGTGGGTCGGAAACTGTTGTCGATCTCAACAATACATATACCAACGTGAAGATTTCCTCACTGTGAATCCATACATATATGATTAGTGATTTATGGGATTTTCTTTGATTTGTTTTCCATTTTCTAACTTTGTCTGATTTGGTCTTGTACGGTTTTTATACGCTGTGTTGGGTTGGTAACGGTTGTGGCTGAGGAAGAATGATGCGTGGCTTCTCTTTTGGCCAAGGAAAAGAGTTAGGATATTTTTATTTTTGATTTTTATATTTTAATTTAAGCTATCGTGGTTTTCAGTCGTCCTTAAAAATTCCTGTGGTCATCCACGATACCCAAAAATCACGAAACTGGACATGTAGCTAGAGTTCGACATTATGAACCCAACAAAACTGGTTTCGTCGAATTCTGACTCTGTATGCTCACACAGTGTATTTTTAACCGTCGAAATACTGACTATTTTCCACTCTAAAAATTCGTACGACCGCACCGTGACCCTAGAATCTAGCAATAATTTGATGCTGCGGATCCAACAAAATTAGTTTCGTCGAATTCCGACTTCGTTTGCAAAACCGTTTGTTTTTAAAGCGCTGAATAGACCATTTAAATATATAAATATATTTAAAAATAATATTAATAAATTAATATTATCGTATATATTCGTATACGATATCGTACAACCCCAGATTATCACACTAGACTTATATCTCGATATTTCAGAATTCCAGTTTAATCGATTTTCAGTTTTATATTGAAAATCCATTTACAACATAAATTATAGCGTCGCCAATTATAAAGGAATTCCACAACGACTTTTCTAAAATTTGATTTGGACGTAAATCAAAATCTGCCCGACGAAATCTAGAATTTTCTCTTCCACTAGAAAGATATACTCCACCAGCTCCACACGTTTCTTGTTTCACAGAAATCCGCCTTAAAATGAATCCTGTACGTTCAGTTGAAGTTAAAATCGCCAAATATCGAACTGCAGCGTCATTTCGAGCTCGATTTTAATTATATTATAATTATTCGTTCAAACTTTCATTCAAATAATATATGCGTTATTCTAATTCAATTCTAAACTGAATTAAATATCATAGATGATCCAGTTCATACCATATCGCCATTTCAGCCAATTTTGATTATTTCGGAATTAAATATATTATTTAATTTATTATTTTAATTAAATATTCACTATTATTTAATTCAACGACCATGAAATCCTTTTAATCACCTTTTAAATAATTAAATAAACTAATTATTATACCGTTGAAAATGCGGGTTATTACATTCTTCCCCACTTAAAATAATTTCGTCCTCGAAATTGCTAAGGTAGAAAACAAACCCTATAGGCTGGTTAGAACTTATTTGTTCACTTCTTAACTTCAGTTTCCAACTGGACCAATTTAATTTCAATTAAATATTAATTAATTCTTATCAACGAAAATTTTCCAAAATCCTGAAAATTTTCTAACGCCTTAACTTTTCGAAAAATTTCGCTAGCACCTCCTTTGTACTTGTCAATAGGTCAAACTACAACTCGCCTCTCTGGGCCTTCTCCAACCCAAAAGAAAATCAAACAGCCAATCGGCATGCCAATTCAGCTCATAAATCTCATGCTTATATCGAATATAAACTTGTACCTTTTTGTCGGGCATATCAACTCTTTCACTTTCACCTGCTGTCAGTTCAGCGGATACAAGGGTCATCCCAATCAAATTCCAATCTGCTTTTGTCCACAACACAACCATTCGTTTATATCCGAGGCAAATGTCATTTCAACTCGATTTTCTTCTCGATTCCCAACTCTTAACTTGATTGTCACATTACACTTCAAATTTGAATCTCACAATTCCAATTTGTCTTGATATCATTCTAATTCAATCTCACTTACCACTTTACTGGCTTTTCTTTAATTCAAATTTGCTTTTACAAATTTCTATTAAATTTGTTTTTAATTCAAACAGTCTTTCTCTGGGAGTTTTTAAATAGTTTACTCTTTTCAAAAATCAAATTTTTCTTTTTGAAATTCAACACAACTTGTCTTTCCCAAAACAAATTCAAAACAGTACCTTTGTAGTAATTCGTCACTTATAACTCGAAAATGAATACTGGTGATGCAGCTGTCATCATCAGAATCTATTTTCCAGCGATCGAAGTGAGTTCAATACTATAATACCATTTCTAAACATTTCCACTTTGAAATTCATTTCTAAGTATAATTCACACTGCTTGTAAAACAATTTAAAACCTCCCAGGATCTTAAATTTTCCATATTTTTTTTATCCAAATCCATTTACAAACACTTATCCAATTTTCCAGAATTTTTAATTCAATTTATGCTTTAAATTTCAGATTTAACTCATCTGATTTCGCGTATTTCGCATATATGAATTCTGATTGGTTATTTACATAACCATTTAATTTATAATCTTACTCGATTATAATAACAACCAATATATTATAATCATTTCAATGTAAATCCTTTATATCAAAATATAATTCAGGTAAATTTATTTCGTTTACCCCCATTTCAAAACATATAGTTTCGGTTCATCGTATTCGAGTGTTTAGTAACTCCTATCGATACAGTGGATCAAATTGATCGACCAGCAATTCATAAGCCACTCAATCAATAAATCTCCATAATATAAAACCATTTTATATTGAATAACAAACACGCTCTCGTATATATACACTCAATATCAATCTAGGGTATTGCTAACCCCATCTCTACCGAGTCACGCCACAGAGCCAAGGTAATTCACTTAACCTTAAGCTCTGATACCAACTATAACAACCCAAAAATTTGCAATCTTGGTTATTCGATATACAACACATATCGAACAACAAGAGTCGAAAATACCAGATGGTTAATGAAAGAAATTAGAGGGTGAGGAAAGATAAGATAGAAACTTAGAATGGAAGAAGAAGAAAAAGAACACAACATCAGAGTAACACGAACCTCACAGCGGAACGAGTAACATATAATAGATAACATATCCTTGAAATAAAGGTTTCACTTGAATATACATATCATTATCAAGTACATCACTTACAACACAGCGGAAAATAAACAATAGCTACAAAATCCTGAAGCCTCCTGCTCCAAGCTCTTCCAGTATATCTGTAAATTTCTGACTACTTGACTGCCCGTACAAAATTGGGTACCCAAGAGTTTAGGGAAAACAAAAGAAAATAAACTCCAGGTCAGTCATGCGACTGGTATGAGTAAAACAGTTTAAAACAGTTCGAACAAGTAAACGATATCTCCTAAGACCACGCCGTATAACAGAACGGGTTTTTCCCTTATGAGAATCCAAAATATCTTTATATCAAAAACCTTTTGATATTATAATAATGTTTATCAACCACAATATAATAATCATTTAGCAGAAACTCTTTCATCTCACGTTCTACATATATTGTATACAATCAAAACCGCAAGCACGTATTGGGTAATGGATTTCCAACTATGACAAGGTATGGAACCACCTTTCGCTAATGTACCTCTACAGAGGAATACACGGGGTTCAACAAGAACATCTTGCAACCCGACCACACATGACCGACCACTCATTTCGCTTGAGTGTATCGAATGTACATCACCAATGGTTGGGATCAGCAACAGTTTCCCGAATGGGACAGCCTCGACAATAGATTTTTAGAAGTAAATGAAACTCTAGATCATGTGATTATACACCCTAGTAGGTGCGACCTACATAGCCATGCAACCTGCCCGATTTCTTCCATTTACCTGTTGATGAGGCTTGAGGTTACGCTTTATCATCACATCAGATTCACTTCGAATGTCACATTGTCACATCCATCGAAAATCACTAATTGACGTCTATAACAGTACATTACATGTTAGCTAAAGAAGTTTCCTACTCCGCTTCCACTCTTGATACGATTGAAGAAATCAATGTGCGTGACCTTTCTGGAAATACTGTAACAACCCACATTTTAACCGTTCAAATCAACAATAAACCACTCATGTCGACCCAAACAAATCGCAAATGCAGGTAGTTATTGGGAAAAAGAAGAAAAGAAAGAAAGAAGAGAAAAACCCAGTCACAGAATCTCATAGCGGAAGGACAACATATAATAAACAAATAGCAGTTGAAATGTATACTTTGGTTATAACATTCAATGATTATCAGAGTTACATATACATACGGATGTACATAATAAGCAGCAGAAATAAATGCAGTGGTTAAACGATACTCATAATAGATATATACGCCAAATTTCGTCATCGTCCTCCAAGGCAAGGAAATCTTTGCTAACTGCAACATCTGCTGACCCGAGCGTATTGCATAAAAAGAAAACACAACAAACACTCGGATCAACACTAAATCATCTCATATTAGTCAAATCAAAATACGAAATAACATCAGTATCATGGGTGCCGTAACTAAGGAGATGTTACGGCATTTTTCTATCTCTTGAGGATCCGTTAAACTAATACATACATAGATAATACGCTATTATGATAGTGTCTACTCAGTAAAGTATAAATACTGAAAATAGCGTAAGCGGGATTACATTTTTAACCTTACACCGTTTATAATACCGTAGTCTATACAGTACCGTAAACCCACCGCAAACGATGGCATCAGAGGGCACTCCATAGGTACGATACAAATCAAAATCGTATGGGGCTCGATATGGATATATATGACAAGGCACTCGAGGCAATACCTAGGGTAGGATTCTACCAATTGCACTCCCGGACCGGTGGTAACGCATAGCAGCCACTACCGCCCACCTCGGATCACACTCCCAAAGTCATAAATGGGCCCAAATCATCATCGTCGTCATAGTCATAGGAATATTATCGAAGAAGTGTGTCCGATCAAAGGTGCTACCTCAGTTAGTCACGGTATAGCTCCTGTTTTAGTCATTTCAATTCTGACCCGAAGGTCAGGGCTATTTCGTCATCGTTCATCATCTTCGATTCAATAATCGCCTCCAAGTCATCATACTCATTCTGGATACGTCATAACGTTCACAGTTGTCAAAGTGGTATCGACACTGACAGAGAGTATGCCTTATGTCGACTCCGGTCTCTTTAACAACCAACGCTTACATTTTCCACATCGGTTGGTTCTTTTACATTTTCTCAAAGGTTCATTTCATATCAAAATATCATATTCTGTTTCGAACCCCATTTATATTCAAATAGAATATAATTCCATATCAAAATATCTCAATCATTCCAAACCCGATTATATTCTAAACTAGAATATATTCCATATCCTTCTATTATAATCGTATAATATTTCACAATCAACTTATATTCGAATAGGATATATTTTATCTCAAAGATTTCAATTTATTCCAAATCGATTTGTGTTTGAAATCCATTTATATTCAAATGGAATATAGTTTCACTTCAACTCATTTCAATTCCCTAGGAGGTCCATTTATATTCGAATAGAATATAATTTACATTTCCATATCCAAATCGGTTTAGAAATCGATTCATATTCAAATAGAATAAAATTTATCTCAACTCCATTTGAACAACAGTTCAGACCCAAACACTTTCCGTTCGGAAGAACTTATACTTATAAAAAAATAATATTAAAAGATAGATATTTATAAGGAACCCCTTTATAAAATATATATATATATAATATCATAGTTAGAATAGGATAAGATAAATTTTGAAACACTATATATATATATATATATATATATAAATTGAAAGTTTACTAAATAATTTAATAATAGAATATAAGAAAAAATTTATTATAATAAAAATAGTTATTTGAAATCAAACAGTGTAATATATATATAAGAAAATTCTTTGGCTAAACATTAACTTTTTCTTCTGAACTTCAATACTTGAATCTAAACTCCAGTCTCAATGGAGTTGCTTAGCTCAAAGGACTTGTTTCAAATCCCATTTCAAACCCATTTTCAAATTCAAGTATTCAATATTATACTCGTATTAAGTTGAAACAATCCCGAGTATTCTCGATTATCTTAATTCCAATATTAAATTCAATAAGAATTTATTGTATTTGAGTCTGCCCAATCCTTGAAAATCCCACATCATATAAATTTAAATCTTTGACCTTCAAATTCACTTTGGGAAAATACTTAAATCATTTCAAATAATCTTTAAGATTCAGATTTTCAAAGGAAGAATAAAGCTTATCAAAATCGATACAATTCCCTTAAATGAAATTTCCATCAAAATAAAAATTTCAAATAAAAAAAATCATTTAACTAACCGATGTCCATATATAATTTGATACCCTATGGCCAAATGATTAAATTTCAATTTCTCGATATTTAGGGATGGATCTATCATTTCAATCCAAATCAGGGTCACAGAGATTTATCATTTCACTCTGTGTTCTTAATTGATTTCTATCGATTAAATCCCGGGTTTATTCGATGCCTGTAACATCTAAGGTGAAAATGGGATTAATCGTCAACATGAGCACACAAATATTCATGTACTGAATAAAGGGACAATTCAAGCAGTATTCATTCATTAATTCTAATCAACCAAGGCATCCATCATACAACCTTTATTCTATGGTCAGTGTTAAATCATTCCACTGATTTTCAAGTGTCGAGATTTTCTAACTAAAAATTTAAATTAAATTCAAATAACTAATTATCGATTTCATTGCCTGTAACACACTTGCATGTCAAATTTAAGCAACCATTCACCAGACCAAACACAACCATGCAACCAACTTATTTCATACTTTAATCTGATAAATATGGGAAAGATCCAGTTATTCGTGAGCGAAGAATCACTCACCTTTCCGTCCTTAGTGGATCGGACGTCCAAAAGAAGCCCAAATTTTGACAGTCTCAGATCGCAACCAAACCAGCGCCAAAACGTCCGCAATTCCGCTACGATCCCAACGCAACAAACCGCGTCCAAATCCGAGTTAATATGAAGAGGTTATCAGTATTTTACGATTTGGATTTTTAAATATATATAAATTAATAAATAACTTTCTCACCAACCAAGATCTGCCACATCACCCCCTCAACATATTCTTCCCGCTCCTCTTCCCTTTTGCTACAGGAAATGACGTGAAACAAACCCATTCCAACATGAAAAGCTCCCAACTTTGACCACCGATTACCAAGCTTCCCGACCTCCTGAAGACTTGAGACCACCGCCATTATCCTTCTCCTGTCGAGACGCACCCCCTGACCAAGACCTGGCGCCTCCGGTGGCGTCATTCGCCGCCCACGTATCAATGAACGTGATGGGTTTTTAAACCCTAAACGAGGAATCCGACCACCTCAGGCCGAATTACGACCAACGAACACCACCATTAGCTTCCTGACGTCGATCTCCATCAAACCCATATCATCAATTCTTTGATTAACCCCGAAATTAAAAATCCCCAATTTGATCTTTATGGTTTTGAAAACAGTAGCTTTGACCACTGATTTCGGTCAATCCGCTTACCGCATGTCAGAATACATTGTAGATCTGAGTTCTACTCGTTGAAAGCTTCGATTTGATAGGTAATACGATAGGGTTTGTGAAGATTTGATTTTTGAGTTGGATTTCATTTTGAAACTAGGGTTTGAATATTTTATTCAGCCATTAATGATGAGTTTTGATGGAGGAAAGTATGGTGAGAATGGGCTAATGAAGGGGTAAAAGGATTTATTTATATATATGTATGAGGCCCAATATGATAAACACACAATTATCTTGTTCATTCGATTTTATTCACACTTTCTCTCGTACGGTCAAACGACAAGTCCGATCTTAACAAAAATTGGAATCCTGCAATAATTCGCCGTTTCGGATCCAATGGCGCCAGTTTCGTCGAATTCCGAGACAGTCGCCAAAATAGTTAAATTCCACAGTTAATTAAATAAATAAAATATTCAATTATTCGATTAACTGTTTTAATTCGAATTTAAATATCTATAAAATCCTATTTAAATCAATTTATAACTCAAATAAAATTTTATAATCAATTTCACATATTTTAAGTTCTTGAATTAATTTATCTATCCATTTAAACTTATATTTCAATTATTATTAAATAACTTAGAATTTCACCAATTCACCAAATTTAAATTTTAATTTAAATTTCCCTTTTAACTTTACCAACTAAAATCCAATTAATTATTAAAAATATTAAATTCCCTTTTACAACATTCTTAATAACTAAATTTGAAAATTAAATTTTAACCAACCCAACAATCCTCATTATTAAAAATCTTCTAATTTGATTTTTACCCATGTTATTCAATTTATTTAATTAAATTCAAGTTTTAAATATGTGGAAAATTATGGGATGTTACATTCTCCCCCACTTAAAAATATTTTCGTCCTCGAAAAGGGGGCGAAACGATATTAAGCAGATATCTATTTCAAATCCATATTTAAAATAGTATTTACAAAATAAGTATATAGTTGTAATACTCATAAATTTTTTCTGACTCCCGAAATCACGGAAAATTTCGGCAGCATATCCTTTGTACGGAGAGGTCCGGAAAATCACAACATATATAAAATTCAAATATACCTCTCATCATTCGATGAGGCATCCCCAAAAATGGGGAAGACACCATATATATGTAACTACAAAACTATATAACTCACATACGTACCTTCTTAGCGTTTATTTGCATTTTTATTTACCTTAGCATTTAGCATTTAGCGCAAGCGAGCTCCGAAGCGTAGCGCGACTTCCCTACACCTGCTACATACTCACATATACATGAGAATCAAACATATATCCACTACATAGCAAATGCATATTACTTTCACAACATATCATCGACATTTTAACCACAAAACTATAGTATTCATGACAGACCAGCAAACAAATCATCGATTATCACTCTATAAATGATGGAATTTGACTAAAACACACTAGGAAAAAGTGGTAGAATTTCTTTTAAGCTTTCCGAATTGTCCGGATTCGTCGAATTCCGACAATTCGTTCAAAAGTTATGACTATTTTAGTGAAGGCGAACACCTCAGCCCATACACAGAAAAATGCAGATCTGAGTTGTTCAACCCAGCTTTTAGCCATTTAGGTAGCAAAATTTCAACAAGCATATTAGGGAAAAGTTTTAGTTCAGATTCTGGCCTTTCCGAATTGTACTCGCACATCAAAATCCGACGCACGGTTAGGAAGTTATGGTCAAAACAATATGCACATATGCTTCGGTTTTTAATTTCCTGCACATACAACTACGACTAAAACTTGCATTCTAGCTTAGTAAACATAGGAATTCGACATGGCTTTATGAACGAAAGTTTTAGCTCAGTTTATAAGGCTTCCGAAGAGTCCGGAATCATCGAATTTCGATCATTCGTTCAAAAGTTATGCTCATTTTACTTCAGCTTAACATATATTTCAGATTTTTGCATTAACGTCGCTTCATTTTTATTGGTAGTTCCAACCTTTCCGATTTCAAAATTTTGCAAACCTTAAACACTTCAAAATGTTATCACTTCATTGCTCAAGAAATGGATTCTTATTTAATCGCTTACTCCTTCCCGACATACCTCCATTCAATTTCCCGTTTCATTACAAGTATAAACTTTAGTTAAACTTGAAGTCATGTTATTTCCCGAACTAATTCGATCATACTAAATCATTAATTCATTTTCATGGATCGATTCTCCAATTTCATTTCTTATTTATTTTATTTTATTTTCTAAGTACTACTTCTTAACCGATCTTTATACGATCTTCTAAGTTACTCTTATAGATTCGATTCACTTGACTCGGCTCCAACTCATTTCTTAAGTTTCTTTCCCTTTACTAAATTTATTAACCTTATTCCTTATTTTATATTTAGTTCCAATCGACCAATCTAACTTTTCAAGTTCACTTCCACTAATTTTAGTCCTTCGACTTAATTTAATGCATTTAATCCCAACTCTTTTGATATTCGAATTTTATAAATCCAACCTCGGTTTAAATTTCCTATAACTTTTCATATTTCCGATTCATTTCAGTCGACGAAGTTTATGACTTACCCTCTTGTTGCCTCAAGATATTCATACTCAATCTCACTCGTATTCAATCGATTATCGCTCCGTTTGCTCATACTCGATAATCCTCTATTTAAGTTAGTCTCGATTGTTATTCATTCCAGTTATCATTTACTCACCTCATTTTCATCCGTTTACGTTTGGTTCTAAATTAACCATTTAAATATTTCCAAGTTTTCTTTTGGTTCAATTCTAATTCATTTAACTTCATTGAATCGACTAAGCTCCAATTTCTCGATATCCCAATTTAATCAATTCGAACCTTGGTTTTATATTTCTTATACCTTATTCACTCATTCCCATTTCATTTAAATTAAACTATTCTATTAACTCAACTTATTTATTGATTTGCAAATCATGAGTTGAATTAAGGACTATTCAAGACTCCAATTTTTATACTTAGTTCTTAAACCATTATTATTCGATTCTTAAGTTAACTTTGTTTAACTCGATTACTCTACCATTCCAAGTTATATTCAAACGACAAGATGATTTATATTCCATTCATTCCATCGTCCACACTTAGATTCATGTTTGATATATCGTTCAAATGAGATTTAACCCATTTAGAGTTTCTATATATATTCATTCTCACGTACTCTAACTCACCATTTATTCCCTTCAAATTTACTTTATCGACCATTTAGATTTTATCATCTAACCTAAGTTCTTTTACTTCTTCTCGAACTAGTTGAATCCACTTATCAATTATTCCAATCCAAGACTCATTGCCAATTTATTTACACAACAAACTTTCCACTTTATTCAAGTCGACTTTGGTTGACTTATATTCCGTGGTAAATTTTCAATTTCTTTTAACACCTTAATCGACCGATTTGGAGTTTGTTTGAACTAAATTATTGTCCCCGTTTAAGCGTTAAATGACGATTCCTCCTCCTTAAAATATTTAAGTCCATTCCTTGGTTCAAAATCAAAGTTCTAATGAATGGACTTACTCTAGTACTCAAGTTGATACCATTAATTAAGACGAACCCAAATGCTTGACTCCGGGTTATTAACCAAGTTTAAAATACATATGTATTTATGAAATTTATAGAAATGTACCATAAATTGAAATCCAAACTTTAATTAACAAAACAAATAAATTTCAATCCTGGTTAAGTCAAAAGTCCATTTTACATACCCTATGAAATTAGATCCAATATTCTTTTCAAACAAGTCATGAAAGTACAGAGTGGTTTCCCCCACTTAGACACTTCATAATGAACGTCGATAATGCGTGCACTCATTATCGAAGTCATTTCTGATGTCCGAGGAGGGATTATACACTTATTTCTTTTGAAACCGTTTCTAACTATTTCTTATCATATGATATTATTTCAAACTTTAGCGAACTATCTTCGAAAACACCCAGGATCAAGTTTCAAGTTCATTTCCATTTCAATCACAAACCTTTTCGCCCAATTATACCTACATGTATTCCATTTCAAATATATTCTAGATACATTAAATTTTCCTTATTATAATTATTATCTAATCAACCATAATAGGTAATAAATTAACATTACCACCTACTAAAACGAATACATACATACTTGAACCAATAATATATATTTGATATATTTTAAAAATAAAAATCGAAACCATATTATATCGATCATTCCGTTCGATTATTTAGAGATCCCTATCGATTCTATGGCGTCCCATATATCGACCAGAATCCATAAGTATTCAATAGAACAACTCAACATAATATAAACCAATTTATAACCAAATACAAGTACGCTCTCTCATATCACTCAAACTCATTCCAGGGCATTTCTAACTCCATCTCTAATGAGTTAATTCCCAACAGAGCCAAGGTTATCGCTAACCCTCGCTCTGATACCAAATGTAACAACCCACATTTTAACCATTCAAATCAACAATAAACCACTCATGTCGACCCAAACAAATCGCAAATGCAGGTAGTTATTGGGAAAAAGAAGAAAAGAAAGAAGAGAAAAACCCAATCACAGAATCTCACAGTGGAAGGACAACATATAATAAACAAATAGCAGTTGAAATGTATACTTTGGTTATAACATTCAATGATTATCAGAGTTACATATACATACGGATGTACATAATAAGTTGCGGAAATAAATGCAGTGGTTAAACCATACTCATAATAGATATATACGCCAAACTTCGTCTTCGTCCTCCAAGGCAAGGAAATCTTTGCTAACTGCAACATCTGCTGACCCGAGCGTATTGCATAAAAAGAAAACACAACAAACACTCGGATCAGCACTAAATCATCTCATATTAGTCAAATCAAAATACGAAATAACATCAGTATCATGGGTGCAGTAACTCAGGAGATGCTACGGGATTTATCTATCTCTTTAGGATCCGTTAAACTAATACATACATAGATAATACGCTATTATGATAGTGTCTACTCAGTAAAGTATAAATACTGAAAATAGCGTAAGCGGGATTACATTTTTACCCTTACACCGTTTATAATACCGTAGTCTATACAGTACCGTAAACCCACCGCAAACGATGGCATCAGAGGGCACTCCATAGGTATGATACAAATCAAAATCGTATGGGGCTCGATATGGATATATATGACAAGGCACTCGAGGCAATGCCCAGGGTAGGATTCTACCAATTGCACTCCTGGACTGGTGGTAACGCATAGCAGCCACTACCGCCCACCTCGGATCACACTCCCAAAGTCATAAATGGGCCCAAATCATCATCATTGTCATAGTCATAGGAATATTATCGAAGAAGTGTGTCCGATCAAAGGTGCTACCTCAGTTAGTCACGGTATAGCTCCTGTTTTAGTCATTTCAATTCTGACCCGAAGGTCAGGGCTATTTCGTCATCGTTCATCATCTTCGATTCAATAATCGCCTCCAAGTCATCATACTCATTCTGGATACGTCATAACGTTCACAGTTGTCAAAGTGGTATCGACACTGACAGAGAGTATGCCTTATGTCGACTCCGGTCTCTTTAACAACCAACGCTTACATTTTCCACATCGGTTAGTTCTTTTACATTTTCTCAAAGGTTCGTTTCATATCAAAATATCATATTCTGTTTCGAACCACATTTATATTCAAATAGAATATAATTCCATATCAAAATATCTCAATCATTCCAAACCCGATTATATTCTAAACTAGAATATATTCCATATCCTTCTATTATAATCGTATAATATTTCACAATCAACTTATATTCGAATAGGATATATTTTATCTCAAAGATTTCAATTTATTCAAATCGATTTGTGTTTGAAATCCATTTATATTCAAATGGAATATAATTTCACTTCAACTCATTTCAATTCCTTAGGAGGTCCATTTATATTCAAATAGAATATAATTTACATTTCCATATCCAAATCGGTTTAGAAATCGATTCATATTCAAATAGAATAAAATTTATCTCAACTACATTTGAACAACAGTTCAGACCCAAACACTTTCCATTCGGAAGAACTTATACTTATAAAAAAAAAAATTAAAAGATAGATATTTATAAGGAACCCCTTTATAAAAAATATATATATATATAATATCATAGTTAGAATAGGATAAGATAAATTTTGAAACACTATATATATATATATATATATATATATATATATATAAATTGAAAGTTTACTAAATAATTTAATAATAGAATATAAGAAAAATTTTATTATAATAAAAATAGTTATTTGAAATCGAACAGTGTAATATATATATAAGAAAATTCTTTGGCTAAACATTAACTTTTTCTTCTGAACTTCAATACTTGAATCTAAACTCCAGTCTCAATGGAGTTGCTTAGCTCAAAGGACTTGTTTCAAATCCCATTTCAAACCCATTTTCAAATTCAAGTATTCAATATTATACTCGTATTAAGTTGAAACAATCCCGAGTATTCTCGATTATCTTAATTCCAATATTAAATTCAATAAGAATTTATTGTATTTGAGTCTGCCCAATCCTTGAAAATCCCACATCATATAAATTTAAATCTTTGACCTTCAAATTCACTTTGGGAAAATACTTAAATCATTTCAAATAATCTTTAAGATTCAGATTTTCAAAGGAAGAATAAAGCTTATCAAAATCGATACATTTCCCTTAATTGAAATTTCCATCAAAATAAAAATTTCAAATATAAAAAAAATCATTTAACCAACCGATGTCCATATATAATTTGATACCCTATGGCCAAATGATTAAATTTCAATTTCTCGATATGTAGGGATGGATCTATCATTTCAATCCAAATCAGGGTCACAGAGATTTATCATTTCACTCTGTGTTCTAAATTGATTTCTATCGATTAAATCCCGGGTTTATTCGATGCCCGTAACATCTAAGGTGAAAATGGGATTAATCGTCAACATGAGCACACAAATATTCATGTACTGAATAAAGGGACAATTCAAGCAGTATTCATTCAGTAATTCTAATCAACCAAGGCATCCATCACACAACCTTTATTCTATGGTCAGTGTTAAATCATTCCACTGATTTTCAAGTGTCGATATTTTCTAACTAGAAATTTAAATTAAATTCAAATAACTAATTATCGATTTCATTGCCTGTAACAAACTTGCATGTCAAATTTAAGCAACCATTCACCAGACCAAACACAACCATGCAACCAACTTATTTCACACTTTAATCTGATAAATATAGGAAAGATCCAGGTATTCGTGAGCGAAAAATCACTCACCTTTCCGTCCTTAGTGGATCGGACGTCCAAAAGAAGCCCAAAATTTGACAGTCTCAGATCGCAACCAAACCAGCGCCAAAACGTCCGCAATTCCGCTACGATCCCAACGCAACAAACCGCGTCCAAATCCGAGTTAATATGAAGAGGTTATCAGTATTTTACAATTAGGATTTTTAAATATATATAAATTAATAAATAACTTTCTCACCAACCAAGATCTGCCACATCACCCCCTCAACATATTCTTCCCGCTCCTCTTCCCTTTTGCTACAGGAAATGACGTGAAACAAACCCATTCCAATGTGAAAAGCTCCCAACTTTGACCACCGATTACCAAGCTTCCCGACCTCCTGAAGACTTGAGACCACCGCCATTCTCCTTCTCCTGTCGAGACGCACCCCCTGACCAAGACCTGGCGCCTCCGGTGGCGTCATTCGCCGCCCACGTATCAATGAACGTGATGGGTTTTTAAACCCTAAACGAGGAATCCGACCACCTCAGGCCGAATTACGACCAACGAACACCACCATTAGCTTCCTGACGTCGATCTCCATCAAACCCATATCGTCAATTCTTTGATTAACCCCGAAATTAAAAATCCCCAATTCGATCTTTATGGTTTCGAAAATAGTAGCTTTGACCACTGATTTCGATCAATCCGCTTACCGCATGTCAGAATAAATTGTAGATCTGAGTTGTACTCGTTGAAAGCTTCGATTTGATAGGTAATACGATAGGGTTTGTGAAGATTTGATTTTTGAGTTGGATTTCATTTTGAAACTAGGGTTTGAATATTTTATTCAGCCATTAATGATGAGTTTTGATGGAGGAAAGTATGGTGAGAATGGGCTAATGAAGGGGTAAAAGGATTTATTTATATATATGTATGAGGCCCAATATGATAAACACACAATTATCTTGTTCATTCGATTTTATTCACACTTTCTCTCGTACGGTCAAACGACAAGTCCGATCTTAACAAAAATTGGAATCCTGCAATAATTCGCCATTCCGGATCCAATGGCGCCAGTTTCGTCGAATTCCGAGACAGTCGCCAAAATAGTTAAATTCCACAGTTAATTAAATAAATAAAATATTCAATTATTCGATTAATTGTTTTAATTCGAATTTAAATATCTATAAAATCCTATTTAAATCAATTTATAACTCAAATAAAATTTTATAATCAATTTCACATATTTTAAGTTCCTGAATTAATTTATCTGTCCATTTAAACTTATATTTCAATTATTATTAAATAACTTAGAATTTCACCAATTCACCAAATTTAAAATTTAATTTAAATTTCCCTTTTAACTTAACCAACTAAAATCCAATTAATTATTAAAAATATTAAATTCCCTTTTACAACATTCTTAATAACTAAATTTGAAAATTAAATTTTAACCAACCCAACAATCCTCATTATTATAAATCATCTAATTTGATTTTTACCCATGTTATTCAATTTATTTAATTAAATTCAAGTTTTAAATATGTGGAAAATTATGGGATGTTACAAATACCCTGTCAGACATTCATCCATACAAGTCATCCAGGAACAGGATGAACCGAAGGTACTATTCAGTACATCCATCCTAGGCACTGTTATCTAAGACTTATACAATAGCCCTTGCACTTTACTCCATCTTCAATTATCTTTTGCATATATGATTCGCAACGCTTATGCATATACAGAGTCGTTCTTTGGATAATAATCCAACCGGTCTCTCCATATTAACAACGTTTAAATGGTCAAAACTTCTATAGTCTATGATTTAACAATCAAAGAAAAACAGGTGTGCAAACAACGATATTATTTCCAGATGGAAATTCAATCAATCAATCATCAATCATATATATATATATATATTCACATTGTCCTCATTTTATATGCTTAGAAAATATACGTTAACGCTGGAAAACATTTCCATAACTTATTTACGTATCACTATTCTTCTACAACTATCAGTCCCTGATTGTGTGACGGCAAGGAATTTCGCTCGGTCCGAACCAGTTGCTAAACCGACCCAGACCGTTCGAAATGCCCTATCGTTTGAGAACACGACAAATCAGAATGCATACAGAAGAACATTTCATTGTATATTGCAACAATGCATCAGATTACAAGAATATACAGAGTATAAACAAATAAATATTACACAGAAATATCAGAGATTTTAAATTACATTTAAATACATCGCAGCGGAAAATAATACAATACACAACTAGAAGGAGATATACGGATACAAAGCTTTCCGGATATCGTTCCAGCTGTAAACCAGGATCCTGTGAATATAAATCTGCAAAAACCAAAACTACTAGCTGCCCGTGTCGAAAATAAGGGCACCCAGAGTTTAGGTTAAAACAATAAACTCCAGGTCTGTCATGTGACTGGTGTGAGAACTAAAACAGTTATTAATCTTTATTTTAAATCATTAGGTAAATCAAGGGACCACGCCGTATAATACGGAACGGGTTTCCTCCTAAGAATACCAGTGCATAAAACAAACAGCGCAATGCTAAATAAAGAAAAATGAAGCTGTTATAAGACCCAGGTCCTATCACACAATGCAACGCAAGCCGGGGGATAGGGTTTTCCCTTATAACAGCCAAAGAATGCTTGATACGTTTAAAACAAATCATTTGATACTATTATAAGTGCATAGTGTATAAAAAAACTTCAAATCATAAGTATCAATCATAGGCGGCATGGGTACCATATATCATGTCGCCATATATAGGTTTACAAATAAAACCGCAAATGTCACGTATTTGGAAATTGGATTTCCGTCTATGAACCGAGGCAAAAGATAGTCCTCAACCGATTCGAGACAATCTAGTCCATGTCTCAGGCAAGTACTCAGTCAAGCCTTGGAGCGACAGGGCCGGTCCACCGATGTGGATTAAAATGCCTGAACACTACGTTTCCCCGCCCTTTGGGGCGTAAACGAGCCAACTAAATGACTCCATCGGTTCGAGAACGACCGATCAATCCGAGGCGCCTCGCAATAGCAACAACCACATAAGTCAAACTCGTCAGGGCATGTAAAACCACTGATGCCACTTCTAACTAGAAAGAAACGCATGCCCTCCCTGAGGTCCGTCTCCCGTTTTTGGTTCATACCGGGTGTGAAACACGCGAAGCAAACGTTACACAAAGCTACGCCACAAAGGCCGTGCTTTGATCATCACCACAAGACTTTGCTTTTCAACAGAAGCCTCGATCAATTGCCACTTAGGCATGCCACACAGGCAATTCACTCCATGCGTTTGATATCCATCAATATATAACCCCTGAGCTCGTATGTCTCAGAGAAGGGCGTTAAGCAAGAGAATAAATTTTCCGCCGCCAAACAGATATATATTTAATAGAGATCAATCACACGGACTAAAATCCAATGTCAGACACACAGTCCATTTACAAGTCCGTTCTGGGTCTGAACGAAACCGGAGGCACCTAGTACCCCGCATATCCATCGATCTCCAAGTACGTCTGGACGATCACCAACTGTTTCCATCTTCTTGGGTGTACAGCCCAATCAAGATCATCAGTTATCACCCAAACGACGTGAAGACTTCCGGTCTTCGACCACCGTCTTCATCTTCGACACCACGTTGAATCAGTTATTCAGAATGGGATAAACCCGGTCTTTCTGAATAACTCGCGTATATATTATAAAAGTGTTACACAAACACAACATACGCCTCATTCCAATTCATTAGTCACTAACCGTAAACTAATCAAGAGAATAATTCCCCAAATATTAACCCCGAAGGCCGAAACCAACATCAGATCAATATTCAGAAAACCATTCTGCTTGGCTAACCGACAGTTAGTTTCTAAATTTCACATTCATAGGGAAAGGTTCCCATTAATTTTATCCAAGATAAATTCCTTGAATTTATTCTTTATTCTATTTTTGAATCTCAATTCAAACTAGTCGGGATTAGCGAACCTTACCGAAGTAATTATTTATTTTAATTTCCCCATCCCAACCTATTCATCCCATGAAGTAAAACTGGTAATACTTCATATCTAACACCACAGTGTTATCGGTAAATTCAATTACCATTTCATGTTCAAATCTAATTAAAGATTTAACTATCGCCTGGAGCAAAACTGGTGATACTCCATTTTCGATCATTTCAATCTAATTAAAGATTCATTAAAACTCCACTTAGTTTTAATCTTCGACTGGGTTAAAGAATCAGTGTCATTTAAACCCAAAATCACATTCATTAATTATCGGGTTAAAGAACGAGTGTTATTTAAAACACTGTTCACGATAAACCCAAAAATCAATATTGATTCAATTCCAATTAAATATCATTTAATTGGTACACTTCGTTAAATCTAAACAAAAAGATTTAATCTTTTCTCAACTGGGTTCAAAAACAGTGTTAGTGAAGACACCATTCACGACAAACCCAAATCACATTTGATATTCAATACAAGGCTCTGAATAGAAAATATACCGGCTTATATTCAATATCAAATTCTACGACTAACAAATATCGCATTGGAAATAACGATATATATATCTATCTTTCAAATTTCCATAACAACATCTGTATAGTCACGAAATCCAACATCGAAATATTCCGAAGACAATTTCGATTCAAATCCATTCCAATGAAATCATTGGAAATTTTGGTTATTTTTAAAACCCTTTTCGAATTCAATTTATTTATTTAAAAATAAATAGAATTATAATTCTAGTTCAAAACTAGTTCATTTCGATAAAAATCTATTTTTATCTTTTCAAATATGGAGTTTTTCATCCCAATTCTTCACAAATCATTTCTTATGATTTTACACAAATTATTACTATTTTTAATAATTTTATCAAGGCCCGTACAGTCGATTTCCATCAACGGCCATCGAACTGCACTTACAGCGACCTTTTTCGAATTTGATTTGGACGTATCTCCATATCCAACCGTTAGATTTCAAATTTCTAACATTCGTTAGAAAGCTCTTTTCGATACGAACCCAACGGTTCCGGTTTTAGGAGAATCCGACGGTCGGATCTCCCGTAATGTCCGTATGAAATAAATGGTCGAAATTCGTGAACTGCCGCGGCGCGGCGCGTTCTATTCAGGCCATTATATTATATATATAATATATATAATATATATTTCGTCGATTTCTATTTAAAACGAATTATATAAATAGTTTTAAAATTCGTTTCAAAAGCAATTTCAACTTCCTTTTCAATTCAAATCAAAATTGAATTCTTCTCTATAAATTCGTTCCTATTCAATTCAAATTTCAATTCAATTTGAATTCATTTCAATTTGCTTTCAATTCAATTTGAATTCGTTTTCAATTCATCTCGAAATCGTTTTCAATTCAATTCATTTCGAAATCGTTTTCAATTCATTTCAAAATCGTTTTCAATTCAATTCATTTCGAAATCGTTTTCAATTCAATTCATTTCGAAATCGTTTTCAATTCAATTCATTTCGAAATCGTTTTCAATTCAATTCATTTCGAAATCGTTTTCAATTCATTTCATTTCGAAATCGTTTTCAATTCAATTCATTTCGAAATCGTTTTCAATTCATTTCATTTCGAAATCGTTTTCAATTCATTTCAAAATCGTTTTCAATTCATTTCAAAATCGTTTTCAATTCATTTCATTTCGAAATCGTTTTCAATTCATTTCAAAATCGTTTTCAATTCATTTCATTTCGAAATCGTTTTCAATTCAATTCATTTCGAAATCGTTTTCAATTCAATTCATTTCGAAATCGTTTTCAATTCAATTCATTTCGAAATCGTTTTCAATTCATTTCAAAATCGTTTTCAATTCATTTCATTTCGAAATCGTTTTCAATTCATTTCAAAATCGTTTTCAATTCATTTCATTTCGAAATCGTTTTCAATTCAATTCATTTCGAAATCGTTTTCAATTCATTTCATTTCGAAATCGTTTTCAATTCAATTCATTTCGAAATCGTTTTCAATTCATTTCATTTCGAATATTTCTATTTTAAAACTGGAATGAGGCCCAATCAATTACCATATAAAGTTATTATATGGATTTTCATACAACACATGTATAATAGCATTGAAAAATAATCAACCATCAACCAAAGTGCACTACACTGTATAAGCATCAAATATAGATATCTAACGCTTATAACAGCCTGTCAATCAATCGATCGACATATTTAATCAATCAGGATGAGTGAACTTCAAATTTCATCCCAACACCCGTGTGGGGTTTCAAACAATCAAACACAGATTTTATTTGTGCAGTTGGGCGATGTGTGAAATTTATCGACCCAATCAATATCAGTCAAATCAGTGTATATACAAACAAATCGGCCGATTTGTTTATAACTATTCATTTATTCACATTCACGTTAAAAATTATATTTTTAACGATAAAACATTTTATTTCAACCTATGAATTTCTATTCAATTCATTTATTCTATAAAATGATATTTTTATTTTTCTAACACATTTTAGAAAATTTCGGCGGCATAACGGCACGATACTAGAAACGGGACAAGGCCTAGCCTTATCCCCGGTCTAGTGAAGGCCCACGCCATTCACACATCAATCATATCAATTTCATTTCACCAAACAATTCAAATCAACTCAAACAATCTAACTAACAACACAGCCAAACAAACAAGTCCATGGTCTGTGGACGATTGTGTCGGGTGCTACTAAGCACCGTCTGCATCCTAGTATATATATATATAACTAGAAAAATAAATTGAAAGGTGAGAAATTCTCATATATAGCTGTCCTAGCTCCACGGCTCTTCTAATGCAGGAAATCTTCGCCAACTCGCCTTTTTATCACCATCGTTGCCCGTATACACTGTATATAAAAAATCACATTTTTATATTCTCTATTATATAAAAATCATATTTTTATCGCTAACTTCATATTGTGAAAATAGAATTTTCATCGCTATTTCATATTTGTAAAAATAGAATTTTCACTTCGTTATTCAATATATAAAATCGAATTTTTACTTCGCTATTCAATTTATAAAAATCGAATTTTTACTTCGCTATTCAATATATAAAAATCGAATTTTTACTTCGCTATTCAATATATAAAAATCGAATTTTTACTTCGCTATTCAATATATAAAAATCGAATTTTTACTTCGCTATTCAATATATAAAAATCGAATTTTTATTTCGCTATTCAATATATAAAAATCGAATTTTTATTTCAAAGTTCAATATATAAAAATCATATTTTTATTTCAAAGTTCAATATATAAAAATCATATTTTTATTTCGACTTTCAACATATAAAAATCCTATTTTTATTTCGACTTTCAACATATAAAAATCCTATTTTTATTTCGACTTTCAACATATAAAAATCCTATTTTTATTTCGACTTTCAACATATAAAAATCCTATTTTTATTTCGACTTTCTAATCTCCTTTTAGTTTATAAATCATTTTAAAATCATCTTTTAAATCATCTTAAAAATCAGTTTTTTACACTTTTATAAAATTCAGTTTTTTACTTTTACATAATAAATAAAAAACAACAGTGTTGTTTTTTTTTCTAATTAAAATCGGATAAAACTATATAAATAAAATAAAGAAATAAAATAAAATAAAAATAACTTACAGGGGGGGTTTAGCTTCAGTTGTCGGGTTTGGAAAAAAAGAGGGGGGGGGGGTTAGCGTCGGTCGTGGGGTGGCTACTGGGGGTGTCGATGTCGGCGTGAGGCCTGGAGGGGGGGTGGGGCTGTCGCGGCTTCAGGTGGCGGGTCCTGGAGGCTAGGGCGTCGTTCAAATAGAAGAAGAGGAGGGATTCGCGAGCAGGGGGGGTGTGTGGGGTTCGTCTGTGGTGGTCGGATCATCGGAGGTGGGGCGGAGCTCCTGGAGCTGGCGGCGGCGGCTCTCGAATGCGATGGCCCTCGTTTTCTTTTTTTTCTTTTTTTTTTGCTTCTGATTTAATTTCGTAGAGGGGAGGGCCAGAACGGTTTTTAAGAAGGAGGGGGTTTTTTTTTATTTTATTTTTTTATTTTTTATTTTATATATTATTTAATTTCTAAAAGTTGACTTTTACGTACGACCTCGAAACGAGGCCCACCGCTTGTCGTCCATAGCGTTTTACCCCCATTCCGAACACAATGGGATATGTATCGCAAGCTGATTCGACTGTTTCGATCCGTTTCCGTTGAATTTACATTTAAATCACTTATATTCAATTTTAAACGTACATTTCAAATTACCGGGGTCACATACTAACTCTAAAAATTCTCGAAAAATATTTTCTAGCTTCGTATTGACGATACGGTCCTAACAAAGCTAGTTTCGTCGAATTCTGAGACCGTTAGAAAAATGGCCAATTTCCAGTCGATTAAAATCAACTGAAACTGGTCAAACGCGTTTTCCTTTGCCACGCTCACATACTGATTCGAAAAATTATGAAATCTGAAACCTAGCGATAACTTTACATCCCGGACCCAACAAAACAGGTTTCGTCGAAATCCGAGGTCGTTTGCAAAATGTCCATTTTTAAGGGCCTGAATTCCATAGCGACTATTCAGAATTTTCAACTGGACATATCTTTTGATTCCCGCTATGAAATCTTGATTTTTCGGATTCGTTGGAAAGATATTATCAATTAGGTTCTATGATTTTTGGTTTCACTAAAATCTGGATTGTTTTGCACCCGGTACATTCAATTGAAGTTTGAAATCGAATTATCGAACTACCGAGCCATTTTCAATTCTATTTATAATTATTTATAAATATTTATATTCTAACGACGACGCGTATAATATATACGTTCGAATTATATTCAAAATAAATTTCTCGTCGATATTATTTAAAATAATTCATTTTAAATATTCAAAATTCGCTAAAATCGCCAAAATAAAAATTTTAAACTGGCCCAGATTTTCCGGGTTGTTACAATCTCCCCCACTTAAAACTTTTCGTCCCCGAAAAGGAACAAAGTCGAAAGTTGTTTGATTATTCAGCTCTACGTTCGATCTGGTTTCCATTTTCCAACTCTTTAGTTTCTGAGAATTTTCAAAATTTCAAAAATTTGGCTAACACCCTAAATTTTCGAAAAATTTCGCCATAACCTCCCCTGCAATGGGAGCATCGGGGAATTTCAAATAGCTTCCCCGGTCCTTTAGATCTCAAAAAGAAAAAGAAAAAGCCAAGCGGCTAGCCAATAGGCTCATAAAATCATCATCACCCAAACAAAACAGGAAATTATGTAGTAAACATGTACCTATTTGTCGGGCAAACAAATTTTATTCTTCGGCTCTAGCCTCCTTGCTATGACCTGTTCAATGTGAGTATATGTATGCAAGCAAATGCGACCAATTTTCAATATAATTCAATATTCGGTTCAATTAGGCTAAATGGTTCAAAATTATCAAACAATTAAACAAACATCACAAACATCAATCAATTAGTGAATTAGAGTCTCAAATTCATAATTTTGATACATATACAAAAATCATGTTTTTGATGCCAAATCACAACAATAGGCCTTATCTAATTTTTGGTTCTCACACCAGTCAATAGGAGATATATAGAAATCTCACCTTCGAAACACGAAAATAAATTCTAATGATGACGCGTCAATCATTAGAATCATGTCCGAGCGACTAGAGTGTGATTCTATATCTATCCAACATATCAAAACTTCGAATACACGCTAGCCAGGCGCATATGCAAAATCTTTATATTTTGTATTGTCCTAATCAATATAAAATAAATAATCAAATACGAATAATTGATTTAAATTTCCAAAACAAAATTCGTTTTCATTTTCAAAAATATACTCTTCATACTCGTTCTAGGATACTACTGATCCCATCTCTAACGAGTCATCCCCATTGGATATTACTAATCCAATATCTGATGAATTCTTTCGTATGGTTCTAATGTGCCTTGTTCTCTGCTTTGTAAACCAAAGCTCTGATACCAAATGTGACGGCAAGGAATTTCGCTCGGTCCGAACCAGTCGCTAAACCGACCCAGACCGTTCGAAACGCCCTATCGTTTGAGAACACGACAAATCAGAATGCATACAGAAGAACATTTCATTGTATATTGCAACAATGCATCAGATTACAAGAATATACAGAGTATAAACAAATAAATATTACACAGAAATATCAGAGATTTTAAATTACATTTAAATACATCGCAGCGGAAAATAATACAATACACAACTAGAAGGAGATATACGGATACAAAGCTTTCCGGATATCGTTCCAGCTGTAAACCAGGATCCTGTGAATATAAATCTGCAAAAACCAAAACTACTAGCTGCCCGTGTCGAAAATAAGGGCACCCAGAGTTTAGGTTAAAACAATAAACTCCAGGTCAGTCATGTGACTGGTGTGAGAACTAAAACAGTTATTAATCTTTATTTTAAATCATTAGGTAAATCAAGGGACCACGCCGTATAACACGGAACGGGTTTCCTCCCAAGAATACCAGTGCATAAAACAAACAGCGCAATGCTAAATAAAGAAAAATGAAGCTGTTATAAGACCCAGGTCCTATCACACAATGCAACGCAAGCCGGGGGATAGGGTTTTCCCTTATAACAGCCAAAGAATGCTTGATACGTTTAAAACAAATCATTTGATACTATTATTAGTGCATAGTGTATAAAACAACTTCAAATCATAAGTATCAATCATAGGCGGCATGGGTACCATATATCATGTCGCCATATATAGGTTTACAAATAAAACCGCAAATGTCACGTATTTGGAAATTGGATTTCCGTCTATGAACCGAGGCAAAAGATAGTCCTCAACCGATTCGAGACAATCTAGTCCATGTCTCAGGCAAGTACTCAGTCAAGCCTTGGAGCGACAGGGCCGGTCCACCGATGTGGATTAAAATGCCTGAACACTACGTTTCCCCGCCCTTTGGGGCGTAAACGAGCCAACTAAATGACTCCATCGGTTCGAGAACGACCGATCAATCCGAGGCGCCTCGCAACAGCAACAACCACATAAGTCAAACTCGTCAGGGCGTGTAAAACCACTGACGCCACTTCTAACTAGAAAGAAACGCATGCCCTCCCTGAGGTCCGTCTCCTGTTTTTGGTTCATACCGGGTGTGAAACACGCGAAGCAAACGTTACACAAAGCTACGCCACAAAGGCCGTGCTTTGATCATCACCACAAGACTTTGCTTTTCAACAGAAGCCTCGATCAATTGCCACTTAGGCATGCCACACAGGCAATTCACTCCATGCGTTTGATATCCATCAATATATAACCCCTGAGCTCGTATGTCTCAGAGAAGGGCGTTAAGCAAGAGAATAAATTCTCCGCCGCCAAACAGATATATATTTAATAGAGATCAATCACACGGACTAAAATCCAATGTCAGACACACAGTCCATTTACAAGTCCGTTCTGGGTCTGAACGAAACCGGAGGCACCTAGTACCCCGCATATCCATCGATCTCCAAGTACGTCTGGACGATCACCAACTGTTTCCATCTTCTTGGGTGTACAGCCCAATCAAGATCATCAGTTATCACCCAAACGACGTGAAGACTTCCGGTCTTCGACCACCGTCTTCATCTTCGACACCACGTCGAATCAGTTATTCAGAATGGGATAAACCCGGTCTTTCTGAATAACTCGCGTATATATTATAAAAGTGTTACACAAACACAACATACGCCTCATTCCAATTCATTAGTCACTAACCGTAAACTAATCAAGAGAATAATTCCCCAAATATTAACCCCGAAGGCCGAAACCAACATCAGATCAATATTCAGAAAACCATTCTGCTTGGCTAACCGACAGTTAGTTTCTAAATTTCACATTCATAGGGAAAGGTTCCCATTAATTTTATCCAAGATAAATTCCTTGAATTTATTCTTTATTCTATTTTTGAATCTCAATTCAAACTAGTCGGGATTAGCGAACCTTACCGAAGTAATTATTTATTTTAATTTCCCCATCCCAACCTATTCATCCCATGAAGTAAAACTGGTAATACTTCATATCTAACACCACAGTGTTATCGGTAAATTCAATTACCATTTCACGTTCAAATCTAATTAAAGATTTAACTATCGCCTGGAGCAAAACTGGTGATACTCCATTTTCGATCATTTCAATCTAATTAAAGATTCATTAAAACTCCACTTAGTTTTAATCTTCGACTGGGTTAAAGAATCAGTGTCATTTAAACCCAAAATCACATTCATTAATTATCGGGTTAAAGAACGAGTGTTATTTAAAACACTGTTCACGATAAACCCAAAAATCAATATCGATTCAATTCCAATTAAATATCATTTAATTGGTACACTTCGTTAAATCTAAACAAAAAGATTTAATCTTTTCTCAACTGGGTTCAAAAACAGTGTTAGTGAAGACACCATTCACGACAAACCCAAATCACATTTGATATTCAATACAAGGCTCTGAATAGAAAATATACCGGCTTATATTCAATATCAAATTCTACGACTAACAAATATCGCATTGGAAATAACGATATATATATATCTATCTTTCAAATTTCCATAACAACATCTGTATAGTCACGAAATCCAACATCGAAATATTCCGAAGACAATTTCGATTCAAATCCATTCCAATGCAATCATTGGAAATTTTGGTTATTTTTAAAACCCTTTTCGAATTCAATTTATTTATTTAAAAATAAATAGAATTATAATTCTAGTTCAAAACTAGTTCATTTCGATAAAAATATATTTTTATCTTTTCAAATATGGAGTTTTTCATCCCAATTCTTCACAAATCATTTCTTATGATTTTACACAAATTATTACTATTTTTAATAATTTTATCAAGGCCTGTACAGTCGATTTCCATCAACGGCCATCGAACTGCACTTACAGCGACCTTTTTCGAATTTGATTTGGACGTATCTCCAAATCCAACCGTTAGATTTCAAATTTCTAACATTCGTTAGAAAGCTCTTTTCGATACGAACCCAACGGTTCCGGTTTTAGGAGAATCCGACGGTCGGATCTCCCGTAATGTCCGTTTGAAATAAATGGTCGAAATTCGTGAACTGCCGCGGCGCGGCGCGTTCTATTCAGGCCATTATATTATATATATAATATATATAATATATATTTCGTCGATTTCTATTTAAAACGAATTATATAAATAGTTTTAAAATTCGTTTCAAAAGCAATTTCAACTTCCTTTTCAATTCAAATCAAAATTGAATTCTTCTCTATAAATTCGTTCCTATTCAATTCAAATTTCAATTCAATTTGAATTCATTTCAATTTGCTTTCAATTCAATTTGAATTCGTTTTCAATTCAATTCATTTCGAAATCGTTTTCAATTCATTTCAAAATCGTTTTCAATTCAATTCATTTCGAAATCGTTTTCAATTCAATTCATTTCGAAATCGTTTTCAATTCAATTCATTTCGAAATCGTTTTCAATTCAATTCATTTCGAAATCGTTTTCAATTCATTTCATTTCGAAATCGTTTTCAATTCAATTCATTTCGAAATCGTTTTCAATTCATTTCATTTCGAAATCGTTTTCAATTCATTTCAAAATCGTTTTCAATTCATTTCAAAATCGTTTTCAATTCCTTTCATTTCGAAATCGTTTTCAATTCATTTCAAAATCGTTTTCAATTCATTTCATTTCGAAATCGTTTTCAATTCAATTCATTTCGAAATCGTTTTCAATTCAATTCATTTCGAAATCGTTTTCAATTCAATTCATTTCGAAATCGTTTTCAATTCATTTCAAAATCGTTTTCAATTCATTTCATTTCGAAATCGTTTTCAATTCATTTCAAAATCGTTTTCAATTCATTTCATTTCGAAATCGTTTTCAATTCATTTCGAAATCGTTTTCAATTCATTTCATTTCGAAATCGTTTTCAATTCAATTCATTTCGAAATCGTTTTCAATTCATTTCATTTCGAATATTTCTATTTTAAAACTGGAATGAGGCCCAATCAATTACCATATAAAGTTATTATATGGATTTTCATACAACACATGTATAATAGCATTGAAAAATAATCAACCATCAACCAAAGTGCACTACACTGTATAAGCATCAAATATAGATATCTAACGCTTACAACAGCCTGTCAATCAATCGATCGACATATTTAATCAATCAGGATGAGTGAACTTCAAATTTCATCCCAACACCCGTGTGGGGTTTCAAACAATCAAACACAGATTTTATTTGTGCAGTTGGGCGATGTGTGAAATTTATCGACCCAATCAATATCAGTCAAATCAGTGTATATACAAACAAATCGGCCGATTTGTTTATAACTATTCATTTATTCACATTCACGTTAAAAATTATATTTTTAACGATAAAACATTTTATTTCAACCTATGAATTTCTATTCAATTCATTTATTCTATAAAATGATATTTTTATTTTTCTAACACATTTTAGAAAATTTCGGCGGCATAACGGCACGATACTAGAAACGGGACAAGGCCTAGCCTTATCCCCGGTCTAGTGAAGGCCCACGCCATTCACACATCAATCATATCAATTTCATTTCACCAAACAATTCAAATCAACTCAAACAATCTAACTAACAACACAGCCAAACAAACAAGTCCATGGTCTGTGGACGATTGTGTCGGGTGCTACTAAGCACCGTCTGCATCCTAGTATATATATATATATATATATATAACTAGAAAAATAAATTGAAAGGTGAGAAATTCTCACATATAGCTGTCCTAGCTCCACGGCTCTTCTAATGCAGGAAATCTTCGCCAACTCGCCTTTTTATCACCATCGTTGCCCGTATACACTGTATATAAAAAATCACATTTTTATATTCTCTATTATATAAAAATCATATTTTTATCGCTAACTTCATATTGTGAAAATAGAATTTTCATCGCTATTTCATATTTGTAAAAATAGAATTTTCACTTCGTTATTCAATATATAAAATCGAATTTTTACTTCGCTATTCAATTTATAAAAATCGAATTTTTACTTCGCTATTCAATATATAAAAATCGAATTTTTACTTCGCTATTCAATATATAAAAATCGAATTTTTACTTCGCTATTCAATATATAAAAATCGAATTTTTACTTCGCTATTCAATATATAAAAATCGAATTTTTATTTCGCTATTCAATATATAAAAATCGAATTTTTATTTCAAAGTTCAATATATAAAAATCATATTTTTATTTCAAAGTTCAATATATAAAAATCATATTTTTATTTCGACTTTCAACATATAAAAATCCTATTTTTATTTCGACTTTCAACATATAAAAATCCTATTTTTATTTCGACTTTCAACATATAAAAATCCTATTTTTATTTCGACTTTCAACATATAAAAATCCTATTTTTATTTCGACTTTCTAATCTCCTTTTAGTTTATAAATCATTTTAAAATCATCTTTTAAATCATCTTAAAAATCAGTTTTTTTATACTTTTATAAAATTCAGTTTTTTTACTTTTACATAATAAATAAAAAACAACAATGTTGTTTTTTTTCTAATTAAAATCGGATAAAACTATATAAATAAAATAAAGAAATAAAATAAAAATAAAATAACTTACAGGGGGGGTTTAGCGTCGGTTGTCGGGTTTGGAAAAAAAGAGGGGGGGGGGTTAGCGTCGGTCGTGGGGTGGCTACTGGGGGTGTCGATGTCGGCGTGAGGCCTGGAGGGGGGTGGGGCTGTCGCGGCTTCAGGTGGCGGGTCCTGGAGGCTAGGGCGTCGTTCAAATAGAAGAAGAGGAGGGATTCGCGAGCAGGGGGGGGGGTGCGTGGGGTTCGTCTGAGGCGGTCGGATCATCGGAGGTGGGGCGGAGCTCCTGGAGCTGGCGGCGGCGGCTCTCGAATGCGATGGCCCTCGTTTTTTTTTTTTTTTGCTTCTGATTTAATTTCGTAGAGGGGGGGGCCAGAACGGTTTTTAAGAAGGAGGGGTTTTTTTTTATTTTATATATTATTTAATTTCTAAAAGTTGACTTTTACATACGACCTCGAAACGAGGCCCACCGCCTGTCGTCCATAGCGTTTTACCCCCATTCCGAACACAGTGGGATATGTATCGCAAGCTGATTCGACTGTTTCGATCCGTTTCCGTTGAATTTACATTTAAATCACTTATATTCAATTTTAAACGTACATTTCAAATTACCGGGGTCACATACTAACTCTAAAAATTCTCGAAAAATATTTTCTAGCTTCGTATTGACGATACGGTCCTAACAAAGCTAGTTTCGTCGAATTCTGAGACCGTTAGAAAAATGGCCAATTTCCAGTCGATTAAAATCAACTGAAACTGGTCAAACGCGTTTTCCTTTGCCACGCTCACATACTGATTCGAAAAATTATGAAATCTGAAACCTAGCAATAACTTTACATCCCGGACCCAACAAAACAGGTTTCGTCGAAATCCGAGGTCGTTTGCAAAATGTCCATTTTTAAGGGCCTGAATTCCATAGCGACTATTCAGAATTTTCAACTGGACATATCTTTTGATTCCCGCTATGAAATCTTGATTTTTCGGATTCGTTGGAAAGATATTATCAATTAGGTTCTATGATTTTTGGTTTCACTAAAATCTGGATTGTTTTGCACCCGGTACATTCAATTGAAGTTTGAAATCGAATTATCGAACTACCGCGCCATTTTCAATTCTATTTATAATTATTTATAAATATTTATATTCTAACGACGACGCGTATAATATATACGTTCGAATTATATTCAAAATAAATTTCTCGTCGATATTATTTAAAATAATTCATTTTAAATATTCAAAATTCGCTAAAATCGCCAAAATAAAAATTTTAAACTGGCCCAGATTTTCCGGGTTGTCACAGATTGTAAACTAGTATAACAACAATTCCCTAAGTACCAATCCCGAAGGTCAAAACCAACATCAGATAGATACTTAGAAAACCATTCACTTAACAAGTCTCCAGTCAGTTTCTGATTCCTTTATTTGATTACATTTCTGATTCTGATTTGGAAAACATTTTCAAAACTTCTTAATTGGCATTGAAACAGATGTTTAAAACTATATTGCGATGACGACTCAAACCACTATACTAAATCCACCTAACCACTTCACACTCGAACCGTAACCATTTCTTAATTAAAAACGCAGTCAATCAAGTTGGGGTATAGCTACCTCTCAGACTTTAACTGAACCACCTTTCCAACCTCGAAATAGATAAGATTCGCCTTTTTAACTCTTTAACACTTCCTTACGAACCCTCAGATTCTATTTACGAACCCCCTTCTTTACAAAATCAATTGATTATAACAGTGGTGGTATAGTTTCTTGTTTCTGAAATATAATAACTTAAATCTAACTTTTATTTCTTAACTCGAATAATATAACGATCAACTAATTTATTAGCTCCTATTTGGTTAACTCTAAGCTATAACTCTTATTCGATGAACTTTTATTCTATTTAACTCTTACTGGATTAACTCTTATTCGAATAACTTGTATTTGATTAACTTACTTCGAATATCAACTATTCGATTATCTCACTTCGAATATCTATTATTCGATTATCTCACTTCGAATATATATTATTCGATTATCTCCTTCGATTAGCTCAAATCGATTAACTCATCTCGAATATTTCTAATTTGATTAACTTGCTTCTTCGAATAAACTAATATTCGATAGCTAATACTTGACTAACTCTAACTCGATTAACTATACTGATTAATTCTAACTGATTGCTTCTAACTGGATAACCCTAAATGGTTAACTCTAATGGTTTAACCTAACTGGTTAACTCTTTATCCTTATTCAGTTTCAAACATCGATGTTGAAATCGATTCTTACTCCTTTATATAAGTCCTGACTTATATATTCCATTTATCAAATGATAATATTTAACTTAGTTTATAAATCTCATTTAAAAATCAATCTGCTCCTTTTATCTGTTTACTTCTTTATATATAAGTTCAGACTTATATATATATATATATATTTATCCAAGGATAAATATTTTCTTTATAATTTATTTGTTTTCAAAACAAATATTTCCTTTACAACCCTATTTGTTTTCTTGAACAAATATTTCCCTTTTTATTTTATTTGCAAATAGTTTGCAAATATCCCCTTTATAATCTCTTATTCATTCCTTAATAAATATCGTCTTTAATGACTTAGTTCTAAGTGTTTCCTTTATTACCTTATTTATTTATTCTAAGTATATTCTCTAAAAATATCTTATTTAAAACTTATTCAATTTCCTAAGTTAATATCCTTGTTTAACTTATTCAATTCCTAAGTCAATATCCTTTTTTAACTTATTCAATTCCTAAGTTAATATCCTTTGTTCAACTTATTCAATTCCTAAGTCAATATCCTTGTTTAACTTATTCAATTCCTAAGTTAATATCCTTTGTTTAACTTATTCAATTCCTAAGTTAATATCCTTATTTAACTTATCCAATTCCTAAGTTAATATCCTTTATCTTAACCTATTACTTTAACAAATAAATAATCCATTAATCGTATCTTATTTATTTAACAAATAAATATCTCATTATCTTATCCTATTTATTTTCTAAGTAATCCACTTTATAAATATTCTATTTATAAAGATTACCTTCATTTATAATTCGCACTTAATCGTATTTACTATTTATAAATATTCCATTTATAAATATTCCTGTTTATAAATATTCTATTTATAAATATTTTCTTTTATAAAATCCTCTAATTTTATAAATATTCTCTTTTCAGTATTCACTTTGACAAATTCCTCTTTTCTCCAAACCGGTAAGTTATGGTGTTTAACATATCAAATTACGATGTCCAAAATAGTCCATACACACACAATCAACAACAGGTTATAATTTCACATAATATATCAAAATATATGAAAAACAATAAAATAACTGTTGAGGAATCCCGTCGGATTCCTCCAACCTGTTTCCCTGCATCCACAGATGTTACACAATAAAATCAACATTTACTTTCAGTTCCGTATGATATATTCTGATAAACAGAATCAATATAGAAATTCAACTAACTGACTAGCAGTTCAATCAAACAGTCAACACACCGTCAATCAGCCAATAATTAACAGTTCTAAAAATATAACATGAAATGTAAACTGTTCAGAGTTAGTGAGATTTACTCACTTTGGCAGTTCATCGTTAAAGAACGATAAACTATTGTTTGATCTGAATCAAACAGTTTATTTTGCCTTAATTTCAAACGAGTCTCAATCCACTTCCAGTCAGCTTCATTGGGTAGTGTTCATCCATACGATCCTAACGGATCTTGTTTCGCTGAGTTTCGATATCATACGAGCAAGTTATGATCATTACGAGTTAGTACACTTTAATTTAAATTAAACAAAAACTAATTCAATTCTACTTGGGCTTTAACCTTTCCTCAGTGGCCCATGTTCCCTTGTCTGAAGCCCAACCCGCTTCCTCAATAAACCGTCTTCCCCAATGCTCAGAGTCGAACTCAAATCCAACTCAAAATGGAACCTTTGACCGCCATTCCCTCCTTTATCCCTTTATCGATCTCAACAAAATCACCACCTCTATACTACACTTTCCGACGCCTTCCTCCCCATACCCTTCACTTCAAATCGCCGGTCATCCCAGTGTCGCGACGTCGACTGCTCCAGTACACCCACCGATGGGAAATGGCGTCGATCTTCACAAAAGTTTGCGAGCACACTCCTCTTGACCTCAGAAACTCCAAATCAATTATCCAAAATGTGAATCAATATTTATACAACTCGAGATCATGAACCCTAAAATTCACTGTCAAAACCCGTGGGTCGGAAACTGTAGTCGATCTCAACAATACATATACCAACGTGAAGATTTCCTCACCGTGAATCCATACATATATGATTAGTGATTTATGGGATTTTCTTTGATTTGTTTTCCATTTTCTAACTTTGTCTGATTTGGTCTTATACGGTTTTTATACGCTGTGTTGGGTTGGTAACGGTTGTGGCTGAGGAATAATGATACGTGGCTTCTCTTTTGGCCAAGGAAAAGAGTTAGGATATTTTTATTTTTGATTTTTATATTTTAATTTAAGCTATCGTGGTTTTTAGTCGTCCTTAAAAATTCCTGTGGTCACCCACGATACCCAAAAATCACGAAACTGGACATGTAGCTAGAGTTCGACATTACGAACCCAACAAAACTGGTTTCGTCGAATTCTGACTCTGTATGCTCACACAGCGTATTTTTAACCATCGAAATACTGACTATTTTCCACTCTAAAAATTCGTACGGCCACACCGTGACTCTAAAAATCATGAAAGTTGGAATCTAGCAATAATTTGATGCTGCGGATCCAACAAAATTAGTTTCGTCGAATTCTGACTTCGTTTGCAAAACCGTCTGTTTTTAAAGCGCGGAATAGACCATTTAAATATATAAATATATTTAAAAATTATTAAATATAATATTAATAAGTTAATATTATCGTATATATTCGTATACGATATCGTACGGCCCCAGATTATCATACTAGACTTATATCTCGATATTTCAGAATTCCAGTTTAATTGATTTTCAGTTTTATATTGAAAATCCATTTACAACGTAAATTAAAGCGTCGCCAATTATAAAGGAATTCCACAACGACTTTTCTAAATTTTGATTTGGACGTAAATCAAAATCTACCCGACGAAATCTAGATTTTTCTCTTCCACTAGAAAGATATACTCCACCAGCTCCACACGTTTCTTGTTTCACAGAAATCCGCCTTAAAATGAATCCTGTACATTCAGTTGAAGTTAAAATCGCCAAATATCGAACTGCAACGTCATTTCGAGCTCGATTTTAATTATATTATAATTCTACGTTCAAACTGTCATTCAAATAATATATTCGTTATTCTAATTCAATTCTAAACTGAATTAAATATCACAGATGATCCAGTTCACACCATATCGCCATTTCAGCCAATTCTGATTATTTCAAAATTAAATATTATTTAATTTATTATTTTAATTAAATATTCACCATTATTTAATTCAACGACCATGAAATCCTTTTAATCACCTTTTAAATAATTAAATAAACTAATTATTATACCGTTGAAAATGTTGATCATTACACAATATACCCTGTTTGTGAATGACCCAACTAGCCATGTTGCCTACCTGATTTTTGTCATTTCTCGGTTGTGAGGCTTGAGGACTTTTTTAATTTTCATAACATCTGGCTACTGTTCACTTTGAATGCGACATCGTTAAACCCATCGAATAACTAGTTGATCTTCCCAAAAATATTACATGTATAAAAAGCTAAGAGAAACGAATTCCTTCGCCACCGGACGTAATACCTTGAAAAGATCGCCTTATGTGATATGTTAGGCTTACTATGTCAGACATTCGACCGTACAAGTTGTCCTGAGATGGGAAAAATCGAAAGCACTATCCTGTAAACAGAATAGCGCTTGCACTTTACTCCATCTTCAATTACCTTCAAATAATCTAATTCGCAACGCTTATGCCTATACCTAGTGGTTTTTAGATTTTAAATCTAAACGATATCTCCGTATTGACAACGATGGTCCAAAACGTTGATAGTCGGTTATTTAACTATCACAGAAAAACAAACACCCATCCAAATTTCTAACATCAAAGAATCACTGGCCCTTTCTTATATTTCACGTCATTTTCCTTATTGGGTTCCCTATATTGATTTCTAGTTACCAATTTTCTTAAAAATATTCTAACTCCTTAAATTTTCGAAAAATTATGTCAGCATCTCCTTTGTACGGGTCACTCAGTATAACTACAAATCGCTTCTCTAGGCCCTTTCCATTCAAAATTAAAATAAAAAGCCAAGCGGCTTACCCAATAGGCTCATAAAATCTCATATGAAATTTAAACGTGTACTTTTTGTCGGGAATTTCAAAATATTCGTCATTCACTCCATCTCATGCCTGTCTAATATACATACACCTGCATTTTCATTTTATTTCAATCCATACAACTATTTTGATTTAATCGCATTCAGTTCCACTAATCGCTTTATTCACTTATAGCTTGAAACAATAGTATTCAAACATAGTTTAATCCACTAATAAATCAATCGAATTTCATTTATAACTCAAGTCATATATTCGATTTGAAATTCTACTTAACAAATCAAATTTACTTGACACACATTAAGTTCCATTCAAAATTCCATTAACTAACTTTATTTACTAATTAATAGTTATCATTCCATAATTAAAAATATGATTTTGTATCAAAAATCACTTCGTTCACTCCACTTGAGTTCATATATATATTTCATAACTCAAAACTGGATTTTTTTAATAAAAATTTGTATTTTATTCACTTAAAATACTTTTAATTTATTAAATAAACCGTTATGGTTTAAAAACGATTATAGAGCTGTTTTTTTGGAAATTTGATTTTGATATAACTCAAAATCTAAACGACGAAATCCAGATTTTTCTATTCCATTATAAAACTACCATTCAATAAGTCTGGGAGTTTCTTGTTTCATCAAATTCTGACTTATATTGAGTTCTATATACTCAATTGACGTTTGAATCATCAAATTACTGTGACACCCCACGTTGTTAATGTCACTCTTTATCAGAATGCATTAAGTTCCGTGAAGCGTTATACGTAAACAGAAACAGAATCTCACATGATCGATATATAAAATAGCAGTGGAAATTTAAAACTTTATTTTTCAACTGAAAACATCATGGTCTCAAAATCCAGTTACAACATCATACTGAAATACTGGAACAAAATTCATCAAATAAAATCATCCATCTTGAGCTAGAAAGCATCAGAGTACAGAAATTTAAAATCATAATCCCCATAAGTAGCCATAAACAAGTAGACAAATGTCAAAGTGATACATCAAAGTAGATCCAAATCTGAGCATAAACAGAAGAGAGAATTCTAATCAAGCCTAAGCGTTCCCACCCTAAGAACCTTAGCGGGGAGGAAGAGATAGAAAAAGAAATAAAATGGGTAAGACAAAAAGTATGGCGAGTCCTATGATTTTTAGCATATAAAGAAATAAAAGTATCAAAACAATAAATAAACTGGATGAGAGATAACAGTAGTATATAACATGTATAAACAGGATGAACATGATAAACATAATGAACCGGATTAACTATGCTTCTCAACTACTTTCTCTGCACCAATACTAGTATAACAGATTAAGTGTTTTCCAATTACTTAACAGAGACATAATGATCCCAACAGAAACATAATGGTAGACTTAGGTGTAGTTCTAGTAACGGTTTTTACCTAAACAGAAATAACAGGTACCTAAACAGGACTAGATGTACCCTAATTACTTTCTCCAAGCGATCGGCTCCTTAACTCGTAAATACCCTGTGTCATCCCTATAGTAGGGTGTATAACTTCCTAAAGTGACAACCTACAGAATGACATAGACATATTTACAGGTGTTATGGCAGATTATTTTCCCAGGCAAGCCGGACCCATGAACACACATGACCCCGTTGGAACGCGCCATCAGAACACCCCATTCCAGATGAACCTCTTATAACTAGCTCAGTAAGCGTTCCCGGACCCCTACCTAGTGCGAGGTCCCCATTTAATACCAAAATGGGTTACTAACTAAAATGGGTCCCACACAACAGATGACACAAGTCATACCCCTAAACTTGCATCCCCAATCAACCAGGATTTCACAGGTTAAGTCTTACATCCTAACCCCCCACAAATTCAACTAGTTATGCTTTCACGGGTTAATAGTGTCATACACCACAACATATTAAATAAGTTTACTTAACCCCAACAGATTAAACAGGGGACATACAGTTTCATTAAAATGTTCCACTTAATCTTTGAATTAAGTCTACAAATTTACATGTTCATACAACCCAAATTTTAGTCATATTCCACAATATAATGTATGCCCCAAATTTTAGTCATATTCATAGTACAGGACATGACCCTAAATTATCATTCCTAATTAATCCCAATTTCGTTCGTAGGTATATTTCAGCGATATATGCCTAAGCTCGAAGGTAGGCTATAAAAACAAAAAGGGAATGAGGGAGGAATAAGAACAAAAATAGGCATATAAAAACAACTGAACAACAAATTAGGTGTATGCAAAATTACATGTGATTATAGCAGATCTTTTTAGAATTAAATTAGTTTCTTAACAGGCATAGTTTCAGATCTGGTTTATTAACATGTAACGACCCGGAAAATCTGAACCAATTTAAAATTTATAAATTGGATATTTTAGTGGATTTTAAATATTTAAAATAAATATTTTATATAATAACGATTAAAAGTAAGTTCAAATCGACATTTGAAAACGAATATAATTAATTCTAATTATAAATAAGGCCTGAAATGGCGCGGTAGTTTCAAAATTTGAATTCAAAATTTGACTGACTGTACCGGGTGCAAAACAAAATGGATTTGAGTGAAACCAAAAATATTTAAATCTGTTAGCGAATACCTTTCTAATGAATCTGAAAAATCGAAGTTTCATAATGAAAAGCAAAAGTTATGGCCAAATGAATTTTCAGAATGGTCGCTATGGAATTTATATAGCCCGTGAAAATGGCCATTTTGCAGACGACCTCAGAATTCGACGAAACCACTTTTGTTGGATCCGGGATGTTAAACTATTGCTAGGTTTCAAATTTCATAAATTTTGAAGCTAGTATGTGAGCGTGGCAAAGGAAAATGTGTGTGGTCGATTTCTATTAAATTGGATCGACCAGAAATGGGCCATTTTTCAAACTTTCTCAGAATTCGATGAAACTAGTTTTGTTGGGACCGTATCGTCAAAACATAGCCAGATTTATTTTTCTGGAATTTTTCATATCAGTGTGTGGCCCCGGCAAATTGAAATGTACGTTCAAATCGAATAGTGAATGTTTTATATTTTAATTTGAATGAAAACTGATTGAAACAGTCGAATGGGCCTACGCAACAATCCCATTGTGTTCGGAATGGGGGTATAACGCTAGGGACGATAGTCGTTGGGTTCGAATTGGAGTTCGTAAGGCCAAAGTGGTATTTTTCCATTTAAATAACCACGGGCCAATCATATTTTTTCTTTATTATTTTAAAAATTCGAAAAACTGATTTTCTCTCTCCCCGATAGTCGATTAAAGGCGGAACCCTCTTCCTTTCTTCTCTCCTCAATTTCTTCTAATCCGCTCAATAAAAACCCCTGCCCCTTTGGAGAATTTTGTAGTGCTCGAGAAGATCTTCAAATCCATACATAGTTTGGATTTTTTCGTTGTGTGGTTTGGGGGAATCGACGCCTGGAAGTTGCGCCGTTCCAACCGCCGCCGCACCCGATTCCGACCATCGAACTGGCCCCACCTCCTAGCGCACGTGCGCCTCCCCTAGCTCTATGCTGTGGCGCTGGCCGATCGTTCTGAAGTTGCGCGGATTTCGACAAAAGTGCAAACCTAGTTTCGAACAAAACTACTGAGGTACGGCTGAAAATTAAATATACTATATTATAGCAGTTTAAAGCGCTTCGGTTTTTGATTTCACTGTAAAAATCATATCTTTTTCGTTTCTTGATGAAATTCAGTGAAACAAGAGACAATGGACTCGTGTGGACGTCTTCTACATTCTAGAAGAGACCGCATATTTTTCTGAGCCTTCTGCTATTTTTGGTGGAGTGGAACCCAATGTGAGATTTCTAAATTATAAACGATATGGAAAACGACGATGTATAAATTATATAGTCGATGTATGAGTTATATAAGCGTTGTACACCTCTTGTATAAGCATTGTATAAGTTGTACGTTCGATATATAAGTTATATATGCGTTGTAAAAATTATATATGTGTTGAATAGAAGTGAAATGCTTATATATATATATATATGTACGCCCCTCGTCCACAAACCATGGACGATATTTATTGGTTGTGATTGGTGTGAAAATTGGTTGATTACGAATGGTTGATTAGAATTGTTTGTGGTTGAAATTGATTGATTGTGGTTGAAAAATACCCGTTTGTGGTTGAGAATTATTTGGTTGAAACCATATAGGATTAGTTTGTGGAAATGACAAAAATATACATGCCTCCTGCGTGCGAACTAGATGCATGATTCCCCATTGTCAAAAGCTGCGAGGCTTTAAGGTAGAGCGAGGAGCCGTACTAGGGATGACCCCGGTTTTAACTACCCTGCCGTTATGTTGCCGAAATTTTGAATAATTTTCATGTGTTATAATTATTTTCATATATTGAATAACCTTCCTGTGTTGAATAGAAATTCATTCGTTGAATAGAAATTCATGTATTGAATAGTATTCGTGTTTTGAATAAATTGTTTTAACGATAAAAATCACATTTTTACTCTATATATACAAACTATAGAAAACCTTCAGTTGTTGAATCGATATTCATTCGTTGAATAGAAATTCATGTGTTCAATGGTTTTCGTATTTTGAATAAATTGTTTTAACGATAAAAATCACATTTTTACTCTATATATACAAACTATAGAAAACCTTCATGTGTTGAATCGATATTCATTCGTTGAATAGAAATTCATGTGTTGAATGGTATTCGTGTTTTTAATAAATTGTTTTAACGATAAAAATCACATTTTTACTCTATATATACAAACTATAGAAAACCTTCATGTGTTGAATCAATATTCATTCGTTGAAAAGAAATTCATGTGTTGAATGGTATTCGTGTTTTGAATAAATTGTTTTAACGATAAAAATCACATTTTTACTCTATATATACAAACTATAGAAAACCTTCATGTGTTGAATCGATATTCATTCGTCGAATAGAAATTCATGTGTTGAATGGTATTCGTGTTTTGAATAAATTGTTTTAATAATAAAAATCACATTTTTACTCTATATATACAAACTATAGAAAATCTTCATGTGTTGAATCGAAATTCATTCGTTGAATTGAAATTCATGTGTTGAATGGTATTCGTATTTTGAAAGAAATTGTTTTATAATAAAAATCATATTTTTATTACCTATATGAACTATATAAAATAATCGTGCTTTGAAATGAATTGTTTTACAATAAAAATCACATTTTTACTGTACACATGAGTTGTTAAAAATAGCGAAGTGTTGAAATAATTGTCGGTTGGATAAAAATATCATTTTTATCAAATGTATGAAAAGAATATATTTTTGAAATCGAAGAATCGAAATATATATATAATTAGAATTGAAATATAACGAATAACGAAGCTGCAGTTCGTGTTTTGAAACCGTGATTTCAAACGATTAGTGCGGGAGATCCGACCATCGGATTTTCCCGACACCGAAACCGTCGGGTTCGCTTTGGAAATATGTTTCCAACGACACCAACTTTGTAAAAATCCAACGGTTAGATTGTCTGGAATGTTTAATTCAAGTCTGAAGAAAAACAGCGCCAGAATCGATTATATATATATATAAAAATATAATTACATTAAATCGAATAATGACGTTGTAGTTCGTATTTTGAAATCGAAACTTCAAACGATTATACCGGGAGATCCGACCGACGGATTTTCCAGAAACTGGAACCGTTGGATTTGTTTTGAAAAGATCTTTCTAATGATATAAATTTTGTGAAGATCCAACGGTTAGATTTTCAGATATGTGTAAATCAAATCTGAAGAAAAACAACGCCACAGCCGCGTTATGGCCGAAGCGTCGTTTGAATAAATTGGCTATTTTAAAATAAATAAAAATAGCGATAAATCGTTATAAAATATTATAAACGATATGGAAGTGAAATTTAGAAATTAACCGAAGGTTAGCTAAGTCGAATGGTTTCCTGGATTTTGATCTAATGTTGGTTTCGGCCTTCAGGGTTAATATTTGGGAAATCGTTCTCTTACTGATTGACGATTAGTGACTAATGAATTGGAATGATGCATATGTAGTGTTTGTGTAGCACTTTTTTTATTATATATGCGAGTTGCTCAGAAAGACCGGGTTTATCCCATTTTGAATAACTAAATCGACGATAAGAAATCGAAGATGAAGGCGGTGGTTGAAGACCGGAAATCTTCACCTCGTTTGGATGATAACTGATGTCCTGATTGGGAGGCATCCCGAAATATGGACAATGAGTGGTGATCATCCAGACATACGTGGAGATCGATGGGTTTGCGAGGTATATAGTGCCTCCGGTTTCGTTCAGACCCAGAACGGACTTGTAAATGGACTATGTGTCTGGCATTGGAATTCATTCTGTGTGATTGATAGCCATCAGTTACATAGCGTGAATTGCCTGTGTGGCATGCTAAGGTGTTGTGAGAAAGGCTTCTGTTGAAAAGCAAAGTCTTGTGGTGATGATCAAAGCACCGCCAGTGTGGCGTGGCTTTGTGTATAACGTGAATTCGCAAGCCTCACACCCCGGTATGAACCAGAAACGGGAGAAGGACCTCAGGGAGGGCATGCGTTTCTTTCTAGTTAGAAGTGGCGTCAGTGGTTTTACACGCCCTGACGAGTTTGACTTATGTAGTTGTTACTATTGCGAGGCGCCTCGGTTATGTCGGTCGATCCGGGACCGATGGAGTCATTCGTTGGCTCATTGACGCCCAAAAAGGTGGGGGAAACGTAGTGTTCAGGCATAATAATCCACATCAGTGGACCGGCCCTGATGATCCAAAGGGTTGATGCGTTCTGATCCTGAGGCGGGGGCTAGAGCATCTCGAATTCGGTAAGGACTATCTTTTGCCTTGGTTCATGACGGAAATCCAACTTCCAAATACGTGACTGTGTGGTTTTGATTGTATACCTATATATGGCGACATAGTGGTAGGGGGCATTAATGCCGTCTATGATTGATATTTATGATTTGAAATTGTTTTTGAAACATATAAACACTAGTAATAATATCAAATTCTTTTGTTTTATTCGTATCAAGCATATTTTGGCCGTTATAAGGTAAAAACTCTATCCTCCGGTTTGCGTTGCATTGCGTGATGGGAACTGAGTCTTATAATGGCTTCATTTTTATAAAAAGCATTGCGATGTTTAAAAGAATTATTTTTTTAAAAGCACTGGCAATCCGATGGAGTAAACCCGTTCCACGAAAGTGGCGTGGTCCTGTGATTAGCCATATTATAAATGTGTTAAGTAGATTTCTCATACCAATCCCATGACTGACTCGTAGTTTGTTTCACTTGCAAACTCGGGTACCCCTCTTTCTACACGGGCAACCTTGTATTTAGGTTTTAGCTGGCTCTTTCTGGGTAGCTGGAGCTGAGGATGGATTCTATCATTTATCTATTTTATGCTGTTCAGCTCCTATTGTACATATTATGTTTGTTTTCCGATGTAGACATTTATGTATAGCTGAACTGTATTTGTACCATGTATGATCCTGTATACTGTGTAACTCTGATGATTACGTTTATCCAGTATATTCTATTGTTCATTATCTGGTGTATTTATTTAATTCTGCTCTGCTGTTATCTGTTTATGTGTTAAATCCCAAAGATTACCCTTGTCACCGTCAGTACGGGGTTCAGGGTCGTCTCATAACATGTCAAGGTTACTGTTAAATTTTTATATCTAAAACTAACATGAACTCATAGAGATTGGACCTAAAGAACAGAGAATAATATGCTGATATTACCGAAGAGATTAATGTATATATATATATATATATATATATATATATATATATATATATATAGCCTATTGCTGTAGAAGATAGTCTAATTCAATCCAACTAGAGGCAGCATCTCCTTGTATCCATTGTTTTAGGTGTAGAAAACAATAGAAATGCTAGCCTTTATATAGGCTTTTTCCAACGAATCTCGCTAACAAACAAGTCCAGGTTCAGGAAATGAACCTGGCAAGATCTGGGGTGGTTCGGCCCAGGGGTCGACCCTAGGGTCGACACGCCCTTGAGTGGGTCGACCCATAGGTCGACCCCCAACAGGTCAAAATCCTGCGTTGGTCTCCTGCCCTTGAATATTGAAATTACTGGTTTGCTTTGTTTGTATATATTTCTCTTATATGTATACAAACTTCTATCCTTAATATCTTCTTCATACGATGCCCGTTTTACGCAAACTAGCAGTCTATCTGACGAACGCAATGGTATAGTCCGTTTCACTTAATTACCAACGTTAAATTAAGTACTCTTTAATTTTTTAGTGTTCTTTAAATTACTGGGAATTACATTCTCCCCTACTTAAAGGATTTCGACCCTGAAATCTCCAAGTTTAAGAAGAATGTTATTGTCCTAACAGACACGACCATCTACTCATCCATCATCCACAAGCATCCATTGTCCTTATGACTTTTCTAATGCTTGTATGGACATACGCAATAGTGTGTGTAAATGTCCTTATACTAATATGAAAATCAGGCGGTCGGATGATTCAGTTAACCCACTTAATGCAATTTATGTTTGTGCCATGTAACCAAAATGTATTCAAATAATCCTGGTATAACTTGCAAGTTCTATATGTGTGCACATTCATTCATCCAAATGCAATATCCATATGATGATATATCCATTTTCATATATATTAAATCCTAATGCACACACATCCATATGCAATATGTAAGCGATTAAGTTGATCTAGTGCTTAGTGTGTTTGTATATGCATCCACGAGCAACCATTAGCAAACACTTGCGTCCACATGCATCCACTTGCATCCATCAAACATAACATATCTCAAACACATGTTTACACCCGTTGGTTTTCTACCTAAAGGTTAAAGATTCGATCGATATGATACACACGAATGATAGAAGCAAGTACAAATAAAATCTTGGAAAAAAAATTTAAGAACATACCCTTGAGAAGAAAAGTGTACGAAGTGCAAATCTTGTCCTCAGTCTCCCAAGTTGCGTCCTCGTTGTTTTCTCCCCATTGTACTCTAATCAGCTTTAACTCTCTGTTATGTAACTTTTTAACCTCTGATCCAAGTGTAAGGGTAGGAACTCGTCTGATTATCGCCTATCTTTCTACCTATACTTCCATAAGTATGCTCGGTTCAACTACTTCTTCCGTATTGTGCATTCCGCAAATGGGAAACATGGAAAACATCATGGACACCCGCCAATATCTCTGGTAGTCTCACCCTATAGGCCATTTAACCTATCCTCTCTACTATAGGAATTGGCCCTACAAACCTTGGCTCCAATTTTCCTATAGATCTTAAGCGAACCACATTCCTCAATAGTGATAATTTGATGAAAACCATGTCTCAGACCTCAAACACAATGTCAGTCCTTATTTTATCGGCATAGAATTTCTGTCTATCTTGAGCTTTCTTCACCCATCTGCGGATAAGATCAATCTTCTCCGAAGTCTCTTTAATTATCTCAGGTTTAAGTAAAAGCCTATGCGTTAACTCCTACTAACAAGTAAGTGATCTGCAATGTCGTCCATACAGTGTCGAACGGTGCCATGCCAATACTAGCTTGATAACTACTGTTGTTGGTGAACTCCACCAATGCAAAGTATGCGCAACTTCTCTAGTTCAACCATGAAATTGTCTTCTCAAGCATTTACATTAGTCATTTTGGATAGAATTGCAATGGTAATATGAATGAGGTTTTGAATATCTTCTAGCTCTAAATTTCTAGTTATTGCAGGTATAGGTTTGGTTCCTTGGCAGTGTACTTCAGAAGCCAAAACTTCCGAGTGTTCTTCAAGTTTAACATATACTTGCAGGTCATCTCCAATTTTTAGATAAAGGTTTGCGTGAAAGAATATACATAGATGTCGGTACAATTATGCTACAGAATGTTTTACAATATTGTAATGAGTGAAAAATTACATTCGAGGATATCAAAAGCTCAAGATATTGTTACTGGCCCAAAAGACAAGCATGACCACTCCAAGAACAACTGCAATCAGAGCCCACTTCCTAATCAAAGCATGCATACTAGAAGAATGTTTAGTGTCCAGTATTAGAAAAAAAACAACCACATAAATTTGTTATAAATACAATTGTTATGAAGGAAGCGAGTACTTTTGGAATTGCCAATGGATAATGATAAATACAATGGTTCAATATCAACAACCATATTCAATATGCTTTCAGATATAGGATACCAATATCCTAAGTTATTGAATTTATGTGTGTGTGTGTGTATAGGTCAATGATCATTCTCTCTCATAACCTAAATATCAAAAGGATAAATTTCGAATATTTATGGTCTATTTGAAAAGAAATGTACATTTCACGGCCTGATGAGTTGAAAAATGACTGTGCATGAGAAATAGATCATACATCTTGATAAACTTGTGCATGATTGCAACCGCATGGGCATTCAAGATATTGCAGATGAACAAATAATAAAAATTCAGAAAATCTGCCAAGAAAACAAACCAGAAAAATTACTTCCTCATTAGCATTCAACCCCTTCTGCAACAACAGTTAAGGCACTACATTTTTTCGCATCCTTTTCCATTCTTGATATAGCATCATACAAACACTTTGTTATGTCCAACATAGCAATTACTTCACCATTGTCTACTACAGGAAGATGCCTAAACTTCCCTGAAATCGAAAATTTTGGAATTACATTTATCTGTATCAAACTGCCCTAACCACCAATTATACCGTCTCAATTGAATGATTGTATGCAACTGATATGAGTTGGGTGTTAATTACGACAGCTCCAGTTTTCTTAATTAAAGCAATACAAGACAATAAGCACCATATGGAGATAGAGTTCATGTTCAGTTATACTTTGATGTAAATCCTTGTACAGATTTTCATGATAATAGCAATTAAGATTTTCAACTCATGAATATATGCAGTTTTACATCATTTGAAGAAAACAAACAACAAACCTTGAACCATCTTCTGCAGACCTTCAATAGCCAAAGTATCAACCATAACAAACATTGGATTCCTAGTCATAACCTTTGAAACTATTGTTTGCTCAGTTCTCAAGCCTTCTGTTATAACTCTAATTGAAATATCCTAATCCAACAAGTAAATGATCAATTAACTACATGAAAAGATTCTAAATTTCCAAAGTTAACTTGAAAAATCATCAACCGATAATTTATAGAAATCCCAACCTTGTCAGTAACAAATCCGGAGAGTAATCCATTTGCATCAGTCAACAAAACTACGTTAACTCTTCTTGATGCCAATCTTCGACAAGATTCAGACATTGTTGTGCCTTCAGGAATGGTTAAAGTCTTTGAAAGCCTCAGTTTCCTAACATTTCTCTCTCCACTAGTTTATAAAAAGACAAGAATAAAAATGTAAAATTAAGCATATTAATCAGCAAAACTGTTAAAATATAACTAAAATTTCCAATGATGCCGCAGTAACTGAAAGTTACTCCATGTAATCATAAGTAAGTCTACGATGATAGGCGTATTATCTGATGTTTACAGGGTGTTTTGGATCCACTTATATTTGCTTAAATTAGGGTAAAAGTTAAGAAAACTTAAACTATCCATAGGGCAACATACGATATCTTTTCGGCAGTCTAAAATGACTCCTTTTGCTGGATTTGAGTTAGAATTATTTGTCAGGAATGATACCAAATCAACTAGTTAACCTGGACACGTTTCAAATACTGATGGATCTGAGTAGCAATTCTCTGTCTGGTTAGATCCCATCTAATATGATGAAGATAACATCATTGTTGAAACTCAGTCTATCTCATGATAGTCTCTTCGGTAATATCCCTAGTGCCCTGTCGCAACTCAAAGCCTTAGACACAATGGATTTGTCATACAATAACTTAACTGGAAAAATTCCTTTAGGCCAAGCTTTTCATAGTAATATCTCAAACTTTTCATAAAACACTTTGGTCTGTTGAAATTTCACAGGTTTGTCACTATCTTGATATTTTTAAACTACTAGTCCCACTCTCAAGAATAGCGCAATGCTCATTTTCACAGAAAACTTTGAAGTTTCTTGTTATATTCAATCCAAAACATGCACAATTTTTCCTTAATGTTGACATAAATTCTAGGTTCAAATCACAGGATTCTAAATAAATGAACAAATATTAAAATCAAAATAACTTACAAGTAGAGATATAAATTCAAAAGAACTTGCAAGCATGCATTGATGAGGCACGCCAATTATCAACAGACCTTAGTTCGACGATCTGGTGCAATAGTAAAACGACACTGTGACTATCGAATAAAAATGTTTTCCATGAATTAAAATAAAAAATTCTGATAAAAATAATCCAGACCTTATCTAACAAAGCAGGCTGTAATTTTTCATTGGAAGAAAAACAAAATTGTTGTCTTCTTCATGAAACAACTAACTAAATACTTATTTTGTTAAGAATCCAATTTATAGCCCATATGTGTTACAAAGAAGACAAGACGATGTGATGAAATTTGTCTGATACTCACCCTATTGGGATCTTCTTCCTATTGAAATCATGATTTCAGTTTAGGTTACAAATATTGTTTTTCAAACTAAAGATTGTACTTGAATTAAAATCAGAAGCAGAAGGCCAGACTTTTACGTCTAAATCCCAATTAAAGGGGAGAAATATTAGATAGGAAAAATTATTGGGAGGAATGATTTAAAGAAGGAAAAGGAAAGAAAAAATTGCATGAAAGAAAGGAGCCTTGAAACGTGACGGCTCCATTTTTGATTCTTCGAATAATCCTAAAAGCTGAATTGTCGATTTGGGGGATAACTAAATGAGAAGGAAGCATGTGAATGAAAATGTTGGCTGGAAACAGAGGAGGTGCAGAGGACAATGGATGGATGGTTAGGATTTTGTTTTAACTAAAGGTGTGGATCGCTGAGGTGTCATTTTTATTTTTATTTTTATTTTTATTTGAATGTATCTATAGCTATTACAACACAATTTAACATATATGCAAACACATTGAAGCATGTGTTCCAATAGACAAAAATCAGCATAGTTGTGGAAACATTTTAGCTAGAAATACCTTGGATTTTCGTTGCAGTAGGCCATCTATGGCGTAGTGAAAATAGTTATAAGTAACCTTCTCAATTCAAAAGTAGATTTAATAAATTTTATATCTTGGTACCTACTTTCCATGACAGGGACCAAGAGGTCAGGTGGAAGGTAACTAATCCCTAGTGGGTTTAATAGAGCCTATGAAATAAAATTTTCACTATCAACTATTTCATCAAAACAAAAACTGATTTTCTTTTTTTAAGGAGAATTTATAGACCTTACCTTTGCTAAAGGCATTCTCTGCCCCGCTCTCTTCGTCTTTTACCTTCAATTCATCCTTCCCTCCCTTTCCATCGCGCCCCCCAGATCCTCCTCCTGTTGCCATTCCACCATCTATTATTTTACTTTTTCTTCATCAGTTGTTGATAATTCTTTGAACTTGAATCTTGATAATGGCAATCTATTCAATGCTTCCATTGTTAATATTTCATCTTCGAACTCTTCAAATGTTAATCTTCCTTACCCCAATTCTACCAAAGTCAATTCATTGAACACCTCTATTCTTCCTAACTCCATTTTGTTGAACACCTCGAATCTTAAGTCTCTTCCAACCAAAACTAATTTTGCGTTGCTTTTTAAAGCGCTCTCGCGTAATATTGGTATCTTCAAGCCAATACAGTTCGACATAGTCAAGGATGGTAAACCTAAGGAGACTCTAGATCTGATTGAAGATGAAGGAATGAAATGCTAGTATAATCACCTTGTTGGATTTTTTATAGATGGTACTTTATTGTATATTACTATTGTGAGTTACCTGCGTAGATTATGGAAATTAGATGGTGAAGTTGATATTAAATCAAATGGATTCAATTTTTTTCTTTGAATTTTCAAATAAACAAGACAGAGAAAGGATATTACATGCTGATCCAATTTTTATAAGGGGTAGAATGTTCATCATTACTCGATGGGATCCTTCAATAGGTAGTCCACAATCTTAGATTAAAAGAGTAACAATTTGGATACATTTGCATAGAATTCCTCTTTTACTATGGACACTTTTTGATATCAATTGGCTTGCTTTCCATGTAGGTAAACTTATATGCTTTGATGAAAGTACAAAGAAAATGAGTAGATTCAAATATGCTTCGGCTCTAGTCGAAATTTCTCTTGACTTTGATTTTCTTGAATATACTGAAGTAGCCGGTTTAGAAGAGAATTGTCCACTAGTCAATATTTCTTATGATTGGAGATCAAGTATGTGACGGCCAGCCCCACACCAGCCGACATTTCCCTTGAAATGCACAGTGCCAACATCCAACTAGCACGGGACGGTCATCAAAAGAAAGGGTTTGAAACTATGAATCACCAAAGAACCTGTAGTATATCTCACAGCTTATGGATTGAAATATAATAACAACATAACTTGACATAAAACAAGCAAGATAGTGCATAAGCTGGAAACTAAATCATCATTGCAGCGGAATCCAAAATGCAGCTAATGATCCAAACCATCATTATTACAACTTCAAAAATACTGCCTCTAAAGAAAAATAGAAAAGGTACACTATTAATGCCTAAATTAGTGACCAGCAACAACACAGGGAGAATATATGCAAATAGCGCATGGATGCCTCCTGCTCGTCTGCGGATAGCTACTCGGGCATAACCACCTAACATGTCTGTAGTCTGCTCGTTTAGAGCACCCATAGTAATAAGAAGAGATATAAAACTCTAGGTCAGACAAAAGTCTGGTATGAGCGATAGCAACAAAATAAAACAATAAAAAGTATAAATAATCTTACTTGAACCTGGACCTGCAACCAAAGAGTTAGCACAACAGGATGCACAGTACTCTAAGGGGACACTAACATAAAGGGTAAATTGAAGTGTGCGTGTCATGGTGATAGCAAACATCAAACATAGCAATCATCCTCACATCTCTCATTCGGTGCGAAAAGCATACGATATCCACCGCTTTGATCACCAGAACCATTTGGGGCCATGCTGGAGCCCGGCTCCCTCCAAACCTTACTACGACCACTTTGCCATTGGGGATCCTCATGGAGTTCGACTCCATACAACTTCGACTCCACCGCGCTGTCCATAGTCAATGCCCCTCCTATCAATGGTGAATCAAAGTTATAGATATCGATAACCCCTTTATACACGTCCCACAGCAAAACCCAATTCATGAAGTTAACCTGTTGTTTCCCATCTGGATCCTGAGTAATAACTTCTCATTTGGACTTTCTTTGCATATAGGGTTTTTGGTCGAATTGGAGTTGGTCTCCAGAAGAGTCATTGCGTAGTAGTAATAGAGGTTCAAATCCGGTTCGGTTTGGCGTACTCGGTTCCGTTCAGGCATATGGTGCTCAAAATCCCCATTCGGTTAGGCTCCATCACATTCCCTTGGTTCGGTTCAGATTCATCATCTCCGTGCGGTTCGGTTCGAGTTCATCATCTCTGTGCAGTTCGGTTCTACTCCATCTCGTTCCGGTTCGGCGCTCCATTCCAACTCCAGCTCCATACAAGTGGCCTTCCTTATTGCCGTGTTTTCTCCTATGCCACGCTCCGGTCTGGTCCCTTCTCCAATCCGATCTGATCTCCCTTCTCCGATCCGATCCGTAATCCTGGCACTTTTCCAACGAGCTTGTTACGTCTAATCTCACCATATGATGGCGTTTTCAACCATTCTAACTTTACTAAACAGTCAAAAAACATCTCAAACAACAGTAACAACATATAGATTTAACCAACAACATCAAAACTTCAAGCATATAGCTTAATTTAGGTCAAATATACCAAAAAGCATGATTTTCTTCTAAATCCCCTTAACCATGTTTAACAATAGGATTAGCAAACTTAATACAAATTAACCCAAACTTTTATCAGAGATATAAAATAATATTTTAGAATTTTTACATATTTTTCCATATTTTTCTGAGTCATAATTTCGATAATTATCACTAATCATCCCTAATCAGTCGTAATTAGTGTAAAAACATGCTAATCAATCACCTTAGCCAAAAATAAATTATAGATCTGAAAACTCCACTGATTTGGGTTGAATTCCTATGCATTCCAGTAGCTCTATCTCGATTTCGATGCTAATCCGCCTTAATTTGATGTAGATTTTCTTATTATATGATTAGGAAGTGATTAGGGATGAATTTAGAAGGTGGAGGCCATTACTAGGGTAAGAGGAATGTTTGTGGCGGCTAGAAAAAATGAAATGTTTTCTCTTATCCTTTCAGTCCTCCCATAACCCTAATCCCGAAATGGGTTATGGGCCTAACAACTAATCACCTAATTAAGCCCGGTTACGCTGTTTTTCACCTTCCAAACCTTATTTCAGCCATATCTCCCAAATGTTAATTCCGTTTGATTAATGTGACCACTCTACGGAAAGGTAAGCCATCTTCCAAATCCAATGGAAGTGATTTTAGGTCAAAACTCCTTATCAATCAAAAGTTATAGGAAAAATAATATTTACCTAGGGTAAAACGGTAATTTAAAATTCGGCAAAAATCATGAACATGGGAAATGACTCTAGTAGTTGTTTCCCAAAGTTACACAACCATATGACTTCGTTTGAAAATAAAATAAATATTCTACGATCCTTCGATACGTAGAATGCGGGTCGTTACACTCTTCCCCCTTAAGAAGTTTCACCCCCGAAATTCCTTAATCAAAACATACGATGGTGGCCCGCATGCCTATCAATCGTTTACAAACAATCAAACATACATAACAACTCAACAAGCCTATCCTAGCATGCGGTTTACAAACAAGGGAATAAATATATCGCGATTAAGACCTTACCAGGCAAATAGTTCTGGATATGACTTCCTTATGCTTTCCTCGGTTTCCCAAGTACAGTCATTCTCGTTATCGCCCCAATGGACCTTGACTAGTTCCACCGTCTTTCTTTGAAGTTGATTCATATCGTGTCCGACAATACGAATCGTCCTATGGCTTTTAACTGCCTCAAATTCTGCCTCGATATCATCTAACTGATCTAGTGAAATGGTCATATCAAAATCATGCAAGAACTTCCTTAACTGGGAAACATGAAATACATTGTGAACCCCTGCTATCTTGTCAGGAAAACCAACCTTATACGCTAGATTCCCAATTGTTCGAGAACTGGGAATGGACCAACAAATCTTAGTGCTAATATACCTCTCCTATCAAATCGAATTACATTCTTCAATGGAGAAATCTTGACGAATACCATGTCACCAATGGAAAATTTCAAATCTCATCGTCTTTTATCAACATAAATTTTCTGCCTATCTTGGCCAGCCTTCATTCTCTGTTGAATAACCTTGATCTTGAATTTTCTCTTATTACATCATGCCCAATCACAAATTTCTCACTGGTTTCCAACCAACATGATGGTGAGTTACACGGTCTCCCGTTCAAGGCTTCAAATGGAGCCATACCAATGCTGGACTGATAACTATTATTATATGCGAACTCAACCAGATGCAAATGGTCATCCCATGATCCACCAAAATCCAATATACAAGCCCTCAAAAGATCCTCTAATACACGATTTACCCTCTCCGTTTGACCATCGGTTTGAGGATGATATGCGTTACTGAGATGTAATTCTGACCCGAAAGCCTCTTGTAAGCTCTTATAAAACTCACTAGTAAATAATGGATCTCGGTCACATACGATACCTTTATGTACTCAATGAAATCTCACTATCCATTTCATATACAGTTCTGCTAACTTAGTTGTCGTTCTGTTCGATTTGACCAGTATAAAGCTTGCACTTGTGGTCAGTCGATCCACAATCACCCAAACACTATCACGACCTGGTTTAGTCCTTGGTAAACTGTCGATGAAATCCATCGAGATTTGTTCCCTTTTCCATTTGGGAATTTCTAATGGTTGTAACAAACCAATAGGCTTCTTTTGCTCGGCTTTAACTAACCGGCAGTTCATGCACTTGGATATAAACTTCCCAACATCTCTCTTCATCGTTTCCCAGTAGTAGGTCTGGTTCATGTCTCGATACATTTTGTTACCACCAGGATGTATAGTCAGTTTCGAGTGATGACACTCCCTAAGAACTTCATTTTTCAATCCATTAACGTTGGGTACAACTAGCCTTCCATTCTTCCGAAGCCATCCTTCTCGATCAAGACCATACTTGTTCATTCTCTCGCTGTCGATACCCATCTCCCACTTGGAGATGATTTCTAATAGGTTTGAATCATCTCTCTGACTGGAACCAATCCGTTCAATCAAGGTTGGCTTGACCGTCAAACTTGCTAACATCTCTAGATCTAATTCACACTTATGTCTGAAATCATATCCTGCGATATACACCAGTTGCTTCCATTCCAGAATCATGGCCCCTAAAATGGCAAGTCTCCTACTCAATGCATCAGCTACCGCATTTCCCTTCCCGGGTGTGTATGCGATATTGAAATCATATGAAGCCAAGAACTCTAACCATCTCTACTAACGAAGATTTAAATCCTTTTGAGAGAAAAGATACTTTAATGATTTATGATTGGTAAACAACTCAAATCTTTCTCCCAAGAGATAGTGTCTCCACATCTTTAACGCGAACACAATCGCTTCCAATTCCAAATCATAGATATGATAACTTTTCTCTTGCGGTTTCAGTTGCCGACTAGCATAAGCTATATCCCTACCTCCTTGCATCAGTACAACACATAGTCCGGTAACACAGGCATTCGTGTATACCATCATCTCTTCATTCCGTTTAGGAATAAATAACACTGGTGCACACGTTGACTGTTCCTTTAGGCTGTTATATGCGTTCTCACACCTTTCGTCCTAGATGAAAGTCTGATTCTTCTTGGTCAACTGAGTTAACAGTACCGCTATCTTGGAGAAGTCTTGGATAAACTTACGATAATCCAGCAAACCCCAAGAAACTTCTCACGTCCGTTGCATTCTAGGGCGTAGACCAATGCTGCACAGTTGCCACCTGCGTAGGATCCACGACAATACCATTCTCTGAAACAAAATGGCCAAAGAACCTCACTTCCCTCCTCCAGAAGTGGTACTTAGAAAATTTTGCTTTTAATTGCTGTTTCCTTAACACCTCCATCACTGTCCTCAAATGTTCCTTGTGTTCTTCCTCTGTCCTCGAATAAACTAAGATATCGTCCATGAAAATAAGAACAAACTTATTCAAATGATCTATGAAAACCTTATTCATAAGATCGACGAAATATGGTGGTGCATTGGTCAAACCGAATGGACCAACCGCTCTTAGAATCCATACGGCGTCCAAAATGCCGTTTTAGGTATACTCCCAGTAGCGACTCAGAACTGATGAAAACCAGTCGCAAGATCTGATTGGGAGAACACTCTAGCTCCATTCAACTGATCAAACAAATCATCTGTCCGTGGAAGAGGAAAATTATTCTCCCTCGTCACCTTATTCAACTCGCGGTAGTCCACACACAATCGAAGGGAACCATCTGCCTTAGTAGCAAATACAACTAGTGCTCCCCACTCAGAAACACTCCTTCGGATAAATCCCTTCTTCAAAAGATCGCCAACTTGCACTTTGAGCTCTCGCTACTCCCTTAGCGCCATACGACGAAATGGCATCACTATAGGTCCGGCATCTTTCACTAAATCAATCCGAAACTCGATCTCTCGGTGTGGTGGAAGTCCGGTCACTTCCCCGAAGATGTCCGGATTGTCGCCAGCAATAGGCACATCTAATAACTCATCATGCGGGATGTCGAGGGAATTTAGAAAGCTAGCCATCAACCCATCACTAGGTAGGCGACAAAATAGTACCCTTCGCCCATCATCCGCTCTAATGGTCACCAAAGACCCCTCACAGTCTACACCACCCCATACCTTTTGAGCCAATCGACTCCCAAAATAATGCCAAACCCAGTAAAGCCCAAAACAAAGCAATTACAAGCAAACATACTTCCATCACTCGATAAGACCAATTTACGACAAATTATACTAAGGTTAGTTGAACCATCGATCGGGTTCGTCACAACCAAAGGTCTATCGACAATCTCGGGTTCCAATACCAATCTATCTACCAGGTCACTAGATACGTAGGAATAGGAAGACCCAGTGTCAAACAATACTCAAACAGGAACATCATAAATGGAAAGCATACCTTGAATGACGACATTAATTCCTTTCTCCGCTGCGGTTGGGGAATTCGATGAAGAAGGAACAGGTTGATAGCATATGCTTTCACAATCTTCTTCTCTTTAGGAGATTGTGGACATTTATCCTTGTGATGTCCCACTTGGCCGCAACTGAAGCACCTCCTGTCTGCTGGCTTTGCTCGGATTCTTTGGCATTGTAGCCCTTCTTGCCACAGCTATAGAACTCTACATCTTTCTTATTCTTCTTTTTCTGGCCATCCTTGGTTTGGTTATGTTTCCACTTATTATGGGAATTATTCTTTCCTCCACCGCATGCCTGCGGCTTTGGCTCCTCTGCAGATGTAACAACAACCTCAGTCTTTGATTTAGGGTAAAGGCTTTCTGATCTCAATGGTTTCCCCACAACAGATTCAAAAGTCTCATCGATGTGGTTTATAATTCTTTCCCCCAAGTACTCATCTAAGCCGGTTATGAACTTCCCGTTCTTCTTCTCGGCAGTATCGATAAGATATAATCCATACTTCAATAAAGTATCAAACTCAACAATATATTCCAAGACTGCCCTACCATTCTGCTTAAGCTCTAAGAATTTCCTAAACAATTCCGATTTCTGAGCAGCTGCAATAAACTTTTCACTAAAGCGAATTCTAAACCGATTCCAAGTAACTTGATGCTCGGTAGTAGCTGCTTTAATAGCATTCCACTAATTCATAGCCCTTCCTGGAAGTTGACGCGATGCTAACTTTCTTTTCATAAATTGCAGATTTTCTTATTTAATTCAAAATTTTCCTTTTTACCGTACCATTATCATTTTTGGACAGACAGATTTGATATTTTTAATTGTTCAAAGAGTATAATAGTAAATAATTTTTTCTTTTCAAATAAAATGTTTCTTTTAGAGCATTTTATTTTTATTTTTTAGAAATAATATTTTATTCATCTGGATAATCTTTAAGAGCCATAAAATTATTCTTTTAAGATGCCATGTTGCTTTTCCAAATCAATTTTTTCTTTTCTCAATTTCTCACTTTCAAGTTCAACATATTTCATATTTTCAGAAATAATGAAATTAAGCTTACTAACTATTGATCATTATTATTGTTTTACTAAAATTTATAAAGTATAAATTATCTTCTTTTAGTCCTCACTTGTTGTAGCTTTGTTTGTACCGTACTTTCACCTAGTAGTATTTTGATCATATTCTTTTTTGGTCATTATTCTATGGCGTAGTGACAATCAATAAAATTTCAGATTCTAATACCAATTGTTAAGTTGATAAAGCATTGATGAATAGTTGTTATGCACTGTATTGATGATTTAAAAATATATAGATACTGAATTGAAGCATTAATGATCGCCATAATAATATAAACATAATAGCAGTAGAGAATATAAATTACGCAATCAATTTTATACTGATTTGTACATCCAGTCATACGTTCAGTCTCAAAATATTTCTGGAATTTTACTAACAACACCCTCATGTAACCTGGAGGAATAAACTCCTGAGTAGTCAAACAAGATTTCTACACACTTGTCCAAGCAGCCAAATGGTAGTTTGCCTAAGCAATTGAACATGACTATAAGCCTTTCTTGAGCAACTAAACAGGACTTTGCTTGAGCAATATAATAAGATTTCATTCACTTCTTGAGCAACTACATAAGACTACAACATATTCTTTTACAATGGAAATAAAAAATAACTATATATTGTGTCTTTAATGCACTATATAGTCGCAATGTAGTACAACTTCTATGCCCTTCAAAAATGATAAGGCATAATGAGTGTTTAAAGTTTGGGAAGTAGATTTGGATTAGATTTGAATTTTGTAAATTGAAGTAACTCTGAACTCAATTTTCTTCTAGAAAAAATATGTATGGAATTTGGGGTGTTTAGAAGCAATATAAGAGCGATTTTGTGTAATAACCCGGAAATCTAAGCCAATTTAAAATTTTTATTTTGGCAATTTTAGTGAATTTTGAGTATTTAAAATGAATTATTTAAATAATAACAACGAGAAATTTATTTTGAATAGAATTAGAACGTATATATTTATATAAATCATCGTTAGAATATAAATATTTTATTTTAATTATAAAAGGAATTGAAAATGGCGTGGTAGTTTGAAAATTCGATTACAAATTTCAAATGAATGTACAAGATTCAAAATAAACTGGATTTTGGCGAAACCAAAAATATTAGAATTTAATTGAAAATATCTTTCTAACGAATCTGGAAAATTGAAATTTCATAGAAGGGATAAAAAATTATGCCCAGTTGAAAATTCAGAATAGTGGCTACGGAATTCTGGCCCTTAAAAATGGAAATTTTGCAAACGACCTCTATTTTTGATGAAACCACTTTTGTTGGATCTGAGATGTCGAATTATTGCTAGATTCCAAAATTCATAATTTTTCGAATCAATATGTGAGCGTGGCAAAAAAAAAACATATTTTAACAATTTCAGTCAATTTCGATCGACCAGAAAATGACCATTTTCAAACGATCTCAGAATTTAACGAAATTAGATTTGTTAGGACCGTATCGTCAATAAGAAGCTAGAAACAATTTTTCTGGAATTTTTAAAGTCAGTATGTGGCCCTGGTAAATTAAAATGTGCGTTTAAATTGAATATATACTGATTTATATTTTAATTAAGTGGAAATGGGTCGAAATGATCGAATTAGCTTACGATACATATCCCATTGCGTTCGGAATAGGGGTAATGTGCTATGGACGACAGTCGGTGGGTTCGATTTTGGGTTCAAATAAAAATGGGCCTTTTATTTTGAATAAATTTAATATATAAAACTTCCTTTCTCTCTCCCCTTGCTAGGTCAACCCTCCCCTTTTTCATTGAATCGTTCAAATCAGAAAAGATAAAAAATAATATCTACAGAACGATGGAGGAGCCACCGCTCCCCCTCTGACATCGTCGCGCCCCCTCGGGCAACTGCCGCTCCACCGCGCCGCTATTAGCACCCCAGCGCCGCTCTTCTCTCCCCCTTTCTTCTCCAGTTAACAGACGCGCCCCCAAACCCTGACTAGAGATCACCAGAAGCCCACAACACAAGCTCCAAAAATCGAGACCCCATTCGAGCGCGCCACCATCAACGCGCCTCCCATAGGCGTTCACCCACACCCCCTTCGACGAGCCTCGCCGCAACAGCCACCTCCCCCCTCCTCCTTCGACAGTGAATGCCATTTCAATAAATTGGTGAGTTTTTTATTTATGTACTACATGGTTTTAATTTCAGTTTTCATTATAGAAGACTATGATTTTCATTATAGAAAACTATGATTTTTATATATTTTATATTATGAAGAAAGCTTTGATTTTTAAATTTAGAAAGCTTTGATTTTTTATATAGGAAGAAAGATTTGATTTTTATATGAATAGAATATAAAGATTAGATTAGATAAAAATATGAATTTTATTTTATAATTAGGGAATTAAAGATTTGATTTATAAAACATAAAGGTTCGATTTTTGTTTACATAAAGTAGCGATTTTTAAATTAACAAGGATGTGATTTTTACATTTGTAAAAATGTGATTTTTAATTTAGCAAAGAGTTAATATTTTTAATAGAGTAAAGACGTGATTTTTAATTATATAAAAACACGATTTTTAAATATTTAACTAATTAAAAATGGGATTTTTATATGAATTTTCTTTATATAAAAATATGATTTTTATATAAGAAGTGAAGTGATAGGAATATAATCTTTATATAGAAGATAGCGTTTTATAAATATGTTTTTTATTTAAGTAGCGTTATAAAAATTCAATTTTTATATAGGGATTAGCAAAGTAAAAATTCGATTTTTATTTATATAAAAGTAGAATAAAATTTTGATTTTCATTAAGAAGTTAGCGAATGGAAAAATCGAATTTTTATATATTCATATAGCGAAGAAAAATTCGATTTTTATATATTCATATAGGGAAGAGAAAATAGAATATATATATTTATAACAGTATAAAAATGTGATTTTTATCCATATAGCGTAGTTATAAAAATGTGATTTTTATATACATAGCAATAATATAAAAATGCGAACACGATGAAGATTTCTACATATGAAGAGTCGTGGCATTTGGTTTAGCTTATGGGTGAGAATTCCTCATTTTTATTTTGATTTCTAGTGTGAACTATATACTAGGATGCAGACGGTGCTTAGCCGCACCCGACACCCGTCGTCCACAGACCATGGATGACTTGGTTGTTTGATTGATGTGTTGTGAAATTTTACTGTGTGATGTGAAATGAATAAATATTTTATAGTTAAAAGTATAATTTTTAACGTGTATATAAAATAAATATTTATAAACAAATCGGACGATTTGTTTATGTACACACATTTGACTGATATTGATTGGGACGATAAATTTTACACATCACCCAACTGCACAAATAAAAATCTGTGTTTGTTGATTAGAAACCACACACGGGTATTGAGATGATATTTGACGTAAACTAATCCCGATTGTTTAGTTGTATGTCAATCGATGGATTGACAGACTGTGTAAGCGTTAATTATTTATATTTAATGCTTATGCAATTGTGTGGTGCACTTTGGATGATGATTGATTATTTGTCATTGCTATTATATACATATGTTGTATGGAATCCATATAAATAATATTATATGGTAATTGAGTGGGACTCATTCAAATTTAGAAAATTCACGTGTTGAATAAAATATATATCCATGTGTTGAATAATAGAAAATTAATGTGTTGAAGAAAATATTCATTTGTTGAATAAAATAACGAAGTTGTTGAAATATATAAAGCCGTGTTGATTAGATTTGCGCCATTTTGACGTGAACGATATCTATATTGATTTTATTCATTTTTATAATGAATATCGAAAAGGAATTGATTTCAAAATATAATATTTTGAATATACTATCATTTATATATAGATGATGTGGAATATTCAATTTTGATTTGAAATTGAATATGAAGTTGAAATCATTTTGAAAACGATTTATAAAATACGTTTTAAAAGGAAATCGACGAAATATATATAATATGTATATTATATAAATATAATGGCCTGAATAGAACGCGCAGCGCTGCGGCAGTTCGCGAATTTCGACCATTGATTTCGAATGGACATTACGGGAGATCCGACCGTCGGATTCTCCTAAAACTGGAACCGTTGGATTCGTATCAAAAAGAGCTTTCTAACAAATATTAGAGATTTGAAATCTAACGGTTGGATTTGGAATTATGTCCAAATCAAATTTGGAAAAGGTCGTTGTAAGTGCAGTTCGATGGCCGTTGATGGAAATCGACTGTACGGGCCTAGATAAAATTATTAAAAATAGTAATAATTTGTGTAAAATCATAAGAAATGATTTGTGAAGAATTGGGATGAAAAATTCAAATGTGAAAAGATAAAATAGTTTTGTATCGAAATGAACTAGTTTTGAACTAAAATTATAATCCCATTTATTTTTAAAATAAATATAGTGGATTTGAAAGGGTTATGAAAATAACCATAATTTCCAATGTATAAAGTGGAAATGGATTTGAATCGAAATTGTCTTTGGAATATTTCGATGCTGGATTTCGTGATTATGCAGATATTTATATGGAAATTTGAAAGATATATTTATATCGTTATTTCCAATACGATATTTGTTGGTCTTAGAATTTGATATCGAATATAAGCCGGTATATTTTCTATTCAGAGCCTTGTATTTAATACCAAATGGGATTTGGGTTTGTCGTGAATGGTGTCTTCATTAACACTGTTCTTAAACCCAATTGAGAAAAAGATTAAATCTTTTTATTTAGATTTAATGAAGTATACCAATTAAATGATATTTAATTGGAATTAAATTTGAATTGATTTTTGGGTTTATCGTGAACGGTGTTTTAAATAAAACTTGTTTTTTAACCCGATAATTAATGAAATGTGAATTGGGTTTATCGTGAACTATGTTTTAACGACATTCGTTCTTTAACCCGATTTTATAGTGAAATGTGATTTGGAATTTATAAATCTTTTGTTAAGATTTAAAGGAGTTTACAAAGTAAAGTTTTCCAATTTAATAAAATAAATTGGAATGGAATGGAATTCGATTTGGTAATAATCGAAGTGAATTTCTGTGGAGGAAGACAAATAATATATCTGGAATTTAAAAGGCTTTGCCGTTATTCCATTTATATTATTAGTCAGATATAGAAGTTTATATCGATTATATATATATATCGATTTGTTTTCCATGAAGATTCCATTGTTAATGGAATGTGATTCTGGGGTGTCGTGAATGGTATCTTTAATAATATTGTTCTTAGGCCTAATGGAGTTAAGGAAATCAGAAACTAACTAAGGATTAGCTAAGTTGAATGGTTTCTTGGGTATTGATCTGATGTTGGTTTCAACTTTCGGGGTTATTACTTAGGGAATTGTTCACTTGCTAATTTACGGTTAAAGGCTGATGGAATAGAATGTGATTTTGGGTTTATCGTGAACCATGTTTTTTTAATGACATTGGTTCTTTAACCCACTTAAAGACAGGATATGATTTCCCAAGAAAAATAATCATTATTATTGATTTTTGGGAAGATTAAAACCAAGTGGAGTTTTAATAAATCTTTAATTAGATTAAAATGATCGAGAATGGAGTATTACCAGTCTTGCTCCAGGCGATAGTTAAATCTTTAATTAGATTTAAACGTGAAATGGTAATTAAATTTACCGATAACACCGTGGTGTTAGATATGAAGTATTACCAGTTTTACGTTATGGGATAAATAGGATGGGATTGGGAAATTTAAAACAAATGATTACTTTGGTAAGGTTCGTTAATCCCAACTAGTTTGGATAAAGCATAATTTGGTTTGAATTGATATGCAAAGGAAGATTAAAGAATAAATTTAAGGAATTTATCTTTGATAAAATTAATGGGAACCTTTCCCAAAGTATAAGAATATTTGAATAAAAGAATATTCTGAATTAGAATGAGGCGTATGTTGTGTTTGTGTAACACTTGTTTATTATATACGCGAGTTATTCAGAAAGACCGGGTTTATCCCATTCTGAATAACTGATTCGACGATGTGTCGAGGATGAAGACGGTGGTCGAAGACCGGAGGTCTTCACATCGTTTGGATAATTACTGATTATCTTGATTGGGTTGTACACCCAAGAGGGGGAAATCAGTTGGTGTTCGTCCAGACGTACTTGGAGATCGATGGATATGCGAGGTACATGGTGCCTCCGGTTTCGTTCAGACCCAGGACGGACTTGTAAATGGACTGTGTGTTTGACATTGGATATCATTCTGTGTGATTGATGGATATCGGTTGCATAGAGAGATTTGTCTGTGTGGCATGCTAAGATGCAAATGATCAAGGCTTATGTTGAAAAGCAGAGTCTTGTGGTTGATGATCAAAGCACGTCCTGTGTGGCATAGCGTGTAGCGTTAATTCGCGAGCGTCACACCCACGTAGTGAACCAGAAACGGGAGAGGACATCAGGGAGGGAATGCATTTCTTTCTAGCTAGGGTGGTGTCAGTGACCTACCAGCCCTGACATTTATATTATTTTCACCTGTGTGGGTGTTGGATTGCGAGGCGCCTCAGATATATCGGTGACTATGTGGAGCCGATGGAGTCATTTGCCTCATTTACGCCCCAAAGGGCGGGGAAACGCAGTGTTCAGGCACTATAATCCACATCGGTGGACCGGCCCTGACGATTCATGGGCAGTTGCGACTGTTCCTGAGGTTCGGGCAAGAGAGTCTCGAATTTGGTAGAGGACGATCCCTTGCCTCGGTTCACAGATGGAAATCCAACTTCCAATACGCTACTTTGCGATTTTAGTTGTAAACCTATATATGGCGACATAGTGGTATGGGGCACTTATGCCGTCTATGATTGATACTTATGATTGAAATTGTTTTGACACTATACACTTATAGTCATAATAAAAGATGAAATTTAGTGTATCAAGCATTCTTTGGCTATTGTAAGGTAACACCCTATCCTCCGGCTTGTGTTGCATTGTGTAATGGGAACTGGGTCTTATAATAGCTTCATTGTTCTTTATTTAGCATTGCGATGTTATTTTATGCACTGGTATTATTGGGAGGAAACCCGTTCCGTGTTATACGGCGTGGTCCGTTCATTTACCCAACATTAAAATAAAGATAAATAATTGTTTTAGTTCTCACACCAGTCACATGACTGACCTGGAGTTTATTGTTTTAACCTAAACTCTGGGTGCCCTTTTTTTGACACGGGCAACTAGTAGTTTTGGTTTTGCAGATTTATATTCACAGGATCCTGGTTTATAGCTGGAATGATACTCAGAAAGCTCTATATCCGTTTATTACTTTCAGTTGTGTTTTGTATTATTTTTCCGCTGCTATGTAATGTATTGTAATCTCTGATATTTTTCTGTTGTGTAATATTTATTTATACTCTGTATATTCTTGTATTCAAATAGAAATTGTTGTAATAAGCAATGAAATGTTCTTCTGTTTGTGTCTTGATGTGGCTTGTTCTCAAAACAATCAGGGGTTTCGAACGGTCTTGGTCGGTTTAGCGATCGATTTGGTCCGGGCGAAATCTGTATCGTTACATTTGGTATTAGAGCTTTGGTTTACAGAGCTCGAAAACAAGACACATTAGAACCATACGAAAGAATTCATCAGAGATTGGATTAGTAATATCCAATGGGAATGACTCGTTAGAGATGGATCAACAGTATCCTAGAACGAGTGTGAAGTGTATATTTTTGAAATGAAAACGAAGTTTGTTTTGAAAATTTAAATTAATTATACGTATTTGCATATTTAGTTGTATTGATTTGGACAATCAAGTATATAAAGATTTTGTATATACGTCCGATCCACGTGTATTCGAAGTTTTAATATACTGGATAGATGTAGAATCACACTCTAGTCGCCCGGAGATGATTTTGATGATGGAGCTCCATTATCAGAATTTATATTCGAGTTTCGAAAGTGGGATTTCTGTATATTTCCAATTGACTGGTGTGAGAACCAAAGCTAGATAGGGCTTATTGTTGTGATTTGGCATCAAAAATCTGATTTTTTGACTATATCAAAGTTATGAATTTGAAAAGCTAATCAACTAATTGATTGCTGATTGTGTTGTTTGATTATTGGTTGATTAATTAAAATTTGAACCATTTAGCCAAATTGAACCAAATAGTGAGTTGTATTGAAAATTAGTCGCATTTGCATGCATATACAAAAACTTACATTAAACAGGTCATAGCAAGGAGGCTAGAGCAGAGGAATAAAATTGTTTGCCCAACAAATAGGTACATGTTTATTTTATTTCTTGGGTTTTTGATGATTTTATGAGCCGATTGGCTGTTTCTTTTTCTTTTTGGACCGATGAGGGCCATGAGAGGCTATTTGAAATATTCTGAAGCTCCCTGTGCAGGGGAGGTTATGGCGAAATTTTTCAAAAATTTACGGCGTTAACCAAATTTTTGAAAAATTTGAAAAGTTCTTAGAAACTGAAAAGTTGAAGAGCTTAAGCCATAATGAAAATACTGGAAGTTGAGTTGGTTTGTAAAACAACTTTCAGTTTCGTTCCTTTTCGAGGACGAAAAGTTTTAAGTGGGGGAGATTGTAATAACCCGGAAATCTGAGGCAATTTAAAAGTTTTATTTTGGCAATTTTAGTGAATTTTGAGTATTTAAAATGAATTATTTTAAATAATAATGACGAGAAATTTATTTTGAATAGAATTAGAACGTATTTATTTATATAGATCATCGTTAGAATATAAATATTTTATTTTAATTATAAAAGGAATTGAAAATGGCATGGTAGTTTGAAAATTCGATTTCAAATTTCAAATGAATGTACAAGATTCAAAATAAACCAAATTTTGGAGAAACCAAAAATATTAGAATCTATTTGAAAATATCTTTCCAACGAATCCGGAAAATTAAAATTTCATACCGGGGATAAAAAGTTATGCCCAGTTGAAAATTCAGAATAGTCGCAATGGAATTCTGGCCCTTCAAATGGAAATTTTGCAAACGACCTCTGTTTTTGACGAAAGCACTTTTGTTGGATCCGGGATATCGAATTATTGCTAGATTCCAAAATTCATAATTTTTCGAATAAATATGTGAGCATGGCAAAAGAAAACATGTTTTAACAGTTTCAGTCAATTTCGATCGACCAGAAAATGGCCATTTTTCAAACGATCTCAGAATTTGATGAAATTAGTTTTATTAGGACCGTATCGTCAATACGAAGCTAGAAATAATTTTTTTAGAATTTTTAAATTCAGTATGTGGCCTCGGTAAATTAAAATGTGTGTTTAAATTGAATATATACTGATTTATATTTTAATTTAGCGGAAACGGGTCGAAACGATCGAATCAGCTTACGATACATATCCCATTGCGTTGGGAATAGGAGTAATGTGCTATGTACGACAGTCGGTGAGTTCGACTTGGGGTTCAAATAAAAATGGACCTTTTACTTTGAATAAATTAAATATATAAAACTTCCTTTCTCTCTCCTCTTGCTTAGTCAACCCTCCCCTTTTTCATTGAATCGTTCAAATCAGAAAAGATAAAAAAAATCAATAGAACAATGGAGGAGCTTCCGCTCCCCCTTTGACATCGTCGTGCCCCCTCAGGCAACTGCCGCTCCACCACGCCACCCTCAGCAACCTGACGCCGCTCTTCCCTCCCCCCTTCTTCTTCAGTTAACAGACGCACCCCCAAACCCTAACTAGAGATCGCCAGAAGCCCACAACGCTAGCTCCAAAAATCGAGACCCCATTCGAGCATGCCACTACCAACGCGCCACCCACAGGCGTCTCCCCACACCCCGTCCGACGAGCCTCGCCGCAGCAGCCAATTCCCCCACCCAATTCCACCTTCGACAGTGAACACCATTTCATTAAATTAGTGAGTTTTTAATTTATGTACTACATGGTTTTAATTTCAGTTTTCATAATAGAAAACTATGATTTTCATTATAGAAAACTATGATTTTTATATATTTTATATTATGAAGAAAGCTTTGATTTTTAAATTTAGAAAGCTTTGATTTTTTATGTAGGAAGAAAGATTCGATTTTTATATGAATAGAATATAAAGATTAGATTAGATAAAAATATGAACTTTATTTTATAATTAGCGAATTAAAGATTTGATTTATAAAACATAAAGGTTCGATTTTTGTTTACATAAAGTAGTGATTTTTAAATTAACAAGGATGTGATTTTTACATTTGTAAAAATGTGATTTTTAACTTAGCAAAGAGTTAAGACTTTTACTAGAGTAAAGACATAATTTTTAGTTATATAAAAAAATGATTTTTATATATGTAACTAATTAAAAATGGGATTTTTATATGAATTTTCTTTATATAAAATACGATTTTTATATAAGAAGTGAAGCTATAGGAATATAATCTTTGTATAGAAGATAGCGTTTTAAAAATATGTTTTTCATTTAAGTAGTGTTATAAAAATTTGATTTTTATATAGGGATTAGCAAAGTAAAAATTCGATTTTTATTTATATAGAAGTAGAATAAAAATTCGAATTTTATTAAGAAGTTAGCGAATGGAAAAATCGGATTTTTATATATTCATATAGCGAAGAAAAATCCGATTTTTATATGTTCATATAGCGAAGAGAAAATAGAATTTATATATATATATAGCAGTATAAAAATGTGATTTTTATCCATATAGCGTAGTTATAAAAATGTGATTTTTATATACATAGCAACAATATAAAAATGCGATTTTTATATATGTAGTGAATACGGACAACGAAAGTGACAAAAGGAAACACGACGAAGATTTCTACATATGAAGAGTCATGGCATTTGGTTTAGCTTATGGGTGAGAACTCCTCACTTTTATTTTGATTTCTAGTGTGAAATATATATCAGGATGCAGACGGTGCTTAGCAGCACCCGACACCCATCGTCCACAGACCATGGATGACTTGGTTGTTTGATTGATGTGTTGTGAAATTTTATTGTGTCATGTGAAATGAATAAATATTTTATAGTTAAAAATATAATTTTTAACGTGTATATAAAATAAATATTTATAAACAAATCGGACGATTTGTTTATGTACACACATTTGAGTGATATTGATTGGGATGATAAATTTTACACATCGCCCAACTGCACAAATAAAAATCTGTGTTCGTTGATTTGAAACCTCGCACAGGTATTGAGATGATATTTGACGTACACTAATCCCGATTGTTTAGTTGTATGTCAATCGATGGGTTGACAGACTGTGTAAGCATTAATAATTTATATTTAATGCTTATGCACTTGTGTGGTGCACTTTGGATGATGGTTGATTATTTATTATTGCTATTATATACGTGTGTTGTATGGAATCCATATAAATAATATTATATGGTAATTGAGTGGGTCTCATTCCAATTTAGAAAATTCATGTGTTGAATAAAATATATATTCATGTGTTGAATAAAAGAAAATTCATGTGTTGAAGAAAATATTCATTTGTTGAATAGAATAACAAAGTTGTTGAAATATATAAAGCCGTGTTGATTAGATTTGCGCCATTTTGACGTGAACGATATCTATATCGATTTTATTCATTTTTATAATGAATATCGAAAAGGAATTGATTTCAAAATATAATATTTTGAAAATACTATCATTTATATATCGATGATGTGGAATATTCAATTTTGATTTGAAATTGAATATGAAGTTGAAATCGTTCTTAAAACGAATTTAAAATGATTTATAAAATACGTTTTAAAAGGAAATCGACGAAATATATATAATATAAATAAATTATATTATATATATATAAAGGCCTGAATATAACGCGTCGCGTTGTGGCAGTTCGCGAATTTCGACCATTGACTTCGAATGGATGTTCTGGGAGATCCGACCGTCGGATTCTACTAAAACCAGAACCATTGGGTTCGTATTGAAAATATCTTTCTAACGAATATTAGAGATTTGAAATCTGACAGTTGGATTTGGAATTATGTCCAAATCAAATTTGGAAAAGGTCGCTGTAAGTGCAGTTCGATGGCCGTTGATGGAAATCGACTGTACGGGCCTTGATAAAATTATTAAAAATAGTAATAATTTGGGTAAAATCATAAGAAATGATTTGTGAAGAATTGGGATGAAAAATTCCAAATTTGAAAAGATAAAAATAGTTTTTTATCGAAATGAACTAGTTTTGAAATACATTTATAATCCCTTTTATTTTTAAAATAAATATAGTGGATTTGAAAGGGTTTTGAAAATAACCAGAATTTCCATTATATAAAGTGGAAATGGATTTGAACCGAAATTGTCTTTGGAATATTTCGATGTTGGATTTCGTGATTATGCAGATATTGTTATGGAAATTTGAAAGACATATTTATATCGTTATTTCCAATACGATATTTGTTGGTCATAAAATTTGATATTTAATATAAGCCGATATATTTTCTATTCAGAGCCTTATATTTAATATCAAATGGGATTTGGGTTTGTCATGAATGTTGTCTTCATTAACACTGTTCTTAAACCCAATTGAGAAAATGATTAAATCTTTTTATTTAGATTTAATGAAGTATACCAATTAAATGATATTTAATTGGAATTGAATTTGAATTGATTTTTGGGTTTATCATGAACGGTGTTTTAAATAACACTTGTTCTTTAACCCTATAATTAATGAAATGTGAATTGTGTTTATCGTGAACTGCGTTTTAACGACATTCGTTCTTTAACCCGATTTACAGTGAAATGCGATTTGGAATTTATAAATCATTTGTTAAGATTTAAAGGAGTTTCCAAAGTAAAGTTTTCCAGTTTAATAAAATAAATTGGACTGGAATGGAATTCGATTTGGTAATAATCGAAGTGAATTTCTGTGGAGGAAGACAACTAGTATATCTAGAATTTAAAAGACTTTGTCATTATTCCAATTATATTATTAGTCGGATTTGGAAGTTTATATCGATTATATATATCGATTTGTTTTCCATGAAGATTTCATTGTTAATGGAATGTGATTTTGGGTTGTCGTGAGTGGTATATAATATTGTTCTTAGGCCCAACGGAGTTAAGAAAATCAGAAACTAACTAAGGATTAGTTAAGTTGAATGGTTTCTTGGGTATTGATCTGATGTTGGTTTCGGCCTTCGGGGTAATTACTTAGGGAATTGTTCACTTGCTAATTTACGGTTAAAGGCTGATGGAATAGAATGTGATTTTGGGTTTATCGGGAACCGTGTTTTTAAATGACATTGGTTCTTTAACCCAGTTAAAGACAGGATATGATTTCCCAAGACAAATAATCATTAATACTGATTTTTGGGAAGATTAAAACAAAGTGGAGTTGTAATGAATCTTTAATTAGATTGAAACGATCGAGAATGGAGTATCACCAGTCTTGCTCCAGGCGATAGTTAAATCTTTAATTAGATTTAAACGTGAAATGGTAATTGAATATACTGATAACACCGTGGTGTTAGATATGAAGTATTACCAGTTTTACTTCGTGGGGTGAATAGGTTGGGATTGGGAAATTTAAAATAAATGATTACTTCGGTAAGGTTCGTTAATCCCGACTAGTTTGGATAAACCATAATTTGGTTTGAATTGATATTCAAAGGAAGATTAAAGAATAAATTTAAGGAATTTATCTTTGATAAAATTAATGGGAACCTTTCCCAAAGTATAAGAATATTTGAATAAAAGAATATTCTGAATTAGAATGAGGCGTATGTTGTGTTTGTGTAACACTTGTTTATTATATACGCGAGTTATTCAGAAAGACCGAGTTTATCCCATTCTGAATAACTGATGAAGACCGTGGTTGAAGACTGGAGGTCTTCACATCGTTTGGATAATTACTGATGATCTTGATTGGGCTGTACACCCAAGAGGAGGGAATCAGTTGGTGATCGTCCAGACGTACTTGGAGATTGATGGATATGCGAGGTAAAAAGTGCCTCCGGTTTCGTTCGGACCAAGGACGGACTTGTAAATGGACTGTGTGTCTGACATTGGATATCATTCTGTGTGATTGATGGATATTGGTTGTATAGAGTGGTTTGCCTATGTGGCATGCCAAGATGCAAATGATCAAGGCTTCTGTTGAAAAGCAGAGTCTTGTGGTTGATGATCAAAGCACGGCCTGTGTGGCATAGCTTTGTGTAGCTTTATTTCACGAGCCTCACACCCCGGTAGTGAACCAGAAATGGGAGAGGACATAAGGGAGGGCATGCGTTTCTTTCTAGCTAGGGTGGTGTCAGTGACCTACCAGCCCTGACATTTATATTATTTTCACCTGTGTGGTTGTTGGATTGCGAGGCGCCTCAGATATATCGGTGACTATGTGTAGCCGATGGAGTCATTTGGCTCATTTACGCCCCAAAGTGTGGGGAAACGTAGTGTTCAGGCACTATAATCCATATCGGTAGACCAGCCCTGACGATCCATGGGCAGTTGCGGCTGTTCCTGAGGCTCGGGCTAGAGAGTATCGAAATCGGTAGAGGACGATCCCTTGCCTCGGTTCACAGATGGAAATCCAACTTCCAATTGGCGACTTTGAGTTTTAGTTGTAAACCTATATATGGCGACATAGTGGTATGGGGAACTTATGCCGTCCATGATTGATACTTGTGATTGAAATTGTTTTGACACTATACACTTATAGTAATAATAAAAGATGAAATTTTGCGTATTAAGCATTCTTTGGCTATTATAAGGTAAAACCCTATCCTCCGGCTTGTGTTGCATTATGTGAAGGGACCTGGGTCTTATAATAGCTTCATTGTTCTTTATTTAGTATTGCATTGTTGTTTTGTGCATTGGTATTCTTGGGAGGAAACATGTTCCATGTTATACGGCGTGGTCCCTTGATTTACCTAACTTTAAAATAAAGATAAATAACTGTTTTAGTTCTCATACTAGTCACGTGACTGACCTGGAGTTTATTGTTTTAACCTAAACTCTAGGTGCCCTTTTTTTGACACGGTCAGCTAGTAGTTTTGGTTTTGCAGATTTATATTCACAGCATCCTGGTTTATAGCTGGAACGATACTCGGAAAGCTCTGTATCCTTGTATTACTTTCAGTTGTGTTTTGTATTAGTTTTCCGCTGCTATGTAATGTATTGTAATCTCTGATATTTTTCTGTTGTGTAATATTTATTTATGCTCTGTATATTCTTATACTCTGATGGAAATCGTTGTAATACGCAATGAAATGTTCTTCTGTTTGCGTTCCGATTTGTCGTGTTCTCAAAATAATCAGGGGTTTAGAACGGTCTTGGTTGGTCTAGCGATCGATTCAGATCGAGCGAAATTCTTAATCGTTTGATTTTGAGAAGGGAATTATAGTTTTTTTAATTGAGAATTCCACGAGGCTTATATAAGAGTGAAAGAAAGCCAAGAAATAGCGCGCCCTCTATGAAAATTGTTTTGGAAAAATGCATCCATATGAAAGTTTGTAACTCCTCAAAAATTGTGTGATTGGGCACTTCAACAATTCATTTTAAGTCACTTACATTTGACCATTTGTAGCATCCATTCAATTAAAGTTATAACACAGTGATGGAGTGCATAGCTTTGTTGTGAGAGGTTCTAAGTCTAAATTTTTGAGTTAACGGTTCTCTCGGAGTTAAGGGAATTTGATATCATGAAAGTCCATTAGAGCATTTTCTAGGCCAAAAACTCAGGATAGCTCTTGATGATCACTTGTTAACTACAAATGTGGTAAATACCCTAAAGTAGATAACTCATCGTAGAATCCTTGGCTGAGTAAGATTTGATTAGATTGTACTTTCTGTATCTTGAGAAAACTAGGGTATCCATTAAATGACAAATGGTTCTGGTAAGTAGTTTTTAGATGAATTTTCAAATGTTGGAGATATCTTTTAATCTTGTCGATAACTTATAGTGCTTTTTGAAAGAATATCCCTATTGAATAAAAAGACATATATTAAGATGATAGAATCTTAGAGTTGAAATGCCTTTTATTCTCAAGATCTTGATCTGAATTGATTATATCCTATTAGCCTAGTGGTAACAAGGTTGAATAAAATCCAAAGATTCCTCCTTGATTTGGATATATTTGGTTTCACCAATGTAGTGCCTTTCTACTAACTCTAAGGATTTTAATTAGATCCTTTCATTAGTATAGTATTACTTGATCTCTTGTTGGTATATTGTTAGATGATTCCTTTCGCTTACGTAGTTAAGTTTCTTCAAGATCACTGGTCAGAGGACTTTGTATTATTTGATTTAATACCCATGTAGATTAGCATTTCTATTAAGGGCTTAGCAGTTGTTGGTAAGGTTCATTCAGTTAGTAGATTTTTTTTAGTTAATTCTAGGGGTATTGGATTCTCACTGAATGCTAATCATAACCCTTCGAAAAGATACGGAAATCAATGAATGTTGTTAATTAGTGGCTTCTGGGAATATTACCTATTATTGTATTTCTTTGGAAACCTTCGAGGTGTTTAAGTATCAGGCAGATAAAGATTAGACCCCATTCAGTAGAGTTTTGATTACCATTTGCAGGTCAACTAGTCCTTCGGCGAGACCGAAGGCTATTTATTAGGAAGACTCCTTTCGAAGCTCAAACTTCCAAAGTTAGAATATAATAGTATAATAATTCAATGATAACCCTCATATTGCCTTAATTGATCGAAGTTGAATTCCTTCTACTAGTGATAGTTGGTGGTACAAAGAATTAAGTATTTTTCCCTGCCTTTAGGCCCGACGACCAGAAACTATACATACACACATGACCGGCTCATTATGTGGTTAAACAACTTAGAAGTGTCATCAAAATACTCAGTAATCTAGCCTAGATGGAGCTGTACAAGTATGGTTGTGTCTGCGCTTCAAAACTACTTAAAGATGGCCAAGTGTTTGGAATCGGTATTCACCAATCATTTGGATCAGTACATATCCCCAAGATAAAAACAACTCACCAAATCTATCCAACATCCTTAGGATTGGTATTCACGATTTCCTATCCTGGGATCAGAATACTTGCTTCATATCTCGGGGTCGTCATTCATATTTTATATCCCAGAGGTTCACGGATCACCGCACTTCTAAGCCTTCACATTTGGTGTCCCGAAACCAACCTCCATATTTCGTAACCCAGTCTCCTCCTCTACGTTTTGTATCCTAAATATAGCAATGTCAAGGATCGAAGCAAAACTTCATGGAAACAGGGATCAATGCAAAATACTTCGTATTGTGGGATATGAAAACAGGAAAGGAGAAGAAACCAAGGGCTTCGAAGTGGCTCAAAAATGACTTAGTCCAAAAAGATTGGACCGATCCCGGGATCGGTACCATTGTCGAAAGAAGAAGAATGTGGGCCACATGACTACGTGCCCTATTCCTACTTTCTCCTTCTTTCTATAAGTACCCCACATTCTGCTACCAAAAAATGGTCGAATTTTTTCTCTCTTGACACTTTGTTATGAAGATATAGCATATTTGACTCCCAAGTTAGATCCAACACACTGGAAATGAGAAATTTAGCTCTTTTTAGACACTTTGACCTTTTGGGCTACGTTGGCATTTTGAGGAGAAAAATTCTAACTTAGACCCATTTGAACTTGCTTTCCACTATTTTCATTATTATTGCTTGGAATTATTGTTTCTACCATTGTACTCTAAATATTGAAGTGAATAAAAAGTAAGACCTTCAAAGTGGACGTTGGTTCTCATGGATCGAACCACTATAAACAATGTGTGAGTTACCTTCCTGCATTAATTTCCATATTGGATGCTTGGTTTCATTGCCTTGGAACTCGTTGGATGTTTTTGCCAACTTTTTGAACTCAACATTATGGTGCTCTCACTTAGAACCGAAGGCTCCCCCTTTCCTACTTTTCTTCTACCAAGCTTACCGAAATTGTGGAGAAAGGAAAATCTTCTTTAGTTGGGCCCTCTACTATTAGCTAGGAAAACTTGACTCCGCATCATCCTTCAGAAGGTATAACTGCCAAGGATATGGAAACTTCCTCCAATCCCGAGGCCTTATTCACCCAAGCTCAATTCTTTGAAGTGACCATGAAGTTGGAGGAAACCCAAAGATCACTTAACGACCAAATTAAGTAAAACATTATTTAATGCAAAGGCTGCAACAGAGCGCCATAAGGATATCACGCGTTTTCAAGCCAATAAAGCTACTAAGGCCCCCTCAGTATATCTTGGAAAGCTCCTCTTCCTACACTACCACAATAACCATAGTCAGAGGAGAATAATTAATGATAATGGTGCTACGATTACTATTAGTAAGGGAGCACTTCGTCCTGACTACTCTCAGTTAGGGACTAGTATTGATTCTTGAACTAGCACCCAACCCTCTGCAAAGCAAACTCCATTCAGAAATTGTTTCCAACACAACAAGGGCTAGCAATTTGAACCGAGAACCAAAAACCCGAACCGAACCTCATGGGTCTCGGGTCGGGTTTAGGTGATGAAAAATAGCATTATGACCGGATCAAACCCGACCCGAAAGATCCTACCAAAAAAGCATTGAAATATATGTATTTTTAGTGTTATTATTCAGCCGGACCTGAACCGACTCGAACCGAAGCTCGGGTCGGGTCGGGTCCAGATTTTTGAAATGTATAGTTTAGACCCGAAAAAACTCAACCCGCCTAGAATCAGACCCGACAGGTCAGGTCCGGGTCCATCGGGTCGGGTCTAATTGCCAACCATAAACACAACTGACTGCACATCAGGCTTAATGTAACGAACCGTCAAAAGCGACAGATTGTTATTAGCTTCTGCGGTAAGTATAATAAATCGTATTATCATATATCATAGACACAGATACAGAGTAATATAATACGGAATATACAAAATATAGTAGTAGTTCAAGAAGCTTCCAAATAAATTTTACATCAGAGTTTACAGAAATAATACAATGGAAGTCTAATATAATGATTTCTGGTACATAAATAAATAATACTGTATGAAGAAAAATAACGGGAATTCCTGAAAACTGAAACAACCGATCGATAAGTAGATACAGGCAAGCAAATCCCAGTATACTCCAAACTCTAAGAGTGGATCTCAAAAGCTGTGATAATCGATCCGACCTGAGCAATAATGCAAAACAAAACAACTCGGATCAAGACTAACATTCTCATGGAAGTAAATCAACTCAAATGAAATGTTCGATGAAATGCAGTTAGTAACATAAATGATGTGTGGGATCACCATACTCTAAGGATCCGTGAAACTAGGTACTACATAATATAATACGCTATATATAATAGTGTCTATCACTAAAGTAAATATCAAAATAGCATAAGGGGATTACCATTATTACCTTGCACTGTTTATATATTATAATATGGTATATATAATAGTGTCTATTAGTAAAGTAAATATCAAAATAGCATAAGAGGGTAAATCAACTCAAATGAAATGCTCGATAAAATGCAATCAGTAACTTATATGATGTGTGGGATCACCATCCTCTAAGGATTCGTCAAACTAGATACTATATAATATAATACGCTATATAAATAGTGTCCATCAGTAAAGTAAATATCAAAATAGCATAAGTGGGATTACCATTATTACCTTACACCGTTTATATATTCCCATAATATATACATCACCTTAATTCCTCCGTAAACTGGAGGGCTATCAGAGGGCACTCCATATAAAGCAGTACAAAAAAAAAATCGTAGTGGGCTCATATATGGCATGTGACAAGGCACACAAGGAATGTTAGGATGGATTCACCGTTTGTAGATCCGGACTGGTGGTAATGTATAGCAGTAACTACTGCCCGCCTCGAGACACATTCCCATAATCAAAAGTGCCGAATCGAATCTCAACAGTAATAAAATAGTATCGAGTAAGTGCGCTCGTTACGAGGAATGACCTCACTTGGTCACAGCGTTGCTCCTGTTTTATTCACATTAGGCTAACTCAAGGTAGTAAGGGTCTGGTAATTAATATGAAATAGAAAATAGTGTCGTTCGCCAAACCATCCTACGTCATTCTAGATCTCCACCGCGTACACAATCATTAATGTAGTTTTCGGTATTGGCAGAGAGTATGACAATAGCCGATCCTGGTCTATTTAACAACCAATTGTTTACATTTTTCACACCTTGGTTTATTTTATAACTACTTTATAAAATCGATTGTACATTCTCATATTCAAATTTGAAATCATAATTTAATATCTAACTTCGATTATATTAAATTTTGAAAATAACTCGCTTAAATCGCTTAAATCAAATCGGTTTAAAAAATCATATCGTAAAGATCTAAAAATATAGTATAAACCAATACTTTACTATTTAACTTGGTTTATTCTAAATTTTCCAAAAATATTTGCATAACGATTTTCAATCAAATCCAAAAATCAACTTATATTTACGTTATACCTTAAAGGTTTCAATTTCCATTTTAATTGATACTGAAACATTTAACTTCAATAATACTTTGATTTGGTTTATATTTGTAAAAATTCAAGTTCAAAACAATTCAAATGATTCAATTTTTACCTTTATAAGAAATCGTTTCAAGTTGATTCATAAAATCCAAAAATTTGGTTCCAGTTCAACATAGACAATTCAAATCAAAACTTGATCTCTCAATTCAAACAATTAAAACGATTTAAAACCATTCTTATATCGATTTAACAAATTTCTTAATTCAAACCAAATGGTTTATAAAATCAATTCCATACATGAAATTTATATATTCAAATTCACATTTGATCACTTAAAATCGGATTCATTTCATACCGATTATAAATTCAATTTTAAAAAAATCAATGCACACAATTCACGTTCGTTTCTTATAAAGGTTCAATATTTAAACCAATTAAAATTCGCATTTAGTTGAATTATAATCCAATTTCTCTCATGTCCATTGTAGGTTCAAATTCATTCAAATTTGGAAATTCAGATTTCAGAAAACAATTTCACAACGTAAGTTCATCTATTATAAGTTTATATTGATTCGAATTCAAGTTCGTAAGTTCAATTGCTAAATCAAATTCATTTTATAAATTTAAATCTTCAAATCTCGAACTCAAATCGTGAAAAACTTAACTTATCTACACTTTTAGTTTATTATTAAAGTTTGTAAAATATTTACAAAAGAAAATTTAACTTTGAAAATTGATAAGTATATATATAAGTTTATAAAATTCTAAAATTAATTTAAATATATATTTTAAACATATATAATTTTATAATAATATAGAAATAAGTTTAAAAGAAAATTTATTATAATATAAAATTTTAAAATACTTATATGATTAAATTATATGGTTTAAAATAAATAAAATTATAAGTAAAAACTTAAATAAGTATTTAAATATTTATTTGCTCATAAAAATCATTTTAAAACATATAATTTAAAATTTACAAAATATATGTTTAAAATATAAAAATATAAAAAAATATAAAATTTTAAATTATTATTTTAAAATTAAATTTTCCAAATCACTTTACTTTGGAACATGACCAACGGTGTCCATATATAGTTTTCTACCTTATGGTCAAGTGATACAGATATTTATCATTTCAATCCGTAATTTAAAAATTAAAGGGAATATATCAATTCAACCTGCAATCCCAAATTCAGTAAAAAAAAATCTTTCATGTCTTTCATTTCAATCCATAACGATTTTCCCTTATCTAATGTTCGTTTTGGTATGTATCATTTTAACCCACAGTCATATTCCTAACGAGAGAAATCAACAACATAATCATCATCACTGCTAGACCAAAATATGGTTTTAACACCCAAGTTATCTTGAATCGTAGAGAACTATAACTAGAAATAAAATAAAATGCAGCAAACACACCAAAATTATAGTGGTTCGGCGTTAAAGAGCCTACGTCCGCTTTATATGATTATGATTATATGTTTGAATGCAAGTACAATCACAATTTCCTCTCAATCTCACTTTAACCTAGATAACTAACTCAAAAAATTCGAGATATTTCTGATTTGGAGTGGGAGAAATATGATAATGGTGGAATCAGAACTCTCAATTGCCAAAAGATCCCAAAAAATGCCAAGTCCTGGATTATTTATAGACAGTTTCTACAGGTGGTTCATGAATACATGTGGCATCCATCCCGAATATCTTGGAGCCATTCGTTAGTGAGTGGAGAAGTGGTCAATATGGCCATTAGAGACTCGTGTCACAAGTTCCTGGGTTTTTGGTTCGTGACCTTATAAGCCAAGACCAAGTCCTTGCCATCCTTTCCTTGAGGTAGGGTCATTTCGTGACCCTTATATGAGATCCGGGTCATGGTGATGAGGCATGAGTGGTTCATGAAGTTGGACCACGAGCGGGCCATGGGGTTTGACCACGAGCCAATGGAGAGGGGGGCAATCACGAGCTGGTCTACAAGCCAAGGTGGAGAGACATTTTGGGGAGCTTATATACATGTTTTGATACCGCAAAAAAACACTAGCCTTTCCTAGTTTAAATATAAATGATTAAATCCTTTGTGTCTTGGTAAAAAAAAAAGCAAACCAACATTTTACCCCTCGAAGTACGTTTCATCAATGATGAGACGTGCTTCGAAATCATTAAACCGTCTATTCCTGAATTGACGAGCACTGATGGTTGCATCTGTTGGTATCATCACATCGCTTCAAGAAATTGTGTTATTTAATCCTTGAGGCTAGTACAAATACACACTTAAGTTTCCAATTATTTCTCCATATTTGTTGATCTTTGACTTTGAATTTTCACAGCAATCGGAGAGCAATCTCCCAGGTAAATCATCAGATTTTTCTTTGCCCTAGGTCGAAGATTATTTCATTGGTTTCTATTTGCGGGCGTGATTGAGTCTTTCACAACCTTCCCATAAAGCATTTCACCCTTGCTCCATGTTCAAATATTTAGCTTGGGTCATGATCTTTGTGAAAAGTTGACATGGCTTGTTCTTGCTCAATTCAAGGCGTGCTTGGGCTTAATGCCCCTTATCCATCGAGCCGTCATGGCAATGTTGGTCTGAGTCAAGCAGTCCATTGAGTTATCTGCACGATGACGGACTGAGCTGGGGAGATGAGGGATTTACTCCACATATATAATACGTTCTAACCTAATTACTTATTCACTTTTCCACCGTCATAACTTCCTTTATCCCCAATTCAAAACTCTAGCTTTCGTGACTTCCCCAATTCAACCAAATCCATTCTTCTAATCAATAGGTAATATGATTCGTAGTTTAGTATCTTTTAATTGTAATATTTTAACTCTTGATTGTGAGAAAACTCATCAAGTTTCCTTTGCCAGTTTTCTTTGTTCCATCGACTTTCATGCCATCGAGTGTGGCGATGATGCTCATTGTGAAGTGTTGATTTGAAGTTCTATCAAGTTTGAATGGACGTGTTATGCTTTCGATAGTTGGCGAAGGTAAGAGATGAAATAAAGAGAGTCAGGCCATGGGTTTGCGAGTGGATTGGATTCCAGGACGTGAAGCTGTGACTAGGGATTCGGAGAAGTAATGGATTATTCGAGTGAGAGAGGAAATTGTTGGATTCCTTGTAGTTCGTGGAGATAAGGAGTATCCACGGTAGCTTCGTCGCAATGGATCCTTTTATAAGAATGGAGAGCAGAAAGGTGGAAAGGAAAGCATGTTTCAGCAGTTCGGATCGTGGGACGTGGTAGCGAGGCAGCTCGTGAGAAAATGAGATGATTCTGGTCGTAATATGAGAGATGGAACTGGTTCGTGATGAGAGCCCACTAGCCGATTGAACACGAGCTAGCCTGATTGCACATCCTAAACCCAGAATCACGAGCCTGTTCGACACACGAACCGCAACTCCCTCGCAAGCAGTTCTTAGACACGAGTCGATATCAATCGCGAGCCGATGTTTGGCACGAGCCAATACATGTCCACCAGTTAAACCCATATCACAAGCCGGACTTCCCTCACGAGCTGCGCCATAGAATTGCATAATTTGACTCTCCCCAAACCAATTCTTAGCCTATAAATTATTCCTGACTAAGTAGAACCAATTAATCAAACATGTCAGCATATACTTTAGCTGAGAATCAATTATAACTTGGACAAATTAGCGAACAGTTAGGTTAGAGCCTTCGAGATGAACTTCTTAGATGGGACGACTTCGTAACTTAAGACATACATTGACCAATTTCATACTTGTTTGCATAACTTTATGCTTTTCTTCTCCGTACTGCACACACTTAGCACATGCGCACACGGGGTTCGCGGGCAACTATACCCAAATCCTTTATGTTTGTTCATCAACACAGCAGATATGCCCGATAGATGTTCAACAAGGCTGTTAGACAAGAGCACAACTTTAGGGTCTACAGGTTATCACAATCCTGACGCTCTTCCGTCAGACCCAGATTGGGATATCTCCAGATCAGAATATGAGATAGACCTTAATGCTGAATCATCATCCCCCGACAGTGCGTCACTCGAGGAAGAAGAAGACGAAGGTGGAGTTGGAGATAACTGTGCTCCTGCTGAATTTGAGAGCACCGTAGCGTTAGACAATCCGAGTGATTCCATAGCTTCCACCCTCGATGATATAAAGTTAAAGAAAATTTGCTTAAAGCATGGGATCCCATGGGATGACGTTAAAACTTTAGAGAAAGAGGATAGACTCCATTCTGCTTCGGATGGTATATGGCCATCAACAAGGTCATGTGTTTGATATGTGCTATTCCTCCGTTTCCTCTAATCGTCATCGATCTCCTGAGACGATTGCATATCGCTCTCATGCAGCTTCATCCCAATGTTTATGCTGCTCTTTATACCTTGTACAACGTATAGCAGAAATTATGGACACTGAGCTTTTCTATGAGGATTTGAATTTCTATTTCCACTTTAAACATCGTTCCAGAGGGACCCCAAATTTTGATTTCTTTGAGTCCATTCCCGCTAGGAAAGTCCTGACCATTATACATAGAAACTTAGGCAATGCTAAAACTGAGTGTTTCAACATAATGCACCAGGCTGGGTATGCGAGGAAGTGGTTGAAGTCAAGTAGGATTCAGATTCCTAAGTGCTTGCTTCAACTGCCTGAATCAACGTACTAATATTTTGTTTTTTCTTTGCAGATTCTAATCCTAAGAAGCAAGAGGGCATAATATACACAGATCGCTTGTCCTTCCGTCTAAAGAGAAATTTCGATTTTTGAGAAATCAAGAAATGCATAACCGACGATAACCTCCAAAAACATCATTTTCTTGACATAAGGTGAGGGCTTGGCCAGGGTGGTAAACCTTATAAGTACGTGCCCTCAACTTAAGCTCTTGGGGAGTCTAATAGCATGCCCTCGGTCGAGGGATAGGTGACTAAAGAACGTACAACAACAATTGAGCTTCCTAAAAGTCCTTTGCCGATGGGTGTACAAGATGACGAGGAGATGAAAGTTTATGCTCGAGGTGAAGCTCAAGCTGACGAATTGAAGGGTGAATCCATTCCCGAAGGGCAATCATCTCTAAAAACACTGCCAAAGACTAAACCCCCAACTCATGATTCATTAACAGAAGAACAAATATATGGGGATTTAGCCAAGCTTCCCTTGCCAGATGATATCTACACTTATGAGGATATTGGAATAGGGTCATTCTTTCTCCCTCTAAGGAGCAGCCTACTCCTGTTAAAGAGGGATATGCTATGCAGACAAGCCTGGTTCCAGGCCCTGGTCTGTTAGGGGGGATCACACAAGACATACACATCACATGCACTGCACGTCATGACATTGATACACTGTATTGAATCATGGCTCATGTACTTGTTTGTTTCTTTTGCAGGAAAAATGACTTGTCACCGCTATTCTCATCATGATCTTCGCGAGTACGCCCCCGGATTCAGTCCCGTTACCCAACATGACCGCGGTGATAGTCGTGGGAGAGATAGCAGGAAGCATCATGATTCCCACTGAACTCATTCTTCACGCTCACATTCTCCTCCAAGTCCCGATATTGAGAAGCACTACAGTCACTAGACTCACCATGGGGAGGCAAGCAGCCACCCAAAGTTCCGATCCCTCCAAAGAGGATTCGTCCTCAGAGGGAATCTACCATAAAGCATCATGAGGCCAAAGGCAAGCATAAGGACCCACGCAAAGGGTTGGAAAAGGGAAAGACAGCTCTCATCCCTTCCGAATAGCGCAACATCCACATTACTACTACATAACTGGTGGTCCTTACCACTGAAAATAAGGCAAAACTGGAGCACTTGCGGGAGAAGTTCCTGAAATCTACTTTGGAAAGATGCAATTCGTTCCAGATCTTGAGCCGGTACCCTATTAGGAGATAGAGGTCCAAGACCGAGTTGGCTTTTTGCTAAACAATACAAAGTAATGAAGAAGCATGCTAAGAAACTCTCTGAGGTCATTTGTCTTCTTGAAATAGATGTTAAAGATGCATGAAAAAACAGAATACGATGTTAAGTCTAGAGATGAAGCCGAGAAGAAATTAGAAAACACCCGAGCTCAGCTTGCTTTAGCTCAGCGGGATGTCGAAAATTATAAGAAACAGTTCGAGGATGCGGATAGGCGTTTTCACTCTACGTTGGACTCAAATAGCAAAGAGAGTATCTATGAGGAAGGAGATAGAGGACATCAGATCAACTAACACTGAGCTGAAATTATCGCATGATTGCTTAGTTGAGGAGAGAGCTACTTGGAGAAAGAAATGGCAAGTTTGAAGGACAAGCTAGCTCATGCTGAGGAAAGGGCAGTTCTCGCTGAGGGACATGTTGACAAAGCCTTCGAATCTGCTTCCAATGCTACCACTAGATTTGCCGCAGCTGAGCAGGAGATAGAAGAATTTGATGAATTGTTGATAGACTTCTTTGCTCAGGTCATTTGAACCTGTGACATTTCCTGGATCAAGAACTATCCTACCACTCTAGTTGATGTGTGGGACCAAATTGTTGAAGGTGAAAAGCAACATTTACAGGTTGAGGTTATCGATGAGGACCAGCTCATGCAGACTTACCACAGGGGTGAGGAACCTGAGAGGCTAGTTGAAGGGAGGCGTCTAATTAAAGAATCTATGGAGGAGGAAAGGTTTAAGCTTAAAGGAAAAAATAAGGTTGATGAAGGTTCAAGCTCAGCCGTAGGACTCAGGGCTTCTAGGGTTGAGGAGTACAATCCTGATGACCCGCTAATCCTTAGAATTCCTGTTCCTACACCTACTCAGGTTTCTATTACAGCTCCAGATGAGCAATAGATGGAAGGTATCCCTATATTCTCTCCGTAATTTGTCAACCTGTTATAACTTGTTGTTGCATTGTGGAGCAAACAGTTGAGAGGACCGCATTTTCTCCTAACTTAATAACAGTTGCTTCTCGTGATGTATGTGTCAAGCCAGCTGAAGGGATTGGAAAGGAGTAGATAGAGATTGAGGCGGTTGAGAAGGCCATTATACCACCAAGCACAAATATCCCTAAGGATGCCGAGATAATCAGAGCTCTGAAGGACACTGTTGGTAACGACGGAGATGAAGAGGACGATGTGGCCATCATAGGGGAGACTAAGGAGGATGATAGTATGACCTTGATCGAGATAAAGGCTAATAATGACGAGCTTTTGAAAGTTAAAGTCAAGTAAGAGCCTTTAAACATACCGCCGCTCGCTGCATTTGCCCTCGGTTCTGGGATGGTTATAAAGTTCTCAAAGTCGATAACTACCTAGCTTGCATCCCAGTCCTCTGGTGCTCCGCAAAGATCCTCCTTTAGAAAAGAAGAAAAGGAAAGAGAATGATATCTCTGATGCTAGCAAGGAGGATCCAGAGGAACAGAAGAAGGAAAAGAAGCTGAAGTTATCCTCGAAGCCCTCCTTGAAGCCCAAATAGAGTTTGCTTGCTTTTTTCTGTTTTAAGATTCCACTGGCCTTTTGTTGTAGTTGCGAGAGTGGCGCTTACATTTTTACCAGATTGTAGCTCTGCAATTTGTAAATAAAAATACTGTTTCTTTTGCATTGTTGTGTACCTGTAAATTTCTCGTACTTAGTCATGTACATAAATATTCAAATCACAACTAAGTTATAAACAAAACCACATAATGAGTCATCATCATAGGATAAAAAAATTAAATTACAACATATCATGTTTTTCCATTGTGATGTGCATATATATGCCCCCAATCAATCTTGAACATGATGCCTGGCTAGGGCTTGTTTTAGGATTGATTAGGATCGACTATGCACTGCACCTCATGTCCGGAATTGAAGGGCTCGAGCTCAGCTTTTACTTTTTCCCTCGGTTGTACAGTGAGGTAGGAGCCCATTTGTAGCACTTTAGTAAGAATGCCTTTATACTCTCCTGTCGTATGTCAAAAATAGAGTTCGAACTCAGCTTTCAATCTGCCCACCAATCCTTCAGTGGGGTAGGATTTCATTCGTGATGCTCAGTCTCGGAAGCCTTTATACTCTCCCCTCGGATGCCAAGGGTAGAGTGAAATTAAAGGCGGTCATCTAATAGTGGTGCACCTTCACGCCTCATGGACATTTCGTTTTCTCGTCCTTTATACTTTCTCTCAAATCGTGAGAGTTAAAGTATTGGTAGTTGTGCCATCTACTTTAGAATGTCGGGTCTGAAATGAATACCACTAAAGTAGTAGCATATAAAAATAGAAATAAAATGATAAGCATGAAACATGGCAGTAAAGGTAAATGACACACAGTATTTTTGCAGTGGTCCGGTCGAATCATGACCCACGTGCACTTCATAATCTTTAGCTTATGTAACCTGACTGTTCTAGGCAAGTCATGCCTTTTTACATGGTCCTAGAAACAAAAGAGTAAAAATGACAATTTCATGTTAAGTAATGCCACAAATGTTGTGCGTTCCACACTCTGTGGATTTCATTTCCATACACGGTCACTAGCTTGAAGGATCCATTATCAAGCCTCTGTTGGATGGTATATAATCCTTCCCATTTTGGGCCCAAGAAGACGGTGTCTGGGAAGACTCGTCTCAGTACCTGGTCTCCAGTTTCAAAAGTTCAAGCCCGAACTTCTTATTGTAATATCGGGCGACCTGTTGTTTGTGTCTTAAGTAATGCAAATCCGCTTCATCCCTCTTCTCCTCAACCATGTCCAAGGACTCGAGAAGTAGCTCATTGTTAGTTATTGGGTTGCAATAGGAGGTCCTATGGGACGATACTTCTAATTCGATCGGGATGAGCGCCTCTGATCCAAATGTGGGGGAGAAGGTGGTGTGTCCCGTTGCCGATTTGTAAGTTGTTCTGTAGGACCATAATGCCAGGGGTAACTCATCGACCCACATGGCTCTGGCCCGCTTCAACCGCTTCTTCAGAATGGACTAAATTACCTTGTCTACCACTTCTGCTTGCCCATTCGATTGCGGATGCGCTATAGTGGTATACCTTTTCTCGATATGATACTTTTGGCAGAAGTCCTGAAACTTGATGCTATCAAACTGGATTCCGATGTCTGTTATAATGATTTTCGGGATCCCAAACCGACATATGATATTTCTGACGATGAAGTTTATCCCTCGCTTAGTCATGATCGTGGTCAACGGTTCCGCTTCGATCCATTTCGTAAAGTAATCCACGGCCTTGTGAATTTTGCTATATCTTTTGCGATTGGTAGGCTTCCTATAATATCAACTCCCCAGACAGCGAATGTCCATGGGCTCATCATTGTCTTCAATCGACCGAGAGGTGCCCTAGGGATCTTAGCGAATTTCTGGCACCTTTCGCGAACCGTGCATATTTACAGCATCATTATTCATAGTAGGCCAGAAATATCCATATCGCAATGTTTTTATAGCCAGTATTTGGCCCCCGGTGTGGTCTCCACATTCAACTTCATGCGCTTCCTTAAGTACTCGCTCGATGTCGTCATGTGCTATACACCGGAGGAGGGGCATCGAGAATCCTTGTCGATAAAGAACTTCCTCTTGCATAACATATATAGAAGCCTTACAAATAACAGTGTGCCTTTAGCTTTTCTTGGTCAGGAGCGTTCCGCTAATAGGGAAGTTCTTTAAAGGTGTCATCCATGACTCCCTTTCTGGTTCAGTTTCCATTATCGGATCAATTTCCATCTAATCGACATTTGGAATCTCAAGGGCTTCAATCGGGACCATTTCCTTATACGCAGAATTGTCAGAGCTAGCCATCATGGCTGATTTATCTGCCTTATGATTCTCTATCCGAGGGATATGGGAGATACTGTAATGTTCAAAATTACCCATCATCTTTCCCACTTCTCTTAAATACGATACAAGTCTCGATCCCTTTGCTTGAAACTCCTTCAGAACTTGGTTTACAACTATCTTGTAGTCGCATGAATTGTCCAACCTTTTTATTCCTAACTCCCTTGCGAGTTTTAGCCCGGCAATCAAGGCTACGTACTCGTAGTCATTTTTTAAGGCATGGAACCCCAATCTTAGAGCATAGTAGATCGACCGTCCCTCGGGAGTAATTAAGACAACTCAGGCGCCGCACCGTTTATCATTCTTGGCACCATCGGTATATAGTTTCCAAGTGCTGGATTCGAATGGTTGTTCTATGGGGTCTGTCTCTTCACTCGTAACATCTTCTTCATGGATAGTGAACTCTACTATGAAGTCTGCCAACGCTTGCCTCCTTATTGATCTCCGGGGTTGGAAGTTCAAATCAAATTGACTTAACTCGATATTTCATTTGAGTAGCCTTCCAGAGGCTTCTGGTCATTGCAAAACCTGTCAGAGCGGATGGTCAGTGTATATGGTGATGGGATAAGCTTGAAAGTAGTGGCAAAGTTTTATGGATGCGATTAGCAGGCTATATGCAAGTTTCTCTATCTTTGGGTAATTATGTTCTGCTGTCGCTAACTTCTTTCTCACGTAGTAAGATGGCCTCAGAACTTTATCTTCCTCTGTTACTAAGGCTGAGCTTATTGCATGGGATGATACGGCCAAGTAGACAAATAAATCCTTGTGATTAACTGGCTTGGATAATATCGGAGGTGTCTCCAAATGGGTAAGAAGGTTCTAAAAAGCTTCAACACAATTAGGAGTCCACTGGAAGTTGGCTTTCCACGCTTTATTAAATAGAAAAATGGGATGCATTTATTTGTGGTTTATACATGAATCTGCTTATTCCAGCAACTTTTCCATCGAGACTCTGTACATCTTTGATCTGTTTTGGTTCTTGAATAATCATGATCACCGCAATCTGATCTGGATTAATTTCGATTCCTCGCGAACTAACAATAAAACTAAGGAATTTTCTAGAAGCAACTCCAAACGAACACTTCAGGGGCCTGAGTTTCATTTCGTATCGTCAAAGAATATCAAACATTTCAGCTAAGTCAACTGTATGGTCGGATGATCGCTTGGATTTTACAAGCATATCATCGACATATACTTCCATCATTTTCCCAATATGATCGTAGAACATTCTATTCACAAAGCGTTGGTATGTTGCCCCGGCGTTCTTCAGGCCAAAGGGCATCACCACATAGCAATATAGTCCCAAATCTATGATGAGGCTAGTTTGGTCCTGGTCCAGAATGTGCATGGGAATCTGGTTATACCCTGAGTATGCATCCATAAGGGAGAGAAGTTCGTGACTAGCCATTGAATCCACCAGCTAGTCAAATATAGGGAGTGGAAAGCTGTCTTTTGGGCAAGCTTTACTCAAATCCAAAAAATCAATGCACGTGCGCCATTTTCCGTTGGCCTTCTTGACCAGGACGGTATTGGAAATCTATTCTGGATAAGTTGAATCTGTAATGAATCCGTTACTCCTTAACTTCTCAACCACCTCTTACAAGGCTAGGCTAAGCATTTTCCTTTTCTACTTAACAAGCGGATGCTATGGGTTGATGCTCAGTGAATGGCTCATGACTGAGGTGGATATCCCACACATGTTGGTGTGGGTCCAAGCAAACACGTCTAGGTTAGCTTTCAGAAAGTCTATTAGTTCCGTTGTTCGGAGATGGTCTATCTAAGATCCAATTTTAAAACCTTCGTCGGGTCATTATCATCGATCGGAATATCCATAGTCATTTCATTAGGTGTCGCCATTCTGCCCCTAAGCTCTTCGTGCTCTCTAGGATCTATGTCCTCGGGCAAGTCTCCAGGCTACTCTTTCATGGTTGTCCCCATTAATTGCTATGTTGAATCCTCCTTCCTGGGGGGAGGCACCCTTAATCTCTATGTCCTTTCCTTTACACATCATTTTTAACTCTAACATATAGCAGGCTCGTCCGGTTACTTGGTCACCCCTAATCACTCTCACTCCTACTTCAGTTTGGAATTTCATTAATAAGCACCAAGGTGCAATATAGGCCCTAAACTCCGCAAGAGCAGGATGGCCTAAGAAGGTGTTATAGGGTGAATCAATATCCAAAACTACGAACGGGAGAATTCTCACTCTCTTGCGGTGTCCCTCTCCCAGAGTCACTAACAATTTTACAAATCCCATCAGAGTTAGTGAGGCTCCACTTAAGCCGCGTATCCATCCTTCACAGGGCTTCAAATCCTTTGCTTCAAGCTTCATCTGACATAATGCTTTCTTAAATAGAATGTTAACTGAGCTTCCATTATCTACCAAGACTTTGTGGACTAGGGTTGGGCCAATGGTGGTAGCGATCACCAAGGGGTCTTCGGTAGGCGCTTGAACTCCAATACTTTCTCTGTCACGAAATATGACATCATTTGACACCATTTTCTATTGCTTTATAGGGGCAAGATCTTCAGGATTGCTGCATTCTCCCACTTCGGTGCATTTAGCTGCATTAATATATTGATCCATTGCCCGGTTGCAATGTCCAGCTAGATGGGGTCCTCCCACTATATTATTGATGATGATGCCTTTACCCTTTTGCTGAGCAGTAGCCTTCTGGGGTTGTTGCCATTTATTTCGCTATGGGCTACCTTGCCCTCGATTTCTCGGGGCTGCCTTGTATTCGATAAACTTTCCTTCCCTAAGGAGCTTATCTACCAAGTATCCTTAATGTCAGCATTCATTTGTCAATTTCCCATAGGTCATGTGGAAAAGGCAGAACTTTCTTGTTTCACGCTCCTTCTCCGTTGAGTCACTTGGTGGGGGCTTCTTATATTGAACAACATCGTAAGTATCCAGGTACATATTCTCTAATGTGTCGTTCAAAGGTGTGAGTTTCTCAAATGTTCTGAACCGAGGTCCCTGCTATGAGTCGTTCCTTTGATTCCTTTTCTTGTTATCATTTCCAGTTTGGCGGCCGTTGCCCTAGATCTTATTTTCAACATTGACCTCTACTTTCCCAGAACTGTCGCCAGACTGCTTGGTGGCCACATTACTCTGTATATCCTCCTTATCAGCTGCCTTCCTCTTTCGATTAGCATAAATCTCTACCTGATGTTGGCAGATATTAGTTTTCTTATAGAATATCTCCTTGGTCAGTGGATGTTTCCCAGCTAAGTATTTGCTAAACTAAGTATCTTTATCTACTCCGGCAATTAATGCCATCAAGATGGATTGCTCGTGAGGGTCTCTTATCTTCGTTACTGCTACGGTCCAAGTATGACCTCAGAGTTTCATCAGTGCATTGCTTAATGAGGGATAATTCAATAACGTTGTTGTACCTCGGAGCATGAAGTTGGAATTGATTTATAAACCTTTCACTCAATTCCTTGAAACTGGAAATTGATCACAGTGGTAGCCGAGTAAACTACATTAACGCCACATCCTCTAGGAAGATTAGGATTGCTTTACATTTTACAGTGTCTGGAGCAGCAGCGGCATTCATATACCATGAATATCTCATCAAGTGTTGAACATGATTTGTCCTACCTGCGTAACAGTTCATGTTTGGCATGTTAAACCATCTCGATAATTAGACGTCTAGTATGTCACTAGTGAAAGGCATATGACTACGGTCTACACACCAATCGTTGTTTCTTTGTCCCCTGCTATCTGCCTGATCTGCCTCACCATTGCCTCCACATCAGCATTAGTCAAGATGGATTCAGGGTTAGCATTTCTTGCTCTATGGGTGACTCCTATATCTCTTCGGTGCATTGCCGCCCAGTCCAGGACCTGAACAAAGCTTCCTTTCCGCTATTGTCGCGAACAGTCACATGGCGAGGGGGCGATAGTGGTTGATTCTGAGCGGGATTAATGGTGCTCTGGCCCTGGGTAACATTAGGGATCCCTCCATCGGTGGCAAAGCAGGATTATTAAAATTACGATTGTCAAGTGCCAGATTAAGTGTCATTTCTTCTCGAGAAGGAAGCGATCTAAATCAAAGTTGCTCCACGTTTTCAGGCCTTTCTGATGGCCATCGTTGGGGTCTCGGAGGCTCCTCTAATGAGGATAAATAATCTGGAGTAGAGCAATGTATCGGTGAAGGTGTCCTCTGCCTTCATAGTTCATCTATCTGCCAACTCGTTATAGTCATATTTTCCCGCATCAAGGAACTGTCACGTCTTTGAGCTTTTAAAACATCATTTGTCCTTTCCAACATGTCAAGAACACGAGAAAAATCTTTTTTCGTTATTGGAGCAAAAGAAGGTAGTTGGTCATTAGAATTCACAACGGGATTTGAAAATTTGCGCCAGGTCGAGAAGAAGCATCAGCATAGGTGGAGTGGGTCACAATTTCCTATTCGGGCTAGGTCGTAGTCACTAGTTGAGTCCGGTTCGGGACCCCTACCTGAGGGCGGTTCGGGACCCCTACCTGAGGGCGGTTCGTGACGCCTTACATGGACCGTGTCGTGACCCCCTCCTGAGGTTCGTAAGCGGGGGAGACCACCTCAGCCTGCTCCTGGACATTCTCTTCGCTAGCTTTATTTGCTTGAATCTTTGAATATCTTTTGAGCCATAGTGTTCTGACTTTATTGAAGTCTTCAAAAACAAAAAGAGGGAATGCAGACTATCTTCTTCAAACTGGGAAATCCAAACTATAGAACAATAATTCTACAAGTTGAGATTCAATTCTCAGTGAAAGCGCCAAAATGTTAGACAAAATATGGCTTTAACACCCAAATTATCTTGAATCCTAGAGAATTATAACTAGAAACAAAATAAATTGTAGCAAACACACGAAATTTATAGTGGTTCGACATTAATGAGCCTACATCCACTTTATATGATTCTGATTATACGTTTGAATGCAAACACAATCACAACTTCCTCTTAATCTCACATTAACAATGATAATTCCTCAACAAATTTGAGATATTTCGGATTAGGAATGGGAGAAATATGTTAATGGTGGAATCAGAACTCTCAATTGCCAAAGGATCCCAAAAAAGACAAGTCTTGGACTATGTATAGATAGTTTCTGCAGGCAGTTCGTGAAGACACGTGGCATCCATCCCGAAGATCTCAGAGCCGTTCGTGAGTGAGTGGAGAAGTGGTCAATATGGCCATTAGAGACGGATGTCACCAAATTATGGGTTTTCGGTTCGTGACCTGATAAGCATTGACCAAGTCCTGGCCATCCTTTCCTAGAAGTAGGGTCGGTTCGTGACCTTATATGAGAACCGGGTCATGGTGATGAGGCACAAGCGGTTAGTGAAGCTGGACCACGAGCGGTCCGAGGGGTTGGACCATAAGTCGATGGTGGGGGGGGGGGCAATCACGAGCCGGTCTACATGCCTGGGTGGAGAGCCATTTTGGCAAGCCAGTATACATGTTTTGAAACCGCAAAAAGCACTGCCCTTTTCCTATTTAAATATAAGTGATTAAATCCTTGGTGGCTTGGTAAAAAAGCTAGCTAATAATCACATAACATCAATCATATCATAATTCGAATATCATTAGTGCACCTACGTGTCATATGAATATCATGCCATATATGATAGGTGTATACATATCAAATATAACAATTTCTACTAGCAATCCTATACATTTCACAATAGTTCATTTATATTGAATTTAACAACAATGAAACAATGTAGGTCAATTGTGATATAAACTCACCTTTCGTGGCATAGATTAGAGACAACAACTAATTGATGCAGAATAAAAATGACTACTTCCATATACGATTTAGGATGGATTTCAATTATAGTCACCACTCAATATTATATTATATTCTTATAAGAGGAGGTTAGGGAATTTTCAATGGATCAGTATGACTATTGGGTTTTGGAACGGTACAGCTATTAGGTTTTGGAGCCGGTTTCGAACTCAACACCACATTCAACTCAAAAATAAACAGAACAAAATATCATTTTAAAATTATTATATATTTATATATACAGATACAAACAGTAAAATTATAACACATATATATTTAAAATTTGATGCACACCAAAACCAATTATATATTGTAAATTATACATATATAAACAACAACACGGACACACACGTCAATCAGTATTCATGTATACATGTTTAAATTATATAAACACATCCAAACCATTATATATATTATATATATATTATATATATATAATACACATACATGATAAGTTAAAAATAAATCTATACACAATATTCATCATCACGCACAAACTCAAAACAGACACGTGCAAACTTTCACACACGTCTTCACGCACACAGGAAAGACCATATAGACATATACAGTGCACATAGAAACATATTCACACACAATAGCACACACAACTCATTCACGCCAATATCACTCAACACAAATATACACACACCGCACACACAGCACACATGCGGAAGCACACACACAAACTGTAGTGAGCCTACTTTTCGGGCTTCCCAAATCGATCGTTAAACCAACTTAAATCGAAACAAAAAGGCGAATACGCTAACTTTGGGCGTACAACACATTAGAAAAAACAATAGAAGACATCTATAAATATCATAATAATGTACATCAGAGTACAGAATATTAGAGTAAATCGAAAATATTATGGAAGATAAATTTACAATAAATGTAATACAATGCACAACCGAAATATAAACTAACACAACAGAAGACTATCAATGCTTTAGATAAAGCTTTACGCTTCGATCCATAATCCTGCTCAAGATAAATATCTGCAAAATAAATCATTGGACTAACCATGTGGAAAATATGGGCACCCGAGTTTGCAAGGGAAAAATGAACTAGGAGTCAGTCATGGGACTGTTATGAACAACTCTACAGTTATATTTAACTTATTTAAAAGTAAGGCATATCACGGGACCACACCGTATAACATGGAATAGGTTTACTCCATTAGATTGTCAGTGCACATACAACTACCGTAAATAATAGAATTATGGATCTACATTGCATCAGTCAACATGCAATTCCTCAATCTACCCATTTAGGCTTAATCCCCAAATTTAGATTTTCCAAATCCAATTATCTTTACAGAAATTATTCCTTTGGACTTTATTTCTGATTTCTTATTTCAAATCATTTGAAATACATATCTAGCTTTCATAGCAAAGTAGATTTCACTTCGGGATCTCAAAATCTTTGGAAATATGAATTCCAAAATATCACAATTATTAGACAGAAATTTGGTACTTACACCCAAATGCAGCACGAAGCCCTCACAATCACAAATCACAGATCATAGAATATAGATAAAGCAGTAAAACGTGGAACACATGAGATTTTTATAGTAGTTCGGCTCAAACCAAGCCTACATCCAGTTTATATTTTCTTAGATCTTGAGAAACTACAATTACAATGTCGTCTCACAATCTGTGAGAGCTGTTTATACACAATAGCCTTGTGTTATCATAAAGAAGAAGAGAAAAGAGAATAGATTTTATACACGAAATCCTCATGTTAGACTGATTTGAGGAGAACACACAGTCCTTGCGTACTTGGCAATGGAGTCTGGGAGGTTTTAGTGCAAAAAAATCAAGAGAATCCTTCGAAATGTCTTCAAAAGGTGTATTTATAGCCATTTCCTGATAGCGGTTCGTGAGACATGTGGCACGCATCCCAAGGATCTTGAAATATGGTGGAAAATATCTAGAAATCCTCTCCAAATCATCCCATGACTTGTGTAATGAGATCCTGCTTGACAGGAGTAGGAATAGCCTTTAGAATCGGTCAGAACAAGCTGCGTAGGAGTAGGTCCAAGAGTCAATTTGTGATAAGCCTCCACGAGCTGAGGTACTTTAGTGCTGGCGAGCCGATTGCGAGATGGAGTGCTTTGGTGGAATGGTGTCAAGAGGTTCATGGTCTAGGGGTGCGAACCGTGGTCCACATGCCAATATGATGCTCATGAGCCGAAGGCCGAGCCAAGGGGTGCACCATGAGTCGGTTGGAGCACAAGGGGTGATCCACAAGCCATGGAAGCGGGCGAGCCAGTGCCATGGTCTGAGTTTTTGATGCTAGTCTACACCAGTTCATGGAAATGGGCGTAACTTCCAAACCGTTAGTTCTTTTTGGCCAAACGAATGCTCTACTTCATACTAATTCAGAGGGCTGCAAGGGTTACTAAGCAATGCTCCGTAATTGATGTTTTCGGGCCCAAAAAAGGTCATCTGATAGAGTTTCGGGCCATTCTTTGTTTGTGATGAGACTTCAACCAAATCGCTTCCTGTCTTGTAATGGTGCTTTCAATACTTAAGCGTATTGTTAACCAGAGATTCCATGTGTGATAGCTTTGACCAAAAAGTGTGTCAACAACAACGCATACAAAAAGTATGCAACCATATATATATGTGTGTGTGTGTGTGTGCGTGTATGCACCTCCCACATATGGAGCAGGCTACACTAACTAATTACCAAATCTTAAGGTTCTAGGTCTCTTTTACCCATATTTTTAGTCCTCAGGGTTACCCGAATCTTTAGCCACATACTAAATCATTTTTATATCCCGAAGTAGGGAAAATCATTTCGCAACATAATAATCACAAGTACTTTCAAACTATAGTACTTCATGTTAACAATTGGCACGTATAATCAGTCAATATTAATTATATAACCTTTGAGCTCATACATCAGAGAAGGGTATTAAGCAAGAGAATAAATTCTCCACCACCAAATAGATGTATCATTATTAACAACTAATTGGTTATGAGATGAACTACAATGTTAAACACATAATACTCTTCTTAATCATTTCGGAATCATCGGGATTAGCCTTCGAAATCCTTTCTATTTTGTAATAATTTTTTTTAAAACATTCCCAGTCCAAAATAGGGAAAACATTTCTTTTCACTTAAGAAATCTCACTTCAAAATCATTCATTAAATTTGAAATGAATCAAACATCACTAAACACCACATAGTCAAATCATGAAGTGTTTCGTAAGATGTTAGCATACAAATATTTCTACCCAACCTTATGAAAATGTAAAAGCATATTTTGCTCATAAACTGGTCGAGCACAATCGAAACAATCAACCAATCACAATAATGTATAACAAAAACCAAGTACATTTGGTTCTAACACATCTCATGTTTCGGAAAATTTAATTACCATTTATTCGTTCCAAATCTAATTAAAGATTTACTAAATATCTTCTTAGTTTTAATCGATAAAATCATTATTTAATGATTATTCATCTTAGGAAATTAATCCTGCCTCTACTTGGGTTAAGGAACAAATGTTATTTAAAACACAGTTCACCATAAACCAAAAATCATCTTCCATCAAAATGGAACCTTCACGAACTATCATAATTGATATAAATTTATGTATCAGATTAATACTATAAATAAAATATCGGTGAAGCCTTTTAAATTCCATAAATAGTAACGGTCTTCATTCACAGAAGCTCATCACGATTATTATTAAATCGAATTTCATTCAATTCCAAATTAGTTTATTAAATTGGAAAACTTCCCTTTGGAAAATTTTCCATTAAATCTTAGTTAAAAGATTTATAAATTCCAAATCTTAACTTCTCTGTTAATTAGGTTTAAGAACAAATTTTATTTAAAACTTCGTTCACTATGAACACAAAATACACTTTGCTTTAATTCCAATTATATTTACTAAACGGAAAACTTCATTAATCTTATTAAAAGATTTATTCTATTCTCAACTGGGTTTAAGAACAGTACTATTGAAGACACCATTTGTAACACCCTAAAATTTAATACACTATACCATACTTAAAGGTAATAAATTGGGAATAACTTAATTAACTATTCAGAATTAAGTGGGACTGGCTTCACCGTTACGTTCATCTCGGAATTTGGGTTAGAGTAGGCCCCAAGTTTGTGTAAAATAGATAATGTATGAAGGAGTTATAGGCATTAGAAGTTTGTATACACATAAGGTTCATATATAAAAACGTATTAATAATGAAATATTCCAGAAGCAAAACGAGACAGTGCATGGAAAAATGGCCCGTTAGGGGTGGACCCACACCCCTCGGGGGGTCGACCCATGGGTCGACCTAGGAAAGGGTGTGTTGACCCACGGGTCAACCCACTCATAGGGGTCGACCTAGGGGTCAACCTACCCTAGATTTGGATAGATTCATTTGATGAATCCAGACTATTTTTCAGACCATATTCGTCAGCGCTACATGTGCAAGAACGCCTATAAATTGGTTAGTAGAGCCTGGCCTAAATCTCATATTTTCTGAGAGGCTGTCTAGACTCTCCTGTTCCTCTTCCTCCTAAAATATATTCAGAAAATAGAATAATTCGTAATAGGAAATTCTTATTCTAGATCTAGAGGAAAAGAATGCATATTTACAAAAAGGGCGTTTAGAATTCTGTTCGAAGTGAGGTAAATTCTTGGATTTAGTCAATTATGATTTCTCTTCTTTCTTCTCTTTTCTTTCAGTTTGAAGATTATGAATCCATGGTTATTTAGGTTCTAGATTCAGTTAGGAGATCCATGGAATGCTAGGTCTAGACTAGATTCATGAATTGGAGATGTAACACCCCGTGTATTGTATAACAGTGAAATTCACAAATTAAAGCATAATTAATTTCAAATCAAAGAATTTAGGGAAACGGGATACGCCATTGCGTTCGTCTCGGAAAAATACGCGAAATAGAGTCCGAGTTTTCGAAAATCGGAGTTCGTATGACCTAGTTATGGCCCGTCAAAGTTTTCATAAAATTTCAAATTCAGAAAATAGCTCGAAGATTCGAATTTCAAACACGTAGGGAGGCAGGGCGGGAAAGTTCCCGCCCAGGACAAGTCGACAGGGGTGTCGACTTGCCAGTCGACACCCCCCCCCCCGTGTCGACTGCCCAGTCGACACGGGTGTCGACTTGCAGGTCGACCTGCTTGGTCGGCCTGGCTGGCCTGGTCTGTGCTGGGTCCGAATTTCTGAGGCTTGCTTTGTCACGAGGGCTAGGTGTCAGCTCCTGATTGGTCTCTCTTTCGAATGAATGGCTACGATTAACCCAAGCTACATCAACGGTCCTAATCAATTCATAAACTCTATAAAAATGACCCTAGGCTCTACCAATTCTATTCATTCAAAAATAAGAATGAGGCCATCATGCTGCTGAGGAACGACTAGGAGTAGCCACCAATTTGAGAGACAATTAGGAGACAAACTCTAAAGCATAAAGCAACTACAAGTTAAACTTAAACCAATCAAATCAACGCCTACATCAAAGGAATAGCATCTCCAAATCCAGAATTCAGATTCCTGAATTGAAGAATTCGTTACATGATTGTAAGTAGAGTACTATTCCGATGAGAATAAATAACTGTGTTTGATTTGTGTAAAATGAGAATTACACTTGATTTGTGGTGATAGTAATTCATATTTGTGCATTGCTATGATTCTAATCGATTTGGAATGTTGTGATATAACGATTGGATATTCGCAAGTATGTAATTCATGATAAAAACTACATGTTTGCGGTAGTTTATTTGAGATTCATGCAAGTATACGATTGGATATTCGCAAGTATGTAATTCATGTTGAAGCTACATGTTTGTGGTTGTTTAATTGAGATTCATGCAAGTATGTGGTTTTGCTACTATGCCAACACAATGTATATTTTTGTACAAAATCACTTTTTGTGTAATTGGATCAATTTGGGGTATTATGATTCATATGAAATTATGTTGGAATTGGCATCATGATCTATGTATAAAACCATACTTTTGTATTAGAAACAAAAGTAAGCCTCTTTGTGAACTTATGTTGATTTTATGAATATGACTAGGCTATGTTTGGTATTATGCCTAATTGAAAAACATGTTAGGCCTATATTGTTAACAAGAATTATATGATAATATATATGACACATAGCTAAGTTAGATTTACATTCCAATTGCAAGTTTGCATGAATAAAGTAAAAACCATGATTTCATGTTTAGGAATATTTATGCCATGATTACATGAATAGATCAAAAACCATGATTTCATGTTTGGGTATATTTGTGCCATGATTATGTGAATAGATTAAAAATCATGATTAAGTTGGAATAATTCTAGTTGAACTATACTTTTGTATTAGTAACAAAAGTAAGCACCTTTGTAAACATATAGTAATTTTATAAACATGATTTGCTTATGTTTGACATTATGCCTAAGTAAAAATATAGGTTTATGTTGTAGTTAAGACTATGTGTCAATAATGATATCTAATTTAGTTAGATTCTTAACTTAACTACAAGTTTACATGGTTTGATTCATGTCACTTATGCTTTATGACCAAAGTATATGTTACTACAATGCAAGTACACCAGTTTCTATTTTGTAGTTCCAACGTTATGTTGCAAGTTCATGCGTTCACATTCCCCTTTTTGTGTATATAATCACGTTTTAAGCCTCCCCTTTTTCACATGGCTAAGTTGGGCTTAAAAGGCTAAGCCCAACATGTATTATAATAAACGAACGTATTAAACGGGGGAAATAGCGTTGGGCCAAATTAATTAATAAATGAAAATATAAAAGTAGATGGGCCCAAATTCAAGAATGGGTGGGGCCCATGATTGGTGTAAACCTTTACACCATTAGCTTAAATTGATTTTGAATAATGGGCCGCAAATATTTACATATAAGAAAATAAAGAAGAAAGACAAAATATGTAAATGTAGAAAATACGATGTGTTTAACCCGAGGTTGGATTGAGTTGTGATGTAAACCTGCCCGGAACCGCCCGGCTGTCCAGTAGTCACAACAATACCTATCCAATGTGGGTGGTTAAACATGGAGCCCAATAAGGACCCGAGGTTAGACTGAGTTGTGGCGTAAGACTTCCCGGACCCAACCGGCAACAGGCAGCCACAACAATACCTGTCTAATGTGAGTGGTCAAGGCTTTAATAAGACAATTAAGGCTGAGTCAGGATTGATAGGATTAAGTAAATTATATTAATACTTAATCAAAAGGGAACATGCTAAACTAAACAGACTGATTGGGGGTTAGGTTTATAAAACACTTAACCAACTTAGCATGTTGGCTAGAAATAGAAAACCTAGTAGCGGGGGACCCTTTTCAGCACTGACCCAATAAGGTGTATCATGATACCCTAAAACTAGGAAGGGTGGGGTACAATTACTGGGCTGATTGTAAGAGGTCAAATCGACGGCGGTGGTGCAGCAGTGTAGGTTCTAACGGGGTGCGGGCGTGCACACACTCCGGCGCAGAAAAATAAGGCACTGGGCACCAGTAGCATACCTGTGCATTCTAGGATTGTGTCGGGCCGCCACCATGGGACTTGATACACTCCTTGGTGGGACCAGCATATGTAACTACAACATCGGGGGTCGTAAGACACATGTAACTATGCGAGTAGGAGCCGATCATCATAAAATGGATCACTTCACCCTAATTATGGGGTGCCGTTGGGAACTAGTTTATATGGGCACAGAGATTAATGTGGGGTACGATATTATATTCGACCCTAGACAACTTAACTAAGTTTATGATGCTTTCCCATTTCTAGTTTATACTTATCATACCCAGTTCTTTATTCATAGACTGAATAGTCCTAGACTTACTCAGGCTTTATGTCTGACTCTACTTTTCTTTCGCCTTCTTTTCTTCCGTTCCCCCCCCTCAGGTCCATAGGGAGGGAATACCGCAACTTGACCAGCCTTCATATCCAGCTTGAAGAGAAAGAATGTATTGCTTGGATCTTTTCGTTTTGGACTATGGCTTGGGACAGCAACTATGGGACTTTTGCAGTTTATTTATGTTTTCTTTATGCTTCTTTAAATAATGTAATCAAGACAGTTATGAAGATGTTATGTTTTTCGGAAGTATTGTAAGACAATTATGGTATGGTTATTGTAACACGTATTTTTAATGAAATAAAAGTTGTTGTTTTTCCGCTGTTCAAAAATATGTGTTCTTATATCTGTCTTGTATATCTGTGACTTATACTTATAAACCTCCACAAAATTAGGGCATTCCCTTTTAGAGTGACCCTAACGGAGGTGGGGTGTTTCACTTGGTATCAGAGCATAGGTTTACCAGATAAGATAAAAAGTTTTGAAAATTTATTTTTCAAAAGAAAATTTAAAGAAGCATTTTTAAAAAGATAAAATATTATTTTATTTTAAAAAGGCAAAGTCCCCCAAATTCATAGGTATTATCTCTTATCCTTCGTTTTGAATCTATCCTTTTGTTTCAGTATGTCCGAAGAACTTAACCTGCCAGAGGGTGTACCAATACCTGGTTGGTTTAGACGATTCTTAGAAGCAAGGGCCACCCAGCCAGGTCCTACCGTTCCTCCTCCCCCAGCTGCAGGAAATCATCCAGCTACAGCAACACCTCTTCCTCCACCTCCTCCACGGGGAAACACTTTTGCTAAGATATGTAAAGATTTTAAGGCTATGGGAGGAAAGGACTTTCATGGAACTGAGTCCTTCGTGGCAGCTAGGAATTGGTTAAAGGAAACCGAGGACTTATTCGTCATCTTTGAGGTAGAAGATAAGCAGAAGGTACAACTGGCAGTGTGGCTACTAAAAGGTGAGGCTTCCTACTGGTGGGAAGTCACTAATGCAGAAAGACCGGTGGAAACATAGGAGGACTTTAGGGCAAAGTTTGAGGCTAAATTTCTCTCAGAAGCTGAAAGGAGTCTTCAGTTGGAAAAATTCTTATTTCTTAAGCAAGGGAATATGACAGTCAAAGAGTATGTTAATCAATTCGATGAGCTGGCTAGGTTTGGGCTGGACCTAGTCAACACCCCGCACAAGAAGGCTCTCCGCTTTGTCAAAGGGTTGAATGAGCCATTACACAGTTTGGCCATGACCCATATACCCATGGGAGCTACGTACGAAAGGTTGGTGCAGATGGCATTGCTGAACGAGGAAGATAAGGGCAAGAAGGAGACAGAGGTAGAAAACTCTCAAGGGAAGAAAGAGGCCAAGCCCAACGATTCTAAGAATAAGAAGGTAGACCCCGAGAAAGGAGGCAAGAACAACAACTCACGTGATAAAAGGAAATGGAATTACTGTGGTACGGAAGGGCACATAGCCAAGGATTGTAGAAAGAGGAAGAGAAAGCAAGGTGAATGTTTTCATTGTGGGAAGACTGGACACATCAGCAAAGACTGCCCTGAGAAGTAGACCGGACCTTCTGGCGGTACATCGTTAACTTATTCTAGATGCTTTGTTTTATCCTATTTCTCTCCTCGATCCTATCTTGAGAACCATAGGTAGAATCTTTTTGGATGTAAACATGTAATTGAAACATGTTATGGATGATGGTTGCAAGTGGTTGCAAGTGATTGCTAGTGGTTGCTCGTGGTTGCATATACACATAATCTAGGTTTTAGATCGGCTCAGTCACTTCATATTGCATATGCATATATGTTTGCATTCGTATATGGTTGAACTTTAATGTGTTGTCATATGGATGTTGCATTTGTATGAATGATTGTGCACTCATGTAGAATCATGAATAGGAAAATTTGCAAACATAATGGATTCATGGCACTTACATAATTCGCATTAAGGAGGTCAACTGAATCAGTAGACCGCCTGATTTTGCATTAGATAAGCACATGTACACACACACTTCGCATATGATCATGAAGCATTAGAAGTCTTTTAAGGACAATGGATAATCGTGTTTGATGGATGAGTAGATGGATGTTTGGATGTTAGGATATATATTTTTCCTAAACTTGAAGATTTCGGGGACGAAATCCTTTTAAGTGTGGGAGAATGTAACACCCCGTGTATTGTATAACAGTGAAATTCACAAATTAAAGTATAATTAATTTCAAATCAAAGAATTAAGGGAAACTGGATATGCCATTGCGTTTTTCTCAGAAAAATACGCGAAATAGAGTCCGAGTTTTCGAAAATCGGAGTCCGTATGACCAAGTTATGGCCCGTCAAAGTTTTCATAAAATTTCAAATTCAGAAAATAGCTCGAAGATTCGAATTTCAAAAATGTAGGGAGGCAGGGCGGGAAAGTTCCCGCCCAGGACAAGTCGACAGGGGTGTCGACTTGCCAGTCGACACCCCCCCCCCCCCCGTGTCGACTGCCCAGTCGACACGGGTGTCAACTTGCAGGTCGACCTGCTTGGTCGGCCTGGCTGGCCTGGTCTGTGCTGGGTCCGAATTTCTGAGGCTTGCTTTGTCACGAGGGCTAGGTGTCAGCTCCTGATTGGTCTCTCTTTCGAATGAATGGCTACGATTAACCCAAGCTACATCGACGGTCCTAATCAATTTATAAACTCTATAAAAATGACCCTAGGCTCTACCAATTCTATTCATTCAAAAATAAGAATGAGGCCATCATGCTGCTGAGGAACGACTAGGAGTAGCCACCAATTTGAGAGACAATTAGGAGACAAACTCTAAAGCATAAAGCAACTACAAGTTAAACTTAAACCAATCAAATCAACGCCTACATCAAAGGAATAGCATCTCCAAATCCAGAATTCAGATTCCTGAACTGAAGAATTCGTCACACGATTGTAAGTAGAGTACTATTCCGATGAGAATAAATAACTGTGTTTGATTTGTGTAAAATGAGAATTACACTTGATTTGTGGTGATAGTAATTCATATTTGTGCGTTGCTATGATTCTAATCGATTTGGAATATTGTGATATAACGATTGGATATTCGCAAGTATGTAATTCATGATAAAAACTACATGTTTGCGGTAGTTTATTTGAGATTCATGCAAGTATACGATTGGATATTCGCAAGTATGTAATTCATGTTGAAGCTACATGTTTGTGGTTGTTTAATTGAGATTCATGCAAGTATGTGGTTTTGCTACTATGCCAACACAATGTATATTTTTGTACAAAATCACTTTTTGTGTAATTGGATCAAATTTGGGGTATTATGATTCATATGAAATTATGTTGGAATTGGCATCATGATCTATGTATAAAACCATACTTTTGTATTAGAAACAAAAGTAAGCCTCTTTGTGAACTTATGTTGATTTTATGAATATGACTAGGCTATGTTTGGTATTATGCCTAATTGAAAAACAAGTTAGGCCTATATTGTTAACAAGAATTATATGATAATATATATGACACATAGCTAAGTTAGATTTACATTCCAATTGCAAGTTTGCATGAATAAAGTAAAAACTATGATTTTATGTTTAGGAATATTTATGCCATGATTACATGAATAGATCAAAAACCATGATTTCATGTTTGGGTATATTTGTGCCATGATTATGTGAATAGATTAAAAATCATGATTAAGTTGGAATAATTCTAGTTGAACTATACTTTTGTATTAGTAACAAAAGTAAGCACCTTTGTAAACATATAGTAATTTTATAAACATGATTTGCTTATGTTTGACATTATGCCTAAGTAAAAATATAGGTTTATGTTGTAGTTAAGACTATGTGTCAATAATGATATCTAATTTAGTTAGATTCTTAACTTAACTACAAGTTTACATGGTTTGATTCATGTCACTTATGCTTTATGACCAAAGTATATGTTACTACAATGCAAGTACACCAGTTTCTATTTTGTAGTTCCAACGTTATGTTGCAAGTTCATGCGTTCACATTCCCCCTTTTGTGTATATAATCACGTTTTAAGCCTCCCCTTTTTCACGTGGCTAAGTTGGGCTTAAAAGGCTAAGCCCAACATGTATTATAATAAACGAACGTATTAAACGGGGGAAATAGCGTTGGGCCAAATTAATTAATAAATGAAAATATAAAAGTAGATGGGCCCAAATTCAAGAATGGGTGGGGCCCATGATTGGTGTAAACCTTTACACCATTAGCTTAAATTGATTTTGAATAATGGGCCGCAAATATTTACATATAAGAAAATAAAGAAGAAAGACAAAATATGTAAATGTAGAAAATACGATGTGTTTAACCCGAGGTTGGATTGAGTTGTGATGTAAACCTGCCCGGAACCGCCCGGCTGTCCAGTAGTCACAACAATACCTATCCAATGTGGGTGGTTAAACATGTAGCCCAATAAGGAACCGAGGTTAGACTGAGTTGTGGCGTAAGACTGCCCGGACCCAACCGGCAACAGGCAGCCACAACAATACCTGTCTAATGTGAGAGGTCAAGGCTTTAATAAGACAATTAAGGCTGAGTCAGGATTGATAGGATTAAGTAAATTATATTAATACTTAATCAAAAGGGTACATGCTAAACTAAACAGACTGATTGGGGGTTAGGTTTATAAAACACTTAACCAACTTAGCATGTTGGCTAGAAATAGAAAACCTAGTAGCGAGGGACCCTTTTCAGCAGTAACCCTATAATGTGTATCATGATACCCTGAAACTAGGCAGGGTGGGGCACGATTACTGGGCTGATTGTAAGAGGTCAAATCGACGGCGGTGGTGCAGCAGTGTAGGTTCTAACGGGGTGCGGGCGTGCACACACTCCGGCGCAGAAAAATAAGGCACTGGGCACCAGTAGCATACCTGTGCATTCTAGGATTGTGTCGGGCCGCCACCATGGGACTTGATACACGCCATGGTGGGACCAGCATAGGTAACTACAACATCGGGGGCCGTAAGACACATTTAACTATGCGAGTAGGAGCCGATCATCATAAAATGGATCACTTCACCCTGATTATGGGGTGCCGTTGGGAACTAGTTTATATGGGCACAGAGATTAATGTGGGGTACGATAGTATATTCGACCCTAGACAACTTAACTAAGTTTATGATGCTTTCCCATTTCTAGTTTATACTTATCATACCCAGTTCTTTATTCATAGACTGAATAGTCCTAGACTTACTCAGGCTTTATGTCTGACTCTACTTTTCTTTCGCCTTCTTTTCTTCCGTTCCCCCCCCCCCCCAGGTCCACAGGGAGGGAATACCGCAGCTTGACCAGCCTTCATATCCAGCTTGAAGAGAAAGAATGTATTGCTTGGATCTTTTCGTTTAGGACTATGGCTTTGGACAGCAACTATGGGACTTTTGCAGTTTATTTATGTTTTCTTTATGCTTCTTTAAATAATGTAATCAAGACAGTTATGAAGATATTATGTTTTTCGGAAGTATTGTAAGACAATTATGGTATGGTTGTTGTAACACGTATTTTTAATGAAATAAAAGTTGTTGTTTTTCCGCTATTCAAAAATATGTGTTCTTATATCTGTGACTTATACTTATAAACCTCCACCAAAATTAGGGCATTCCCTTTTAGAGTGACCCTAACGGAGGTGGGGTGTTTCAGGAGAGCTATTAGGTGAGTGTATTTAAGTTATACCTTTTTGATAATGGTATATCGACAATTGACATTCCACGTTAATATGTATAATAAATCTGCTGAAATTTTTAACATGTTGTAATATGTTAAAATGATAAATCTACTAAACTGCAAACCTACCGAAATGATTAACCTACTGCAATCTATTGAAATTAAATACTGTGGAATATGACTGAAATTTTAGGGTTGTATGAACATGTAAATTTGTAAGATCAATTCAAGATTAAGTGGAACATGTTAATGAAATTGTAAGTACTCAATGGAATCTGTTAAATCTGCAGGGTTAAGTAAATCTGTTTAATATGTTGGTGTTCAGTTAAACTGTAATACTTAACATGTTTAACCTGTTGGGGTTGTGTAAAAGCCTATTTTCATTAACCAACGAATTTCTGTGAACACTATAATTATGAAATTTACGATGAACATTTGTTAAGAATATTACTGTGCCAAACGATTGTAAATAAAAATTATAGTAAAATTTGGAAGAATGAGTATGCCTAAATTTACAGTAAATAAGAAAATTGTAACCGCACTTAGACACGAGGATAAATTCAACTTGTGGTAGAGGTTTGCCCAGAGTCGCCTGGAAAATCCAGCATCTACAAGTGGTTAATTTAATGTGAGGTTTCTATCGTGTAAATACACGTATAGCGGTGCTAAGACACGAGGTTAAGTTCAACTTTTGGTAGAAGTCTGCCCTGAACCACCCGACAAATCCAACATCCACAAGTGGTTGGCTTAATGTGAGAGGTCTGGTACATAAACATATATATGAATATATGTATATAACATGATAGAAATAAATGACACTAATTGTAATCAGTTGAAATGAATGAACGGGGAATGATAATAACCTATTATAAATAAACCTGAAAGGGGAAAAGGAAAGATAGTAGGTAGGCTTGTCATAGGGACAAGTAGAAATTATAACTTAGGTTATAATAAATGATAGAGGTAATGAGATAACTTATGTAATGAGATAAGCTGTACTTAATTATAAATTAAGTAATCTGGAAATCTGGAAACTTGAAACCTACGATTTGGTGTAAGTAGAGAAAAGAGAAGAAGTCTTATGAAATGCAATAAGTTGTACTTAATTATACATTAATTAATCTGTAAAGTTGAGAATCTGAATCCTGCTGATAAGAAGAACATGTTGTCTGTAAACTTGAGAATCTGCTGATAAGAATAACATGTTATAGGCTTATTAATGAACTTAAATGAGTTATGTTATATAACTGAAATTAATAAGCAATAGGAACTTGGTAACTTGAATAAGAAGTCAATCTGAATTGAAATAACCAAGTTAATTGCAAATATGATGAGATAGAGCAAGCATATATGTAAACGTTTAGACATAGAGTCTAATAACACATTAACCAGAGGCACTTGGACCAGTCCGTATGCTTGAAGATGAATAACCCAACGGGATAGATCACCGTTGTTACAAACCGATTTTTTTTCAAAATTCCAATCTATCGAAACTCAAGTTGTTGTGCTCTGGCATCCTGCTGAAAAGACAAAGACATAAAACATGTTAGAGCTCAGAAAACATCTCACAACGGAATGGGAAGAATATAATATAATCAAAATATAGCTTTACCATATTAATAATACTGCCTAACCAGTACCCAAGGCTATCATATCTCTGCCACAAATCGAACGTGTGAGTATGTTATATCATTCTGGTGACTGGATTTAAGTTATACACTTTGGATAACATTACATATACCGTTCAATCATATTTTTTTATTTATTAGGTTACTTGGGTTAATAGCACTCAAGGCTTACACACACGTCATACCCATTTACTTCCCAGTGGATTAACCTAATATAGTATACATGTAGCTACACCTCAATACTGAGGTACACCTCATCGTACACTACTCGTACGGTCTCCACCGTAATTTAAAAGAAAGGAATGTAGTCCCTTATCCTACGCCGGAGTGACGTACGGATCTCTACATAACAATGTTATGTTCTGCATATATCTGTCATTACTACGTTACATAAGCGTACAGACTGCCATCATTGATTGAATCAGATTCCATACCGGAATAATGCCCTCAAGTCTACAATACACCAGCCAGAGCCGACATGCATGTATCTAGATTGTCCGATATACGTATCACTAATTATAGCTCGATGCTATAACCGCACATCCTCGAATGTGCACCGAGTCCCGTGCCAAGGCGATACATGAAACACGGAACTCGGTCGGGAGCTTTTCAATATCTGTACAGACCCGTCTTTAAGAGCCTCTATATACAGATATATATAGGGTCTGTTTTCACAGTTGCTAAGTCCCCACCCCGGCCCTCCCTCAACTAGTAAAGACTACAAGAGCTAAACATCTACCCCTAAAGAAAACAATCTAAACTTCCATTTGGCATCTTCCCTCAACCACCGTACCCTGATAATGAAGGGTGAATGGTCTATTTGTTTTAGCTTTAGTAATTACGCATCCCATTGGTTGCCGATGACGGGTATCTGACGATCTACTATTCTTGTTGGTCGTGACCCTTCGTGTCCACGTTGAGGCAACCGCCGAATCACCCTGGTGTCACCGTGTCATAGCATTCGGACTGCATGGATAATTTTGCAGTCATGGCCCACCCACCTAGTAGTTACACGCAGACCCAACCTCTACGACCACAACTAAGCATCTGCCACTGCACGGAGGACTACTAGGAGCACCTTACGTATCTCAGGAAGCCGTGTGCTTCCCCTTCTAGTCCTTCGGAGCCGCCAGAACAATCAGAAGAATTTATGCTCCCCTCGTGCCATATAACAACATGATGATCTACCCCATTGGGTTATTCACCCTCAAACGTGCGGACTGGTCCAAGAGCCTCCCTTTAATATATTGTTAGATCCTATGTCGAAACATTCTTTACGCACTTGCCTTACCTCATCAGGTTTCCACTTAACTTGGTTATTCCCATTCATATTGAATTCTTAATCAAGTTACCAAGTTCCTCTTGCTTATTAATTCCAGTTATATAACTTAACCCATTAAGTTTATTAACAAGCCCACAACATGCAATTCTCTAGATTGTCGCCCAAGGTTTGTAATCCATAATCTCTTTCATATTCTTGCTTGATTTCATTATTACAATAACATGTTCTAGGTGACAACCCTAATTTCGAATGACCAACTTTTTTTCAAAATTCCAATCTATCAAAACTCGGATTGGTTTGCTCTAGTATCCTGTAGAAAAGACGAAGACATAAAACATGTCAGAGCTCAGAAATTATCTCACAGTGGAATGGATAAAATATAATATAATCAAAATGTAGCCTTACTGTATTAATAATACTGCCTAACCAGTATCCAAGGCTATCATGTCCCTGCCAAAAATCTTACCTGCGAGTATGTTAAGAGAAGGGGGTCAGAACGCAAGTTCTGGTGACTGGATTTAAACTATATACTTTGGATTATCCTACATATACCATTCAATCATGTTATCTTATTTATTAGGTTACTTGGGTTATCAGCACTCAAGGCTTACACACACTCGTACCCATTTACTTCCCAGTGGATTAACCTAACATAGTGTATATGTATCCGCCCCCAATATTGAGGTACACCCCATAGTGCCCCACTCGCACGGTCTCCACCGTAACACCATCGAAATATACGCAGTCCCTCATCCTATGCCGTAGTGACATATGGATAACAATATTGCGTTCCGCACCTGTCATTACTATGCTACGCAAACGTATGGACTGCCATCTTTGTTCAAATCCGAATTCATACCGTAGTAAAGCCCTTAAGCCTACGATACACCACCTAGAGCCGACATGCACGTATCTAGACTGTCCACCATACGTATCTTCAATTGTAGCTCGATGCCTCAATCGCACATCCTCTAATGTGCACCGAGTTCCATGGCAGGGTGATACAAGAAACACAGAACTCGGTCGGGAGCTTTTCCATATCTGTACAGGCCCTTTTTTTAAGCCTCTATATATAGATACACCTAGGATCTGTTTTCACAGTGGCTATTGCCCCACCTCGGTCCCTCCCTCAACTAGTAAAGACTACAATAGCTAAGTGGCATGCCCGTAAAGACAAACAATCTAAACATCCATGTGGCATCTCCTCTCAACCCCTTACTCGATAGTGAAGGGTGAAATGGTATCTTGGGTTTAGCAATGGTCTTTTCGCATCCCACTGGCAGTCGATGACGAGTATCTGACGGTCTACTGTCCTTGTTGGTCATGACCCTTTGCCTCAATGTGAGGCAACGACCGAACCACTCTGGTGTCACCGTGTCACAACATTCTGACTACATAGCTACATCTGTAGTCAAGGCCTACCAACCTAGTAGTTACGCGAAGACCCAACCTCTGTGAGCACTACCTAAGACATTTGTCACCGCACAAAGGACTAAGGAACACCTTTTGCACCTCAAGAAGAAGCGTGCTCCCCCTTCCAGTCCTTTGGATCCGTCAGACCAATCAGATGAATGTGCGCTCCCAATGTGCCTTATAAAACCTCGATGATCTACCCCGTTGGGTTATTCACTCTCAACCGTATGGACTGGTCAAAGCACCTTACTTTAGCATGTTGTTGGACCCTATGTCTAAATCTTCTTTTACGCGCTTGTCACACCTCATCAGGTTTCTAGTTAACTTGGTTATTCCAATTCATATTGAATTCTAATTCAAATTACCAAGTTTCTCTTGCTTAATAATTTCAGTCATACAACTTAATCCATTTAAGTTTATTGATAAGCCCACAACATGTTATTCTCTAGATTGTAGCCCAAGGTCTGTAATCTACAACCCCTTTTTTTATCTTCTTTTTGATTTCATCATTACAATAATATGTTTTACTTAATATGTAATTAAGTATATCCAATTCACATGTTTTCTAATATAATTTATGTCATCTCATAAGTTTTCCTCATCCTTTCTCATTTAATCATAATTCCATTTTTCATTGTCAATACAGCTTATCGCTATTTACTTATTAACTTAGTTCTATTAACTAAGGCCCATTAATAAGTTTTTCTACCCATTTATTATAACCTATGTTATAATTTTCTCTTGTCCCTAGGACAAGCCTAAACATTCTTATCAACGGGTTTCAGACTTCCAAGCTTACAAATTACTTAATTTATAATTAAGTACAATATATTTTCCCCCTTTTCTTAACTGGTTTCAGGTTTTCCCCTTTATTTATAATTTAGTGTCCCTTAACTCAATTCACCAGTTATCCCATTCCCTTACTAGTTTATTATAACCTAAGTTGTACAATTCACTTGTCCCTAGGGCAAGTCTACCTGTTATACAACATTTTCAGTATTGTTATTTATTTATAATAGGTTATAATCATTCCCCTTTTATACCATTATTCTTCGTTCACTGCAATATATATTCCTAATTATATTAAGGAAAACACTTCATGCATCTTATTTGTTTGATAGAAGGAATCAGTGATTTATTTTCATAATGTATTCCCATCTAAATCCGTGGTAGCAAGTAATTTCTTTACTTTCCTTTATTTACTGTGGCTTACTTGCAACAACGTTTTCAGGAATAAGTCATTTAGGGAAACACATCACTTTTCCTTCTTATCACAGTAAAAATTTTCATTACATCCCTTCCTTTCTTATTTTCTGAGTTAGAAATTTGATTACCACCATTACCATTTATTTATATCTTGCTATATACATATATTTATATATATATATATATATATATATGTAAGCGCTAGACCTCTCACATTAAGCCTACACTTGTGGACACTGGATTTGCCCGGCTGGTTCGGGCAGACTTCTACCACAAGTTGACTTAACATCGTGCCTTAGCACCATTAAATGCTTTTACTTTTGCACTTAGGCCTCTCACATTAGGTTCAACATTAGTGGCTGCTGGATATGCCGGTCGGGTCCGGGCAGACTTCCGCCACTAATGCAACATAACCTCGTGCCATAAGTGCAGTTACAATTTCTAGTTGCAATCCTAGGCATATTCATCTTCATTCAATCATTTATGTTCGTATCAAATTGCGCTCCCAAATTAAATTCTCAAAACATAATATATGTTATGTTCCAAAATCCCATTACAAATTACGCCCTAAATCCCAATATGTGTCGCATATCTTTCTACAAGTAATTAACTTTATTTAAAATAAAGTGTAATTCTATAATAGTGTATCATTTCCCCAAAATCTCAATTATCCCAATTGACATGTTCATAAAATTGATCTTTACAACAGTATTCATGTACATCTTAACATATTAACTAATTGAACATATTATCCATTTTAGCGCAATAATTCATTTCATCAAATTAAACCTTCCAACATGTTCATTGTGTATGTTAATGGTGAATGGCGAACGATAAAAATACTATTATTCAAAAAGTATATTTTAAACCCACTCACCTTGTAAGTTTTCCCCAATTCTGGATCTGATCTAATTTTAACATCCATTATTATTTTTTCCTTTTAATCGGATTAACTACCTAATGTCCATGGATTTATTATTTTCTTTAAAATTGAAAAGGGAAAAGAAAGGGGAGGAATAGATCGGATCTTGAACGTTACCTTGCTTTTCACGTAATTCTGAAGGCCCTTTTTATTTATGTTTATTCCTTCTTCTAGATCTGGATTCATAATTTTCCTAGGCTAATATTTTAAATTTTCAGAATAAATTTAAGAATAAAGAGAGAGAGAGAGAGAGTAATGGCAGAGCTCCAACGTAGTTACCGAATTATGAGATTTAGGGTTAGGTCTGGAGTCTAATTTATATGAATATTGACCAAAAGCAATCAGAATCGTCCACATCAGAGAAGAAGTTTCCAGATCCACGGGTGGGTCGACCCCTAAGTAGGCCCCCCTTCGGGTGGGTCGACCCCTTGGTGGACCCCCAACGGTCTAAATTCCCTCCAGATTTTCCCGCTCGTGAATTTTGATTTTGGAACTGATTTTCGAATTTTTTGGACATATTTATTTAATATATATACACACACATTTAAGCTCCTTGTATGTATACAAACTTCTAATGCTCATAACTTTTTCATACGGTGTCCGTTTTACGCAAACCTGGTGGCTATCTTGACCAGAGTTTCGAGACGGACGCTGGCGCAGTCCGTTTTTCTTAATTCTGAATATTTAATTAAGTTATCCTTATTTTATTATCTTAATAATGTGGGGTGTTACATTCTCCCATCCTTAGGACATTTCATCCCCGAAATTTGATAAGGGTAAAACCAATTAACCCCTCGCATAATATACATCCATCATGTATGCATCCCATTCTTGCAAGCATTGTGCACTTGTGCAAAGTGAAGTACAACAAAATAATGCATGTATTCCTAAGAGGTACCTCCTATGTGTATGCAAATTTTCTCTAAAACCCTTTCAAAATATGATGCTCGCATCCCAAATATACTGGCAGTTCTACGTGAATGCAATATTTTGAAAGCCAAAATGCTTTTTCATCCAAATTTTCCTACACTCTTACTAAGTAAGAGCGTAGTTCATCCAATGGTTGCATCCATAATTCAATCAAACGAATTTATTTTTCGAATTTCAGAGAAAATCTAATTTTCTAATTTCGATTTCTTATGTAACAAAAAGGTGGAAAATGGAAAACTCCGCATCTCCCGCTTTTCTTTTTCAACCTTTTTCTAACCATACTTGGATTTTTATGGAACAATTTATAAAGACTTCCTATTTTCCTATCCAAGCATAGCCCCCATAAGAAAATTTTCTTTGTTACTGATTTTCTTTTTCATCTTATCTTAGAAAGTTTTATACTTATCTGTCTTTTCTCATAATTTTCCATTTTTGTTGCTTTACTAAATTTTCTCATAATTTTCCTTTTTAGTTGTACTATTTTTCTTTTCTTAGCTTATTTAATCATCTGATCTTAGTTTAAATTTGAATAAGCCTCTAGTCTTTCAACTAAAACAGGAGAACAAACACCCTACACAGCTACTACTAAGGGCCAAGAATCTCGGGATTATGTCCCCTTCTGTCAGAAAAGTACAAACCATGGGATCCACGAAAAGGTCAGGTGTTACCCTAACCTCCCAACATGAACAATATAATGGAACGGTCCCAACCGTAATGTAGTAATGGGTTTTACCTCTAACCTTAAAATTAGTAATTGGATCTAAACACTTACTTGCACTTTTCTACCTAGTAGTCACTACGGGCCTAGCTGTGTACCAATAATTATTCCAAGAAACACCCTAGGCTATTTAATACTTATGCATTTACGGGAACTCACTATTATTCCAAGATAATTCTCGTTATTTACTTTATAGCCTCAAAACATTTCCCATTTTTCCTAGGCACTAACCCTTACCTACTCCATACTTTTTTAAAAATGGTTTGTCTCTTTTCATTTAAATTTACTTTCAAAAAATAAAAGTGTCAAAACTTTATTTTCCTTATGAAATCTTTATTTTGCCAAACCATAAAAACATGTCATTTTAAAAAATGTAAATCATCTTTTTTTCAAATCACCGAACTGGAGTAGACACGGACAACTATTTCTCAATCGGGTTTATGACTTGTTCTTACCTATAAGGTCAGTTCTGCCTCTTACTACAAGGTGCCAACATCCACTCTATTCTTATTTCTACAACTTATTTTGTCCACCCACCAAATTATCTTATAATAATTTATCAAAAATGGTTGTTATAGGAATAGGGATTTCAATTCTTTCTTTATTAAAAATTCTTTGATGAAATATAACAAGAAAACTAGCGAGCTATATATGCTCTATAATACGCACCTTTTTTTTGAGAGAATTTTACTTTAGTCAAAATTTTCGCAAGAAATCACTATTTGCTTATTATACCCCATTTTTGTTCAAAACCCAATATGTATGCTTTACATGTCTAAAACCATAACTTTTAAGATTAAAACTTGAAAACACCATAAACCATTTTCCCAAAAGTTTTATAATCTCAAGTTCTTAAAAGTTAATAATGGGGTTAGACCCAAAGCGGGTGTGCAACTTTCTTTTAGGCTTTCCTAGAAACTGAAACACCCCACCTTTGTTAAGGTCACTCACAAAGGAAATGCCTTAATTTTGGTGGAGGTTTATAAGTAAAAAGCCACAGATAAACTCGAGACAAATATAAATACACATATTTTAAACAGTGGAAACCAAACAGACTTTTATTTCATCAATACGTGTTCAAAACATAACATTCCATAATTGTCTCAAAATACTTCCATCATTACAACCTCATAACTGTCTTGATTATTAAAGAAGCATAAAACATAAATAAAGTGACAAAAATCCACAAAGTGGTATCCAAAGCCATAATCCGAGCAAAAGAGATCCAAATCATACATCTACGTTCTTGGAGCTTGTAAAGAGCCTGACTGAGTTGAGCTGTTTCCTCCTTGTGGACCTTGGGGGGAACGAAAGAAAAAAGACGAAAAGAAAATAGGGTCATACATAAAGCCTGAGTAAATCTAGTAACTCTTCAGTATGTGAATAAGAAAAGGGCATGATAGATATATACTGAAAATAGGAAAGTGTCACAAGCTAAGGAAGTGTCGAATGTACTATCGCACCCATACTATATCTCTGCACGTACTTGAGTTTTATTCCAACTGGCACACCATGTTAAGGGTGAAGTGATCCCCATTCTTATTAAAAGATTGGCTTCTACTCGCGTTAACATGTGTCATACGACCCCCAAGAATTGTAGATACCTATGCTGGTCCCACCATGGGGTGTATCAAGACCCATGGGGGCAGCCCCGACATAAATTCTAGAAGGCATATGTTATACTACTGCTGTCCCCAGTGCTCTGTTTGTCTGCTCCGGAGTGTGTGCACGCCCGCACCCCGTTAGACCTGCACTGTGCACCCACCGCCGTCGTTTTCACCGCTTACAATCAGCCCAGTAATCGTGCCCCACCCTGCCTAGTTTCAGGGTACCGTTGATACCTTACATGGGTTACCGCTGAAACGGGTCCCTCGTTACTAGGATTTTCTAGTCAAACATGTTAAGTGGTTAAGTGTTTGTATTTACCTAACCCCACCCATCGATTCTTGTTAACATGTTAAATTTGGTTAAGTGTTACAGTTGACTTAACCCTACCATCTGTCCTTAGCCTCTTAGGAGCACCTGACCACTCACATTAGACAGGTATTGCTACGGTTACTGGATATGCCGGTCGGTTCTGGGCAGGTTTACACCGTATCTCTGTCTAACCTCGGGTCATTATTGGGCTCAATGCTTAACTACCCACATTGGATAGGTATTGTTGTGACTACTGGACAGCCGGGCGGTTCCGGGCAGGTTTACATCATAACTCAATCCAACCTCGGGTTAAGCATATCGTGTTTTCTAAATTTACATATTTTATTACTTCTCAATTATATATTTAATTGTCATATCTTTTATGCTTGGGTATATCAATTCATACCGCTTAAATGTCATTATCCTTGGCATGTGCCGAACATGCCAACATATATTTTCATGTTTTACACCCAACGTTATTACCCCCGTTTATACGTTCGCAACGTTATAACAAATGTTGGGCTCGACACAATTCAGCCCAACTTTATAAGCGTAAGAAAAGGGGAAATCAAGAACATGTAATATTTTACAACATATAAGGGTGTGTGGCGCATAAACTTGCAATTTAGCGATACTAGCATAAATGTTAGGTCATGGGAACTTGCATTCAAATCAAAGTATAACTAAGTAGGTGGCATATGAAATGGCATAGTTTAGGCTAATACAAACTTGTGTTTAAACATGTTTAACTTGGCATAACGTCAAACACAAAACTAGCATGTTGTGTATTCACCAAAATGTCCAATTTTAGCATCAAATCACACAGCCTATTTCAACATGAACTTGCATAGTTTATGAAACCCAAACGATACTTAACATAGATACAATTATACTTGCAAATAAACATGAACTTGCATAGTTTATGAAACCCAAACGATGCTTAACATAGATCCAATTATACTTGCAAATAGACATGAAAATGATATCATTGGTTTTGGGTCATGTAGGCATAAAAGGTTTCAAGTCTAAAACATGTTTACATAAATTCTAATTTAGACTAAGGGAATATACATAGTCCATGCCATCGACATATACTTAAAGGGATCAATTTCTAATTTTTGCCACAAACTTGCAAGTGCCATTGTTTTCATATACAATTGTTCAATAGGCTTGCATCAATAAATTTATGCCACAAACGTCAATACACAAGTCATGGTAGAACCATCACAATACATAGAATTTTATACAATACAACGATACAATTCTATTTTCATTCACATCGAATCACGTCACAATTTTTATTCATATTCTGAAAGGTCACTATACTTACAATGAATGCAGAATCTTGAATTCTGGATTCTGGATTCTGGATTCTGAATTCTGAAATAGAGATGCGCTCCTTTGGGTAGACTAACGTTGCGTTGATTAGTTTGATTAAACTTTAATCTTCTTCTTGATTTGATTTGTCTCTAGGCTTTTCTCTTGACGGCTATGTTCAATTCCTCCCTAGCGGCATGACGACTCCTTTCTCATTTTTTTGTGTGAATTTTCAGTTGAGACTTAGGGTGTATTTATAGATTTTTAAGTTGTTCTGATCCGTTAGATGAAGACAGGAGGAATCTCGACTATTCAAAGTTCAAAGAGCCAATCAATAGGTGACACGTCAGCCCTAGTGACACACAGAGCCACAGAAATTCGAGCTAGAGCCAGACCTTGCCAGCCAGGTCGACCAGGCCGGTCAACACCCAGGTCGACACTGTGGTCGACCTGGGGGGGACCAGGTCGACACTGTGGTCGACCTGGGGTGACCAGGTCGACACCATGGTCGACCCTATGGTCGACCTAGTCTCTGGGCAGGAATTTTCCCGCCCAGCGCAGTTTGAACCTGAAATTCGAGTTTTGAACTTTAAACTGAGCTGTTTGAATTTAAATTTGATTCTGAAACTTCCGAAGGCCATAACTTCTTCATACGGAGTCCGATTCACGCAAACTCGGACTCTATCTTAAGCAGAATTCCGAGACGAACGCAATGGCGCAACCCATTTCCCTTAATTCTTTCATTTAGAATTAATTACACTTTAATTTGTGAATCTTAACGTTATAGAATTCACGGGGTGTTACATTCTCCCCCCTTAAAAGGATTTTGTCCCCGAAATCTTCAAGTTAGGAAGAATGTATATCCAATAATCCAACAGTCCATCTACTCAACCAACAAACACAGGCATCCACTGTCCTTAAAAGACTCCTAATGCTTCATGATCATATGCATAGTGTGTGTACATGTCCTTATCTATTGCAGGAATCAAGCGATCTACTGATTCAGTTGAACCCCTTAATGTGAATCATGTAAGTGTCATGAATCCATTATGTATGAAAATTTTTCCTACTCATAATTCTACATGAGTGCACAACCATTCATACAAATGCGACGACCATATGACAGCATATCAAGTGTCAACCATATACAAATGAGAATACATATATGCATATGAAATATGAAGTAACTGAGCCGATCTATAACCTAGGGTGTGTGTGTATATGCATCCACGAGCAACCACTAGCAACCACTAGCAACCATTTGCAGCCATCATCCATAACATGTTTTCAAATACATGTTTGCATCCATTTGTTTTCTACCTAAGGAGTTAGGAAAAGGGCCGAGGAGACATACCTAAAAAGATAGATAAATCATAACTTAAGGAAAAAGAGAGATCAAAGTTGTACCCTCAAAAAGAAGAGGCTAGGCAACGCGTATTCTGTCCTCAGTTTCCCAAGTCGCGTCTTCCTCGGCGTCGCACCACTGAACTTTAACGAGTTTGACTTCGCGATTGCATAGCTTTTTCACTTCAGTTCCTAAGATGCAGGTTGGAACTCTCCTCACAGTTGCTTCATGTTCCACTTAGGCTTCTTCTAGAATGCTAGGTTCCACCACTTCCGCAGACTCATGCAAACACTTCCGGAGGTGAGAAACATGAAAGACGTTGTGAACTCCGGCCAGTTTCTCGGGTAGATCTAATCTATAGGTCATCTTTCCAACCTTCTCGATAATAGGAAATGGTCCTACAAATCTTGGTGCTAGATTTCCTGCGGATCCAAAACGAACGACGTTCCTTAAAGGTGATACCATAAGGAAAACCCTGTCCCTAACCTCAAACTCAAGGTCGGTCCTTCTTTTGTCGGCGTAGGATATTTATCTGTCTTGGGCTATCTTCATTCTTCTACGTATCAAGTCCACTTTCTCTGAAGTCTCTCAAATCATATCTGTCCCAAGTATAAGTTTATCTGTAGACTCCCACCAACAAGTTGGTGATTTGCACGGTCTTCCATACAAGGCTTCGAAGGGCGCCATACCGATGGTAGCTTGGTAGCTGTTGTTATAGGCAAATTCCACTAAAGGATGGTGATCCTCCCAAGTCCCTCCAAAGTCAAGAACGCAAAGTCTCAAAAGATCCTCTAAAACTCTATTCACCCTTTCCGTCTGGCCATCAGTTTGGGGGTGGTAGGCCGTGCTCAAACATATCTGTGTGCTACAGCTTCTTGCAGACTCCGCCAAAACTCGCTTGTGAAGATAGGGTCTCGGTCACTAACAATGCTGGAGGGTATCCCATGGAGTCGAACTATTTCCTTGAGATAAAGAGATGTTAGCTATGCGGCAATCCTTCTACTCTTGATAGGTATAAAGTGGGCGCTTTTAGTAAGCCTATCCACTATTACCCAAATGCTAGTGTTTCCTCTTCTCGACCTAGGTAAGCCATCAATGAAGTCCGTTGAAATGCTATCCCACTTCCACTGTGGGACCTCTAAAGGATGAAGTAGTCCTCCAGGTTTCTTCTGTTCCGCCTTGACCCGTTTGCAGGTCATGCACTTAGAGACGAAATCTGCCACGTCTTGCTTCATGCTGCTCCAAAAGAAAGTCGTTTTTATATCCTTGTACATCTTATCACCGCCAGGGTGTATAGTCATCTTGGAATGATGAGCTTCCTCGAGAACCTTTTTTGTCAACTCCCTTGCTTGTGGGACGCATAATCTTCCATCTCGCCTTAGCCAACCCTTATCGTCGATGGTGTATCTACTGAGGTGACTAGATGTCTCACCCCTAATAAGTCTATTAATCACATCAACAAGTTGAGGGTTTTCACGTTGTGCAGCCCCTATTGAGTCTAAGAGAGTAGGGCGTACTTCGAGAGATGCTAACAAACCCGGTACAAAATCTGAGGAGGTCCTAAAGTTAAAACTGGCTATATACTCCAAGCCTTGCCTCTCTACGAAGAGTGGGCTTAAGGTCAGTTTCCTTCGGCTCAACGCGTCTGCTACTACGTTGCCTTTGCAGGGAGTATAGGAAATTTCAAAGTCATGCGAGGTAAGAAACTCCATCCATCTTTGCTGCCTCAAGTTAAGATCCTTCTACGAGAAGAGATATTTCAACGATTTATGGTCAGTGTATAATTCAAACTTCTCACCTAGAAGATAATGGCGCCAGGACTTAAGCGCAAAGACGATAGCGGCTAACTCAAGGTCGTGGGTTGGGTAGTTCTTTTCATGAACTTTCAATTATCTTCCGCCATAAGCTACTAACCTTCCTTCTTGCATTAGAACAGCGCCTAGTCCCGTTCCACATGCATCCGTGTATACTGTGAACATTTTGCTTCCATTTGGCAAAGTCAGAACTGGGGCTGTTGTGAGAGCCCTTTTTAATCGTTGGAAAGCAAACTCGTAGTCCAAATCCCAAGTGAACGCCAGATTCTTCTTTGTTAGCCTTGTCAGTGGGGCTGAGATTTTCGCGAAATCCCTAATAAACTTTCGGTAAAAACCGGCTAGCCCAAGAAAGCTTCAAACTTCGGTTGCATTTCTTAGTGTCTTCAAATCTTGCACTGCCACCACTTTCGCGGGGTCCACGGCCAACCCATCTTTGGACACTATATGCCCCAGAAATCTTACTTCTTTTCTCCAGAAGTGACACTTGGAGAATTTGGCTTTTAGTTGATGGGCTCAGAGAGTTTCCATGATTTCTTTCAGATGTTGAGCATGCTTTTCCTCACTCTTTGAGAAGATTAAGATATCATCTACGAAGACAACCACAAAATTGTTGAGGAATTCTCTGAACACTCTGCTCATTAGGTCTACGAAATAAGCGAGTGTGTTTGTCAAGCCGAAAGGCATGACAAGTCACTCGAAGAAACCGTCTGGGGTTCTGAACCATGTCTTATCAATACTATCTTCAGCTACTCTTAGCTGATGGAACCCAGTTGCCAGATCAAGTTGGGAGAAGACCGTCGCACCAACAAGCTGATCAAACAAATCGTCGATTCGGGGAAGAGGGTGCCTATTTTTCTCGGTCAATTTGTTTAACTCCCTATAGTCGACGCAAAGGCGAAGAGAACCGTCCGCTTTGGTTGCGAACACCACTGGAGCACCCCATTCTGAAATGCTCCGTCTAGTGAACCCTTTTTCGAGAAGTTCTTTAACGTGCTTAATGAGCTCCTTTCACTCCCTTGGATCCATGTGTCTGATAGGTAAAGCTACAGGCTTTGCGTTATCCAAAAGATATATGCGGAAGTCTATTTCCCGCCTCGGAGGTAAGCCTTTCACCACCTCAAAGGCATCCGGATATTCCCGGACTACTCTTACTGATTGCAAATTTTCATCAAAAGCATCAAGCGACTCTAGATAACTAAGCATAACAACATTCAAGGGATTACAAGAAATTTCTAGAGTGTTACCAAGCCGAGTCAAGAGTCTAACTACTCTTTTCTCACAATCAAGAATGGCACTATTACTGGATAACCAGTCCATGCCTAAGATCAAACCATATCCCGAGAAGCCTAAGACAAAGGCATTACAGCTAAACTCAACGCTGAGAATAGACATTTTAAAACCCAAACAAACCATTAACAAGTAAGCGGAGCCCCCAATTGGATTTGAAACTACTAAGGGATCTTCTACCATACTAGTGCCTAGATGCAGAGATTCTACTAAGGCAGATGAAATAAAAGAGTGTGATGCGCCAGAGTCAAAAAGTGTACAAACTGGATGATCATAAAGATAGACTACACTTACTACAGAAATATTACTACCTCGTTCCTGCTGAGGTGCCACTAGCGCATGAACCTGACCCCCTGAAGTGGATCCGGCTTTCTGTCCCTGCCCTTTCTTCTTTGGGCAGTCCTTAGCTTGGTGCCCAGTCTCTCCACAATGGAAGCATCCACCCATCTTCACCTTCCTTTTTCGGCAGTCTTTTGATATATGTCCCACAATGCCATAGAAATTGCACCTTCTCTTCTCACGGGGTTTATTGTTCTTCCCTCCTTTCTTGAAGTCTGTTTTCTTTGCTTGCAACCCTCTTTCTTTTCTTCCCCCTTAGTTTCTTTCTTGCCGTGGTCTTCCTCGTGTAGCAACGCCATGTCCACCAAGCTTTCATAAGTCGCTCCCGTGGATACATGGGTCATAGCAAGGCTGTGTAAAGGCTCATTCAAACCCTTGACGAAGCGATGTGCCTTCTTGTATTGGGTGTTTACTAAGTCTAACCCAAATCTGGCCAGCTGATTAAACTGATTAACATATTCCCTAATTGTCATGCTCCCATGTTTCTGAGTTAGGAACTTCTCCATTTGCAGGCTTCTTTCTGCTTGGGAGAGAAATTTCATCTCAAACCTTGTCCTGAAATCCTCCCATGTTTCCACCGCCCGCTGAGCATTAGTAACTTCCCACCAATAGGAAGCTTCATCCGTAAGCAACCATACCGCTAGTTGTATCTTTTGCCTATCATCCACTCCAAAGATGACAAACAGATCCTTTGTCTCCTTTAGCCAGTTTCTTGCCCCTACAAAGGACTTTGTTCCATAAAAGTCTTTTCCACCCATAGCCTTAAAGTCTCTACATGTTTTTGCGAAGGCATTTCCACGAGGAGGTGGAGGAGGAGGAACCGCAGCCACTGGAGGAGGGATGTCTGCCGGACCCGCGCCATTGGCCCTTGCTTCTAAGTACCTCCTAAACCAGCCGGGAATCGGCACTCCTTCCGGGAGGTTAAGGTCTCCAGACATGCTAAAACAGAAAGGAAAAATTCAAAACGAAGGATAGAGAGAGATAGATCGAGCACATGGCTTTGGGGGATTTTGTCTTTTTATAAACATAACACTTTTTTTCTTAAAAATGCTTCTTTAAACTTTATTTTTGAAAACAATTTCAAAAACTTTTATCTTATCTGGTAAACCTATGCTCTGATACCAAGTGAAACACTCCACCTCCGTTAAGGTCACTAACAAAGGGAATGCCTTAATTTTGGTGGAGGTTTATAAGTAAAAAGCCACAGATAAACTCAAGACAGATATAAATACACATATTTTAAACAACGGAAACCAAACAGACTTTTATTTCATCAATACGTGTTCAAAACATAACATTCCATAATTGTCTCAAAATACTTTCATCATTACAACCTCATAACTGTCTTGATTATTAAAGAAGCATAAAACATAAATAAAGTGACAAAAATCCCCAAAGTGATATCCAATGCCATAATCCAAGCAAAAGAGATCCAAATCATACATCTACGTTCTTGGAGCTTGTAAAGAGCCTGACTGAGTTGAGCTGTTTCCTCCCTGTGGACCTGGGGGGGAACGAAAGAAAAGTAGACGAAAAGAAAATAGGGTCAGACATAAAGCCTGAGTAAATCTAGTAACTCTTCAGTAAGTGAATAAGAAAAGGGCATGATAGATATATACTGAAAATAGGAAAGTGTCATAAGCTAAGGAAGTGTCGAATGTACTATCGCACCCATATTATATCTCTGCACCTACTTGAGCTTTATTCCAACTGGCACCCCATGTTGAGGGTGAAGTGATCTCCATTCTTATTAAAAGATCGGCTCCTACTCGCATTAACATGTGTCATACGGCCCCCAAGAATTGTAGATACCTATGCTGGTCCCACCATGGGGTGTATCAAGACCCATGGTGGCGGCCCCGACACAAATTCTAGAAGGCATAGGTAATACTACTGGTGTCCCCAGTGCTCTGATTGTCTGCTCCGGAGTGTGTGCACGCCCGCACCCCGTTAGACCTGAACTGTGCAACCACCGCCGTCGTTTTGACCGCTTACAATCAGCCCAGTAATCATGCCTCACCCTGCCCAGTTTCTGGGTACCGTTCATACCTAACTTGGGTTACAGCTGAAACGGACCCCTCGTTACTAGGATTTTCTAGCCAAACATATTAAGTGGTTAAGTGTCTGTATTTACCTAACCCCACCCATCGATTCTTGTTAACATGTTGAATTTGGTTAAGTGTTACAGTTGACTTAACCCTACCATCTATCCTTAGCCTCTTAGGAGTACCTGACCACTCACATTAGACATGTATTGCTACGGTTACTGGATATGCCGGTCGGTGCCGAGCAGGTTTACTCCGTAGCTCCGTCTAACCTCGGGTCATTATTGGGCTCAATGCTTAACCACCCACATTGGATAGGTATTGTTGTGACTACTGGACAGCCGGGCGGTTCCGGGCAGGTTTACATCATAACTCAATCCAACCTCGGGTTAGGCATATCGTGTTTTCTAAATTTACATATTTTATTACTTCTCAATTATATATGTAAATGTCATATCTTTTATGCTTGGGTATATCAATTCATACCGCTTAAATGTCATTGTCATTGGCATGTGCCTAACATGCCAACATATATTTTCATGTTTTACACCCAACGTTATTACCCCCGTTTATACATTCGCAATGTTATAACAAATGTTGGGCTCAACACAATTCAGCCCAACTTTATAAGCGTAAGAAAAGGGGAAATCAAGAACATGTAATATTTTACAACATATAAGGGTGTGTGGCGCATGAACTTGCAATTTAGCGATACTAGCATAAAAGATGGGTATGTGAACTTGCATTCAAATCAAAGTATAACTAAGTAGGTGACATATGAAATGGCATAGTTTAGGCTAATACAAACTTGTGTTTAAACATGTTTAACTTGGCATAACGTCAAACACAAAACTAGCATGTTGTGTATTCACCAAAATGTCCAATTTTAGCATCAAATCACACAGCCTATTTCGACAAGAACTTGCATAGTTTATGAATCCCAAACGATACTTAACATAGATACAATTATACTTGCAAATAAACATGAACTTGCATAGTTTATGAAACCCAAATGATGCTTAACATAGATCCAATTATACTTGCAAATAGACATGAAAATGATATCATAGGTTTTGGGTCATGTAGGCATAAAAGGTTTCAAGTCTGAAACATGTTTACATAAATTCTAATTTAGACTAAGGGAATATACATAGTCCATGCCATCGACATATACATAAAGGGATCAATTTCTAATTTTTTCCACAAACTTGCAAGTGCCATTGTTTTCATATACAATTGTTCAATATGCTTGCATCAATCAATTTATGCCACAAACGCCAATACACAAGTCGTGGTAGAACCATCACAATACATAGAATTTTATACAATACAATAACACAATTCTATTTTCATTCACATCGAATCACATCACAATTTTTACTCATATTCTGAAAGGTCACTATACTTACAACGAATGCAGAATCTTGAATTCTGGATTCTGAATTCTGAAATTGAGATGCGCTCCTTTGGGTAGACTAACGTTGCGTTGATTAGTTTGATTAAACTTTAATCTTCTTCTTAATTTGATTCATCTCTAGGCTTTTCTCTTGACGGCTATGTTCAATTCCTCCCTAGCGGCATGACGACTCCTTTCTCATTTTTTGTGTGAATTTTTAGTTGAGACTTAGGGTGTGTTTATAGATTTTTAAGTTTTTCTGAGTCGTTAGATGATGACAGGAGGAATCTAGACCATTCAGAGTTCAAAGAGCCAATCAAGAGGTGACACATCAGCCCTAGTGACACACAGAGCCACAGAAATTCGAGCCAGAGCCAGACCTAGCTAGCCAGGTCTTCCAGGCAGGTCGACACCCAGGTCGACACTGTGGTCGACCGGGGGGGACCAGGTCGACACTATGGTCGACCTGGGGTGACCAGGTCGACACCATGGTCGACCCTATGGTCGACCTGGTCTCTGGGCGGGAATTTTCCCGCCCAGCCCAGTTTGAACCTGAAATTCGAATTTTGAACTTTAAATTGAGCTCTTTGAATTTAAATTTGATTCTGAAACTTCCGAAGGCCATAACTTCTTCATATGGAGTCCGATTCACGCAAACTCGGACTCTATCTCAAGCAGAATTCCGAGAAGAACGCGATGGCGCAACCCATTTCCCTTAATTCTTTCATTTAGAATTAACTACACTTTAATTTGTGAATCTTAACGTTATAGAATTCACGGGGTGTTACAGAAACCCCCCCAAGGTCAATTCTCTCAACTATATATATTGCTAATCCATTTTTCTCTTTTTAACCTTTTCCAATTTATAAGTTTTTTCAAGCCCACTAACTCAAAATACTAATCATACAGGATTCACTTTCCTTCCATACAGAGAACAATGTACACTCTCCACCCAAACTTCCTAAGGGTCTCAAATTTCCATACTTATTCCTTTAGTGTACATAACAAACGTCCCATTTCTTACCCTGTTATACTCTTTCTGTTTAGTGGGTTCCTCTATGGATCTAGGTATATATATACATAATATACTAATATTTTTAAAGAAATACAAATAGGTTCACTCACTGTTTATATAGGAATCCTAGACCTAAGCTCTGATACTAAATGCGACAACCCCAATTTCGACTGATCGATTTTTTTTTCAAAATTCCAATATATCGAAACTCGAACTGGTTTGCTCTAGTATCTTGTAGAAAAGACAGAGACATAAAACATGTCGGATCTCAGAAATTATCTCAAAGCGAAATGGATAAAATATAATATAATCAAAATATAGCCTTACCGTATTAATAATACTGCCTAACCAGTATCCAAGGCTATCATGTCCCTGCCACTAATCTTACCTGCGAGTACGTTATGAGGAGGGGGTCGGAACATAAGTTCTGATGACTGGATTTAAATTATGCACTTTGGATAATCCTACATATACCGCTCAATCATGTTATCTTATTTATTAAGTTACTTGGGTTATCACCACTCAGAGCTTACACACACGTCGTACCCATTTACTTCCCAGTGGATTAACCTAATATAGTGTATATCTAGCTACTCCCAATATTGAGGTACACCCCATGGTACCCCACTTGCACGGTCTCCACCGTAACACCATTGAAATAAATGCGGTCCCTCACCCTATGCCGTAGTGACGTACGGATAACAATATTACGTTCCACATATATCTGTCATTACTATGCTATGCAAACATATGAACTGCCACCTTGGTTCAAATCTGAATTCATACCGGAGTAATGCCCTCAAGCCTATGATACACCACCCAGAGCCGACATGCATGTATCTGGACTGTCCACCATACGTATCTTCAATTGTAGCTTGATGCCTCAATAGCACGTCCTCTAATGTGCACCAAGTTTCATGGCCGGGCGATACAAGAAACACAGAAATCAGTCGGGAGCTTTTACATATCTATATAGACCTTTTTTAGCCTCTATATACACATATACCTAAGGTTTGTTTTCATAGTGGCTAAGGCCCCACCTCAGGCCCTCCCTCAACTAGTAAAGACTACAAGAGCTAAGCGACATGCGCTTAAAACAAACAATCTAAACATCCATGTGGCGTCTCCCCTCAACCCCTTACCCCGACAGTAAAGGGTGAAATGGTATCTTGGGTTTAGCTCTAGTCTTTTCGCATCCCACTGGATGTCGATGACGGGTATCTGATGGTCTACTATCCTTGCTGGTCGTGACCCTCTGCCTCCACGTGAGGCAACCGCCGAACTACCCTGCTGTCACTGCGTCACAGCATTCTAACTGCATAACTACATCTGCAGTCAAGGCCCACCCACCTAGTAGTTACAAGCAGACCCAACCTACGAGCACAACCTAAGACATCTGTCACTACATAGAGGACTACTAGGAGCACCTTACATACCTTAGGAAGCCGCGTGCTTCCCCTTCAAGTCCTTTAGAGCCATTAGAACAATCAGATGAATGTATGTTCCCCTCATGCCCTATAACACCTCGATGATCTACCCCGTTGGGTTACTCACACTAAACCATATGGACTGGTCTAAGCGCCTTACTTTAGCATGTTGTTAGACCCTATGTCTAAACCTTCTTTTACGTGCTTGTCTCACCTCATCGGGTTTCAAATTAACTTGGTTATTCCAATTCATATTGAATTCTTATTCAAATTACCAAGTTTCTCTTGCTTATTAATTTTAGTCATACAACTTAGTCCATTTAAGTTTATTAATAAGCAGACAACATGTTATTCTCTAGATTGTGGCCCAAGGTCTGTAATCCACAACCCTTTTTTATCTTCTTGTCGATTTCATCATTACAATAACATGTTTTACTTAATATGTAACTAAGTATATCCAATTCACATGTTTTCTAATATAACTTATTCCATCTCATGAGTTTTCCCAATCCTTTCTCATTTAATCATAATTCCATTTTGCATTGTCAACACAACTTATCGTTGTTTACTTATTATCTTAGTTCTATTAACTAATGCCCATTAATAGGATTTTCTACTCGTTTATTATAACCTATGTTATAATTTTCTCTTGTCCCTAGGACAAGACTAAACATTGTTATCAACGGGGTTCAGACTTCCAAGCTTACAGATTAATTAATTTATAATTAAGTACAATATATTTTTCCCCTTTTCTTAGCTGGTTTCAGGTTTTCCCCTTAATTTATAATTAAGTGTCCCTTAACTCAATTCACCAGTTATCCCATTCCCTTACTAGTTTATTATAACCTAAGTAGTACTATTCACTTTTCCCTAGGGCAAGCCTACCTATTATACAACATTTTCACTAATGTTATTTATTTGTAATAGGTTATTATCATTCCCCTTTTAAACCATTATTCTTCGTTCACTATAATATATATTCCTTATTATATTAGGAAAACACCTCATGCACCTTATTTGTTTGATAGAAGGAATCAATGATTTATTTTCATAATGTACTCCCATCTAAATCCGTGGTAGCAAGTAATTTCGTTACTTTTCTTTATTTACTGTTGCTTACTTGCAACAACGTTTTCAGGAATAAGTCATTTAGGGAAATACGTCACTTTTCCTTATTATCACATTAACTCAGTTCATTACATCCCTTCCTTTCTTATTTTTTGAGTTAGAAATTTAATTACCACCATTGCCAATTATTCATATCTTGCTATATACATATATTTATATATACAAGCACTAGACATTTCACATTAAGCCTACACTTGTGGACACTGGATTAGCCGGGTGGGTCTAGGCAGACTTCTACCACTAGTTGACTTAACCTCATGTCTTAGCACCATTACATGTTTTTACTTTTGCAATTAGGCCTCTCACATTAGGTTCAACATTAGTGGCTATTGGATATGCCGGTCGGATCCGGGCAGACTTCCGCCACTAATGCAACCTAACCTTGTGCCATAAGTGCAGTTACAATTTCTAATCGTAATCCTAGGCATATTCATCTTCATTCAATCATTTATGTCCATATCAAATTGTGATTCCAAATTAAAGTCTCAAAACATAATATATGTTATGTTCCAAAATCCCATTAATTTTTTTGCCCTAAATCCCAATATGTGTCGCATGTCTTTCTACATGTAATTAACTTTATTTAAAATAAAATGTAATTCCCCAATAGTGAATCATTTCCCCAAAATCTCAATTATACCAATTGACAAGTTTATAAATTAGATCTTTACAACAGTATTCATGTACATCTCAACATACTAACTAATTGAACATATTATCCATTTTAGCGCAATAATTCATTTCATCAAATTAAACCTTCCAACATGTTCATAGTGTACGTTAATGGTGAATGGCGAACAATAAAAATACTATTATTCATAAAGTATATTTTAAACCCACTCACCTTGTAAGATTTCCCCAATTCTGGATTTGATCCAGTTTTAACATCCATCGTTTTTTCCCTTTTAATCGAATTCACAACCCATCGTCCATGGATTTATTATTTTCATTAAAAGAGAAAAGGGAAAAGGGAAAAGAAAAGGGAGGAATAGATCAGATCTGGAACGTTACCTTGCTTTTCAATTAATTCTGAATGCCCTTTTTATTCATGTTGATTCTCTCTCCTAGATCTAGATTCATAATTTCTCTAGGTTAATATTTTAAATTTTCAGAACAGATTTGAGAAGAAAGAGAGAGAGAGAGTAATGGCAGAGCTTCGGCAAGGTTACCGAATTATGAGATTTAGGGTTAGGTCTAGAGTCTTATTTATAGGAGTATTGGAGCAACCAGGTCCCTCAGATTGGAACAAAATCCATCAGAATCGTCCACATCAGAGAAGAAGTTTCCAGATCCGCGGGTGGGTCGACTCTTAGGTCGTCCCCCAATGGTCTAAATTCCCTCTAGATTTTTCCGCTCGTGAATTTTGATTTTTGAACAGATTTTCGAATTTTTTGGATATATTTATTTAATCTATATCTATATTATAATGAGAATACGTTGAAATGAAGCTTTTGAAATGGCTAAAGTACCCTTTTAAATTTCTATTGGGTTAATGGGAAATTTTGTCCTTTTTCAAGTCAGTGGCCGCATCACGAAGTCCCCTCCACGTTTCATGCCGTATCTATGCACTACTACTTTTTTTTCTTTATCCCATTTAGCCCCCATTCTCCTTCTCCTAAAAAAACCTAAAATTTCGAATTCTTCCTCATTGAAACCGGCGGTGAGTTTGCGAAGGAAAACCCAACAAAATCGAGGACCTGTAATGTGTCACTTTGATATCTAAGCTCACGGGATCCGAAATTGAAGAAGGGCTAGCATTTAATACTTTCAAGAGGTTATTTAAGCGATATTTAATATCTACTCTGAATTCCTATCTTATTTATCAGGAAATTCTTAATTCTGTTCCTCCACACTTTTCAAATTCCAGGGCTTTGGTGATGGCGATGAGGAACCAAAACGACGAGTGGCACTAATGAATCGAAAGAAAGAAGGCTTTAGTCATATAATTAACAATTTCATGAAGACAATTCGGTACAATTTTGGTTATAGTTTCACGATTTTCTGCTTTCCAGTAGATTTTTATTTCAATATTATGTCAATGTCTTTCATTCCTTGCAGTACCCTAACATCAAAATCTCACATATTTGAATCAGCTAACAAAAAAAATGATTTCAGCATTGATACGTACTTTTGGTCTCATTCTAGAAAATTCCATGGGATCCTTTTCCTTTATTAGTTCTTCAGCAATACATTAGTAAGCCAATATATTATAAAATTTATTAGTCCTATAGTTAAAATTTGTATTATTTAGATTTAGTCTAAGATCAACCAACGTATCTATTTTTTTTCACAATTCTTTTTCATCCTAGATTTAAGTTAATGTGTTCATTTTGTCAATAAATGATTCAAAGTGTTAGCTTTAAATTTCAAATGAGAAAAAACTGGATAGTCATTCACTTATGGATGCCAAATTATTCGTAATAAAGGAATACCTTCCAGTTGTCAATTATTTGTAACAGGTGACCGAGTTGAGGAAGATAGACTATTAATTAACGTAAAAAGGTGTGATGATTTCCAAGTTCTGCTTCATTAATAGTTTCTCGTCTTTGTACTATTTTAGTTTAAACTGATTAGCATCATTTTTATTTCGTTTTCAATAACTTTATCCATCATTCAAAGATTTCCTTTAAATTATTTTCTCTCCATCTATTTGCACAGAAGACGAATAAAAGACAGTTATGCTTGTTCGTTATTTGCTATTTGGGTATGATTCGTTTTTAGCAGTTTTAATATTTCTTTGCGTAATTGATGTTAAAAGGCTATTGTTAATGGTTCGATATTTTGTTATAGCATCTGCACCTAACAAAAGTTAGTGGCAAAAGTGACTTATTTCAACGCTGCGATTGACCCAAAGCACGGTGCATAGACAACTCGGACTTCAATTGTTGGCAATCGACTCAAGATACCATAGGTCGAACTTCGATGGATATTGAGGTATGATTCTTTTCTGACTATTTTATTATTTCTTAGTTTAAATGCCATTAAAAGATTGTTGTATTAACTAACTGATTAAATGTTTGATTTTTTTTTTTGATAATATCTGCTGTTGACAAAGGTTGGTGGTGGCGACTCTAAGCGAAGCGCAAAAGGGGAAAAACCAGCAGATGTAAAATGGGAATTCATAGGTTAAGTTATGTTTTATTTGTATTTCACCTTCTTCGTTGCTCATGCATTTCCGCCTCTGAAAAGCTTTGTAAAATATTTACCAATCGTATTTTATTTTGATTGCTAATCCATCATTCTTTGGTAATTATTTGTATAAAGAGATGTATTCAATCCTAATTTTATTCAAAAGAGTACTAATTTAAACTTGACCAATTTATTAATTTTATTGTAATCTATGTGACAGGTCAAGCTCCAACATTTAGTTACAACCTAGAAAGCGGTATGAAAGAACTATATAACATGTTTTGTTAGTATTATCAAAACTTTGGCTCCCTGTTAAAATCTTCGGTAAATAATTTAGTTATCCGTTTTCTATGTTACTAAACACAGAAAATAGTATACAATTCGAACTCCTTTATCTAGGAATAGTATCTATAGCTCAGATGAAAAGAATGACATCGCTTTGAATCAGACGGTGATCAAAGTAATTGGGCATTGTTATCAACTTTTTACCACCAAATACGCTAAAGATGAAAAAAGTTATTCTGATGACCTCAATAATTAAATAGTTTGAGTATCAATTTTGATGCATAACCTAGTTAATAATATGCTTGATGTTTATGTTTTCTTGATGTGACATGTAGATTAGTTATACATATAATAACATGAATAATAATTTTTTTTGAAAGCATTTAATAATGTTACTTATTCAATTCGTTGTAACAACCCGGAATATCAAAACCAATTTAAAATTTTTATTTTGGGCATTTTAATGAATTTTGACTATTTAAAATGAATTATTTTAAATAATAATGACGAAAAATTTATTTTTGACAAAGTTAAAACGAACAAATTTATTTTAAATCTAATTCGATCATGAAATGGCGTGGTAGTTCGAAAATTCGATTTCAAATTTCGAACGAATATACAGAATTTAATATAAGTCAGAATTAGACGAAACAAGAACTATTTGAATCTGTTTAACGATATCTTTCTAACGGATGTAAGGAATTGAGATTTCACTTTATAGAATGAGAGTTACATCCAGTTTAAATTTCAGAAAAATCACTGTGGAATTTATATATATTTTATATATATATATATATATATATATATATATGGCCCTTGAAAATAGTCATTTTTCAAACGGTCTTCAAATTTGAAGAAATTAGTTTTGTTAGGACTGTATCGTCAATACGAAGCTAGAAATATTTTTTCTGAAATTTTTAGATTCCGTATGTGGCCCCGGTAAATTAAAATGTGCGTTTGAATTGAATATATATAGATTTATATGTTAATCTAAATGGGAACTGATCGTAACGTTTGAATTGGCTTGTGAAACATATTCCATTGTGTTCAGAATGAGTGTGTTACGCTGGGGGCGATAGTCGGTGGGCTTGATTTCGAGTTCATATTAAAAAGTTACCTTTTTAAATAAAAAATAATAATAATATATTATATAATCTCTTGGTCAAACACCCTCCTTACCTTCCTCTTTCCCCCCTGTTGACAGATCGAAATTGAAAAAGGAAAAAAACTCTTCAATCGATCTTAACCCCAGCGCCGCCATCATGATCGCGACCCCCCCTCTCTTTACCTCCACCGAAATCGCCACCGCCCTCCTCGAACAGGCCGACGCACCTCCCCTCCCTTCCTCTTCTCTCTCCTCTGTCGTTAATTTGAAAACCGTCACCCCTAAAACCTCCAATCCGAGAACTAGTTTCCGCCGCCTTAGAGCTCCACCACCATCCAAAGACGCCATTGCGACCTCACACTGCCACCTCCAATCGACGGCGAACTCAGCAAACCACCCCCCTCGCTGGAAAATGAAGTGAGTTCTTTTGTATTTTGATTTATTTATGTAATTAGTTTTTTTTATATATAAAAATTAGTTTTTTTAGCTTTGTTAAAAAGCTAACATTTTTATTATATAAAGATTAGTTTTTTTACAAGAGAAAGATATGATTTTTATTTTTTCATTTGCAAGAGAAAGATATGCTTTTTATTTGTTCATTTTCATGAGAAAGATATGATTTTTATTTGTTCATTTGCAAGAGAAAGTAATGATTTTTATTTGTTCATTAGCAGGAGAAAGTAATGATTTTTATTTATTTATTAGCAATAGAAAAACATGATTTGTATCTATGTAGTAGTGAAATAAAAATGAGATTTTTATCCATACAGCGTTAAAATAAAATGTAATTTTTATTATGAACAACGTGAAAGGATTGAATTGGAAAGTGGGGTAAATCCAGACCATCGTCCACTAAAGAATGACGGAGTGGAACCACAAGGTGAGAACTCCTCACTAAAAATTATTTCTGTTCAGTTATTTATTTTATAACTGCATATATAAAATGCTCCCCGTCGTCCACAGAACATGGACGACATGTTTGTTTGGTTTTGTTTGGATTGATTTGTTTGTATGAATTTGGTTTGTGATGTGAAATGAAGTATATAAAAATATTCATGTTTGAAACAAATTGTTTGAACAATAAAAATAACATTTTTATTGTATGTATGAAGTGTTAAAAATATTCATATGTTGAATAAATTGTTTGAACGATAAAATTCACATTTTTATCAAATATATAAAGTAAATAAAATATATGTTGAATAAATTGTTTGAACGATAAAATTCACAATTTATCGTATATATGAAGTAAATAAAACATTCATATGCTGAATAAATTATTTGAACAATAAAAATAACATTTTTATTGTACGTATGAAGTATATGAAATATTCATGTTTGAAATAAATTCTGTAAATGATAAAAATAACATTTTTATCATGTATGTGAAGTAATAAAAATAGTCATACGTTGAAATGAATTCTATTTTGTTAAAAATAACATTTTTAACACATATATGAGTATATAAAATAGTCACACCTTGAAATAAATATTAGTTTGCTAAAATTATCATTTTTAGTATATATATGGTATATATAAAATTGTCATACAATGGAAATATTATTAGTTCACTAATAATATTATTTTTGGCTTATATATGGGTTGTGTGAAATTATATATGCGTTGAATGAATATATAGAAGCGTCATATGAAAATGAATATATAGGCGTTGTATGAAAATATACATATACGATATATTGAACAGGTCATAGCAAGGAGGCTAGAGAAGAGGAATAAAATTGTATGTCCGACAAATAGGCACATATTTACTGTTTTGTTTGGGTATGATGGTTTTATGAGCCGATTGGCAGTTTCTTTTTCTTTTTGTATTGGAAAGGCCTGTGTGGCGATTTTGGGATTTTCCCGAGGCTCCGGTACAGGGGAGGTTATGGAGAAATTTTTCGAAAATTTAGGGTGTTAGCAAGGTTTTTGAAAAATTAGAAAGTTCTTAGAAACTGAAAAGTTGAAGAACTGTAGCCAGAATAGAAATTGAAATCATTTTCAAACGATTTATAAAATACGTTTTAAAATGGAAATCTATGAAATATATATATATATATATATATATATATATAATATAGCCTGAACAGAAAGCGTCGCGCAACGAACGTTCGCAAATTTTGACTATTGACTTCGAATTGACGTTATGGGAGATCCGACCGTCGGATTCTTCAAAAATGAAACTGTTGGGTTCGTATTGAAAAGAGATTTCTAACGAATATTAGAGATTTGAAATCTAATGGTTGGATTTGGAATTATGTCCAAATCAAATTTGGAAAAGGTCGTTGTAAGTGCAGTTCGATGGCCATTTATGGAAATCGACAGTACGGGCCTTGATAAAATTATTAAGAATGTCAATAATTTGTGTAAAATCATAAAAAATGATTTGGAAAGAATTGGGATGAAAAATTCCATATTTGAAAGGATAAAAAATATTTTTATCAAAATGAACTAGTTATGAACTAGAATTATAATCCAATATTTTTAAATAAATAAATTGGATATGAAAAGGGTTTTAAAATAACCAGAATTTCCAATGAATGAATTGGAATAGATTTGAATTGAAATTATCTTCGAAATATTTCGATTTTGGATTCCGTGGTCATACGGATATTGTGGAGGAATTTGGAAGATATTGATATTGTTATTCCAATACGATATCTGTGGGTTTCAGAATTTGATGTTGAATATAAGTCGATACTATTTTTATTCAGAGCCTTATATTTAATATCGAATTGGATTTTGGGTGTTGTGAACTGTATTTAAATTATATTGGTTCTTTAACCCAGTTAAAGCAGGATTAATGTCCAGAAAGTTGAACAATCAATAAGAAATAATTTTAGAGATTGAAACCAATTGGAGTTTGAATAGATCTTTAATTAGATTGTGAATGTATATATGGTAATTAAATTACCAAAATATGAAATGTGACTAAACCAAATACACTTGGTTGTTGATATTGATTGGGATTGATTGATTGTTTGGATTGTGCTCGACTAGTTTATGAGCAAAATATGCTTTTACATTAGTTTATGAGCAAAATATGCTTTTACATTTAGCACTGGGTTGGGTAAAAATATCTATGTGCTAACACCCTGTGAAACACTTCATGATTTGATGATAAGGTGTTTAGCAATGTTGAGTTCATTTCAAATTTAATGAATGATTTTGAAATGGTGTTTTTCTTAAGTGAAAAGAAATATATTTCCGATTTTGGACAGGGAATGTTGTATAAAAATGTTTTATAAAACAGAAAGAATTTCGAGGCCTAAACCCGACGATTTCTAAAATGATTTAGAAATGTATTATGTTTTACATTGTGGTTTAACACATAATCGATTAGTTGCTATTGATGATGTATCTGTTTGGTGGCGGAGAATTTATTCTCTTGCTTAACACCCTTCTTTGAGACATACAAGCTTAAAGGTTATGTGATTAATAGTGAATAATCATATGTGTGAACTGGTGATGTGAAGTAGTATATTATGAAAGTACTTGTGATTATTATGTTGTGAACTGATTTTCCCTACTTCGGGATATGAAATGATTTGGTATGTGGCTAAAGATTTGGTAACCCGGTCTACTAAAAGTATGGGTGGGATCCAGTGCCTTAGGGTGAGTGGTCGGTGTAGCCTACTCCATGCATGGGAGGTGCACATATATATATCGAGTTCCTTAGGTACGTGCCCTTTTCCTTGTCTGAGGGTGGCCCAATATTTGGTTGCATATTTGTTTGTATGCATTGTTATGTTTTGGAATTCATATTTCCAAATGATTTGATTTGAGATCCCGAAGTGAAATCTACTTTGATATAAAAGCTAGATATGTATTTCAAATGATTTGAAATAGAAATCGAGAAATAAAGTCCAAAGGAATAATTTCTGTAATTAAATTGGATTTGGAAAATCTAAGTGTGGCGATTAATCTAAATGGATAGATTGGGATATCGCATGTTGATTGATGCATAGTAGATTCATATATCTATATTGATTGTTGTTTATACACTGGCATTCATAGAGGTAAACCTGTTCCGTGTTAGCGGCGTGGTCCCGTGATTTTCCTTATCATTTTGATAAGTTAATTTTAACTGTAGAGTTTCTCACACCAGTCCCATGACTGACCAAGAGTTTGTTTTTCCCTTGCAAACTCGGGTGCCCCTATTTTCCATACGGGCAGTCGAGTAGTTTATTTTGCAGATATATAAGCAGGATTCTGGATCGAAGCTTAAAGCTGTGTCCAGAGCATTGTTAGTCTTCCGCTGTGTAGTTTATATTTCCGTTGTGCATTGTATTACATTTATTATAAACTAATCTTCCGCTGTATTATATGATTGGATGTACTCTGATATTATGTACTCTGATGTTACATTATTACGATGTTTATAAAAGTATTCTGTTATTTGTTCTGATGTGTTATATGCCCAGAGTTAGCGTATACGGGATTCAAACGGTCTTGTTCGGTTTAGCAATCGATTAGGTCCGAGCGAATTCCGTATCGTTACATTCGTACTGCCAAACATTATAGATAGTAAGGTCTAAATCTATATACAATAACAACAAGTAGTATACAGTTCATTTTGTTACCATCGCAATATACACTTCATTTTATTCTTTATAAGCCAAATTCGTCTATAAATGACCTTCTAATTATTACTAAAACCGAATACACTCGCCTTCCAAGTATTTATTTTTTCTACATATATACATATATGTGTGTGCACATATACATACCTTTACAATCAGATGTTTGGGTATGCATGCACAATGCCACAGGTTCTTTGATGCACCTGGGAAAGAATTTCTTTGGATACAACTGCCTTCGCATGTTTGGTCAAACAAAATTATTTTTTGACAAAATAATCCATGTCTACATACATTAATTAAGTTCTGATTATATAATTCCTGCTTAAGTTGGTTGATTATTCCCTGTAATAATTATTTCTCATTCGCTTATATAGCAATAACTATGATAATAGTAAGTTTATTATATTTGTAGATAGAAGTGTAAGGATGATTGCAGTGGGATTCAAATTTTATAAGCTGCCTTGGGACCACAGCTTGACATGGCAATGGTTTAATGAATCATAAATAGGTATAGATTTCAATTATCTACAATGTTAATCTTTCAGGCATGAAAATAAAATCTGGTCAGAGTTGGGATAAAGACTATTTAGGGAACGGTATGACCTCTGATATGCAATACCTTGACCACTTGGAGTATTTTACAATCTCAGCTGCATGAAATAGACTTTCCCCTGTTTTGTGGATTTATAATTGGCGAGTAACCACTTATAATTTGCATAAACTAATTGAATATGTTTTTATAGTTCCTCTTATGATCATATTTAGTTAAAGATGATGTACTTTTCATTGTAGTAATTTATTTGTTATACCCAAATGATCATTGAAAAAAAAAATTGTGTGAATTTGTTAAGTAAATGAATTCTTTTGCAAAGGTTTTTTTACCCATAAAATGGAGTTGATTTCCCTTCAAAATTATGTTGACAATATCGACTTTTTTACGCCGTCAACCTAGCATGCTAGAGAATAGTTTACTAGAGCAAAATTTTGTTAGTAATAAAGTATGATATCATTTATTTGTACATATTTCAGTTTATCAATAAAGTGGTAGTGAATACTTGAGATGTACAAAAGAGAGTTTTTTGATTGGACTTGATGCATTAGTGATAAGGTAGTCAATGTTTATTATGCTAAACCTTTGATATTTCATTTAATAATGTTATTAAATTTTATACATATCAAAGTTATTTACCTTGCTGCCATGATTAATTTAATTGATCCAAGGGTGGGTTATACTGTAGGTCATGTAACACTCCCACACATTAGGAAATGTTACATGATCCTACAATTATGAAACACCTTAATACTTATGTTTTGGATTACATTATACTGAATGAAGTATTGGAATTTGAGCGGAGATGTCATTTGTGTAGTTCCTTTTTACTATTATTTTAACTATAACCCATCAGTTGTTTTTCTTGCTGTTATAACCATCATTTGTTTTCCAAATATCATTTTAGCTTTCAGGTCCTATTCAATGCTACAACTCGAACACAATATTTATGATGCTATAGTGTATGTTGCAGTAAATCATATGTTTTGTTAATGCAAAGGAAATGACATCTGAAATGAGCTCTTATGCAAACAGGGGAGAAGAATTTCGTGGTAATGAAGTTGATGTTCTATAGCATATAAATATGCTAAAGAAGGTATGTTTCCTCTAATTTAAGAAAGGATTACCTGAATCTTTTAAAAAATGGTATGATAGCTCAATCATAGGTGAATCTCTTTGTACTCTCATTCTGGCACGTGCTATCATTTTGCGTTTACGTATGGTTTTCCAGCAATTTTGGTTAGGTCTCGGTTTGTAGCTTAGTATCCATTTTATGATTTGATGTCATGTCTGTACTTGAAATGTTACCTTGATGAACTTTAACTAAAATACTACCTTGGGAAATAAAGGCTGGGAGCTCGATCTTAGAAAATCCGAAACAAGTTCATCTGTGTAGTCTTTTAAATAGTCAGTTGTGTAAATAATTAAGAAGCCACAATGTTGTTGATATATGTGCAAGAAATGAGACATTACATTGTATGGCAAGAATGAAGCAGACAATAACATGAAATGAAAGCAAAACATAGGAAAGTTATCACAGAACTGTGAAATAGTTTTATCCATGTGAAGCCTGCTTATTATTTAATAACTATTTTGCTTGCTAAAAAAATATATTCAACTTAACATCCAAGTAATTCGACAAATATATTAGCGCACCAACATTTGTAGACTATGGGGTTATATGTTTCATTATTAGTTTATTTCATATTTGCTCAAAAAAGCACAAGCTGATATTTTTTATTATTTTCTTTATTCAGGAGATTAGATACTGTTATACTTCTCACCCATGTAATATACGGGCTTACCAATGTATAAATATATATATAATTTATCATATTTATGTGTGTGTGTGTACATACATGTGTGTGTGTGCTCATTTAATAGTAATTTAGAAATCAAAATTTTTACATGCATCTTTAGACTTATCAAGTCATAATCAGGAAGTGCAATTCACTAATAAGGTTCTTCTGTTCTAAACTTACTAATTTGTTTTGCATCTTTATTACAGCCTTTAAAACTATTCAGAATGGCTTTCATCCAAAAAACAATGCTGGATGTGCCTTCACTTTGAAATTTGTTAGAAAGAAGAGAGGAACTCAAGATGACTGCAGAATTGATGATTATACTTATAGTTAGTGTTAGAAAAGGTGTAAGTTGGATACTTTATTTGTTGTTTTGTGTTATGATATGCTTGATTATGTATGTACATACCTATCTTTTATGTTTGCAGAATTCTTCTATAATTTATGTAGTTATATAGGATTTTGATAATATTAGTGCTATTTAGCGAAAGGACTAGTGTCTATGTCTGCTGCAATTCTTTCAAAGTTTGAAGCATTTTGGCAATTACTTAAACTGTCAAATGTTTTTATCAAGATAATGGTGTTTAATAGCTGAGTAGAGTGTCACTTTTTATATTCTATTAACGCAAAGATTTTTTTTTCCTTTCAAGATGAAGCTTTCCCTTTTTTGATGTGCCTGACTTTTATATTTGTTTGTTAATTAAAAAATTATGAGTTTTCCTATAATGAGTTAACGCTCAAAAAAATAAAATTATTTTTAATTTACTACTCATCTACTGAAGAAAGAAGTTAGATGATATATTGTAAACCGATATATATCATTAATTCATGGCCAGGCTATTGGAAAAATATCATATTAATTTGATGGTATTTAATTTAATTAATTAGACAATGTTAATGCAAGTTTTCCTTTACAAACTGTAGTTAAAGAGAAATTGTAGTTCACTTTAGCGTGTATTAGCAATAAATCTCATTAATTGTAAACTCATAGTATATCTATGTATTATAGCTTTATGTTAATAATGTTTAGGTGGATGTTTTCGAAGAGGAGGAAAAACATACATCAAAGGAAAGCATCCAACGTGTTTTTAATAGCATGTCATACTTTAGGACTATGGACAGACAAAGTGAAGAAGATTTTTATGGTTTAAAGGACAATGCTCACATTATTTTAAAAGAATCATATTATTTACCTCGACATGTATTTTCCAACACCTGATGCCATATACATTATAATATCAATCTTTTTCCAACAGTTCATGATTGGAACCAAATTTTTAAAACGGAAAGATAAACATATGGAAAATCAGTTGCTATTTACCATCATTGTCATTAATTTATCCTAAGAATTCATGTCTCTCATGCTAACTTTAGCATGTATATAGATTTTTTATCTCCACGCACAACATTTCATTCCATTCGTGTTTATGCAATAACTAAATTTATGCATATAAGAGGCAACTGAAAACTGGAGGTTGCAAGTCTTTAAGCGATGTACAAAAGGGGAAGTAGATTTTTGACATATGAGTCCAGGCTGAAACACAATTATAACGGAGTAATGAACGACTCTGCTGCTGCATTTGACATATGTGAATTGCATATTAGTGTGTATCCATGTCAAATTAAACAAAATTTAATTACTGTGATTTCCATTAATATGTATGTGTAGCAGACAGTCTTTGAATGTACACAGTAGTTAGCTCACATATTTATTTGTATATACACATTATCTATGCATATAGCTAAAATTTTCACGGTCCATAAATTAACTTTTGATTGTCTACGCATACGTCCAACGGACATGCCTAACGTACTGGTATATATATACATATAAGCTCCTTGTATGTATACAAACTTCTAATGCTCATAACTTCTTCTTAAATTGTCCGTTTTACGCAAACCAGGTGTCTATCTTGTGCAGAATTTCGAGACGAACGCAATGGCGTAGTCAGTTTTACTTAATTATGAATATTTAATTAAGTATATCTCAATTCACATGTTTTCTAATAAACATGTCACTTACCGTTTATGATTATAACTTATTTCATTTTATAAGTTTCCTCATTCTTCCGCATTTAATCATAAATTCAATTTACACCATCACTACAACTTATTATTGTTTACTTATTAACTTAGTTCTCTTAACTATGGTCCATTAATAGGTTTCTCTATCTATTATAACCTATGTTATAATTTCCTCCTATCCCTAGGACAAATTTAAACATGTTATTCTTATCGGCGGGTTTCAGACTTCCAAGTTTACAGATTACTTAACTTATAATTAAGTACAAATTCTTATATTTCATAAAATTTCTCCTTTTTCTCAACTGGTTTTAGGCTTTCCTCGTTTATTGATTACTTAATTTCGGTGTCCCTTATCTCATTTCACCAGTTATCCCATTTCCTTACTAGTTTATTAGAACCAAAGTTATAATATTCACTTGTCCCTAGGAGAAGTCTACCTATTATACCACATTCTTGTTAAGTTATTTATTTATAATAGGTTATTATCATTCCCCGTTTAAACCATTTACGGTTGTAAACCATTATTCTTCATTCACTGTAATAGATATTCCTTATTAGGGAAAATACTTCATGCACCTTATCAGTTTGATAGAAGGAACCAGCGATTTATTTTCATAACATATTCCCATCTAAATCCGTGGTAGCAAGTAATTTCTTTACATTAATTCATTTACTGTGGATTACCTGCAACAAGGTTCTCAGAAATAGGTCATTTAGGGAAATACATCACTTTTCCTTCACATCACACTAACTTAGTCCATTACATTCTTTACTTTCTTATTTTCTGAGTTAGTCATATAAATACCATCATTGCCATTTATTCATATCTTGTTACACACACACACACACACACACACACACACACACACACACACATATATATATATATATATATGCACAAGACCTATAACATTAAGCCTACACTTGTGGATGCTGGATTTGTCGGATCGGGTCCGGGAAGATATCTACCACAAGTTGACTTAACCTCGTGTCTTAATACCATTGCATATTTTAATTATGCACTTAGACATCTCACATTAGATTTACCACTTGTGAATGCTGGATATGCTAGGCGGTTCCGGGTAGACTTCTGTCACAAGTGCATTCTAACCTCGTGTCTAAGAGCGTTACAGTGTCAAATTACTGTAAATCTAGGCATGTTCGTTCTTTAACAATTATTCCCATTTCATGTAAATTTTTAGGCATATTATCCATTTTATTGTAATCTAGTTTAAAGTAATCTAATTTACATGTCGTCCAATTATGCCTATATTTTGTCGCATGTCCTTTTTAACATATGTTTAATTCTATGTTGACATGTAAACATTAAATCGGGTAATTATTCAAAACTAACAAGTTAAACATGTTGTTTACTCAATAACATGCCACAAGTGAATCATATAATTATAACAACAGTAGTCATTGCCCAAATTCTAACAAGTTTATTCAACATGTAATCATTCCAACACTTTAACTGATTCAACGTATCAAATATTCATATTAACATCTCAACTTGTTATAACAATAATTTATAATTAATTTGGCAATTTCATAATTAATAAAAAGGGGAATGCCAAACGATAACTTATTATTATCTAAAGGATATAGCTTAAACCCACTCACGTCGTACGCTTTCCCAATTCTGGATCTGATCTAGTTTTAGCATCCATGGTTTTTCCTCTTAATCAGATTCACGACCTAACGACCATGGATTTATTATTTTCATTAAAAAAGAAGGGAAAGAAAGAGGAAGAATTTGAATAAGTTTACCTTACTTTTATTGGATCTAAGAAATAGAAGAGTAATTGCAGAGGTCGAATCACAGTCTCTGAATCAGTCTAAATATTGATTGTTGAAGAAGAAAAAGGCTAGATCAAACTATGTTGGAGCAGCACCTTGTCGTCGCCATTGAGTAAGATGAATAAAACAATAGGGCTGTGGTCCTATTTATAGCCTAAAATCAACGACTTCGGTCAAGAAAGGTGTCCACATTCAAAAAAATGTATTCTGCCTCGGATCTGATAGGGTGGTCGACCCACTTAGGCTGTCGATCCATGGGTAGACACCCCCTTAAGGGGTCGACACCCTTGGGCGTGAAATCTGTTGCCTTCCCAAAATTCGAATTTTGAACTGATTTCTGAACCTATTTCTGAATTTATGATCCTAGTATATATATATATATATATATTCATTCCCGCTATGCATATTCGAACTTCAAACTTTAATAACTTCTTCATACGATGTCCGCTTTATGCAAATCAGGTGTCTATCTTGACTAGAATTTCGAGATAGAAGCAATGGCGCAGTCCATTCTACTTAATTCTTAATATTTAATTAAATTATTATTAATTTATTATTTTGAGTTAAAAAATGCGGCGTATTACATTCTCCCACCCTTAGGAAATTTCATCCCCGAAATTTGATAAGGGTAAAATCAATTAACCCCTCGCATAATATACATCCGTCATGTGTGCATCCGATTTTGAAAAGATTATGCACATGTGCAAAGTGAAATACGACATAATAATGCATGTATGCCTAAGAGGTACCTCCTAAATGTAGGCAAATTTTTAAAAATTCCTTTTAAAACATGATGCTCTTATCTTAGATATACTGGCAGTTTTACATAAATGCAATATTTTGAAAATCAAAATATATTTTCATCTAGGTTTTCCCACACTCTTACTGAGTATGAGCGTAGTTCATCCAATTATTGCATCCAAATTCCAACCAACTAACTTTATTTTTTGAATTTCAAAAAAAATCTAATTTTCTAAATTCGACTTCCTATGTTACAAAAAGGTGGAAAATGGAAAACTTAGCATCTTCTGTTTTTCTTTTTTTCAACATTTTGTAACCGTACTTGGATTTTATGTAATTATTTATAAAGATTCCCTAATTTTTCAACCATTTACAGTTGTAAACCATTTTTATTCATTCACTGTAATATATATTCCTTATTAAGGAAAATACTTCATGCACCTTATCAGTTTGATAGAAGGAATCAATGATTTATTTTCAAAACGTATTCCCATCTAAATTCATGGTAGCAAGTAGTTTCTTTACATTACTTTATTTATTGTGGCTTACTTACAACAACGTTCTCAGAAATAGGTCACTTATGGAAATACATCACTTTTCCTTCACATCGCACTAACTTATTCCATTACATCCCTTCCTTTCTTATTTTCAGAGTTATTCATCTAATTACCATCATTTCCATTTATTCGTATCTTATTATATACATATATTTACATATGTATACGCACCAGACCTCTCACATTAAGCCTACACTTGTGGTCGCTGGATTTGCCGGGCGGGTCCGGGCAGACTTCTACCACAAGTTGACCTAACCTCGTGTCTTAGTACCATTGCATATTTTAATACACACTTATACCCTTCATATTATATTTACCACTTTTGAATGTTGGATATGTCGTGCGGTTCCGGGCAGACTTCTACCACAAGTGCAATCTAACCTCGTGTCTAAGAGCGTTACAGTGTCAAATTACTGTGAATCTAGGCATGTTCGTTCTTTAAAAATTATTCCTATTTCATGTAAAATTTTAAGCATATTGTCCATTTTACTATAATCTAGTTACAGTAATCTATTTTACATGTCATCCAAATATGACTATATTTTGTCGCATGTCCTTTTTAACATTTGTTTAAATCTATTTTGATATGTAAACATTCAGTCGGGTAATTATTCAAACCCAACAAGTTAAACATGTCGTTTACTCAATGATATGCCATAATTGAATCATATAATTATAACAATAGTAGTCATTGCCCATATTCTAACAAGTTTATTCAACATGTAATCATTCCAACACTTTAACTATCAACGTATGAAATATTCATATTAACATCCCAACTTGTTATAACAATAATTTATAATTTATCTAGCAATTTCATAATTAATAAAAATGGGGAATGCTAAACGATAACTTATTATTATCTAAAGGCTATAGCTTAAACCCACTCACCTCGTACGCTTTCCGAATTCTGGATCTGATCCAGTTTTAGCATCCATGGTTTTTACTCTTAATCAGATTCACAACCTAACGACCATCGATTTATTATTTTCATTAAAAGAGAAGGGAAAAAAGAGGAAGAATTTGAATAGATTGGATCAAGAAGTTTACCTTACTTTTATTGGATCTAAGAAATCGAAGAGTAATTGCAGAGGTCGAATCACATATATCTAAATCAGTCTAACTCTTGATTGTTGAAGAAGAAAAAGGTTAGATCAAACTACGTTGGAGCAGCACCTTGTCGTCGCCATTGAATTAGATGAATAAAACAATGGGTATGGGGTCCTATTTATAGCCTAGAATCAACGCATTTGGTCAAGAAAGGTGTCCACATTTAAAAAAATGTATTCTGCCTCGGGTCTGACAGGGTGGTCAGCCCCCCCCCCTTAGGGTGTCGTCCTATGGGTCGACACCCCCTTAAGGGATCAACACCCTTGGGCGGGAAATCTGCGCCTTCCCAAAATTCGAATTTTGAACTAATTTCTGAACCTATTTTCGAATTTCTAATCCTAATATATATATATATATGTGTGTGTGTGTGTTTGTATATATATATATATATGTATGTATGTATATATATATATATGTATATATGCTCCTCCTATGCACATAGAACTTCAAACCTTAATAACTTCTTCATACAATGTCCACTTTATGCAATCTAGGTGACTATCTTGACCAGAATTTCGAGACAGACCCAATGGCGCAGTCTATTCTACTTAATTCTGAATATTTAATTAAGTTATTATTAATTTATTATTTTCAGTTAAAAAGTGTGAGGTGTTACATTCTCCCACCCTTAGGAAATTTCATCCCCGAAATTTGATAAGGGTAAAATCAATTAACCCCTCGCATAATATACATCCATCATGTGTGCATCTGATTTTGAGAACATTTTGCACTTATGCAAAGTGAAATACGACATAGTAATGCATGTATGCCTAAGCGGTACCTCCTAAATGTATGCAAATTTTTAAAAAAATCCTTTTAAAACATGAAGATCATATCCTAGATATACTGGCAGTTTTACATGAATGCAATATCTTGAAAATCAAAATATATTTTCATCCAAATTTTCCCACACTCTTACTGAGTATGAGCATAGTTCATCCAATTGTTGCATCCAAATTCCTGTCAACCAACTTTATTTTTTGAATTTCAAAAAAAAACTAATTTTCTAAATTCGACTTCTTATGTTACAAAAAGGTGGAAAATGGAAAACTTCGCATCTTGCGTTTTTCTTTTTTTTCAACATTTTTCTAATCGAACTTGGATTTTATGTAACTATTTATAAAGATTCCCTTATTTTTCAGCCTTCTACAGTTGTAAACCATTATTCTTCATTCACTGTAATATATATTCCATATTAATGAAAATACTTCATGCACCTTATCAGTTTGATAGAAGGAATCAATGATTTATTTTCAAAACATATTCCAATCTAAAAACGTGGTAGCAAATAGTTTCTTTACATTACTTTATTTACTATGGCTTACTTACAACAATGTTCTCAGAAATAGGTCATTTAGGGAAATATATCACTTTTCCTTCACATCACACTAACTCATTCAATTACATCCATTCCTTTCTTATTTTCAGAGTTAGTCATCTAATTACCATTATTGCCATTTATTCGTATCTTGTTGTATACATATATTTATATATGTATACACACTAGACCTCTAAAATTAATCCTACAATTGTGGTCACAGGATTTGTCAGGCGGGTTCGGGCAGACTTCTACCACAAGTCGACTTAACCTCATGTCTTAGTACCATTGCATGTTTTAATATGCACTTAGACCCCTCATATTAGATTTACCACTTGTGAATGCTAGATATGTCGGGCGGTTCCGGGCAGACTTCTACCACAAGTGCAATCTAACCTCGTGTCTAAGAGCGTGACAGTGTCAAATTACTGTAAATCTAGGCACGTTCGTTCTTTAACAATTATTCCTATTTCATGTAAATTTTAAGGCATATTGTCCATTTTACTATAATCTAGTTACTGTAATCTATTTTACATGTCATCCAATTATGTCTATATTTTATTGCATGTCCTTTTTAACATATGTTTAATTCTATTTTGATATGTAAACATTCAGTCGGGTAATTATTCAAACCCAACAAGTTAAACATGTTGTTTACTCAATGATATGCCACAAGTGAATCATATAATCATAACAACAGTAGTCATTACCCATATTCTTACAAGTTTATTCAACATGTAATCATTCCAACACTTTAACTAATTCAACATATGAAATATTCGTATTAACATCCCAACTTGTTATAACAATAATTTATAATTTATCTAGCAATTTCATAATTAATAAAAAAGGTGAATGCAAAACGATAACATATTATTATCTAAAGGCTATAGCTTAAACCCACTCACCTCGTACGCTTTCCCAATTCTGGATCTGATCCAGTTTTGGCATCCATGGTTTTTCCTCTTAATCGGATTCACAACCTAACGTCCATGGATTTATTATTTACACTAAAAGAGAAGGGAAAGAAAGAAAGAAGAAATTGAATCGATTGGATCTAGAAGTTTAACTTACTTTTATTGGATCTAAGAATTAGTAGTGTAATTGTAGAGGTCGAATCACAGATCTCTAAATCAGTCTAACTGTTGATTGTTGAAGAAGAAAAAGGCTAGATCAAACTACGTTGGATCAGCACCTTGTGTCGCCATTGAATTAGATGAATAAAGCAATGGGTCTAGGGTCCTATATATGGCTTAGAATAAACGAATTTGGTCAAGAAAGGTGTCCACATTCAGAAAAACGTATTCTGCCTCGGATCTGACAGGGCGGTCGACCCCCCTTTAGGGTGTCGTTCCATGGGTCGACACCCCCCTTAGGGAGTCGACACCCTTGGGCGGGAAATTTGTCGCCTTCCCAAAATTCGAATTTTGAACTGATTTTTGAGCCTATTTTTGAATTTCTGATCCTATTATATATATATTCCTTCTATGCATATACAAACTTCAAACCTTAATAACTTCTTCATACGATGTCCACTTTACGCAAACCAGGTGTCTATCTTAACCAGAATTTCGCGACAGACGCAATGGTGCAGTCCATTTTACTTAATTATGTAAATTTAATTAAGTTATTATTATTTTATTATTTTGAGTTAAAAAATGCGGGGTGTTACATTCTCCCACCCTTAGGAAATTTCATCCCCGAAATTTGATAAGGGTAAAATCAATTAACCCCTCGCATAATATACATCCATCATGTGTGCATCCGATTTTGAAAACATTGTGCACTTGTGCAAAGTGAAATACGACATAATAATGCATGTATGCCTAAGCGGTACCTCCTAAATATATGCAAATTTTAAAAATCCTTTTAAAACATGATGCTCACATCCTAGATATACTAGCAGTTTTACATGAATGCAATATTTTGAAAATCAAAATATATTTTCATCCAAGTTTTCCCACACTCTTTCCGAGTATGAGCATAGTTCATCCAATTGTTGCATCCAAATTCCTACTAACCAACTTTATTTTTTGAATTTAAAAAAAAAATCTAATTTTCTAAATTCGGCTTCTTATCTTACAAAAAGGTGGGAAATGGAAAATTCGCATCTTCTGTTTTTCTTTTTTTCAACATTTTTCTAACCGAACTTGGATTTTATGTAACTATTTGTAAAGATTCCCTTATTTTTCAACCTTTTATAGTTGTAAAGCATTATTCTTCATTCACTATAATATATATTCCTTATTATTGAAAATACTTCATGCACCCTATCAGTTTGATAGAAGGAATCAATTATTTATTTTCAAAACGTATTCCAATGTAAAAACGTGGTAGCAAATAGTTTCTTTACATTACTTTATTTACTGTGGCTTACTTACAACAATGTTCTCAGAAATAGGTCATTTAGGGAAATACATCACTTTTCCTTCACATCACACTAACTCATTCCATTACATCCCTTCCTTTCATATTTTCAGAGTTAGTCATCTAATTACCACCATTGCCATTTATTCGTATCTTGTTATATACATATATTTATATATGTATACGCACAAGACCTCTCACGTAAGCCTACACTTGTGGTCGCTGGATTTGTCGTGCGGGTCCAGGCAGACTTCTACCACAAGTTGACTTAACCTCGTGTCTTAGTACCATTGCATGTTTTAATATACACTTAGACCCCTCATATTAGATTTACCACTTGTGAATGCTGGATATGTTGGGCGATTCCGAGCAGACTTCCACCAAAAGTGCAATCTAACCTCGTGTTTAAGAGCGTTACACTGTCAAATTACTGTGAATTTGGGCATGTTCTTTCTTTAACAATTAATTCCTGTTTCATGTAAATTTTTAGGCATATTTTCCATTTTACTATAATCTAGTTACAGTAATCTATTTTTACATGTCATCCAATTATGCCTATATTTTATCGCATGTCCTTTTTAACATATGTTTAATTCTATTTGATATGTAAACATTCAGTCAAGTAATTATTCTAACCTAACAAGTTAAACATGTCGTTCACTCAATGATATGCCACAACTAAATCGTATAATTATAACAACAGTATTCATTGCCCATATTCTTACAAGTTTATTCAGCACGTAATCATTCCAAAACTTTAACTAATTCAACATATGAAATATTCATATTAATGTCCCAACTTGTTATAACAATAATTTATAATTTATCTAGAAATTTCACAATTAATAAAAAGGGGAATGCTAATGATAACATATTATTATCTAAAGGCTATAGCTTAAACCCACTCACCTCGTACGCTTTCCCAATTCTGGATCTGATCCAGTTTTAGCATCCATGGTTTTTTCTCTTAATCGGATTCATAACCTAACGACCATGGATTTATTATTTTCATTAAAAGAGAAGGGAAGGAAAGAGGAAGAATTTGAATAGATTGGATCTAGAAGTATACCTTACTTTTATTGGATCTAAGAAATAAAAGAGTAATTTCAGAGGTTGAATCACAGATCTCTGAATCAGTCTAACTCTTGATTGTTGAAGAAGAAAAAGGCTAGAGCAAACTATGTTGGAGCAGCACCTTATCGTCGCCATTGAATTAAATGAATAAAACAAAGGGTCTAGGGTCCAATTTATAGCCTAGAATCAACGAATTTGGTCAAGAAAGGTGTCCACATTCAGAAAAATGTATTCTGCTTCGGATCTGACTGGGTGGTCGACCCCCCCTAGGGTGTCGACCCATGGGTCGACACCCACCTTAGGAGGTTGACACCTTTGGGTGGGAAATCTGCCGCCTTCCCAAAATTCGAATTTTGAACTGATTTCTGAACCTATTTTTGAATTTATGATCCTAATATATATATATATATATTCCTCCTATGCATATACGAACTTCAAACCTTAATAACTTCTTCATACGATGTCCGCTTTATGCAAACCAGGTGTCTATCTTGACCAGAATTTCGAGATAGAAGTAATGGCGCAGTCCATTCTACTTTATTCTGAATATTTAATTAAGTTATTATTAATTTGTTATTTTGAGTTAAAAAATGCGGGGCGTTACATTCCCCCACACTCAGGAAATTTCATCCCCAAGAATTGATAAGGGTAAAATCAATTAACTCCTCGCATAATATACATACATCATATGTGCATCCGATTTTGAAAACATTTTTGCACTTGTGCAAAGTGAAATACGACATTGTAATGCATGTATGTCGAAGCGGTACCTCCTTAATGTATGCAAATTTTAAAAAAATCCTTTTAAAACATGATGCTCACATCCGAGATATACTAGCAGTTTTACATGAATGTAATATTTTGAAAATCAAAATATATTTTCATCCAAGTTTCCACACACTCTTACTGAGAATGAGCGTAGTTCATCCAATTGTTGCATCCAAATTCCAATCAACCAACTTATTTTTGGAATTTAAAAAAAATCTAATTTTCTAATTTCGACTTCTTATGTTACAAAAAGGTGGAAAATGGAAAACATCGCATCTTCTGTTTTTCTTTTTTTTCCAGCATTTTTCTGACTGTACTTGGATTTTATGTAACTATTTATAAAGATCCCCTTATTTTTCAACCATTTACAGTTGTAAACCATTATTCTTCATTCACTGTAATATATATTCCTTATTAAGGAAAATACTTCATGCACCTTACCAGTTTGATAGAAGGAATCGATGATATATTTTCAAAAGTTATTCCCATCTAAATTCGTGGTAGCAAGTAGTTTCTTTACATTACTTAGTTTACTGTGGCTTACTTACAACAACGTTCTCAGAAATAGGTCATTTAGGGAAATACATCACTTTTCCATCACATCACACTAACTCATTCCATTACATCCCTTCCTTTCTTTTTTTCTGAGTTAGTCATCTAATTACCATCATTGCCATTTATTCGTATCTTGTTATATTCATATATTTATATATGTATACGCATTAGACTCCTCACATTAAGCCTACACTTGTGGTCGCTGGATTTGCCGGGCGGGTCCGGGCAGACTTCTACCACAAATTGACATAACCTCGTGTCTTAGTACCATTGCATGTTTTAATATGCACTTAGACCCCTCATATTAGAATTACCACTTGTGAATGCTGGATATGGGCGGTTCTGGGCAGACTTCTACCACAAGTGCAATCAAACCTCATGTCTAAGACTGTTACAGTGTCAAATTACTGTGAATCAGGGAATGTTCATTCTTGAATAATTATTCCTATTTCATATAAATTTTTAGGCATATTGTCCATTTTACTATAATCTAGTTATAGTAATCTATTTTACATGTCATCCAATTATGCCTATATTTTGTCGCATGTCCTTTTTAGCATATGTTTAATTCTGTTTTGACATGCAAACATTCAGTCGGGTAATTATTCAAACCCAACAAGTTAAACATGTCGTTTACTCAATGATATGCCATAAGTGAATCGTATAATTATAACAACAGTAGTCATTGCCCATATTCTAACAAGTTTATTCAACCTGTAATCATTCCAGTACTTTAAGTAATTCAACGTATGAAATATTCATATTAACATCCCAACTTGTTATAACAATAATTTATAATTTATCTAGCAATTTCATAATTAATAAAAAAAGGGGAATGCTAAACGATAACATATTATTATCTAAAGGCTATAGCTTGAACCCACTCACCTCGTATGCTTTCCCAATTCTGGATCTGATCCAGTTTTAGCATCCATGATTTTTCCTCTTAATCGGATTCACAACCTAACGACCACGGATTTATTATTTTCATTAAAAGTGAAGGGAAAGAAAGAGGAAGAGTTTGAATAGATTGGATCTAGAAGTTTACCTTAGTTTTATTGGATCTAAGAAATAGAAGAGTAATTGCAGAGGTCGAATCACAGATCTCTGAATCAGTCTAACTCTTGATTAGTTAAGAGGAAAAAGGCTATATCAAACTACATTGGAGCACCACCTTATCGTCGCCATTGAATTAGATGAATAAAACAATGGGTCTAGGGTCGTATTTATAGCCTAGAATCGACAAATTTGGTTAAGAAAGGTGTCAACATTCAGAAAAATGTTTTCTGCCTCGGATCTGACTGGGTTTCGGGTCCCCCTTTAGAAGGTCGACCCATAGGTCGATCCACCGCTTATGGGGTCGACCTAGGGGTCGACACCCCCTTAAGGGGTTGACACCCCTAGGCGAGAAATCTGCCGCCTTCCCAAAATTCGAATTTTGAACCGACATCTGAATTTTTGAACCTATTTTTGAATTTCTAACGCTAATATATATATGTATGTATGTATGTATTTCCAGCGGGTATACAAACTTCAAACCTTAATAACTTCTTCATACGATGTCTGTTTTACCCAAACCAGGTGTCTATCTTGACAAGAATTTTGAGACGGACGCAATGGTCAGTTTTACTTAATTCTGAATATTTAATTAAGTTATTCTTATTTTGAGTTAAGAAATGTGGGGTGTTACATTCTGCCGCCTTTAGGAAATTTCATCCCTGAAATTTGATAAGGGTAAAATCAATTAACCCTTCGCATAATATACATTCATCAAGTCTGCAACCAATTTTGCAAATAGTGTGCACTTGTGCAAAGTGAAATACAACATAATTATGAGTGTACGCCTAAGTGGTACCTCTTATATGTATGTAAATTATTCAAAAATTATTTAAAAACATGTTGCTCACATCCTAGATATACCGGCATTTCTACATGAATGCAATATTTTGAAAATCAAAATATATTTTCATCTAAGTTTTCCCACACTTTTACTGAGTAAGAGCGTAGTTCATCCAATTGTTGCATCCAAAATCCTACCAACCAACTTTATTTTTTGAATTTCAGAAAAATCTAATTTTCTAAATTCGACTTCTTATGTTACAAAAAGGTGGGAAACAAAAAACTTCGTATCTTTCGTTTTTCTTTTTTTCAACATTTTTCTAACCGAACTTGGATTTTATGTAACTGTTTATAAAGATTCCCTTATTTTTCCTATCCAAGCTCAATCCACATAAGAAAATTTTCTTTTTTTACTAATTTTCTTTTCATCTTATCTTGGATTTTTTTTTCTTATACATATTTTCTTATAATTTTCCATCTTATTGCTTTAATGAATTTTTTGTTTTCTTTTTAATTGTACCATTCCTCTTTTCTTAGCCTATTTAATCATATGATCTAAGTTTAAATTTAAATAAGCTTTCTAGTCTTTCAACTAAAACCGGAGAATAGACACCCTACACAGCTACTACTAAGGGCCAAAATCTTGGGAATATGTCCCCATCACAAAAAAGTCCAAACTATGAGATCCACAACAGGTTTAGGTGTTACCCTAACTACCCAATAAGAAAAAAATAATGGAGCGATCCCAACACAAATGTAACAACAGGTTTTACCCCTAACATGAGAATTAGCAAAAGTATCTAAAAACTTACTTGCCCTTATTACTATACAGTGGTCGCCACTTGTCCTAGCTGTGTACCGACAATTATTTCAAGCAACATCCTAGGCTTTCAATGCTTATGCATTCTATGGGAACTTAATATTATTCCAAGATAATCCTCATTATTTTCTTTATAGCCTCAAAAGTTTTCCCTTCTTTCCTAGGCACTAATCCCCACCTACTCCATACTTTTAAAACATGGTTTGGCCTTTTCATTTAAACTCTCTTCCAAAAAGTTAAAAATGTCGAAACTTTACTTTCCTCATCAAAACTTGCTTTTCCAAACCATAAAAAAACATGTCATCTAAAAATATGTAAATCATTTTTCTCAAATCACAAAAACTGGAGTAGATAAGGACAACTATTTTCTCAATCGGGTTTATGACTTTACCTATAAGGTTAGTTCAGTCTCTTACTACAAGGTGCAAACATCCACTATGTTCTTAATTCCTATGACTTATTTTGTCCACCCAAAGTAATTTATCAAAAAGGATTATCATAAGAATAGAGAATTCAAAACATACTATATTAAAGATTCTTGTATGAAATATAACAAGAAAACTAGCAAGCTATACAAGCTCTACAATATGCACCTTTTACTGAGAGAATTTTACTGTAGATAAAGTTATCGAATGAAGTCACTATTTACAAAATATACCCCATTTTACTTCAAATCCCAATATATGTACTTTACATATTTAAAACTATAACTTTTAAGATTAAAACTTGAAAACAACATAAACCATTTTCCTAAAACTTTTATAATTTCAAGTCCTTAAAAGTTAACAATGGGGTTAGACTCAAAGCGGGTTTCTAATTTTCTTGGCTTTCCTAGACACTTCCAAAGATCAATTCTCTCAACTATACATATTCCTAATCCACTTTTCTCTCTTCAACCTTTTCCAATGTATAAGGTTTTACCGCCACACGCACAAATCCGAAATACCAACATATGGGATTTATCTTTCTTCTGTACAATGTATATTGTACACTTCCCACCCAAACTTTCTAAGGGTTTCAAATTTCCATATTCATTTCTTTAGTGTACAAAACAAACATCCCATTTCTTACCATATTATATTCTTTATATTTAGTGGGTTTCTCTCCGGATCTAGGTAAATATATATTATATATTTATATTTTAAAAAATACAAATACGTTCACTCACTATTTATTAAGGAATCCTAAACCTAAGCTCTGATACCAAATGTAACAACCGAATTTTGACAAACCCGAATTTTATTTAAAAATTCCAATCTATCGAAACTCAAGTTGTTATGCTCTAGTATCCTGCAGAAAATACAGAGACATAAAACATGTCAGAGCTCAGAAAATATCTCATAAAGGAATGGACAAAATATAATATAATCAAAATATAGCTTTACCATATTAATAATATTGCATAACCAATACCCAAGGCTATCATGTCTCTGTCACAATTCTAACTTGCTAGTATGTTATGAGGAGGGGGTCAGAACACAGGTTCTGGTGACTGGATTTAAATTATACACTTTGGATAACACTACATATACCATTCAATCATATTTTCTTATTTATTAGGTTACTTTGTTTAACAACATTTAAGGCTTACACACACTTCGTACCCAATTACCTCCTAGTGGATTAACCTAATATAGTATATATATGTAACTACACCTCAGTACTGAGGTATACCTCATGGTACCCCACTCGCCCGGTCTCCACCGTAATTCCACAGAAAGGAACGCGGTCCCTCATCCTATGTCGGAGTGACGTACAGATCTCTACATAACAATGTTGCGTTCTGCATATATATATGTCATTACTATGCTACGTAAGTGTATGGACTGCCATCGTCGATCGAACTAGATTCTATACCGAAATAATGCCTTCAAGTCTATGATACACCAACCAGAGCCAACATGCATGTATCTAGACTGTCTTATATACATATCATCAATTGTAGCTCGAAGCCTTAAACGCACGTCCTCTAATGTGCATCGAGTCCCGTTGCATGGCGATACAAGAAACATGGAACTCGATCGGGATCTTTTCCATATCTGTACAGGCCCGTCTTTAAGAGCCTCTATATATAGATATACCCAGGGTCTGTTTTCGCGGTGGCTATGGCCCCACCCCGACCACTCCCTCAACTATTAAAGACTACAAGAACTAAACGACTGCCCCTAAAGAAAACAATCTAAACATCCATTTGGCGTCTTCCCTCAACCACCGTACCTCGATAGTGAAGGGTGAATGGTCTATTGGTTTTAGCTCTAGTCTTTCCGCATCCCACTAGCTGCCGATGACGGGTATCCGACGATCTACTATCCTTGTTGGTCGTGACCCTTCGTCTCCCAGTTGAGGCAACCGCCGAATCACCGAAGTGTCACCGCGTCATAGCATTTTGACTGCCAAGCTATTTTTGCAGTCAAGGCCCACCCACCTAGTAGTTATGTGCAGACCAACCCCTACGAGTACAACCTAAGCATTTGCCACCACACAGAGGACCACTAGGAGCACCTTACATATCTTAGGATGCCGCGTGCTTCCCCTTCCAGTCCTTCAGAGCCGTTAGAACAATCAGATGAATGTGCGCTCCCTTCGTGCCTTATAACACCACGATGATCTACCTCGTTGGGTTATTTACCCTCAAACGTGCGGACTGGTCCAAGTGCCTCCCTTTAATATATGGTTAAACACTATGTCTAAATATTCTTTTACGCGCTTTCCTTATCTCATCATGTTTCCATTTAACTTGGTTATTCCCACTCATATTGAATTCTTAATCAAGTTACCAAGTTCCACTTGCTTATTAATTCCAGTTGTATAACTTAACCCATTAATTTTATTAAAAAGCCCACAACATGTGATTCTCTGGATTGCGGCCCAAGGTCTGCAATCCATAATCTCTTTTATATTCTTACTTGATTTCATTATTACAATAACATGTTCTACTTAATATGTAATTAAGTATATCTCAATTCACATGTTTTCTAATTAATATGTCCCTTACCATTTATGATTATAACTTATTTCATTTTATAAGTTTCCTCATCCTTCCACATTTAATCATAAATTCAATTTACACCGACACCACAACTTATCGTTGTTTACTTATTAACTTAGTTCTCTTAACTAAGGTCCATTAATAAGTTTCTCTATTTATTATAACCTATGTGATAATTTCCGCTTGTCGCTAGGATAATTCTAAACATGTTATTCTTATCGGTGGGTTTCAGACTTTCAAGTTTACAGATTACTTAACTTATAATTAAGTACAACTTCTTATATTTCATAAAATTTCCCCGTTTTCTCAACTGGTTTCAAGCTTTCCCCATTTATTGATTAATTAATTTACAATTAAGTGTCCCTTATCTCATTTCACCAGCTATCTGATTTCCTTACTAGTTTATTATAACCTAAGTTATAATATTCACTTGTCCATAGGACAAATCTACCTATTATACAACAATATTGTTAATGTTATTTATTTATAATAGGTTATTATCATTCCCCTTTTAAACCATTTACTGTTGTAAACAATTATTCTTCATTCACTGTAATACATATTCCTTATTAAGGAAAATACTTCATGCACCTTATCAGTTTGATAGAAGGAATCAGTGATCTATTTCCATAATGTATTCCCATCTAAATCCGTGGTAGCAAGTAATTTATTTACATTACTTTATTTACTGTGGCTTACTTACAACAATGTTCTCAGAAATAGGTCATTTAGGGAAATACATCACTTTTCCTTCACATCACACTAACTCAGTACATTACATCCCTTCCTTTCTTATTTTATGAGTTAGTCATCTAATTACCATCATTTCCATTTATTCATATCTTGTTATATATACATATATGCACTAGACATCTCACATTAAGCCTACACTTGTGGAAGCTGGGTATATATATGCACTAGACCTCTCACATTAAGCCTACACTTGTGGACGCTGGGTATATATACACTAGACCTCTCACATTAAGACTACACTTGTGGACGCTGGATTTGCCAAGCGGGTCCGGGCAGAATTCTTCAACAAGTTAACCTAACATCGTGTCTTAGTACCATTACATGTTTTAGTTATGCACTTAGACCCCTCACATTAGATTTACCACTAGTGAATGCTGGATATGTCGGGCGGTTCTGGGCAGACTTCTATCACAAGTGCAATCTAACCTCATGTCTAAGAGCGTTATAGTGTTAAATTACGCTGAATCTAGGTGTGTTCGTTCTTTAACAATTATTCCTATTTCATGTAAATTTTTAGGCATATTGTCCTTTTTACTGTAATCTAGTTTACAGTAATCTAATTTACATGTAGTCCAATTAAGCCTATATTTTGTCGCATGTCCTTTTTAACATATGTTTAATTCTATTTTGACATGTAAACATTCTATCGAGTAATTATTCAAACCAAACAAGTTAAACATGTCGTTTACTCAATAATATGCCACAAGTGAATCATATAATTATAACAACTATAGTCATTGGCCATATTCTAACAAGTTTGTTCAACATGTAATCATTCCAACACTTTAACTGATTCAAGTATGAATTATTCATATTAACATCTCAACTTGTTATAATAATAATTAATCTGGCAATTTCATAATTAATAAAAAAGGGAATGCTAAACGATAATATAATATTATCTAAAGGCTATAGCTTAAACCCACTCACCATGTACGCTTTCCCAGTTCTGTATCTGATCCTGTTTTAGCATCCATGGTTTTTCCTCTTAGTCGAATTCACAACCTAATGACCATGGATTTATTATTTTCATTAAAAGAGAAGGGAAAGACAGAGGAAGAATTTGAATTGATTAGATCTAAATGTTTACCTTACTTTGATTGGATCTAAGAAATAGAAGATTAATTATAGAGGTCAAATTATAGATCTCTGAATCTGTCTAACTCTTGATTGTTGAGGAAGAAAAAGGATAGATCAAATTACATTGGAGCAGCACCTTGTCATTGCCATTGAATTAAAAGAATAAAAAAATGGGTCTAGGGTCCTATTTATAACCTAGAATCAACGAATTTGGTCAAGAAAGGTGTCCACGTTTATAAAAATGTATTCTGCCCTCGATCTGACAGGGAGGTTGACACCCTTGGGCGATGTCCCCTTCCCAAAATTTGAATTTTGAACCGATTTATGAATTCTGAACATATTTTTGAATTTCTAATCCTAATATATATATATATATATATTCTTTCTAAGAGTATACAAAATTCAAACATTAATAACTTCTTCATAAGATGTCCGTTTTATGCAAACCAGGTGTCAATCTTGACTAGAATTTCGAGGCCGACGCAATGGCGCAGTCCATTTACTTAGTTCTAAATATTTAATTAAGTTATTCATATTTTGTTATTTTGAGTTAAAAAATGCAGGGTGTTACAATAATGGTGTCATATGACATGAGGGGAGCACGCAACCATCTGATTATTCTACTTGTATTTCTGTTGATATTCTATTGGCTCCGAAGAACTAGAAGGGGAAACATGCGAATTTTTGGGACCTGGAGGGTAGCGTTGGTAGTCCTCAATGAAGTGGCAGCGTTTAAGCTATGCTCTTAGAGGTTGGGTCTGCGCGTTTCTACCAGGTGAATATACCTTGATTGCCACGATAGTGGGCAGTCAAAGGCTGCAGGGTGGCTTAGGTGATTTGACGAATCTGGTGCCTTGTGATTAGACGGGTAACGACCATCTTATTTGTTTTCCTTAAGCGGGTCTGACCATCTGATTGATAGTAATCATTGGGTACCGGTCATCGATAGTTAGCGTGATGCATGATGCAAAATGACGGAGTGCTAAACCAATAGATCATCGACCTCTTACTATTAAGTCTTTGGGTGATTGACATGCTAATAAGGATTTATTGTTTGTTATTTTTCTGGGCCACACCACTAGCTCTCAATTCTAATTGCCTTTCACTAGTTGAGGGATAGGTCAGGTGGGACCGTAGCCAATGTGAAAATGTATACCATAGCATCTGTGTATACCGATATTTGAAAAGGCTCCCGACCGAGTTTCGTGTATTTGTTATAGCCCTGTTACGGAACTCGATGCATAGTAGATAATACGTGCGGATACATGCATACCATTTCGAGGTTTAAGCATCGAGTACAATTAAGAATACATATGTAAGAAAGTCTAGATACATGAATGTCTGCTCAAGGTGGTGTATCGTAGACTCTAAGGCATTACTGTGTGATGGAATCTAATTCAATCGAATGGTTCGAAGGTGGCAGTTCCTGCACTTACGTAGCATTGCAAGATCAGTTTTAGGCGGAACGTAACGTTTTTATACAGAGATCCATATGTTATTCCGACTGAGGATGAGGAACGGCGTAAATTTCTATGGTGTTACGGCGGAGGCCGTGCAAGTGGGGCACCATGGGGTGTACCTTAATATTGGGGGTTGCTACATGTATACTGTAACGACCCGCATTCTACGCATCGGAAGATCATAGAATATTTATTTAATTTTCATACGACGTTGTATAGTGGTGTAACTTTGGGGAACAACTATTGGGGTCATTTCCCATGTTCACGATTTTTACCAATTTTTTAAATGATCGTTTTTCCCCTAGCAAATCTTGTTTCGTCTATAACTTTCGATTGGAAAGGTGTTTTGACCTGAAACCACTTCCATTGGAACCGAATGATGGTTTATCTTTCCGTAGAGTGGTCACATTGATCAAACGGACTTGCCATTTGGGAGATATGGCTGAAACAAGGTTTAGAAGGTGAAAAACTGCTTAACCGGGACTAATTAAGGTGATTAGCAGCTGGGCCCATTAGGTATTTCGGGATTAGGGTTGCATAAGGGCTGATAGGGGATAGAGAAACCTCCTTTGTCATTTTTCAGCCACCACAAATTTTCTCTTCAACCCTAACAATGGCTTCCACCTTCTAAATCTCTTCTAAACAACTCCTACTCGCTTTCTAATCAATGATTAAGCCAAGCTACATCAAATCAAGACAAATCAACACCAAATAAGAGTTGGTGCTGCTGTGTTGCCTAGGAATTCGACCCAAAATAGCAGTAAAGTTCAAATGTATAATTCATTTGTGGCTAAGGTGAGTGATTTGCATTGTTTTTCACTAATTATGGCTAATTAGAGGTGATTAGTGTTAATTAGCGAAATTATGCACGTTAAAATTCTGGAAAAATATGTAAAAATTCTTAATTAATATTTTAGGGCTCTGATAAAAATTTGGGTTAATTTGGACTCGATTTGCTAATCGTATGGTTAAATCGTGGTTAAGGAGATTAAGGGGAAAACATGGGTTTTGGGTATGTTTGATCTAAAATAACCTACGTACTTGATGTTTTGGCATTGTTGATTGATACTATATGTTACTTTGACTGTTTGGAATGATAAATAATCTTATTGGAAAGTTAGAATGGTTGAAAAAGCCGTCGTATGGTAAATATGGATGATAAATGCTCATTGGAAAATGTGCAGGATTTTGGATCGGATCGGATTATAGGGCTCGGATCGAACCGGGTAAAAAAATTCGAGCCAGACCAGAGCTTGGCATAAGAGGCTTGGTAAGAAGAAGCCATTTACATAGGTTGGAGTTGGGCTCGGATCGGAAACGAGAGCGAAGGGGATCGAATCGAAAATGGTGAGTACGACCCGAACTAGGTCAGGATTGCAAGCACCGAACCGAATCGAATGAGGACACCCGAACCAAACGGAAGCTGGAGCATGAAAAGGAGGGCCGAACTGAACCGATGTGACATGGAGGGCCCCATATATTGAATCGAACCGGATGATCGAACTAAATCGAACGTATATTCTTACTCTTACGCGAAGTCTCGTCTGAAGACCAACTCCAATTCGATCGAAACCCGAGATGAAAAGGAAGTCCAAATAGAAGGTTATTACTCAGGATCCAAATGGGGATCAAAGAGTTAACATTATGAGTTGAGCTTTGCTGCGGGACGTGTACAAAGGGATTACCAATGTCTATAGCTTTGACTCACCACTGAGAGACGGATATTGGCTATGGATCAGTGCGGTGGAGTTGTCATGACTCTATGGGGCAAAGTGATCGTAGCAGGGCTATGAGCTAGTGCAGTGGAGTTTTTATACCTCCATGGGGCAGAGTGGACATAGCAAGGTATTAGTGGTTACAGATCAGTGCAGTGGAGTCGTCATGACTCCATGGGGCAGAGTGATCGTAGCAAAAAACTGGGTAATCAAAGTGGTAGATATCGTATACTTTACGCACTTAGTGAGAGATGTGAGGATGATTGCTATGTTTAATATTTCCTATCACCACGACACACGCACCCCCATCCCCATTATTTTCACATTGTATGTTACTGTCACCTTAGAGTATTGTACATCCTGTTGTGCAGACTATATGGTTGCACGTCCAGGTTCACGTATGGTTATGTATACATGTTATTGTTCTGTTTTTGTTGCTTATCGCTCATACTAGACTTTTGTCTGACCCAGAGTTTTATGTCTCTTATTATTAATCTAGGTGCTCCAAAACGAGCAGACTAGAGACAAGTTAGCTGGTTATGCACGAGTAGCTGTCCGGAGACTAGTAGGAGGCTTACACGTATTACTCCCATATATTCTCCCTGTGTTGTTGCTTGTCACTACTTTGGGCATTAGTAGTGTACCTTCCTATTTTGCTTAAGAGACAGTTTTAAAAGTTGTAATAAAGATGGTTTGGATCATAAGCTGTATTTTGAATTTTCCACTGCGATGATTTAGTTTCATGCTTATGCGTTGTCTCGCCTATTTTATGTCAAGTTATGTTGTTATTATATTTTGTTCCATGCGATGTGAGATATGCTACAGGTTCTTTGATGATTCATCGTCTCCTTCCCATTTCCTTTCTTTTGACGACCGTCCCGTGCTAGTTGGATGTCGATACAGTGTGTTTCATTGGAAATGCTGGCTGGTGCGGGGCAGGCCGTCACACTTGGTATCAGAGCTCTACGTTGCGTAATTAACCTACGGAAAGACATCAGAGAGAGATAGTATACATATATAAGAACACATATTTGTGATATTTTGGTTTTCAAAAGCTACATATATATACTATTAGTATATTTAAAGATGAAGTCGCACTGCACTGGCACCACTATGGAGATGGTTAATCGTTTTCTCTTTATAGATTGGACGATGAGCTGATATACGAGGGGTACGAGTTCAGGGGCCAATAAAAGGAATGCTCCTGATATGAGGACGATGTCCACTACCTTCATGAGAGAGATGCTTAGGGATGTTCACGGAGCAGTTCCTAATGCTACTAACGGTGGTGGTGCAGCAGTGCAGGCACCTAGGGCCGATTACGCCAAGCTTAACAAGGATTATACTAGTCTTGGTGGGAAGCCGTTCCATGGAGCGGAATCGACTATGGATGTTCAAGATTGGATGGATAGCTATGAGCGCAACTTCGAGGATTTGAGAATCGATGATGCAATGAAGAGAAAGCTAGCATCGCGTCAGCTTCAGGGACGGGCTATGAATTGGTGGAATGCTAGTTAGGCAGCTACCCCTGAGGATCAAGTTACATTGAATCAGTTTAAGACCCGATTCAGTGACAAGTTACTCCAGCTGCTTAGAAATCAGAATTGTTTAGGAAATTTTTGGAACTTAAGAAGAATGGTAGGGCAGTCTCGGATTATATTACTGAGTTCAATACTTTATCAAATTATGGATTATCCCTTATTGACACTGACGAGAAGAAGAACGAGAAGTTCATAACTGGCTCAGATGGGTACTTGGGGGAAAGATTTATAAACCACATCGATGAGACGTTTGAATCCATTGTGGGAAAGGCAATTGAGATCCGAGAGTCTTTACCCTAAGCTAAATACTAAGGTTTTTGTCACATCTGCAGGGGAGCCAAAGCCACAGGCAAGCGGTAGAGGCAAGAATAATTCTCAATATAAGAGGAAGTAGAACCAAGCTAAGGATGGTCAGAAAAAGAATAAGAAAGAAGTTGAGTGTTATAGTTGTGGCAAGAAGGGCCACTATGCCAAAGATTGTCGAGCAAAGCCAGTGGACATGAAGTGCTTCAATTGCGGCCAAATGGGACATCACAAGGATAAATATCCAAAATCCCCTAAAGAGAAGTAGATTGTGAAAGCATATGCTATCAACATTGTTCCTTCTTCGTCAAATGCTCCAACTGCAGTGGAGAAGGGAAAGAATGTTGTCATTCAAGGTAAGCTTTCTGTTTATGATGTTCTTGTTCGAATACTGTTTGATACCGGGGCTACCTATTCCTTCATATCTAGTGACCACGTAGATAGGTTGGGATTGGAACCCGAGATAGTCGATAGATCTTTAGTTGTGACGAACCTGATCTGTGGTTCAACTAGCCTTAGTATGATTTGTCGTAATTTGGTCTTATCGAGTCATGGATGTATGTCTTCTTGTGATTGCTTTGTTTTGTGCTTTACTCTGCTTGGCACTATTTTGTTAGTCGATTGGCTCCAAAGATACAGCGTGATGGTAGAATGTGAGGGGTTTTCGGTGACCGCTAGGGTGGATGATGGGCAGAGGGTAGTGTTTGGTAGCCTACCTAGTGATGAGGTAATGGTTATTTTTCTAAATTCCCTCGACATTCCGTAGGACGAGTTATCAAGGGTTCCCATTGCTGGCCAATATCCGGATATCTTCGAGGAAGTGACCGGACTACCTCTACACCAAGAGATTGAGTTCTGTATTGATTTAGTGAAAGATGCCACACCTATAGTGATGTCACTTCGTCATATGGCACCAAGGGAGCAGCGAGAGCTTAGGGTGCAAGTAAGCGATCTTTTGAAGAAGGGATTTATCCAAAGAAGTGTCTCCAACTGGGGAGCACCAGTTGTATTTGCCACTAAGGCAGATGATTCCCTTCGTTTATGTGTGGACTATCGCGAGTTGAATAAAGTGACTAGGAAGAATAAGTATCCTCTTCCACAGATAGATGATTTGTTTGATCAAATGGAAGGAGTAAGTGTTCTCCCAATTGGACCTCGCGACAAGATTTCATCAGCTCCGAGTGGAAGCTGAGAGTATTCCCAAAATGACATTCTGGACGCCGGATTCGATGAATGGTTGGTCAAGCCATTCGGGTTGACCAATGCACCAGCATATTTCGTGGATTTGATGAATAGAGTTTTCATAGATTAATTGAATAAGTTTGTTCTTGTGTTCGTGGATGACATCTTGGTTTACTCGAGGAAGAGGAAGAACACCAGGAACATTCGAGGACAGTGATGAAGGTGTTTAGGAAACACCAACTGAAAGTGAAATTTTCTAAGTGTCACTTTTGGAAGAGGGAAGTGAGATTCTTGGGCCATGTTGTTTCAGAGAGTGGTATTGTCATGGACCCTGCGAAAGTGGATACGGTACAAGATTGGTCTACGCCTAAGAATGCAACAGACGTAAGAAGTTTCTTGAGATTAGCTGGATATTATCGTAAGTTTATCCAAGACTTCTCTAAGATAGCGGCACCGTTAACTCAGTTGACCAAGAATAATCAAGCTTTCGTCTGTGACTGAAGATGTGAAAATGCGTTCAAGAGTCTAAAGGAAAAGTTGACGCATGCTCCAGTGTTAGTCATTCCTAAAGGGAATGAAGAGATGACAGTATGCACGGTTGCATGTGGTACTCGGCTAGGTGCTGTATTGATGAAAGGAGGTAGGGTTGTAGCTTATGCTAGTCGGCAACTGAAACCGCATGAGAAAAGATATCCAACCCATGATTTGGAGTTAGCAGCAATCGTGTTCGCATTGAAGATGTGGAGACACTATCTCATGGGAGAAAGATTCGAGTTGTTTACCGATCATAAGTCGTTAAAGTATCTTTTCTCCCAGAAGGATCTAAATCTCCGATAGCAAAGATGATTAGAACTCTTGGCGTCATATGATTTTGACATCGCATATACACCAGGAAAGGGAAATGCAGTAGCTGATGCATTAAGTAAGAGACATGCCAGTTTAGGGGCTATGTTTCTTGAATGGAAGCAAATGGAGTATATCGCAGGATATGATTTTAGACCAAAGTGCAAATTAGATCCAGAGATGTTAGAAAGTTTGACGATCAGACCGACTTTGATTGAGCAGATTGGTTCCAGTCAGAGAGATGATCCTAATTTACTGGAACCATCTCCAAGTTAGAGATGGGTATCGACGAGGATATGAACAAGTATGGGTTTAATCGAGAAGGACGGCTTAGAAGGAGTGAGAGGCTTGTTGTGCCCAATGACAATGGATTGAGAGATGAAGTGCTTAGAGAATGTCATCACTCAAAACTGACTATACATCCCGGTGGTAACAAAATGTATCGAGACATGAAGAAGACCTACTATTAGGAAGGGATGAAAAGAGATGTTGGGAAGTTTATATCCAAATGTATGAATTGCCTACTAGTTAAAGCCGAGCAAAAGAAGCCTAGTGGGTTGCTACAACCATTGAAAATTCCAGAATGGAAATGGGAACAAGTCTTAACAGATTTCATTGATGGGTTTCCAAGGACTAGATCGGGCCATGATAGCATGTGGGTGATTGTGGACCGATTGACCAAGAGTGCAAGGCTTATACCCATTAAATCGAATAGAACAATAGCTAAGTTAGTATAACTGCATGTGCAGTGGGTAGTGAGATTTCATGGAGTACCCAAAGGCATTGTGAGTGACCGAGATTCGTTATTTACTAGTGGATTTTGGAAGAGCTTATAAGAGGCTTTAGGGTCAGAATTACATCTCAGTACCGCATAACATCCTCAAACCAACGATCAGGCAGAGAGGGTGAATAGAGTATTAGAAGATCTATTGAGTGCTTGCGTATTAGATTTTGAAGGGTTAGGTCTAAACCTTCTTTTACGTGCTTGTCTCACCTCATCGGGTTTCCAATTAAATTGGTTATTCTAATTCATATTTAATTCTTATTCAAATTACCAAGTTTCTCTTGCTTATTAATTTCAGTCATACAACTTAGTCCATTTAGGTTTATTAATAAGCGGACAACATGTTATTCTCCAGATTGTGGCCCAAGGTCTGTAATCCAAAACCCTTTTTTATCTTCTTGTTGATTTCATCATTACAATAACATGTTTTACTTAATATGTAATTAAGTATATCCAATTCACATGTTTTCTAATATAACTTATTCCATCTCATGAGTTTTCCCAATTCTTTCTCATTTAATCATAATTCCATTTTACATTGTCAACACAACTTATCGTTGTTTACTTATTAACTTAGTTCTATTAACTAAGGCCCATTAATAAGATTTTCTACTCGTTTATTATAACCTATGTTATAATTTTCTCTTGTCCCTAGGACAAGCCTAAACATTTTTATCAACGGGGTTCAGACTTCCAAGCTTACAAATTACTTAATTTATAATTAAGTACAATATATTTTCCCCCTTTTCTTAGTTGGTTTCAAGTTTTCCCCTTAATTTATAATTAAGTGTCCCTTAACTCAATTCACCAGTTATCCCATTCCCTTACTAGTTTATTATAACCTAAGTAATACTATTCACTTTTCCCTAGGGCAAGACTACCTATTATACAACATTTTCACTAATGTTATTTATTCGTAATAGGTTATTATCATTCCCCTTTTAAACCATTATTCTTCGTTCAATGTAATATATATTCCTTATTATATTAAGGGAAACACTTCATGCACCTTATTTGTTTGATAGAAGGAATCAATGATTTATTTTCATAACGTACTCCCATCTAAATCCGTGGTAGCAAGTAATTTCGTTACTTTTGTTTATTTACTGTTGCTTACTTGCAACAACGTTTTCAGGAATAATTCATTTAGGGAAATACATCACTTATCCTTCTTATCACATTAACTCAGTTCATTACATCCCTTCCTTTCTTATTTTTTGAGTTAGAAATTTAATTACCACCATTTCCAATTATTCATATCTAGCTATATACATATATTTATATATATATATATATAAGCACTAGACATTTCACATTAAGCCTACACTTGTGGACACTGGATTTGCCGGGTGGGTTTAGGCAGACTTCTACCACTAGTTGACTTAACCTCATGCCTTAGCACCATTACATGTTTTTACTTTTGCAATTAGGCCTCTCACATTAGGTTCAACATTAGTGGCTACTGGATATGCCGGTCGGATCCGGGCATACTTCCCCCACTAATGCAACCTAACCTCGTGCCGTAAGTGCAGTTACAATTTCTAATTGTAATCCTAGGCATATTCATCTTCATTCAATCATTTATGTCCATATCAAATTGCGCTTCCAAATTAAAGTCTCAAAACATAATATATGTTATGTTCCAAAATCCCATTAAATTTTTTGCCCTAAATCCCAATGTGTCGCATGTCTTTCTACATGTAATTAATTTATTTAAAATAAAGTGTAATTCCCCAATAGTGTATCATTTCCCCAAAATCTCAATTATCCCAATTGACAAGTTCATAAAAAAGATTTTTACAACAGTATTCATGTACATCTCAACATATTAACTAATTGAACATATTATCCATTTTAGCGCAATAATTCATTTCATTAAATTAAACCTTCCAACATGTTCATAGTGTACGTTAATGGTGAATGGTGAAAGATAAAAATACTATTATTCAGAAAGTATATTTTAAACCGACTCACCTTGTAAGATTTCCCCAATTCTGGATTTGATCCAGTTTTAACATCCATCGTTTTTTCCCTTTTAATCGAATTCACAACCCATCGTCCATGGATTTATTATTTTCATTAAAAGAGAAAAGGGAAAACAAAAAGGAGGATAGATCAGATCTGGAACGTTACCTTGCTTTTCACATAATTCTGAATGCCCTTTTTATTTATGTTGATTCTCTCTTCTAGATCTGGATTCATAATTTTTCTAGGTTAATATTTTAAATTTTCAGAACAGATTTGAGAAGAAAGAGAGAGAGAGAGAGTAATGGCAGAGCTTCGGCGTAGTTACCGAATTATGAGATTTAGGGTTAGGTCTAGAGTCTTATTTATATGAGTATTGGAGCAACCAGGTCCCTCAGATTGGAACAAAAGCCATCAGAATCGTCCACATTAGAGACGAAGTTACCATATCCGCGGGTGGGTCGACCCTTAGGTCGGCCCCCAATGGTCTAAATTCCCTCTAGATTTTCCCGCTCATGAATTTTGATTTTTGAACAGATTTTCGAATTTTCTGGATATATTTATTTAATCTATATCTATATTATAATGAGAATACGTTGAAATGAAGCTTTTGAAATGGCTAAAGTGCCCTTTTAAATTTCTATTGGGTTAATGGGCAATTTTGTCCTTTTTCAAGTCAGTGGCCGCATCACGAAGTCCCCTCCACGTTTCATGCCGTATCTATGCACTACTACTTTCTTTTCTTTATCCCATTTAGCCCCCATTCTCCTTCTCCTAAAAAAACCTAAAATTTCGAATTCTTCCTCATTGAAACCAGCCGTGAGTTTGCAAAGTAAAACCCAACAAAATCGAGGACCTGTAATGTGTCACTCTGATATCTAAGCTCACGGGATCCGAAATTGAAGAAGGGCTAGCATTTAATACTTTCAATAGGTTATTTAAGCGATATTTAATATCTACTCTGAATTCCTAACTTATTTATCAGGAATCTCTTAATTCTATTCCTCCACAATTTTCAAATTCCAGGGCTTTGTTGATGGCGATGAGGAACCAAAACGACGAGTGGCACTGATGAATCGAAAGAAAGAAGGCTTTAGTCATATAATTAACAATTGCATGAAGACAATTCGGTACAATTTTGGTTATAGTTTCACGATTTTCTGCTTTCCAGTAGATTTTTATTTCAATATTATGTCAATGTCTTTCATTCCTTGCAGTACCCTAACATCAAAATCTCACATATTTGAATGAGTTAACAAAAAAAATGATTTTAGCATTGATACGTACTTTTGGTCTCATTCCAGAAAATTCCATGGGATCCTTTTCCTTTGTTAGTTCTTCAGCAATACATTAGTAAGCAAATATATTATAAAATTTATTGTTCCTAAAGTTCAAATTTGTATTATTTAGATTTAGTCTAAGATCAACCAACGTATCTATTTTTTTTTTCACAATTCCTTTTCATCCTAGATTTAAGTTAATTTGTTCATTTGGTAAATAAATGATTCAAAGTGTTAGCTTTAAATTTCAAACAAGAAAAAACTGGATAGTCATTTACTTATGGATGCCAAATTATTTGTAACAAAGGAATACCATCCAGTTGTCAATTATTTGTAACAGGTGACCGAGTTGAGGAAAATAGACTATTAATTAACGTAAAAAGGTGTGATGATTTCCAAGTTCTGCTTCATTAATAGTTTCTCGTCTTTGTATTATTTTAGTTTAAACTGGTTGGCATCATTTTTATTTCGTTTTCAATAACTTTATCCATCATTCAAAGATTTCCTCCAAATTATTTTCTCTCCATCTATTTGCACAGAAGACGAATAAAAGACAGTTATGCTTGTTCGTTAGTTGCTATTTGGGTATGATTCGTTTTTAGCAGTTTTAATATTTCTTTGCGTAATTGACGTTAAAAGGCTATTGTTAATGGTTCGATATTTTGTTATAGCATCTGCACCTAACAAAAGTTAGTGGCAACGGTGACTTATTTCAACGCTGCGATTGACCCTAATCAAGGTGCATAGACAACTCGGACTTCAATTGTTGGCAATCGACTCAAGATACCGTAGGTCGAACTTCGATGGATATTGAGGTATGATTCTTTTCTGACTATTTTATTATTTCTTAGCTTAAATGCCATTAAAAGATTGTTGTATTAACTAACTGATTAATGGTTAGATTTTTTTTTTTTTGATAATATCTGTTGTTGACAAAGGTTGGTGGTGGCGACTCTAAGCGAAACGCAAAAGAGGAAAAACTAGCAGATGTATAATGGGAATTCATAGGTTAAGGTATGTTTTATTTGTATTTCACCTTCTTCGTTGCTCACGCATTTCCGCCTCTGAAAAGCTTTGTAAAATATTTACCAATCGTATTTTATTTTGATTTCTAATCCAACATTCTTTGGTAATTATTTGTATAAAGAGATGTATTTAATCCTAATTTTATTCAAAAGAGTACTAATTTAAACTTGACCAATTTATTAATTTTATTGTAATCTATGTGGCAGGTCAAGCTCCAACATTTAGTTACAACCTAGGAAGCGGTATGAAAGAACTATATAACATGTTTTGTTAGTATTATCAAAACTTTGGCTCCCTGTTAAAATCTTCGTTAAATAATTTAGTGATCCATTTTCTATGTTACTAAACACAGAAAATAGTATACAATTCGAACTCCTTTATCTAGGAATAGTATCTATAGCTCAGATGAAAAGAATGACATCGCTTTGAATCAGATGGTGATCAAAGTAATTGGGCATTGTTATCAACTTTTTACCACCAAATACGCTAAAGACAAAAAAAGTTATTCTGATGACCTCAATAATTAAATAGTTTGAGTATCAACTTTGATGCATAACCTAGTTAATAATATGCTTGATGTTTATGTTTTCTTGATGTGACATGTAGATTAGTTACACATATAATAACATGAATAATAATTTTTTTTGAAAGCATTTAATAATGTTACTTATTCAATTCGTTGTAACAACCCGGATTATCAGAACCAATTTAAAAATTTTATTTTGGTTATTTTAATGAATTTTGACTATTTAAAATGAATTATTTTAAATAATAATGACGAAAAATTTATCTTTGACAAAGTTAAAATGAACAAATTTATTTTAATTATAATTCGATCATGAAATGGTGCGGTAGTTTGAAAATTCGATTTCAAATTTCGAACGAATATACAGAATTTAATATAAGTCAGAATTGGACGAAACAAGAACTGTTTGAATCTGTTTAACAATATCTTTCTAACGGATGTAAGAAATTGAGATTTCACTTTATAGAGTGAGAGTTACATCCAGTTTAAATTTTAGAAAAATCACTGTGGAATTTATATATAGTTTAAATAGCCATTTTTCAAATGGTCTTCAAATTTGACGAAATTAGTTTTGTTAGGACTGTATCGTCAATACGAAGCTAGAAATATTTTTTCTGGAAATTTTAGAATCCGCATGTGGCCCCGGTAAATTAAAATGTGCGTTTGAATTGAATATATATATATATTTATATGTTAATCTAAACGGTAACTGATCGTAACGTTTGAATTGGCTTGCGTAACATATCCCATTGTGTTCAGAATGAGGGTGTTATGCTAGGTGCGATAGTCGGTGGGCTTGATTTCGAGTTCGTATTAAAAAGTTACCTTTTTTAAATAAAAATAATAATAATATATTATATAATCTCTTGGTCAAACACCCCCCTTACCTTCCTCTTTCCCCCCAGTTGACCAGATCGAAATTGAAAAAGGAAAAAAAACCATCAATCGATCTTAACCCCAACGCCGCCATCATGATCGCGACCCCCCCCCCTCTCTTTACCTCCGCCGAAATCGCCACCGCCCTCCTCCAACAGGCTGACGCACCTCCCCTCCCTTCCTCTTCTCTCTTGTTTCCGCCGCCTTAGAGCTCCGCCACCATCCAAAGACACCATTGCGACCTCACACCGCCACCTCCAATCGACGGCGAACTTAGCAAACCACCCCCCTCGTTGGAAAATGATGTGAGTTCTTTTGTATTTTGATTTATTTATGTAATTAGTTTTTTTTTATATATAAAAATCAGTTATTTAGCTTTGTTAAAAAGTTAACATTTTAATTATATAAAGATTAGTTTTTTTACAAGAGAAAGATATGATTTTTATTTTTTTCATTTGTAAGAGAAAGATATGATTTTTATTTGTTCATTTGCAAGAGAAAGATATGATTTTTATTTGTTCATTTGCAAGAGAAAGTAATGATTTTTATTTATTCATTAGCAGGAGAAAGTAATGATTTTTATTTATTTTTTAGCAATAGAAAAACATGATTTGTATCTATGTAGTAGCGAAATAAAAATGAGATTTTTATCCATACAACGTTAAAATAAAATGTAATTTTTAATATGAACAACGTGAAAGGATTGAATTGGAAAGTGGGGTAAATCCAGACCATCGTCCACTAAAGAATGATGGAGTGGAACCCCAAGGTGAGAACTCCTCACTAAAAATTATTTATGTTCAGTTATTTATTTTATAACTGCATATATAAACTGCTCCCCATCGTCCACAGACCATGGACGACTTGTTTGTTTGGTTGTGTTTGGATTGATTTGTTTGTATGAATTTGGTTTGTGATGTGAAATGAAGTATATAAAAATATTCATGTTTGAAACAAATTGTTTGAACAATAAAAATAACATTTTTATTGTATGTATGAAGTGTTAAAATATTCATATGTTGAATAAATTGTTTGAACGATAAAATTCACATTTTTATCAAATATATAAAGTAAATAAAATGTATGTTGAATAAATTGTTTGAACAATAAAAATAACATTTTTATTGTACGTATGAAGTATATGAAATATTCATGTTTGAAATAAATTCTTTAAACGATAAAAATAACATTTTTATCATGTATGTGAAGTAATAAAAATAGTCATACGTTGAAATAAATTCTAGTTTGTTAAAAATAACATTTTTAGAAAAATATGAGTATATAAAATAGTCACACCTTGAAATAAATATTAGTTTGCTAAAATTGTCATTTTTAGCATATATATGGTATATATAAAATTGTCATACGAAGGAAATATTATTAGTTCACTAATAATATTAATTTTGGCTTATATATGGGTTGTGTGAAATTATATATGCGTTGAATGAATATATAGAAGCGTCATATGAAAATGAATATATAGGCGTTGTATGAAAATATACATATACGATATATTGAACAGGTCATAGCAAGGAGGCTAGAGAAGAGGAATAAAATTGTATGTCCGACAAATAGGTACATATTTACTGTTTTGTTTGGGTATGATGGTTTTATGAGCCGATTGGCTGTTTCTTTTTCTTTTTGTATTGGAAAGGCCTGTGTGGCGATTTTGGGATTTTCCCGGTGCTTCCGTACAGGGGAGGTTATGGCGAAATTTTTCGAAAATTTAGGGTGTTAGCCACGTTTTTGAAAAATTAGAAAGTTCTTAGAAACTAAAAAGTTGAAGAACTTGAGCCAGAATAGAAATTGAAATCGTTTTCAAATGATTTATAAAATACGTTTTAAAATGGAAATCAATGAAATATATAATATATATATAATATAGCCTGAACGGAACGCGCCGCGCAACGACCGTTCGCGAATTTCGACTATTGACTTCGAATTGACGATATGGGAGATCCGACCGTCGGATTCTTCTAAATTGAAACCGTTGGGTTCGTATTGAAAAGAGCTTTCTAACGAATATTAGTGATTTGAAATCTAATGGTTGGATTTGGAATTATGTCCAAATCAAATTTAGAAAAGGTCGTTGTAAGTGCAGTTCGATAGCCGTTTATGGAAATCGACTGTATGGGCGTTGATAAAATTATTAAAAATGTCAATAATTTGTGTAAAATCATAAAAAATGATTTGGAAAGAATTAGGATGAAAAATTCCATATTTGAAAGGATAAAAAATATTTTTATCGAAATGAACTAGTTATGAACTAGAATTATTATCCAATATTTTTAAATAAATAAATTGGATACGAAAAGGGTTTTAAAATAACCAGAATTTCCAATGAATGAATTAGAATGGATTTGAATTGAAATTATCTTCGGAATATTTCGATATTGGATTCCGTGGTCATACGGATATTGTGGAGGAATTTGGAAGATATTGATATCGTTATTCCAATACGATATCCGTGGGTTTCAGAATTTGATGTTGAATATAAGTCGATACTATTTTTATTCAGAGCCTTATATTAAATATCGAATTGGATTTTGGGTGTTGTGAACTGTATTTAAGTGATATTGGTTCTTTAACCCAGTAAAAGCATGATTAATGTCCAGAAAGTTGAACAATCAATAAGAAATAATTTTAGAGATTGAAACCAATTGGAGTTTGAATATATCTTTAATTAGGTTGTGAATGTATATATGGTAATTAAATTACCAAAATATGAAATGTGATTAAACCAAATACACTTGGTTGTTGATATTGATTGGGATTGATTGATTGTTTGGATTGTGCTCGACTAGTTTATGAGCAAAATATGCTTTTATATCAGTTTATGAGCAAAATATGCTTTTACATTTAGCACTGGGTTAGGTAAAAATATCTATGTGCTAACACCTTGTGAAACACTTTATGATTTGACGATAAGGTGCTTAGCAATGTTGAGTTCATTTCAAATTTAATGAATGATTTTGAAATGGTGTTTTTCTTAAGTGAAAAGAAATATATTCCCGATTTTTGACAGGGAATGTTTTATAAAAATGTTTTATAAAACAGAAAGGATTTCGAGGCCTAAACCGATGATTTCTAAAATGATTAATAAATGTATTATGTTTTACATTGTGGTTTAACACATAACCGATTAGTTGCTATTGATGATATATCTGTTTGGTGGCAGAGAATTTATTCTCTTGCTTAACACCCTTCTTTGATACATACGATCTCAAAGGTTATGTGATTAATAGTGACTAATCATATGTGTGAACTGGTGATGTGAAGTAGTATATTATGAAAGTACTTGTGATTATTATGTTGTGAACTGATTTTCCCTACTTCGGGATATGAAATGATTTGGTATGTGGCTAAAGATTTGGTAACCCGGTCTACTAAAAGTATGGGTGAGATCCAGTGCCTTAGGTTGAGTGGTCGGTGTAGCCTGCTCCATGCATGGGAGGTGCACATATATATCGAGTTGCTTAGGTACGTGCCCTTTGCCTTGTCTGATGGTGGCCCAATATTTGGTTGCATACTTGTTTGTAAGCATTGTTATGTTTTGGAATTCATAATTCCAAATGATTTGATTTGAGATCCCGAAGTGAAATTTACTTTAATATAAAAGCTAGATCTGTATTTCAAATGATTTGAAATAGAAATCGAGAAACAAAGTCAAAAGGAATAATTTCTGTAATTAAATTGGATTTGGAAAATCTAAGTGTGGGGATTAATCTAAATGGATAGATTGGGATATCGCAAGTTGATTGATGCATAGTAGATCCATATATCTATATTGATTGTTGTTTATACACTGGCATTCATAGGGGTAAACCTGTTCCACGTTAGCGGCGTGGTCCTGTGATTTTCCTTATCATTTTGATGAGTTAATTTTAACTGTAAAATTTCTCACACCAGTCCCATGACTGACATGTAGTTTGTTTTTCCCTTGCAAACTCGGGTGCCCCTATTTTCCATACGAGCAGTCGAGTAGTTTATTTTGCAAATATATAAGCAGGATTCTGGATCGAAGCTTAAAGCTGTGTCCAGAGCATTGTTAGTCTTCCGCTGTGTAGTTTATATTTCCGCTGTGCATTGTATTACATTTATTGTAAATTAATCTTCCGCTGTATTATATGATTGGATGTACTTTGGTATTCTGTACTTTGATGTTACATTATTACGATGTTTATAAAAGTATTCTGTTATTTGTTCTGATGTGTTGTATGCCCAGAGTTAGCGTATACGGGATTCAAACGGTCTTGGTCGATTTAGCGATCGATTAGGTCCGAGCGAAATCCGTATCTTTACATTCATACTGCCAAACATTATAGATAGTAAGGTCTAAAGTCTATATACAATAACAACAAGTAGTATACAGTTCATTTTGTTACCATCGCAATATACACTTCATTTTATTCTTTATAAGCCAAATTCGTCTATAAATGACCTTCTAATTATTACTAAAACCGAATACACTCACCTTCCAAGTATTTATTTTTTCTACATATATAAATATATGTGTATGCACATATACATACCTTTACAAACAGATGTTTGTGTATGCATGCACAATGTCATAGGTTCCTTGATGCACCTGGGAAAGAATTTCTTTGGATACAACTGCCTTTGCATGTCTGGTCAAACAAAATTATTTTTTGACAAAATAATCCGTGTCTACATACATTAATTAAGTTCTGATCATATTCTTCCTGCTTAACTTGGTTGTTTATTCCCTGTAAGAATTATTTTTCATTCTCTTATATAGCAATAACTATGATAATAGTAAGTTTATTATATTTGTAGATAGAAGTGTAAGCATGATTGCAGTGGGATTCAAAATTTATAAGCTGCCTTGGGACCACAGCTTGACATGGCAATGGTTTAATGAATCATAAATAGGTATAGATTTCAATTATCTACAATGTTAATCTTTCAGGCATGAAAATAAAATCTGGTCAGAGTTGAGATAAAGACTATTTAGGGAATGGTATGACCTCTGATATGCAATACGTTTACCATTTGGAGTATTTTACAATCTCAGCTGCATGAAACAGACTTTTCCCTGTTTTGTGGATTTATAATTGGCGAGTAACCACTTATAATTTGCATAAACTGATTGAATGTGTTTTTGTAGTTGCTCTTATGATCGTATTTAGTTAAAGATGATGTACTTTTCATTGCAGCAATTTATTTGTTATACCCAAATGATCATTGAAAAAAAATTGTGTGAATTCGTTAAGTAAATGAATTCTTTTGCAAAGGTTTTTTTTCCTATAAAATGGAGTTGATTTCCCTTGAAAATTATGTTGACAATATCGACTTTTTTACGCCATCAACCTAGCATGCTAGAGAATAATTTACTAGAGCAAAATTTAGTTAGTAATAAAGTATGATATCATTTATTTGTACATATTTCAGTTTATCAATAAAGTGGTAGTGAATACTTGACATGTACAAAAGAGAGTTTTTTGATTGGACTTGATGCATTAGTGATAAGGTAGTCAATGTTTATTATGCTAAACCTTTGATATTTCATTTAATAGTGTTATTAAATTTTATACCTATCAAAATTATTTACCTTACTGCCACGATTAATTTAATTGATCCAAGGGTGGGTTTTATTGTAGGTCATGTAACACTCCCACACATTAGGAAACGTTACATGATCCTACAATTATGAAACACCTTAATACTTATGTTTTGGATTACATTATACTGAATGAAGTATTGGAATTTGAGCGGAGATGTCATTTGTGTAGTTCCTTTTTACTATTATTTTAACTATAACCCATCAGTTGTTTTCCTTGCTGTTATAACCATCATTTATTTTCCAAATATCATTTTAGCTTTCAGGTCCTATTCAATGCTACAACTCGAACACAATGTTTATGATGTTATAGTGTATGTTGCAGTAAATCATATGTTTTGTTAATGCAAAGGAAATGACATCTGAAATGAGCTCTTATGCAAACATGGGAGAAGAATTTGGTGGTAATGAAGTCGATGTTCTATAGCATATAAATATGCTAAAGAAGGTATGTTTCCTCTAGTTTAAAAAGGATTACCTGAATCTTTTAAAAAACAGTATGATAGCTCAATTATAGGTGAATCTCTTTGTACTCTCATTCTGGCACGTGCTATCATTTTGCATTTACGTATGGTTTTCCAGCAATTTTGGTTAGGTCTCGGTTTGTAGCTTAGTATCGATTTTATGATTTGATGTCATGTTTGTACTTGAAATGTTACTTTGATGAACTTTAACTAAAATAATACCTTGGGAAATAAAGGCTGGGAGCTCGATCTTAGAAAATCCTAAACAAGTTCATATGCGTAGTCTTTTAAATAGTCAGTTTTGTGTAAATAATTAAGAAGCCTCAATGTTGTTGATATACGTGCAAGAAATGAGACATTATAATGTATGGCAAGAATGAAGCAGACAATAACATGAAATGAAAGCAAAGGATAGGAAAGTTGTCACAGAATTGTGAAATAGTTTTATCCATGTGAAGCCTGCTTATTATTTAATAACTATTTTGCTTGCAAAAAAAAAAAAAAAAAATTCAACTTAACATCCAAGTAATTCGACAAATATATTAACTCACCAACAATTGTAGACTATGGAGTTATATGTTTCATTATTAGTTTATTTCATATTTCTTCAAAAAAGCACAAGCTGATATTTTTTATTATTTTCTTTATTCAGGAGATTTGTTACTGTTATACTTCTCACCCATGTAATATACGGGCTTACCAATGTATAAATATATATATAATTTATCATATTTATGTGTGTGTGTGTGTACATACATGTGTGTGTGTGTGTGCTCATTTAATAGTAATTTAGAAATCAAAATTTTTACATGCATCTTTAGACTTAGCAAGTCATAATCAGGAAGTGCAATTCACTAATAAGGTTCTTCTGTTCTAAACTTACTAATGTTTTTTGCATCTTTATTGCAGGCTTTAAAACTATTCAGAATGGCTTTCATCCAAAAAACAATGTTGGATGTGCCTTCACTTTGAAATTTGTTAGAAAAAAGAGAGGAGCTTAAGATGACTGCAGAATTGCTGATTATACTTATAGTTAGTGTTAGAAAAGGTGTAAGTTGGATACTTTATTTGTTGTTTTGTGTTATGATATGCTTGATTACGTATGTACATACCTATCTTTTATGTTTGCAGAATGCTTCTATAATTTATGTAGTTATATAGGATTTTGATGATATTTAGTGCTATTTAGCGAAAGGACTAGTGTCTATGTCTGCTACAATTCTTTCAAAGTTTGAAGCATTTTGGCAATTACTTAAACTGTCAAATGTTTTTATCAAGGTAATGGTGTTTAATAGCTGAGTAGAGTGTCACTTTGTATATTCTATTAACACAAAGATTTTTTTTTCCTTTCAAGATGAAGCTTTCCCTTTTTTGATGTGCCTGACCTATATATTTGTTTGTTAATTAAAAAATTATGAGTTTTCCTATAATGAGTTAACGCTCAAAAAAATAAAATTATTTCTAATTTATTTCTCATCTACTGAAGAAAGAAGTTTGATGATATATTGTAAACCGATATATATCATTAGTTCATGGCCAGGCTATTGGAAAAAGATCATATTAATTTGATGATATTTAATTTAATTAGACAATGTTAATGCAAGTTTTCCTTTAAAACTGTAGTGAAAGAGAAATTGTAGTTCACTTTAGCATGTATTAGCAATAAAGCTCATTAATTGTAAACTCATAGTATATCTATGTATTATAGCTTTATGTTAATAATGTTTAGGTGGATGTTTTCGAGGAGGAGGAAAAACATACATCAAAGGAAAGCATCCAACGTGTTTTTAATAGCATGTCATACTTTAGGACTATGGACAGACATGGTAAAGAAGATTTTTATGGTTTAAAGGACAATGCTCACATTATTTTAAAAGAATCATATTATTTACCTCGACATGTATTTTCCAATACCTGATGCCATATACATTATAATATCAATCTTTTTCCAACAGTTCATGATTGGAACCAAAATTTTAAAACGGAAAGATAAACATATGGAAAATCAGTTGCTATTTACCATCATTGTCATTAATTTATCCTAAGAATTCATGTCTCTCATGTTAACTTTAGCGTGTATTTAGATTTTTTATCTCCACGCACAACATTTCATTCCATTCGTGTTTATGCAATAACTGAATTTATGCATATAAGAGGCAACTGAAAACTGGAGGTTGCATGTCTGTAAGCGATGTACAAAAGGGGAAGTAGATTTTTGACATATGAGTCCAGGCTGAAACACATTTATAAAGGAGTAATGAACGACTCTGATGCTGCATTTGACATATATGAATTGCATATTAGTGTGTATCCATGTCAAATTAAACAAAATTTAATTAATGTGATTTCCATTAATATGTATGTGTAGCAGACAGTCTTTGAATGTACACAGTAGTTAGCTTACATATTTATTTGTATATACACATTATCTATGCATATAGCTAAAATTTTAGTCCATAAATTAACTTTTGATTGTCTACGCATACGTCCAACGGACGTGCCTAACGTACTGGTATATATATATATATATATATATATATATACATATAAGCTCCTTATATGTATACAAACTTCTAATGCTCGTAACTTCTTCATAAATTGTCCGTTTTACGCAAACCAGGTGTCTATCTTGTGCAGAATTTTGAGACGGATGCAATGGCGCAGTCAGTTTTACTTAATTATGAATATTTAATTAAGTATATCTCAATTCACAAGTTTTCTAATAAACATGTCACTTACCGTTTATGATTATAACTTATTTCATTTTATAAGTTTCCTCATCCTTCCACATTTAATCATAAATTCAATTTACACCATCACTACAACTTATTATTGTTTACTTATTAACTTAGTTCTCTTAACTATGGTCCATTTATAGGTTTCTCTATCTATTATAACCAATGTTATAATTTCCTCTTGTCCCTAGGACAAATTTAAACATGTTATTCTTATCGGCGGGTTTCAGACTTCCAAGTTTACAGATTACTTAACTTATAATTAAGTAAAACTTCTTATATTTCATAAAATTTCTCCTTTTTCTCAACTGTTTTCAGGCTTTCCTCATTTATTGATTACTTAATTTCGGTGTCCCTTATCTCGTTTCACCGGTTATCTCATTTCCTTACTAGTTTATTAGACCCAAAGCTATAATATTTACTTGTCCCTAGGAGAAGTCTACCTATTATACCACATTCTTGTTAAGTTATTTATTTATAATAGGTTATTATCATTCCCCGTTTAAACCATTTACGGTTGTAAGCCATTATTCTTCATTCACTGTAATAGATATTCCTTATTAGGGAAAAATACTTCATGCACCTTATCAGTTTGATAGAAGGAACCATTGATTTATTTTCATAACATATTCCCATCTAAATCCGTGGTAGCAAGTAATTTCTTTACATTAATTTATTTACTGTGGATTACTTGCAACAAGGTTCTCAGAATTAGGTCATTTAGGGAAATACATCACATTTCCTTCACATCACACTAACTCAGTCCATTACATTCTTTCCTTTCTTATTTTCTGAATTAGTCATCTAAATACCATCATTGCCATTTATTCATATCTTGTTACACACACACACACACAAATATATATATATATATATATATATATATATATATGCACAAGACCTATCACATTAAGCCTACACTTGTGGATGCTGGATTTGTCGGAACGGGTCCGGGCAGACATCTACCACAACTTGACTTAACCTCGTGTCTTAGTACCATTACATATTTTAATTATGCACTTAGACATCTCACATTAGATTTACCACTTGTGAATGCTGGATATGCTAGGCGGTTCCGGGTAGACTTCTGTCACAAGTGCAATCTAACCTCGTGTCTAAGAGCGTTACAGTGTCAAATTACTGTAAATCTAGGCATGTTCGTTCTTTAACAATTATTCCCATTTCATGTAAATTTTTAGGCATATTATCCATTTTATTGTAATCTAGTTTAAAGTAATCTAATTTACATGTCGTCCAATTATACCTATATTTTGTCGCATGTCCTTTTTAACATATTTTTAATTCTATGTTGACATCTAAACATTTAATCGGGTAATTATTCAAAACTAACAAGTTAAACATGTCGTTTAATCAATAACATGCCACAAGTGAATCATATAATTATAACAATAATAGTCATTGCCCAAATTCTAACAAGTTTATTCAACATGTAATCATTCCAACACTTTAACTGATTCAACGTATGAAATATTCATATTAACATCTCAACTTGTTATAACAATAATTTATAATTAATTTGGCAATTTCATAATTAATAAAAAGGGGAATGCCAAACGATAACATTTTATTATCTAAAGGATATATCTTAAACCCACTCACTTCGTACGCTTTCCCAATTTTGGATCTGATCTAGTTTTAGCTTTCATGGTTTTTCCTCTTAATCGGATTCACGACCTAACGACCATGGATTTATTATTTTCATTAAAAAAGAAGGGAAAGAAAAAGGAAGAATTTGAATAGATTGAATCTAGAAGTTTACCTTACTTTTATTGGATTTAAGAAATAGAAGAGTAATTGCAGATGTCGAATCACAGATCTCTGAATCAGTCTAAATATTGATTGTTGAAGAAGAAAAAGGCTAGATCAAACTATGTTGGAGCAGCACCTTGTCGTCGCCATTGAGTTAGATGAATAAAACAATAGGGTTGTGGTCCTATTTATAGCCTAAAACAAACGACTTCGGTCAAGAAAGGTGTCCACATTCAGAAAAATGCATTCTGCCTCGGATCTGATAGGGTTGTCGAACCCCCCATAGGCTGTCGATTCATGGGTCGACACCCCCTTAAGGGGTCGACACCCTTGGGCGGGAAATCTGCTGCCTTCACAAAATTCGAATTTTGAACTGATTTCTAAACCTATTTTTGAATTTATGATCCTAATATTTATATATATATATATATATATATATATATATATATATATATTCCCCCTATGCGTATTCGAACTTCAAACTTTAATAACTTCTTCATACGATGTCCGCTTTATGCAAACCAGGTGTCTATCTTGACCAGAATTTCGAGATAGAAGCAATGGCCCAGTCCATTCTACTTAATTCTGAATATTTAATTAAATTATTATTAATTTATTATTTTGAGTTAAAAAATGCGGGGTGTTACAATCCCACCCTTAGGAAATTTCATCCCCGAAATTTGATAAGGGTAAAATCAATTAACCCCACGCATAATATACATCGGTCATGTGTGCATCCGATTTTGAAAACATTATGCACTTGTGCAAGGTGAAATACGACATAATAATGCATGTATGCCTAAGAGGTACCTCCTAAATGTTGGCAAATTTTTAAAAATTCCTTTTAAAACATGATGTTCTTATCTTAGATATACTGGAAGTTTTACATAAATGCAATATTTTGAAAATCAAAATATATTTTCATCCAAGTTTTCCCACACTCTTACTGAGTATGAGCGTAGTTCATCCAATTGTTGCATCCAAATTCCTACCAACCAACTTTATTTTTTGAATTTCAAAAAAAAATCTAATTTTCTAAATTCGACTTCCTATGTTACAAAAAGGTGGAAAATGGAAAACTTAGCATCTTCTGTTTTTCTTTTTTTCTACATTTTTGTAACCATACTTGGATTTTATGTAATTATTTATAAAGATTCCCTAATTTTTCAACCATTTACACTTGTAAACCATTATTCTTCATTCACTGTAATATATATTCCTTATTAAGGAAAATACTTCATGCACCTTATCAGTTTGATATAAGGAATCAATGATTTATTTTCAAAACGTATTCCCATCTAAATTCATGGTAGCAAGTAGTTTCTTTACATTACTTTATTTACTGTGGCTTACTTACAACAACGTTCTCAAAAATAGGTCATTTAGGGAAATACATCACTTTTCCTTCACATTGCACTAACTCATTCCATTACATCCCTTCCTTTCTTATTTTCAGAGTTAGTCATCTAATTACCATCATTGCCATTTATTCGTATCTTATTATATACATATTTATAATTGTATACGCACCAGACCTCTCACATTAAGCCTACACTTGTGGTCGCTGGATTTGTCGGGCGGATCCGGGCAGACTTCTACCACAAGTTGACTTAACCTCGTGTCTTAGTACCATTGCATGTTTTAATATGCACTCATACCCTTCATATTAGATTTACCACTTTTGAATGCTGGATATGTCGGGCGGTTACGGGCAGACTTCTACCACAAGTGCAATCTGACCTCGTGACTAAGAGCGTTACAGTGTCAAATTACTGTGAATCTAGGCATGTTCGTTCTTTAACAATTATTCCTATTTCATGTAAATTTTTAGGCATATTGTCCATTTTACTATAATCTACTTACAGTAATCTATTTTACATGTCACCCAATTATGGCTATATTTTGTCGCATGTCCTTTTTAACATATGTTTAATTCTATTTTGATATGTAAACATTCAGTCGGGTAATTATTCAAACCCAACAAGTTAAACATGTCGTTTACTCAATTATATGCCACAAGTGAATTATATAATTATAACAATAGTAGTCATTGCCCATATTCTAAGAAATCGAAGAGTAGTTGCGGAGGTCGAATCACATATATCTAAATCAGTCTAACTCTTGATTGTTGAAGAAGAAAAAGGCTAGATCAAACTACATTGGAGCAGCACCTTGTCGTCGCCATTGAATTAGATGAATAAAACAATGGGTGTAGGGTCCTATTTATAGCCTAGAATCAACGAATTTGGTCAAGAAAGGTGTCCACATTTAGAAAAATGTATTTTGCCTCGGATCTGACAGGGTGGTCAACCCCCCCTTAGGGTGTCATCTTATGGGTCGACACACCCTTAGGGGGTCGACACCCTTGGGCGGGAAATCTGCGCCTTCCCAAAATTCGAATTTTGAACTGATTTCAGAACCTATTTTTGAATTTCTTATCCTAATATATATATGTATATATATATGTGTGTGTGTGTGTGTTTGTACATATATATATATATATATATATGTTCCTCCGATGCACATACGAACTTCAAACCTTAATAACTTCTTCATACGATGTCCACTTTATGCAATCTAGGTGACTATCTTGACCAGAATTTCAAGACAACCGAATGGCGCAATCTATTCTACTTAATTCTGAATATTTAATTAAGTTATTATTGATTTATTATTTTGAGTTAAAAAATGTGAGGTGTTACATTCTCCTACCCTTAGGAAATTTCATCCCCGAAATTTGATAAGGGTAAAATCAATTAACCCCTGGCATATTATACATCCATCATGTGTGCATCCGATTTTAAGAACATTTTGCACTTATGCAAAGTGAAATACAACATAATAATGCATGTATGCCTAAGCGGTACCTCCTAAATGCATGCAAATTTTTAAAAAATCCTTTTAAAACAAGATGCTCATATCCTAGATATACTGGCAGTTTTACATGAATGCAATATTTTGAAAATCAGAATATATTTTCGTCCAAGTTTTCCCACACTCTTGTTGAGTATGAGCATAGTTCATCCAATTGTTGCATCCAAATTCCTATCAACCAACTTTATTTTTTGAATTTCAAAAAAAAATCTAATTTTCTAAATTCGACTTCTTATGTTACAAAAAGGTGGAAAATGGAAAACTTCGCATCTTGTGTTTTTCTTTTTTTCAACATTTTTCTAATCGAACTTGGATTTTATGTAACTATTTATAAAGATTCCCTTATTTTTCAACCTTTTACAGTTGTAAACCAATATTCTTCATTCACTGTAATATATATTCCTTATCAAAGAAAATACTTCATGCAACTTATCAGTTTGATAGAAGGAATCAATGATTTATTTTCAAAACATATTCCAATCTAAATACGTGGTAGCAAGTAGTTTCCTTACATTAGTTTATTTACTGTGGCTTACTTACAACAATGTTCTCAGAAATAGGTCATTTAGGGAAATATATCACTTTTCCTTCACATCACACTAACTCATTCCATTACATCCCTTCCTTTCTTATTTTCAGAGTTAGTCATCTAATTACCGTCATTGCCATTTATTCGTATCTTGTTATATACATATATGTATATATGTATACACACTAGACCTCTCACATTAATCCTACACTTGTAGTCGCTAGATTTGTCAGGCGGGTTCGGGCAGACTTCTACCACAAGTTGACTTAACCTCGTTTCTTAGTACCATTTCATGTTTTAATATGCACTTAGACCCCTCATATTAGATTTACCACTTGTGAATGCTAGATATGTCGGGCGGTTCCGGGCAAACTTCTACCACAAGTGCAATCTAACCTCGTGTCTAAGAGCCTGACAGTGTCAAATTACTGTAAATCTAGGCATGTTCGTTCTTTAACAATTATTCCGATTTCATGTAAATTTTTAGGCATATTGTCAATTTTACTATAATCTAGTTACTGTAATCTATTTTACATGTCATCCAATTAAGTCTATATTTTATTGCATGTCCTTTTTAACATATGTTTAATTCTATTTTGATATGTAAACATTCATTCGGGTAATTATTCAAACCCAACAAGTTAAACATGTTGTTTACTCAATTATATGCCACAAGTGAATCATATAATTATAACAATAGTAGTCATTACCCATATTCTTACAAGTTTATTCAACATGTAATCATTCCAGCACTTTAACTAATTCAACATATGAAATATTCGTATTAACATACCAACTTGTTATAACAATAATTTATAATTTATCTAGCAATTTCATAATTAATAAAAAAGGTGAATGCTAAACGATAACATATTATTATCTAAAGGCTATAGCTTAAACCCACTCACCTCGTACTCTTTCCCAATTCTGGATCTGATCCAGTTTTGGCATCCATGGTTTTTCCTCTTAATCGGATTCACAACCTAACAACCATGGATTTATTATTTTCACTAAAAGAGAAGGGAAAGAAAGAAGAAGAATTTAAATAGATTGGATCTAGAAGTTTAACTTACTTTTATTGGATCTAAGAAATAGAAGAGTAATTGCAGAGGTCGAATCACAGATTTCTAAATCAATCTAACTCTTGATTGTTGAAGAAGAAAAAGGCTAGATCAAACTACGCTGGATCAGCACCTTGTGTCGCCATTGAATTAGATGAATAAAGCAATGGGTCTAGGGTCCTATATATGGCCTAGAATAAACGAATGTGGTCAAGAAAGGTGTCCACATTCAGAAAAATGTATTCTGCCTCGGATCTGGCAGGGCGGTCGACCCCCCTTTAGGGTGTCGTCCCATGGGTCGACACGCCCCTTAGGGAGTCAACACCCTTGGGCGGGAAATCTGCCGCCTTCCCAAAATTCAAATTTTGAACTGATTTCTGAGCCTATTTTTGAATTTCTGATCCTAATATATATATATATATATATATATATATATTCCTACTATGCATATAAAAACTTCAAACCGTAATAACTTCTTCATATGATGTCCACTTTACGCAAACCAGGTGTCTATCTTGACCAGAATTTCGCGACAGACGCAATGGCGCAGTCCATTTTACTTAATTCTGAAAATTTAATTAAGTTATTATTATTTTATTATTTTGAGTTAAAAAAATGCGGGGTGTTACATTCTCCCACCCTTATGAAATTTCATCCCCGAAATTTGATAAGGGTAAAATCAATTAACCCCTCGCATAATATACATCCATCATGTGTGCATCCGATTTTGAAAACATTGTGCACTTGTGCAAAGTGAAATACGACATAATAATGCATGTATGCCTGAGCGGTACCTCCTAAATGTATGCAAATTTTAAAAAGTCCTTTTAAAACATGATGCTCACATCCAAGATATACTAGCAGTTTTACATGAATGCAATATTTTGAAAATCAAAATATATTTTCATCCAAGTTTTCCCACACTCTTACCGAGTATGAGCATAGTTCATCCAATTTTTGCATCCAAATTCCTACCAACCAACTTTATTTTTTGAATTTAAAAAAAATCTAATTTTCTAAATTCGACTTCTTTTGTTACAAAAGGTGGGAAATGGAAAATTCGCATCATCTATTTTTCTTTTTTTCAACATTTTTCTAACCGAACTTGGATTTTATGTAACTATTTATAAAGATTCCCTTATTTTTCAACCTTTTATAGTTGTAAAGCATTATTCTTCATTCACTATAATATATATTCCTTATTAATGAAAATACTTCATGCACCTTATCAGTTGATAGAAGGAATCAATGATTTATTTTCAAAACGTGTTCCAATCTAAAAACGTGGTAGCAAATAGTTTCTTTACATTACTTTATTTACTGTGGCTTACTTACAACAATGTTCTCAGAAATAGGTCATTTAGGGAAATACATCACTTTTCCTTCACATCACACTAACTCATTCCATTACATCCCTTCCTTTCTTATTTTCAGAGTTAGTCATCTAATTACCATCATTGCCCTTTTTTCGTATCTAGTTATATACATATATTTATAAATGTATACGCACTAGACCTCTCACATATGCCTACACTTGTGGTCGCTGGATTTGTCGGGTGGGTCCGGGCAGACTTCTACCACAGGTTGACTTAACCTCGTGTCTTAGTACCATTGCATGTTTTAATATGCACTTAGACCCCTCATATTAGATTTACCACTAGTGAATGTTGGATATGTCGGGAAGTTCCGGGCAGATTTCTACCAAAAGTGCAACCTAACCTCGTTTCTAAGAGCGTTACAGTGTCAAATTACTGTGAATCTAGGCATGTTCTTTCTTTAACAATTAATTCCTATTTCATGTAAATTTTTAGGCATATTGCCCATTTTACTATAATCTAGTTACAGTAATCTAATTTACATGTCATCCAATTATGCCTATATTTTGTGGCATGTCTTTTTTAACATATGTTTAATTTTATTTGATTTGTAAACATTCAGTCGGGTAATTATTCAAACCTAACAAGTTAAACATGTCGTTCACTCAATGATATGCCACAAGTGAATCATATAATTATAACAACAGTAGTCATTGCCCATATTCTTACAAGTTTATTCAACACGTAATCATTCCAAAACTTTAACTAATTCAACATATGAAATATTCATATTAACATCCCAACTTGTTATAACAATAATTTATAATTTATCTAGCAATTTCATAATTAATAAAAAGGGGAATGCTAATGATAACATATTATTATCTAAAGGCTATAGCTTAAACCCACTCACCTCTTACGCTTTCCCAATTCTGGATCTGATCCAGTTTTAGCATCCATGGTTTTTTCTCTTAATCGGATTCACAACCTAACGACCATGGATTTATTATTATCATTAATAGAGAAGGGAAAGAAAGAGGAAGAATTTGAATAGATTGGATCTAGAAGTTTACCTTACTTTTATTGGATCTAAGAAATAGAAGAGTAATTGCAGAGGTCGAATCACAGATCTTTGAATCAGTCTAACTCTTGATTGTTGAAGAAGAAAAAGGCTAGAGTAAACTACGTTGGAGCAGCACATTGTCGTCACCATTGAATTAGATGGATAAAACAAGGGGGCTAGGGTCCAATTTACATCCTAGAATCAACGAATTTGATCAAGAAAGGTGTCCACATTCAGAAAAATGTATTCTGCTTCGGATCTGACTGGGTGGTCGACCCCCCCAGGGTGTCGACCCATGGGTCGACACCCCCCTTAGGGGGTCGACACCCTTGGGAGGGAAATCTGCCGCCTTCCCAAAATTCGAATTTTGAACTGATTTCTGAACCTATTTTTGAATTTATGATCCTAATATATATATATATATATATATACACACATACATACATACATATACATATATATATATATATCCCTCCTATGCATATACGAACTTCAAACCTTAATAACTTCTTCATACGATGTCCGCTTTATGCAAACCAGGTGTCTATCTTGACCAGAATTTCGAGATAGAAGTAATGGCGCAGTCCATTCTACTTTATCATGAATATTTAATTAAGTTATTATTAATTTATTATTTTGAGTTAAAAAATGCGGGGTGTTACATTCTCCCACACTCAGGAAATTTCATCCCCAAAAATTGATAAGGGTAAAATCAATTAACTCCTCGCATAATATACATACATCATGTGTGCATCCGATTTTGAAAACATTGTGCACTTGTGCAAAGTGAAATACGACATTGTAATGCATGTATGCCGAAGCGGCACCTCCTAAATGTATGCAAATTTTTAAAAAATCCTTTTAAAACATGATGCTCACATCCGAGATATACTAGCCGTTTTACATGAATGCAATATTTTGAAAATCAAAATATATTTTCATCCATGTTTCCACACACTCTTACTGAGAATGAGCGTAGTTCATCCAATTGTTGCATCCAAATTCCAACCAACCTACTTATTTTTGGAATTTAAAAAAAAATCTAATTTTCTAAATTCGACTTCTTATGTTACAAAAAGGTGGAAAATGGAAAACTTCGCATCTTCGTTTTTCTTTTTTTCCCAGCATTTTTCTAGCTGTACTTGGATTTTATGTAATTATTTATAAAGATCCCCTTATTTTTCAACCATTTACAGTTGTAAACCATTATTCTTCATTCACTGTAATATATATTCCTTATTAAGGAAAATACGTCATGCACCTTACCAGTTTGATAGAAGGAATCGATGATATATTATCAAAAGTTATTCCTATCTAAATTCGTGGTAGCAAGTAGTTTCTTTACATTACTTAGTTTACTGTGGCTTACTTACAACAATGTCCTCAGAAATAGGTCATTTAGGGAAATACATCACTTTTCCTTCACATCACACTAACTCATTCCATTACATCCCTTCCTTTCTTTTTTTCTGAGTTAGTCATCTAATTACCATCATTGCCATTTATTCGTATCTTGTTTTATAAATATATTTATATATGTATACACATTAGACCTCTCACATTAAGCCTACACTTGTGTTCGCTGGATTTGTCGGGCGGGTCCGGGCAGACTTCTACCACAAGTTGACTTAACCTCGTGTCTTAGTACCATTGCATGTTTTAATATGCACTTAGACCCCTCATATTAGATTTACCACTTGTGAATGCTGGATATGGGCGGTTCTGGGCAGACTTCTACCACAAGTGCAATCTAACCTCATGTCTAAGAGTGTTACAGTGTCAAATTACTGTGAATTAGGGAATGTTCGTTCTTTAATAATTATTCCTATTTCATATAAATTTTTAGGCATATTGTCCATTTTACTATAATCTAGTTATAGTAATCTATTTTACATGTCATCCAATTATGCCTATATTTTGTCGCATGTCCTTTTTAACATATGTTTAATTCTGTTTTGATATGTAAACATTCAATCGGGTAATTATTCAAACCCAACAAGTTAAACATGTCGTTTACTCAATGATATGCCATAAGTGAATCGTATAATTATAACACCAGTAGTCATTGCCCATATTCTAACAAGTTTATTCAACATGTAATCATTCCAGCACTTTAACTAATTCAACGTATGAAATATCCATATTAACACCCCAACTTGTTATAACAATAATTTATCTAGCAATTTCATAATTAATATAAAAAGGGGAATGCTAAACGATAACATATTATTATCTAAAGGCTATAGCTTAAACCCACTCACCTCGTATGCTTTCCCAATTCTGGATCTGATCCAGTTTTAGCATCCATGGTTTTTCCTCTTAATCGGATTCACAACCTAACGACCACGGATTTATTATTTTCATTAAAAGAGAAGGGAAAGAAAGAGAAAGAGTTTGAATAGATTGGATCTAGAAGTTTACCTTACTTTTATTGGATCTAAGAAATAGAAGAGTAATTGCAGAGGTCGAATCATAGATCTTTGAATTAGTCTAACTCTTGATTGGTTAAGAGGAAAAAGGCTAGATCAAACTACGTTGGAGCAGCACCTTATCGTCGACATTGAATTAGATGAATAAAACAATGGGTCTAGGGTCCTATTTATAGATTAGAATCGACTAATTTGGTCAAGAAAGGTGTCCACATTCAGAAAAATGTATTCTGCCTCGGATCTGACAGGGTTTCGGGCCCCCCTTTAGGAGGTCGCCCATAGGTCGATCCACCGCTTATGGGGTCGACACCCCCTTAAGGGGTTGACACCCCTAGGTGGGAAATCTGCCGCCTTCCCAAAATTCGAATTTTGAACCGATATCAGAATTTCTGAACCTATTTTTGTATTTATAACCCTAATATATATATATATATGTATGTATTTCCTACGGGTATACAAACTTCAAACCTTAATAACTTCTTCATACGATGTCCGTTTTACCCAAACCAGGTGTCTATCTTGATAACAATTTCGAGACGGTTGCAATGGTCAGTTTTCCTTAATTCTGAATATTTAATTAAGTTATTCTTATTTTGAGTTAAGAAATGTGGGGTGTTACATTCTGCCACCTTTAGGAAATTTCATCCCTGAAATTTGATAAGGGTAAAATCAATTAACCCCTCGCATAATATACATCCATCATGTGTGCAACCAATTTTGCAAACAGTGTGCACTTGTGCAAAGTGAAATACAACATAATAATGCGTGTACGCCTAAGCGGTACCTCTTATATGTATGCAAATTATTCAAAAATTATTTAAAAACATGTTGCTCACATCCTAGATATACCAGCATTTCTACATGAATGCAATATTTTGAAAATCAAAATATATTTTCATCTAAGTTTTTCCACACTCTTACTGAGTAAGAGCATAGTTCATCCAATTGTTGCATCTAAAATCCTACCAACCAACTTTATTTTTTGAATTTCAGAAAAATCTAATTTTCTAAATTCGACTTCTTATGTTACAAAAAGGTGGGAAACAGAAAACTTCGCATCTTTCGTTTTTCTTTTTTTCAACATTTTTCTAACCGTACTTGGATTTTATGTAACTGTTTATAAAGATTCCCTTATTTTTCCTATCCAAGCACAACCCACATAAGAAAAATTTCTTTTTTACTGATTTTCATTTCATCTTATCTTGGATTTTTTTTCTTATCCATCTTTTCTCATAATTTCCATCTTATTGCTTTACTAAATTTTTTGTTTTCTTTTTAGTTGTACCATTTCTCTTTTCTTAGCTTATTTAATCGTATGATCTAAGTTTAAATTTAAATAAGCCTTCTAGTCTTTCAACTAAAACCGGAGAATAGACACCCTACACAACTACTACTAAGGGCCAAGAATCTCGGGAATATGTCCCCGTCAAAAAAAAAAGTCCAAACTATGAGATCCACAACAGGCTTAGGTGTTACCCTAACTACCCAATAAGAAAAAAATAATGGAACGATCCCAACAGAAATGTAACAACAGGTTTTACCCCTAACATGAGAATTAGCAAAAGTATCTAAAAACTTACTTGCCCTTTTTACTATACAGTGGTCGCCACTAGTCCTAGCTGTGTACCGACAATTATTTCAAGCAACATCCTAGGCTTTCAATGCTTATGCATTCTATGGGAACTTAATATTATTCCAAGATAATCCTCATTATTTTCTTTATAGCCTCAAAAGTTTTCCCTTCTTTCCTAGGCACTAATCCCCACCTACTCCATACTTTTAAAACATGGTTTGGCCTTTTCATTTAAACTTTCTTCCAAAAAGTTAAAATTGTCGAAACTTTATTTTCCTCATCAAAACTTGCTTTTCCAAACCATAAAAAAACATGTCATCTAAAAATATGTAAATCATTTTTCTCAAATCACAAAAACTGGAGTAAATAAGGACAACTATTTTCTCAATCGGGTTTATGACTTTACCTATAATATTGGTTCAGTCTCTTACTACAAGGTGCAAACATCCACTCTATTCTTAATTCTTATGACTTATTTTATCCACCCAAAGTAATTTATCAAAAAGGATTATCATAAGAATAGAGAATTCAAAACATACTCTATTAAAGATTCTTGTATGAAATATAACAAGAAAATTAGCAAGCTATATAAGCTCTATAATATGCACCTTTTACTGAGAGAATTTTACTTTAGATAAAGTTATCGAAAGAAGTCACTATTTACAAAATATACCCCATTTTACTTCAAATCCCAATATGTGTACTTTACGTATTTAAAACTATAACTTTTAAGATTAAAACTTGAAAACAACATAAACCATTTTCCTTAAACTTTTATAATTTCAAGTACTTAAAAGTTAACAATGGGGTTAGACTCAAAGCGGGTTTCTAATTTTCTTGGCTTTCCTAGACACTTCCCAAGATCAATTCTCTCAACTATACATATTCCTAATCCACTTTTCTCTCTTCAACCTTTTCCAATGTATAAGGTATTACCGCCACACCCACAAATCTGAAATACCAGCATATGGGATTTATCTTTCTTTTGTACAATGTATATTGTACACTTCCCACCCAAACTTAATAAGGGTCTCAAATTTCCATATTCATTTCTTTAGTGTACAAAACAAACATCCCATTTCTTACCATATTATATTCTTTATATTTAGTGGGTTTCTCTCCGGATCTGGGTAAATATATATTATATATTTATATTTTTAAAATTACAAATACGTTCACTCACTATTTATAAAGGAATCCTAAACATAAGCTCTGATACCAAATGTAACAACCGAATTTCGACAGACTGAATTTTATTTCAAAATTCCAATCTATCGAAACTCAAGTTGTTATGCTCTAGTATCCTGCAGAAAATACAGAGACATAAAACATGTCAGAGCTCAGAAAATATATCATAGAGGAATGGACAAAATATAATAATCAAAATATAGCCTTACCATATTAATAATATTGCATAACCAGTACCCAAGGCTATCATGTCTCTGTCATAATTCTAACTTGCTAGTATGTTATGAGTTGGGGGTCAGAACACAAGTTCTAGTGACTGGATTTAAATTATACACTTTGGATAACACTACATATACCATTCAATCATATTTTCTTATTTATTAGGTTACTTTGTTTAACAACATTTAAGGCTTACACACACATCATACCCATTTACTTCCTAGTGGATTAACCTAATATAGTATATATGTAACTACCCCTCAATAATGAGGTATACCTCGTGGTACCCCACTCGCCCGGTCTCCACTGTAATTCCACAGAAAGGAACGCAGTCCCTCATCCTATGCTGGAGTGACGTACGGATCTCTACATAACAATGTTGCGTTCTGCATATATATATATATATATATATATATATATATATGTCAGTACTATGCTACGTAAGCGTATGGACTGCCATCGTCGATCGAACTAGATTCCATACCGAAATAATGCCTTCAAGTCTATGATACACTAACCAAAGCCAACATGCATGTATCTAGACTGTCTTATATACATATCATCAATTATAGCTCGAAGCCTTAAACGCACGTCCTCTAATTTGCATCGAGTCTCGTTGCACGGCGATACAAGAAACATGGAACTCGGTCGGGATCTTTTCCATATCTGTACAGGCCCGTCTTTAAGAGCCTCTATATATAGATATACCTAGGGTCTGTTTTCGCGGTGGCTATGGCCCCACCCCGGCCACTCCCTTAACTATTAAAGACTGCAAGAGCTAAACCACTGCCCCTAAAGAAAACAATCTAAACATCCATTTGGCGTCTTCCCTCAACCACCGTACCTCAATAGTGAAGGGTGAATGGTCTATTGGTTTTAGCTCTAGTCTTTCCGCATCCCACTAGCTTCCGATGACGGGTATCCGATAATCTACTATCCTTGTTGGTCGTGACCCTTCGTCTCCTCGTTCAGGCAACCACCAAATCACCGATGTGTCACCGCGTCACAACATTTTGACTGCCTAGCTACTTTTGTAGTCAAGGCCCACCCATCTAGTAGTTATGCGCAGACCCAACCCCTACGAGTATAGCCTAAGCATTTGCCACCACACAGAGGACTACTAGGAGCACCTTACGTATCTTAGGAAGCCGCGTGCTTCCCCTTCCAGTCCTTCAGAGCCGTTAGAAAAATCAGATGAATGTGCGCTCCCCTCGTGCCTTATAACACCACGATGACCTACCTCGTTGGGTTATTCACCCTCAAACGTGTGGACTGGTCCAAGTGCCTCCCTTTAATATATGGTTAAACCCTATGTCTAAATATTCTTTTACGCGCTTGCCTTATCTCATCAGGTTTCCATTTAACTTGGTTATTACCACTCATATTGAATTCTTAATCAAGTTACAAAGTTCCTCTTGCTTATTAATTCCAATTGTATAACTTAACCCATTAATTTTATTAAAAAGCCCACAACATGTTATTCTCTGGATTGCGGCCCAAGGTCCGCAATCCATAATCTCTTTTATATTCTTACTTGATTTCATTATTACAATATCATGTTCTACTTAATATGTAATTAAGTATATCTCAATTCACATGTTTTCTAATTAATATGTCGATTACCATTTATGATTATAACTTATTTCATTTTACAAGTTTCCTCATCCTTCCACATTTAATCATAAATTCAATTTACACCGACACTACAACTTATCGTTGTTTACTTATTAACTTAGTTCTCTTAACTAAGGTCCGTTAATAAGTTTCTCTGTTTATTATTACCTATGTTATAATTTCCTCTTGTCCCTAGGACAAGTCTAAACATGTTATTCTTATCGGCAGGTTTCAGACTTTCAAGTTTACAGATTACTTAACATATAATTATGTACAACTTCTTATATTTCATAAAATTTCCCCTTTTTCTCAACTGGTTTCAAGCTTTCCCCATTTATTGATTAATTAATTTACAATTAAGTGTCCTTTATCTCATTTCACCAGTTATCCGATTTCCCTACTAGTTTATTATAACCTAAGTTATAAAATTCACTTGTCCATAGGACAAGTCTACCTATTATACAACATTATTGTTAATGTTATTTATTTGTAATAGGTTATTATCATTCCCCGTTTAAACAATTTACTGTTGTAAACAATTATTATTCATTCACTGTAATACATATTCCTTATTAAGGAAAATACTTCATGCACCTTATCAGTTTGATAGAGTGATCTATTTCCATAATGTATTCCCATCTAAATCTGTGGTAGCAAGTTGTAACGACTAGGAAAATCTGAACCAATTTAAAAAAATTTAAATTTGGCTATTTTAGTGGATTTTAAATATTTAAAATAATCATTTTAAATAATAGCGACGAAAAGTAAGTTTGAATCATTGTAATTTGAAAAGGATAATAATTAACTTGAATTATAAACAAGGCCTGAAATGGTGCGGTAGTTTCAAATTTTCATTTCAAAATTTGACTGACTGTACCGGGTGCAAAACAAAACGGATTTGAGTGAAACCAAAAATATTTAAATCTGTTAGTGAATACCTTTCTAACGAATCTGAAAAATCGAAGTTTCATGGTGGAAAGCAAAAGTTATGGCCAAATGAATTTCCAGAAAGGTCGCTATGGAATTTATATAGCCCGTGAAATTGGCCATTTTGCATACGACCTCGGAATTCGACGAAACCACTTTTGTTGGGTCCGGGATGTGAAGTTATTGCTAGGTTTCAAATTTCATAATTTTTGAAGCTAGTATGTGAGCGTGGCAAAGGAAAACGTGTTTTGGTCAATTAAAGTTAAATTGGATCGACCGGAAATGGGGCTTTTTGCAAACGGTTTCAGAATTCGACGAAACTAGTTTTGTTGGGACCGTATCGTCAAAACATAACTAGATTTATTTTTAGAATAATTATATGGTCCCGGCAAATTTAAATATACGTTCAAATTAAATATTGAATGTTTTATATTTTAATTTGAAGATAAACTGACTCAAACAGTCGAATCGGCCTGCGGGACATATCCCATTGTGTTCGGAATGAGGGTAATTAGCTGGGGGCGATAGTCGTTGGGTTTGATTTAGATTTCATATGGATAAACATGTAACTATTGGATACAAAAGAATTTAAAATAATAATTAAATATATACAAATAACCCTATTTTCCCAAACCCTAATCACATTTATCTGCCGCCGCTTCATTCGTTTAACGACCGATATCGCTCAAAATTTCAATTCCAAATCGCGACAAAAATAGAAGGAATTAAATCGAGAGTAGAAGGGGAAAATCCTAGCTCTAAGTAAGGGCTTTAAATCTAGAGTGGTATGATCGAAAATGGTGGAGCATGGCCTTCGATTTGGGGCCGAGTAGGGCTGCCGTTCACCGTGGTTTTCCGGCACCATAGGAGGTGCGATCTGGCTGTCCTCCTGGTCGTAGGTGGGGCGAGTGGCGGCGCTCCACGTGGCATCGACGAATGAGGTCCTGGCGCCTCGTACGGAGTGCGATGGTGAAGGGCATTGCAACAGCTGATGGGTTCTTTGGTCCAGTGGAATAAACGATGGTAGGGATGGATTAGGAGAAAAGTAATTAGCCCTTAATTATTTTAATTAATTTTATTTAGGAAATTAATCTTTGCCATACCATAACTTATGCAAACAGTGACGAAATCAGATGATTCAAATTGCGTTGGATTCGCATCAGCGAACACTACATTCCAGAACAGAGTCAAAACAGAGAGCGTTAAAATTTGAGGCAAATTCAAATCTGAATAGCGCGAAAATTCAGAAATTAAAACCAATCAATGTGAGAATTCTCTCACTTTAAATTTTCTGTTCAGTTATTTATTTCATAACTGCATATATGAACTGTTCCCCGTCGTCCACAGACTATGGACGACTTGTTTGATTGTATTCTGTGTGAAAACAGATCGTGATGTGTAATATCGAATAAATATGAAATGTGAATTGTATATATTGAAAGTGAATTGTATATATTGAAAGTGAAAATATCGTATATATTGAAAGTGAAAATATCGTATATATTGAAAGTGAACATATCGTATATATTGAAAGTGAAAATATCGTATATATTGAAAGTGAAAATATCGTATATATTGAAAGTGAAAATATCGTATATATTGAATGTGAAAATATCGTATATATTGAATGTAAAAATATCGTATATATAGAAAGTGAAAATATCGTATATATAGAAAGTGAAAATATCGTATATATATATGAAATGAAAACGATGTATATGAAATATTCGAATTGAACTGAATAGAAAATGAATTCGAATTGAATTAAATAGAAAATGAATTCGAATTGAACTAAATAGAAAATGAATTCGAATTGAACTGAATAGAAAATGAATTCGAATTGAACTGAATAGAAAATGAATTTAAATTGAATTGAGTAGAAAATGAATTCGAATTGAATTGAATAGAAAATGAAGTCGAATTGAAATGAATTTGAAATTTGAATTGAATTGAAATGAATTTAAAACGAATTTATAATGAAAAAATTCAATTTGGATTTGAATTTGAAATGAAAGTTGAAATTGTTTTTGAAACGAATTTAAAACGATTTATAAAATTTATTTTAAATAGAAATCGACGAAATATATATATATTATATATATATATAATATAATGGCCTGAGTAGAACGCGCTGCGCCGCGGCAGTTCGCGAATTACGACCATTGACTTCGAACGAACATTACGGGAGATCCGACCGTCGGATTCTCCAGAAACCGGAACCGTTGGGTTCGTATCGAAAAGTGCTTTCCAACGAAAATGAGAAATTTGAAATCTAACGGTTGGATTTGGAATTATGTCCAAATCAAATTTGGAAAAGGCCGTTGTTGGTGCAGTTCGATTGCCGTTGATGGAAATCGACTGTACGGGCCCTGATAAAATTATTAAAAATTTCAATAATTAGTGTAAAATCAAAAGAAATGATTTGGTAAGAATTGGGATGAAAAATCCCATATTTGAAAAGATAAAAATAGATTTTTATCGAAATGAATTAGTTTTGAACTAGAATTACAATTCTATTTATTTTTAAAATAAATAAGGTGAATTTGAAATGGTTTTGAAAACAACCAGAATTTCCAATATATGAATTGGAATGGATTTGAATTGAAATTATCTTTGTATATTTTCGATATTGGATTCCGTGATTATACAGAGATCGTGATGGGAATTTGGAAGATATCGATATCGTTATTCCCGATATGATATTTGTTGGTTTCAGGATTTGATGTTGAATATAAGTCGATACTATCCCTATTCAAAACCTTATATTTAATGTCAAATTTGATTGTTTGGATTGTGCTCGACCAGTTTATGAGTAAAATATGCATTTACATTTAGCATTGGGTTGGGTTGAAAATATCTGTGTGCTAACGCCTTGTGAAACACTTCACGATTTGACGATAAGGTGTTTAGCGATGTTGTGTTCATTTCAAATTTAATGAATGATTGTGAAATGATATTTTTCTTAAAGTGAAAAGAAATGTATTCCCGATTTTGGATAGGGAATGTTTTATAAAATTGTTTTATAAAACATAAAGGATTTCGAGGCCTAAAACCCGATGATTTCTAAAATGATTTAGAAATGTATTATATGTTACATTGTGGTTCATCGCATATTCGATTAGTTGGTATTGATGATGTATCTGTTTGGTGGCAAAGAATTTATTCTCTTGCTTATCACCCTTCTTTGAGACGTACGAGCTTAAAGGTTATGTGATAATAGTGACTGATCATATGCGTGAATTACAGATGTGAAGTACTATATTTTGAAAGTACTTGGGATTATTACGTTGTGAAATGATTTTCCCTACTTCGGGATATGAAATGATTTAGTATGTGGCTAAAGAGTCGGGTAACCCTGAGACTAAAAGTATGGGTGAGAGGGCGGTGTATGCTCTCCATGGGTGGGAGGTGCATCGTCGGTGTAGCCTGCTCCTATGTAGGGCAGGTGCACATTTATATATCGAGTTGCGAGGTGCGTACCCTTTGCCTTGTCGATGGGGAGCACGATATTTGGTTGCATACTTGTTTGTATGCATTGTTATGTTTTGGAATTCATATTTCCAGACGTTTTGGTTTGAGATCCCGAAGTGAAATCTACTTTGATATAGAAAGATAGATATGTATTTCAAACGACTTGAAATAAGAAATCGGGAATATAATCCAAAGGAATAATTTCTGTAAATTGAATTGGATTTGGAAAATCTAAGTGTAGTGATTAATCTAAATGGGTAGATTGGGATATTGCATGTTGATTGATGCATAGTAGATCCATATATCTATATTGATTATTGTTTATACACTGGTATTCATGGGGGTAAACCCGTTCCGCGTTAGCGGCGTGGTCCCGTGATATGCCACATTAGTAAATAAGTTAATTATAACCGTTAGAGTTTCTCACACCAGTCCCATGACTGACCTGTAGTTTTCTTTTCCCTTGCGAACTCGGGTGCCCCTATTATCCACACGGGCAGTCGAGTAGTTTTATTTTGCAGATGTATTGAGCATGATTCTGGATTGAAGCTTTTAGTTGTGTCCAAACATTTACAGTCTTCCGCTGTGTAGTTTATATTTCCGCTGTGCATTGTATTACATTTATGTAAATTTATCTTCCGATGTGTATTATTTTCGAGATACTCTGATATTCTGTACTCTGATGTAACATTGTTATGATGTTTATAGAAGTCTTCTGTTGTTTGTTCTGATGTGTTGTATACCCAGAGTTAGCGTATGTGGGAATCGAACGGTCTTGGTCGGTTTAGCGATCGATCAGGTCCGGGCGAAATTCGTGTCATTACATATGGTATCGGAGCTTTGGTTAACTCATATCTTTGGGGTACAACTCGTTAGAACTGAACAAAAGACTCATCAGAGGTAGGATTAGTAATGTCCTATAAAAGAATCCTTATTAGAGATAGAATCAGTAGCATTCTAGGATGAGTGACTCGTTAGAGATGGGGTTAGAAATGCCCTAGAATGAGTCAAGAGTTATTTGTTTATAAATAACGTATTTGAGATTATATATATAATCTGGTTTTAGAAAATATGATTTTTAATATATAAAATTATATATTTGAAAATATAATCAATTAATTGATTATTGGATGTGTTGTGTGATTATTAGTTCAACTAATCAGAATATTGAATTGATAATGCCAATAAGAGAATGTAAGGTGAATTAGCCAATTTGAATCAAATATCGAACTGAATTGAAAATTTGTTTCAATTGCATGCATATACATGTGCTTACATTGAACAGGTCATAGAGAGGAGGCTAGAGCAGAAGAATAAAATTTGTTTGCCCGACAAATAGGTAGATGTTTACCATAATTTACTGTTTTGTTTGGGTGATGATGATTTTATGAGCCGATTGGCTAGCCGCTTGGCTTTTTCTTTTTCTTTTTGAGATCAGAGGGCTTGTATGGCAATTTCGGGATTTTCCCGGTGCTCCTGGTGTAGGGGAGGTTATGGCGAAATTTTTCGAAAATTCCGGGTGTTAGCCAAATTTTTGAAGAATTTGAAAAATCTCAGAAACTGAAAAGTTGGAGGATGGAAGCCAGATTGAGCGTAGAGTTGATTAATCAAACCACTTTCGACTTTGTTTCTTTTCGGGGACGAAAAGTTTTAAGTGGGGGAGATTGTAACGACCCGGAAAATCTGAACCAATTTAAAAAATTTAAATTTGGCTATTTTAGTGGATTTTAAATATTTAAAATAAATATTTTAAATAATAGCGACGAAAAGTAAGTTTGAATCGTTGTTTGAAAAGTAAAATAATTAATTTGAATTATAAACAAGGCTTGAATTGGCGCGGTAGTTTCAAATTTTCATTTCAAAATTTGACTAACTGTACCGGGTGCAAAACAAAACGGATTCGAGTGAAACCAAAAATATTTAAATGTGTTAGTGAATACCTTTCTAACGAATCTGAAAAATCGAAGTTTCATAGCGGAAAGCAAAAGTTATGGCCAAATGAATTTTCAGAAAGGTCTTTATGGAATTTATATAGCCCGTGAAATTGACCATTTTGCATACGACCTCAGAATTCGACGAAACCACTTTTGTTGGGTCTGGGATGTGAAGTTATTGCTAGGTTTCAAATTTCATAATTTTTGAAGCTAGTATGTGAGCGTGGCAAAGGAAAACGTGTTTTGGTCAATTAAAGTTAAATTGGATCGACCAGAAATGGGCCTTTTTGCAAACGGTCTCAGAATTCGACGAAACTAGTTTTGTTGGGATCGTATCGTCAATACATAGCTGGATTTATTTTCTGGGAATTTTTAGAATAATTATATGGTCCCGGCAAATTGAAATGTACATTCAAATTAAATATTGAATGTTTTATATTTTAATTTGAAGATAAACTGACTTAAACAGTCGAATCGGCCTGCGGGACATATCCCATTGTGTTCAAAATGGGGGTAATTAGCTGGGGGCGACATTCGCTGGGTTTGATTTAGATTTCATATAGATAAACATGTAACTATTGGATTCAAAAGAATTTAAAATAATAATTAAATATATATAAATAACCCTATTTTCCCAAACCCTAATCACATTTATCTACCGCCGCTTCATTCGTTTAACGACCGATATCGCTCAAAATTTCAATTCCAAATCGCGACAAAAATAGAATGAATTAAATCGAGAGTGGAAGGGGAAAATCCTAGCTCTAAGTAAGGGCTTTAAATCTAGAGTGGTATGATCGAAAATGGTGGAGCGTGGCCTTCGATTTGGGGCCGAGTAGGGCTGCCATTCACCGTGGTTTTCGGGCACCATAGGAGGTGTGAGCTGGCTGACCTCCTGGCCGTAGGTGGGGCGAGTGGCGGTGCTCCACGTGGCATCGACGGATGAGGTCCTGGCGCCTCGTACGGAGTGCGATGGTGAAGGGTTTGCATCAGCTGATGGGTTCTTTGGTCCAATGGAATAAACGATGGTAGGGATGGATTATGAGAAAAGTAATTAGCCCTTAACTATTTTAATTAATTTTATTTAGGAAATTAATCTTTTCCATACCGTAACTTATGCAAACAGTGACGAAATTAGATGATTCAAATTGCGTTGGGTTCGCATCAGCGAACACTACATTCTAGAACTGACTAGAGTCGAAACAGAGAGCGTTAAAATTTGAGGCAAATTCAAATCTGAATAGAGCGGAAATTCAGAAATTAAAACCAATCAATGTGAGAATTATCTCACTTTAAATTTTCTGTTCAGTAATTTATTTCATAACTGCATATATGAATTGTTCTCCGTCGTCCACAGACCATGGACGACTTGTTTGATTATATTCTGTGTGAAAACTGATCGTGATGTGTAATATCGAATAAATATGAAATGTGAATTGTATATATTGAAAGTGAATTGTATATATTGAAAGTGAAAATACCGTATATATTGAAAGTGAAAATATCGTATATATTGAAAGTGAAAATATCGTATATATTCAAAGTGAAAATATCGTATATATTGAAAGTGAAAATATCGTATATATTGAAAGTGAAAATATCGTATATATTGAATGTGAATATATCGTATATATTGAATGTAAAAATATCGTATATATTGAAAGTGAAAATATCGTATATATTGAAAGTAAAAATATCGTATATATTGAAAGTGAAAATATCGTGTGTGTATATATATGAAATGAAAACGATGTATATGAAATATTCGAATTGAACTGAATAGAAAATGAATTCGAATTGAATTAAACAGAAAATGAATTCGAATTGAACTAAATAGAAAATGAATTCGAATTGAACTGAATAGAAAATGAATTCGAATTGAACTGAATAGAAAATGAATTCGAATTGAATTGAGTAGAAAATGAATTCGAATTGAATTGAATAGAAAATGAAGTCGAATTGAAATGAATTTGAAAATTGAATTGAAATGAATTTATAAGGAAAAATTCAATTTGGATTTGAATTTGAAATGAAAGTTGAAATTGTTTTTGAAACGAATTTAAAACGATTTATAAAATTCGTTTTAAATAGAAATCAACGAAATATATATTATATATATATATATAATATAATGGCCTGAATAGAACGCGCCGCGCTGCGGAAGTTCGCGAATTTCGACCATTGACTTCGAACAAACATTACGGGAGATCCGACCGTCGGATTCTCCTGAAACCAGAACCGTTGGGTTCGTATCGAAAAGAGCTTTCCAACGAAAATGAGAAATTTTAAATCTAACGGTTGGATTTGGAATTATGTCCAAATCAAATTTGGAAAAGGTAGCTGTAAGTGGAGTTCGATTGCCGTTGATGGAAATCGATTGTACGGGCCCTGATAAAATTATTAAAAATATCAATAATTAGTGTAAAATCATAAGAAATGATTTGGTAAGAATTGGGATGAAAAATCCCATATTTGAAAAGATAAAAATAGATTTATATCGTAATGAATTAGTTTTGAACTAGAATTACAATTCTATTTATTTTTAAAATAAATAAGGTGAATTTGAAATGGTTTTGAAAATAACCAGAATTTCCAATATATGAATTGGAATGGATTTGAATTGAAATGATCTTTGTATATTTTCGATATTGGATTCCGTGATTATACAGAGATCGTGATGGGAATTTGGAAGATATCGATATCGTTATTCCCGATATGATATCTGTTGGTTTCAGGATTTGATGTTGAATATAAGTCGATACTATCTCTATTCAAAACCTTATATTTAATGTCAAATTTGATTGATTGATTGTTTGGATTGTGCTCGACCAGTTTATGAGCAAAATATGCATTTACATTTAGCATTGGGTTGGGTTGAAAATATCTGTGTGCTAACGCCTTGTGAAACACTTCACGATTTGACGATAAGGTGTTTAGCGATGTTGTGTTCATTTCAAATTTAATGAATGATTATGAAATGATATTGAAACACCCCACCTCCGTTAGGGTCACTCTCAAAGGGAATGCCCTAATTTTGGTGGAGGTTTATAAGTATAAGTCACAGATATACAAGACAGATATAAGAACACATATTTGTAAACAGCGGAAAATCAACAAAACTTTTATTTCATGAAAGCAAATACGTGCTACAACAACATCACCATAATTGTCTTACATCTTTTCCAAAACATAACATAACACTTTCATAATCTGTCTTGATTACATTATTTAAAGAAGCATAAATAAAACATAGATAACTGCAAAAGCCCCATAGAGTTTGTCCAAAGCCATAGTTTCAAACGAAAAGGTCTAAGCAATACATTTCTCTTCTTCAAGCTGGATGTTAAGGCTGGTCAAGCTGCAGTGTTCCCTCCCTGTGGACCTGGGGGGGGGGGGAAACGGAAGAAAAGAAGACGAAAGAAAAGTAGAGTCAGACACAAATCCTGAGTAAGTCTAGTACTATTTTGTCTATGAATAAAGAACTGGGTATGATAAGTATAAACAAGAAGTGGGAAAACACTATAAACTTGATTAAGTTGTCTAGGGTCGAATATACTATCGTACCCCATGTTAATCTCTGAACCCACATAAACTAGTTTCCAACCGGCACCCCATAAATCAGGGTGATGTGATCCATTCTATGATGATCGGCTCCTACTCGCATAGTTACATGTGTCTTACGGCCCCCGATGTTGTAGTTACCTATGCTGGTCCCACCATGGGGTGTATCAAGTCCCATGGCGGCGGCCCGACACAACCTTAGAATGCATAGGTATGCTACTGGTGCCCAGTGCTTTATTTTTCTGCGCCGGAGTGTGTGCACGCCCGCACCCCGTTAGAACCTACACTGCTACACCACCGCCGTCGATTTGACCTCTTACAATCAGCCCAGTAATCGTGCCCCACCCTGCCTAGTTTCAGGGTATCCTGATACACCTTCTAGGGTTACTGCTGAAAAGGGTCCCCCGTTACTAGGTTTTCTATCTCTAGCCAACATGCTAAGTTGGTTAAGTGTTTTCTAACCTAACCCCCACCAGTCCGTTTAGTTTAGCATGTTCCATTTTTATTAAGTCTTTAGTTCACTTAATCCTAACAATCCTGACTCAGCCTTAATTGTCTTATTAAGGCCCTGACCTCTCACATTAGACAGGTATTGTTGTGGCTGCCTGTTGCCGGTTGGTTCCGGGCAGTCTTACGCCACAACTCAGTCTAACCTCGGGTCCTTATTGGGCTCCATGTTTAACCTCCCACATTGGATAGGTATTGTTGTGACTACTGGACAGCCGGGCGGTTCCGGGCAGGTTTACATCACAACTCAATCCAACCTCGGGTTAAACACATCGTATGTTCTACATTTACATATTTTGTCTTTCTTCTTTATTTTCTTATATGTAAATATTTGCGACCCATTATTAAGTTAATGGTGTAAAGGTTACACCAATCGTGGGCCCAACCCATACTGGAATTTGGGCCCTTCTATTTTATATTTTCATTCATTAGTAATTTTAACCCAACGTTATTTTCCCCCGTTTAACACGTCCGTTTATTATATATATGTTGGGCTTAGCCTTTTAAAGCCCAACTTAGCCATGCGAAAAGGGGAGGCTTAAAGCGTGATTACATACACAAAAAGGGGAAGGTGAGCGCATGAACTTGCAATATGACGTTGGAAATACAAAATAGAAACTGGTGTACTTGCATAGTGGTAACATATACTTTGGTCATAAAACATAAGCGACATGAATCAAGGCATGTAAACTTGTAGTTAAGTTAAGAATATCACTACGACACATATAGGCTTAACTACAACATAAACCTATATTTTTATTCAGGCATAATGTCAAACATAAGCAAATCATGTTCATAAGACTACTACATGTTTACAAAGGTGCCTGCTTTTGTGACTAATACAAAAGTATAGTTAAATTTGTTCACATAACCATGGCATAAATATTTCTAACATGAAATCATGATTTTTACTTTAGTCATGTAAACTTGCAAAAAGGGATTTTGAATCTAACCTAGCTATGTACCACATATGTCATCATATGATTCTTGTAAACAATATCGACTTAATTATGCAAAATATCAATCATAGCCTAGTCATATTCATAAGTTTGCAAATAGGTTTTCTAGTACAAAAGCATGACTTAATACATAGATCATGGTGCCAAAATTTCAACATAGTTTTCATATGAACTATAACAACCAAACTTGTTCCAATTACTTACAAAATGATTTATGCACAAAAAAATATACATCATGATGGCATAGTAGCAAAACCCCAAACTTGCATGAATTTCAATTAATCAACTACATACATGTAGCTTCAACATGGATTACATAATTTGCGAATATTCCAAACGTATACTTGCATAGAACTACCGCATGTAGTTCTTTATAATGAATAACATAATTCGAGAATATCCAAACGTATACAATATTTCAAATCGATAAGGATCATAGTAACGCACAAATTATGAATTATTTATCACCACAACCAAGTATACAAATCAACACAATTATTTGTTTATACCAAAGTAATACTCTACTTACAATGGTGTGGCAAATTCTCTAATTTAGGGATTTGAAGATGCGGTTTGATTTGATTGAGTTGCTTTATGCTTTAGAATTTGCCTCCTAATCCTCTCTCCAATTGGTGGCTACCCCTTGTCGTTTCGCAGCAACATGGCGGCTTTGTTCTTATTTTTGAATGAATAGATTAGGGTTTAGTCTAGGGTCCTTTTTATAGGGGTAATGAACTGATTAGGGCCATTGATGTTGCTTGGATTGATCGTAGCCATTCATCCTAAGGAGAGACCAATTAGAGCTTTCCACCTAGCCCTAATGACAAAGCAGACCACAGAAAATCGACCAACATAAAATAGGCCAGCCAGGTTGGACTGGGTTCGACCTGGCTCTGGACCAGGTCGACATGCCTGTCGACAGCCCTGTCGACAGCCCTGTCGACCTGGTTAGGCCAGGTCGACAGCCCAGTCGACCTGGGTGCGTTAGGCGGGTGTTTTTCCGCCCTGGCCCATTGGGCCCCATTTTGGAATTTTAAACTGTTTTATTCTGTTTGAATTTTAAACTTAATTCAGAAACTTCCGAAGGCCATATCTTCTTCATACGGACTCCGTTTTCGAAAACTCGGACTCTATTTCGCGTATTTTTCCGAGACGAACGCAATGGCGTATCCCTTTTCCCTTAGTTCTTTGATGTGAAGTTAATTATACTTTAAATTGTGAATTTCACAGTTATAGAATTCGCGGGGTGTTACATTCTCCCCCACTTAAAAGGATTTCGTCCCCGAAATCTTCAAGTTAGGAGGAATGTATATCCTAACATCCAATCATCCATCTACTCATCCATCAAACACGAGCATCCATTGTCCTTAAAAGACTTCTAATGCTTCATGATCATATGCGAAGTGTGTGTGTACATGTACTTATCTAATGCAAAATCAGGCGGTCTACTGATTCAGTTGACCTCCTTAATGCGAATTATGTAAGTGCCATGAATCCATTATGTATGCAAATTTTCCTATTCTTGTTTCTACATGAGTGCACAATCATTCAATACAAATGCAACATCCACATGACAACACATTAAAGTTCAACCACATATGAATGCAAACATATATGCATATGCAAAATGAAGTGACTAAGCCGATTTAAACCTAGATTGTGTGTGTATATGCAACCACGAGCAACCACTAGCAATCACTTGCAACCACTTGCAACCATCATCCATAACATGTTTCAATTACATGTTTCCATCCAAAGGGATTCTTCCTAAAAGATAAGGTCGAGGAAATATACCTAAAAAGATAAATAAAAGCGCAACTTAAGGAAAAGGAAAGATCAAAGATGTACCCTTGAACAGAAAAGGGTAGGCAGTGCGTATTCTAGCTTCAGTTTCCCAAGTCGCGTCTTCCTCGGCGTCGCTCCACTGAACTTTGACGAGCTTGACTTCACGGTTGCGTAGCTTCTTCACTTCCGTTCCCAATATGCGGGTTGGAACTTTTCTTATGGTTGCTTCGCGTTCCACTTCGGCCTCTTCGAGGATATTTGGCTCTACCACTTCAGCAGACTCATGTAGAAATTTTCGGAGATGTGAAACGTGAAAAACGTTGTGGACTCCGGCCAACTTCTCGGGTAGCTCTAATCTATAGGCCATTTTCCCAATTTTCTCGATGATAGGGAATGGCCCTACGAACCTTGGTGCTAGCTTTCCTGTGGTTCCAAAACGAACAACGTTTCTTAGTGGTGATACCTTGAGAAAAACTCTGTCTCCAACCTCGAATTCAAGGTCGGTCCTTCTCTTGTCGGCATAGGACTTTTGTCTGTCTTGGGCCGTCTTCATCCTTCTTCGTATTAAGTCTACTTTCTCTGAAGTCTCTCGGATCATATCTGGTCCAAGTATGAGCTTATCAGTAGACTCCCACCAACAAGTGGGCGATCGACACGGTCTTCCATATAAAGCTTCGAAGGGCGCCATTCCGATGGTTGCTTGATAGCTGTTGTTGTAGGCAAATTCCACCAAAGGAAGGTGGTCTTCCCATGTCCCTCCGAAGTCAAGGACGCATAGTCTTAAAAGGTCTTCCAAAACTCTGTTTACTCTCTCTGTTTGGCCGTCGGTTTGGGGATGATAGGCTGTGCTCAAGCATAGCTGCGTTCCTACCGCTTCTTGCAGACTCCGCCAAAACTCACTGGTGAAGATGGGGTCTCGGTCACTAACAATGCTAGATGGTATTCCATGGAGTCGAACGATTTCCTTGAGGTAAAGTGATGCTAGGGATGAGGCAGTTCTTTTACTTTTGACAGGTAAAAAGTGGGCGCTTTTAGTAAGCCTATCCACTATTACCCAAATGCTAGTGTTGCCTCTCCTAGACCTAGGCAGCCCATCGATGAAGTCCATTGAGATGCTATCCCACTTCCACTGCGGGACCTCCAGAGGATGTAGCAGTCCGCCAGGCTTTTTCTGTTCCGCCTTAACCTGTTGGCACACCATACACTTAGAAACGAACTCTGCCACGTCCTTTTTCATGCCGTTCCAGAAGAAAGTCCTTTTTATGTCTTTGTACATTTTATCTCCGCCTGGGTGTATCGTCATCTTGGAGTGATGTGCTTCCTCGAGAACCTTCTTTACTAAATCTTTTGTCTGTGGGACGCATAGTCTTCCGTCTCGCCTTAGCAGACCCTTATCGTCGATGGAGTATCTGTTGAGGTGACTTGAAGTCTCACCCCTAATTAGCTTATCAATTATTTCCACAAGCTGAGGGTCTTCGCGTTGTGCTGTCCCTACTGAATCCACTAAAGTTGGGCGCACTTCGAGAGATGCTAGCAAGCCTGGTACAAAATCGGAGGAAGGCCTAAAGTCGAAGCTGGCTATAAACTCTAGGCTTTGTCTTTCAACAAACAACGGGCTTAGGGTCAATTTCTTTCGGCTCAACGCGTCTGCTACTACGTTGCCTTTGCCCGGAGTGTAGGAGATTTCGAAATCGTACGAGGCAAGAAACTCCATCCATCTTAGTTGCCTCAAGTTAAGATCCTTCTGCGAGAAAAGATATTTCAACGATTTATGGTCAGTGTAAAGTTCGAACTTCTCACCTACGAGATAGTGTCGCCAAGACTTGAGTGCAAAGACGATGGCGGCTAACTCAAGATCGTGGGTTGGGTAGTTCTTTTCGTGCACTTTCAACTGCCTCCCGCCATAGGCTACTACCCTTCCTTCTTGCATTAAGACGGCGCCTAGCCCTGTCCCACATGTATCCGTATAAACAGTGAACATCTTGCTCCCATCTGGCAGCGTCAAAACTGGGGCTGTTGTAAGAGCCCTTTTCAGTCGTTGGAAAGCAAACTCGCAATCCAAGTCCCAATTGAACACTAGATTCTTCTTGGTCAATTTCGTGAGCGGAGCTGAGATTTTCGCAAAATCCCTTATGAATTTTCGATAGAAACCTGCTAGTCCTAGAAAGCTTCGGACCTCAGTTGCATTCCTTGGTGTCTTCCAATCCTGTACCGCCACTACCTTAGCAGGGTCCACTGCTAACCCTTGTTTGGATACTATGTGCCCAAGGAACCTCACCTCTTCTCTCCAAAAGTGGCATTTGGAGAATTTGGCTTTTAGTTGATGGACTCGCAAAGTTTCCATGATTGCCCTTAAGTGCTGAGCATGTTCCTCTTCACTCTTTGAGAAGATAAGGATATCATCTACGAAGACCACTACGAATTTGTTGAGGAAATCTCTAAATACCCTACTCATTAGGTCCACGAAGTAAGCAGGTGCATTTGTCAAGCCGAAAGGCATGACAAGCCATTCAAAGAAGCCGTCTGGGGTTCTGAACGCCGTTTTATCGATGCTATCTTCAGCCACCCTTAGCTGATGAAAACCGGTTGCTAAATCGAGTTGGGAGAAAACAGACGCTCCTACAAGCTGGTCAAATAAATCGTCAATTCTAGGGAGAGGGTGCCTATTCTTTTTCGTTAGCTTGTTGAGCTCCCTATAGTCAACACATAGACGGAGTGAACCATCCGCCTTTGTAGCGAACACCACTGGAGCGCCCCATTCTGAAATGCTCCTCCTAATGAACCCCTTTTCTAGAAGCTCTTGAATCTGTTTACTGAGCTCTTTCCTTTCTCGTGGAGCCATGTGTCTAACGGGCAACGCAACGGGCTTTGCATTATCTACAAGATATATGCGGAAGTCTATTTCCCGCTTCGGAGGCAAGCCCTTCACCTCTTCGAAGACATCCGGATATTCCCGGACCACTCTAACTGATTGCAAATTTTCAACAGAGGCATCTAGTGATTCAAGATAACTAAGCATAACCGCATACGAGGGATTACAAGAAATTTCCAAAGTATTACCGAGCTGGGTTAGGAGCCTAACAACCCTTTTCTCACAATCAAGGATGGCCCCATTACTGGATAGCCAATCCATACCCAAAATCAAACCATAACCCGAAAAGCCCAAAACAAAGGCACTACATTGAAATTCTACACTTAGAATAGAAATTTTCAATCCCACACAGATCATAGACAAATGAGCTGGGCCCCCAATTGGGTTTGAAACAATTAAGGGGTCCTCTACCATACTAGTTTTTAGGTGCAGAGATTCTACTAAAGCAGACGAGATAAAGGAGTGTGATGCGCCAGAATCAAATAAAGTGCGAACGGGGTGATCATAAAGATAAACTACGCTTTCTACAGAAGTATTTATACCTCGCTGTTGCAGAGGTGGCGCTTCCAGCACATGAACCTGTGCCCCTGGGGTGGATCCAGCCCTCTGCCCCTGTCCTCGTTTCTTTGGGCAGTCCTTAGCCCTGTGGCCTGTCTCACCGCAAGAAAAGCACCCACCATTCTCCTTGGCCTTCTTTTTCCGGCAGTCCTTTACTAAGTGCCCCACTTTGCCACAGAAATTGCACTTCCTCTTCTCTTTGTTGCCTTTCCCGCCCTTCTTAAAGTCTGTCTTCTTAGGCTGCAAACCCTCTTTCTTCCCTTGAGAGCTTTCTGCCTTTGTCTCCTTCTTGCCCTTATCCTCTTCATTCAGCAATGCCATTTGCACCAATCTTTCATACGTGGCTCCCATGGGTATATGGGTCATGGCCAAACTGTGTAATGGCTCATTCAACCCTTTGACGAAACGGAGAGCCTTCTTGTGCGGGGTGTTGACTAGGTCAAGCCCAAACCTAGCCAGCTCATCGAACTGATTCACATATTCTCTGACTGTCTTGTCCCCTTGCTTAAGAAATAAGAATCTTTCCAACTGCAAACTTCTTTCCGCATCTGAGAGAAATTTAGTCTCAAACCTTGCCCTAAAGTCCTCCCATGTCTCCACTGGTCTTTCCGCATTAGTGACTTCCCACCAGTAGGAAGCCTCGCCCTTCAATAGCCATACTGCCAATTGTACTTTTTGCCTATCCTCTACCTCAAAGATGATGAATAGGTCCTCCGTTTCTTTCAGCCAATTTCTAGCTGCCACGAAGGACTCAGTTCCATGGAAATCCCTTCCTCCCATAGCTTTAAAATCTTTACATATCTTAGCAAACGTGTTTCCCCGAGGAGGAGGTGGAGGAAAAGGTGCCGTTGTAGCTGGATGATTTCCGGCAGCTGGGGGAGGAGGAATGGTAGGACCTGGCTGAGTGGCTCTTGCTTCTAAGAACCGTCTAAACCAACCAGGTATTGGTACCCCTTCCGGCAAGTTAAGGTCTTCAGACATGCTGAAACAAAAAGGATAGATTCGAAACGAAGGATAAGAGATAGTACCTATGGCTTTGGGGGTGGACTTTGCCCTTTTTAAAATAAAATAATATTTTTCTTTTTTAAAAATGCTTCTTTAAATTTCCTTTTTGAAAATAATTTTTCAAAACTTTTTATCTTATCTGGTAAACCTATGCTCTGATACCAAGTGAAACACCCCACCTCCGTTAGGGTCACTCTCAAAGGGAATGCCCTAATTTTGGTGGAGGTTTATAAGTATAAGTCACAGATATACAAGACAGATATAAGAACACATATTTGTAAACAGCGGAAAATCAACAAAACTTTTATTTCATGAAAGCAAATACGTGCTACAACAACATCACCATAATTGTCTTACATCTTTTCCAAAACATAACATAACACTTTCATAATCTGTCTTGATTACATTATTTAAAGAAGCATAAATAAAACATAGATAGCTGCAAAAGCCCCATAGAGTTTGTCCAAAGCCATAGTTTCAAACGAAAAGGTCCAAGCAATACATTTCTCTTCTTCAAGCTGGATGTTAAGGCTGGTCAAGCTGCAGTGTTCCCTCCCTGTGGACCTGGGGGGGGGGGGGGAAACGGAAGAAAAGAAGACGAAAGAAAAGTAGAGTCAGACACAAAGCCTGAGTAAGTCTAGTACTATTTTGTCTATGAATAAAGAACTGGGTATGATAAGTATAAACAAGAAGTGGGAAAACACTATAAACTTGATTAAGTTGTCTAGGGTCGAATATACTATCGTACCCCATGTTAATCTCTGAACCCACATAAACTAGTTTCCAACCGGCACCCCATAAATAAGGGTGATGTGATCCATTCTATGATGATCGGCTCCTACTCGCATAGTTACATGTGTCTTACGGCCCCCGATGTTGTAGTTACCTATGCTGGTCCCACCATGGGTTGTATCAAGTCCCATGGCGGCGGCCCGACACAACCTTAGAATGCACAGGTATGCTACTGGTGCCCAGTGCTTTATTTTTCTGCGCCGGAGTGTGTGCACGCCCGCACCTCGTTAGAACCTACACTGCTACATCACCGCCGTCGATTTGACCTCTTACAATCAGCCCAGTAATCGTGCCCCACCCTGCCTAGTTTCAGGGTATCCTGATACACCTTCTAGGGTTACTGCTGAAAAGGGTCCCCCGTTACTAGGTTTTCTATCTCTAGCCAACATGCTAAGTTGGTTAAGTGTTTCCTAACCTAACCCCCACCAGTCCGTTTAGTTTAGCATGTTCCATTTTGATTAAGTCTTTAGTTCACTTAATCCTAACAATCCTGACTCAGCCTTAATTGTCTTATTAAGGCCCTGACCTCTCACATTAGACAGGTATTGTTGTGGCTGCCTGTTGCCGGTTGGTTCCGGGCAGTCTTACGCCACAACTCAGTCTAACCTCGGGTCCTTATTGGGCTCCATGTTTAACCTCCCACATTGGATAGGTATTGTTGTGACTACTGGACAGCCGGGCGGTTCCGGGCAGGTTTACATCACAACTCAATCCAACCTCGGGTTAAACACATCGTATGTTCTACATTTACATATTTTGTCTTTCTTCTTTATTTTCTTATATGTAAATATTTGCGGCCCATTATTAAGTTAATGGTGTAAAGGTTACACCAATCGTGGGCCCAACCCATACTGGAATTTGGGCCCTTCTATTTTATATTTTCATTCATTAGTAATTTTAACCCAACGTTATTTTCCCCCGTTTAACACGTCCGTTTATTATATATATGTTGGGCTTAGCCTTTTAAAGCCCAACTTAGCCATGCGAAAAGGGGAGGCTTAAAGCGTGATTACATACACAAAAAGGGGAAGGTGAGCGCATGAACTTGCAATATGACGTTGGAAATACAAAATAGAAACTGGTGTACTTGCATAGTGGTAACATATACTTTGGTCATAAAACATAAGCGACATGAATCAAGGCATGTAAACTTGTAGTTAAGTTAAGAATATCACTACGACACATATAGGCTTAACTACAACATAAACCTATATTTTTATTCAGGCATAATGTCAAACATAAGCAAATCATGTTCATAAGACTACTACATGTTTACAAAGGTGCCTGCTTTTGTGACTAATACAAAAGTATAGTTAAATTTGTTCACATAACCATGGCATAAATATTTCTAACATGAAATCATGATTTTTACTTTAGTCATGTAAACTTGCAAAAAGGGATTTTGAATCTAACCTAGCTATGTACCACATATGTCATCATATGATTCTTGTAAACAATATCGACTTAATTATGCAAAATATCAATCATAGCCTAGTCATATTCATAAGTTTGCAAATAGGTTTTCTAATACAAAAGCATGACTTAATACATAGATCATGGTGCCAAAATTTCAACATAGTTTTCATATGAACTATAACAACCAAACTTGTTCCAATTACTTACAAAATGATTTATGCACAAAAAAATATACATCATGATGGCATAGTAGCAAAACCCCAAACTTGCATGAATTTCAATTAATCAACTACATACATGTAGCTTCAACATGGATTACATAATTTGCGAATATTCCAAACGTATACTTGCATAGAACTACCGCATGTAGTTCTTTATAATGAATAACATAATTCGAGAATATCCAAACGTATACAATATTTCAAATCGATAAGGATCATAGTAACGCACAAATTATGAATTATTTATCACCACAACCAAGTATACAAATCAACACAATTATTTGTTTATACAAAAGTAATACTCTACTTACAATGGTGTGGCAAATTCTCTAATTTAGGGATTTGAAGATGCGGTTTGATTTGATTGAGTTGCTTTATGCTTTAGAATTTGCCTCCTAATCCTCTCTCCAATTGGTGGCTACCCCTAGTCGTTTCTCAGCAACATGGCGGCTTTGTTCTTATTTTTGAATGAATAGATTAGGGTTTAGTCTAGGGTCCTTTTTATAGGGGTAATGAACTAATTAGGGCCATTGATGTTGCTTGGATTGATCGTAGCCATTCATCCTAAGGAGAGACCAATTAGAGCTTGCCACCTAGCCCTAATGACAAAGCAGACCACAGAAAATCGACCAACATAAAATAGGCCAGCCAGGTTGGACTGGGTTCGACCTGGCTCTGGACCAGGTCGACATGCCTGTCGACAGCCCTGTCGACCTGGTTAGGCCAGGTCGACAGCCCAGTCGACCCGGGTGCGTTAGGCGGGTGTTTTTCCGCCCTGGCCCATTGGGCCCCATTTTGGAATTTTAAACTGTTTTATTCTGTTTGAATTTTAAACTTAATTCAGAAACTTCCGAAGGCCATATCTTCTTCATACGGACTCCGTTTTTCGAAAACTCGGACTCTATTTCGCGTATTTTTCCGAGACGAACGCAATGGCGTATCCCGTTTCCCTTAGTTCTTTGATGTGAAGTTAATTATACTTTAAATTGTGAATTTCACAGTTATAGAATTCGCGGGGTGTTACAGATATTTTTCTTAAAGTGAAAAGAAATGTATTCCCGATTTTGGACAGGGAATGTTTTATAAAAATGTTTTATAAAACAGAAAGTATTTCGAGGCCTAAAACCCGATGATTTCTAAAATGATTTAGAAATGTATTATATGTTACTTTGTGGTTCATCGCATATTCGATTATTTGTTATTGATGATGTATCTGTTTGGTGGCAGAGAATTTATTCTCTTGCTTAACACCCTTCTTTGAGACGTACGAGCTCAAAGGTTATGTGATTAATAGTGACTGATCATATGCGTGAATTACTGATGTGAAGTACTATATTTTGAAAGTACTTGTGATTATTACATTGTGAAATAATTTTCCCTACTTCGGGATATGAAATGATTTAGTATGTGGCTAAAGAGTCGGGTAACCCTGAGACTTAAAGTATGGGAGAGAGGGCGGTGTATGCTCTCCATGTGTGGGAGGTGCATCGTCGGTGTAGCCTGCTCCTATGTAGGGCAGGTGCACATTTATATATCGAGTTGCGAGGTGCGTACCCTTTGCCTTGTCGATGGGGAGCACGATATTTGGTTGCATACTTGTTTGTATGCATTGTTATGTTTTGGAATTCATATTTCTAGACGTTTTGGTTTGAGATCCCGAAGTGAAATCTACTTTGATATAGAAAGTTAGATATGTATTTCAAACGATTTGAAATAAGAAATCGAGAATTTAATCCAAAGGAATAATTTCTGTAAATTGAATTGGATTTGGAAAATCTAAGTGTAGTGATTAATCTAAATGGGTAGATTGGGATATTGCATGTTGATTGATGCATAGTAGATCCATATATCTATATTGATTATTGTTTATACACTGGTATTCATGGGGGTAAACCCGTTCCGCGTTAGCGGCGTGGTCCCGTGATATGCCACATTAGTAAATAAGTTAATTATAACCGTTAGAGTTTCTCACACCAGTCCCATGACTGACCTGTAGTTTTCTTTTCCCTTGCGAACTCGGGTGCCCCTATTATCCACACGGGCAGTCGAGTAGTTTTATTTTGCAGATGTATTGAGCATGATTTTGGATTGAAGCTTTAAGCTGTGTCCAGACATTTACAGTCTTCTGCTGTGTAGTTTATATTTCCACTGTGCATTGTATTACATTTATGTAAATTTATCTTCCGCTGTGTATTATTTTCGAGATACTCTGATATTTTGTACTCTGATGTAACATTGTTATGATGTATATAGAAGTCTTTTGTTGTTTGTTCTGATGTGTTGTATACCCAGAGTTAGCGTATGCGGGAATCGAACGGTCTTGGCCGGTTTAGCGATCGATCAGGTCCGGGCGAAATCCGTGTCGTTACATATGGTATCGGAGCTTTGGTTAACTCAAATCTTTGGGCTACAACTCGTTAGAACTGAACAAAAGAATCATCAGATGTAGGATTAGTAATGTCCTATAAAAGAATCCTCATTAGAGATAGAATCAGTAGCATTCTAGGATGAGTGACTCGTTAGAGATGGGGTTAGAAATGCCCTAGAATGAGTCGAGAGTTATTTGTTTATAAATAACGTATTTGAGATTATATATATAATCTGGTTTTAGAAAATATGATTTTTAATATATAAAATTATATATTTGAAAATATAATCAATTAATTGATTGTTGGATGTGTTGTGGGATTATTAGTTCAACTAATCAGAATATTGAATTGATAATGCCAATAAGAGAATGTAAGGTGAATTAGCCAATTTGAATCAAATATCGAACTGAATTGAAAATTTGTTTGAATTGCATGCATATACATGTGCTTACATTGAACAGGTCATAGCAAGGAGGCTAGAGTAGAAGAATAAAATTTGTTTGCCCGACAATTAGGTACATGTTTACCATAATTTACTGTTTTGTTTGGGTGATGATGATTTTATGAGCCGATTGGCTAGCTGCTTGGCTTTTTCTTTTTCTTTTTGAGATCAGAGGGCTTGTATGGCAATTTCGGGATTTTCCCGGTGCTCCCGGTGTAGGGGAGGTTATGGCGAAATTTTTCGAAAATTCCGGGTGTTAGCCAAATTTTTGAAGAATTTGAAAATTCTCAAAAACTGAAAAGTTGGAGAATGGAAGCCAGATTGAACGTAGAGTTGATTAATAAAACCACTTTCGACTTTGTTCCTTTTCGCAGACGAAAAGTTTTAAGTGGGGGAGATTGTAACGACCCGGAAAATCTGAACCAATTTAAAAATTTTAAATTTGGCTATTTTAGTGGATTTTAAATATTTAACATAAATATTTTAAATAATAGCGACGAAAAGTAAGTTTGAATCGTTGTTTGAAAAGGAAAATAATTAATTTGAATTATAAACAAGGCCTGAAATGGCGCGGTAGTTTCAAATTTTCATTTCAAAATTTGACTAACTGTACCAGGTGCAAAACAAAATTGATTCGAGTGAAAACAAAAATATTTAAATCTGTTAGTGAATGCCTTTCTAACAAATCTGAAAAATCGAAGTTTCATAGCGGGAAGCAAAAGTTATGGCCAAATGAATTTTCAGAAAGGTCGCTATGGAATTTATATAGCCCGTGAAATTGGCCATTTTGCATACGACCTCAGAAATCGACGAAACCACTTTTGTTGGGTCTGGGATATGAAGTTATTGCTAGGTTTCAAATTTCATAATTTTTGAAGATAGTATGTGAGCGTGGCAAAGGAAAACGTGTTTTGGTCAATTAAAGTTAAATTGGATCGACCAGAAATGGGCCTTTTTGCAAACGGTCTCAGAATTCGACGAAACTAGTTTTGTTGGGACCGTATCGTCAAAACATAGCTGGATTTATTTTTTGGGAATTTTTAGAATAATTATATGGTCCCGGCAAATTGAAATGTACGTTCAAATTAAATATTGAATGTTTTATATTTTAATTTGAAGATAAACTGACTCAAACAGTCGAATCGGCCTGCAGGACATATCCCATTGTGTTCGGAATGGGGGTAATTAGCTGGGGGCGACATTCGTTGGGTTTGATTTAGATTTCATATAGATAAACATGTAACTATTGGATTCAAAAGAATTTAAAATAATAATTAAATATATATAAATAACCCTATTTTCCCAAACCCTAATCACATTTATCTGCCGCCGCTTCATTCGTTTAACGACCGATATCGCTCAAAATTTCAATTCCAAATCGCGACAAAAATAGATGGAATTAAATCGAGAGTGGAAGGGGAAAATCCTAGCTCTAAGTAAGGGCTTTAAATCTAGAGTGGTATGATCGAAAATGGTGGAGCGTGGCCTTCGATTTGGGGCCGAGTAGGGCTGTCGTTCACCGTGGTTTTCCAGTACCATAGGAGGTGCGAGCTGGCTGTCCTCCTGGCCGTAGGTGGGACGAGTGGCGGTGCTCTACGTGGCATCGACGGATGAGGTCCTGGCGCCTCGTACGGAGTGCGATGGTGAAGGGTTTGCAACAGCTGATGGGTTCTTCGGTCCAGTGGAATAAACGATGGTAGGGATGGATTAGGTGAAAAGTAATTAGCCCTTAATTATTTTAATTAAATTTATTTAGGAAATTAATCTTTGCCATACCGTAACTTATGCAAACAGTGACGAAATCAGATGATTCAAATTGCGTTGGATTCGCATCAGCGAACACTACATTCGAGAACTGACAAGAGTCGAAACAGAGAGCGTTAAAATTTGAGGCAAATTCAAATATGAATAGAGCGGAAATTCCGAAATTAAAACCAATCAATGTGAGAATTCTCTCACTTTAAATTTTCTATTCAGTTATTTATTTCATAACTGCATATATGAACTGTTCCCCGTCGTCCACTGACCATGGACGACTTGTTTGATTGTATTCTGTGTGAAAACTGATCGTGATGTGTAATATCGAATAAATATGAAATGTGAATTGTATATATTGAAAGTGAATTGTATATATTGAAAGTGAAAATATCGTATATATTGAAAGTGAAAATATCGTATATATTGAAAGTGAAAATATCGTATACATTGAAAGTGAAAATATCGTATACATTGAAAGTGAAAATATCGTATATATTGAAAGTGAAAATATCGTATATATTGAAAGTGAAAATATCGTATATATTGAATGTGAAAATATCGTATATATTGAAAGTGAAAATATCGTATATATTGAAAGTGAAAATATCGTATATATTGAAAGTGAAAATATCGTATATATATATGAAACGAAAACGATGTATATGAAATATTCGAATTGAACTGAATAGAAAATGAATTCGAATTGAATTAAATAGAAAATGAATTCGAATTGAACTAAATAGAAAATGAATTCGAATTGAACTGAATAGAAACTGAATTTGAATTGAACTGAATAGAAAATGAATTCGAATTGAATTGAGTAGAAAATGAATTCGAATTGAATTGAATAGAAAATGAAGTCGAATTGAAATGAATTTGAAATTTTAATTGAATTGAAATGAATTTAAAACGAATTTATAAGGAAAAATTCAATTTGGATTTGAATTTGAAATGAAAGTTGAAATTGTTTTTGAAACGAATTTAAAACGATTTACAAAATTCGTTTTAAATAGAAATCAACGAAATATATATTATATATATAATATAATGGCCTGAATAGAACGCGCCGCGCCGTGGAAGTTCGCGAATTTCGACCATTGACTTCGAACGAACATTACGGGAGATCCGACCGTCGGATTCTCCTGAAACCAGAACCGTTGGGTTCGTATCGAAAAGAGCCTTCCAACAAAAATGAGAAATTTGAAATCTAACGGTTGGATTTGGAATTATGTCCAAATCAAATTTGGAAAAGGTCGTTGTAAGTGCAGTTCGATTGCCTTTGATGGAAATCGACTGTACGGGCCCTGATAAAATTATTAAAAATATCAATAATTAGTGTAAAATCATAAGAAATGATTTGGTAAGAATTAGGATGAAAAATCCCATATTTGAAAAGATAAAAATAGATTTTTATCGAAATGAATTAGTTTTGAACTAGAATTACAATTCTATTTATTTTTAAAATAAATAAGGTGAATTTGAAATGGTTCTGAAAATAACCAGAATTTCCAATATATGAATTGGAATGGATTTGAATTGAAATTATCTTTGTATATTTTCGATATTGGATTCCGTGATTATACAGAGATCGTGATGGGAATTTGGAAGATATCGATATTGTTATTCCCGATATGATATCTGCTGGTTTCAGGATTTGATGTTGAATATAAGTCGATACTATCTCTATTCAAAACCTTATATTTAATGTCAAATTTGATTGATTGATTGTTTGAATTGTGCTCGACTAGTTTATGAGCAAAATATGCATTTACATTTAGAATTGGGTTGGGTTGAAAATATCTGTGTGCTAACGCCTTGTGAAACACTTCACGATTTGACGATAAGGTGTTTAGCGATGTTGTGTTCATTTCAAATTTAATGAATGATTGTGAAATGGTATTTTTCTTAAAGTGAAAAGAAATGTATTCCCGATTTTGGACAGGGAATGTTTTATAAAAATGTTTTATAAAACAGAAAGGATTTCGAGGCCTAAAACCCGATGATTTCTAAAATGATTTAGAAATGTATTATATGTTACATTGTGGTTCATCGCATATTCGATTATTTGCTATTGATGATGTATCTGTTTGGTGGCAGAAAATTTATTCTCTTGCTTAACACCCTTCTTTGAGACGTACGAGCTCAAAGGTTATGTGATTAATAGTGACTGATCATATGCGTGAATTACTGATGTGAAGTACTATATTTCGAAAGTACTTGTGATTATTACGTTGTGAAATGATTTCCCCTACTTCGGGATATGAAATGATTTAGTATGTGGCTAAAGAGTCGGGTAACCCTGAGACTAAAAGTATGGGTGAGAGGGCGGTGTATGCTCTCCATGTGTGGGAGGTGCATCGTCGGTGTAGCCTGCTCCTATGTAGGGCATGTGCACATTTATATATCGAGTTGCGAGGTGCGTACCCTTTGCCTTGTCGATAGGGAGCACGATATTTGGTTGCATACTTGTTTGTATGCATTGTTATGCTTTGGAATTCATATTTCCAGACGTTTTGGTTTGAGATCCCGAAGTGAAATCTACTTTGATATAGAAAGTTAGATATGTATTTCAAACGATTTGAAATAAGAAATCGGGAATATAATCCAAAGGAATAATTTCTGTAAATTGAATTGGATTTGGAAAATCTAAGTGTAGTGATTAATCTAAATGGGTAGATTGGAATATTGCATGTTGATTGATGCATAGTAAATCCATATATCTATATTGATTATTGTTTATACACTGGTATTCATGGGGGTAAACCCATTCCGCGTTAGCGGCGTGGTCCCGTGATATGCCACATTAGTAAATAAGTTAATTATAACTGTTAGAGTTTCTCACACCAGTCCCATGACTGACCTGTAGTTTGCTTTTTCCTTGCGAACTCAGGTGCCCCTATTTTCCACACGGGCAGTCGAGTAGTTTTATTTTGCGGATGTATTGAGCATGATTCTGGATTGAAGCTTTAAGCTGTGTCCAGACATTTACAGTCTTCCGCTGTGTAGTTTATATTTCCGCTGTGCATTGTATTACATTTATGTAAATTTATCTTCCGCTGTGTATTATTTTCGAGATACTCTGATATTCTGTACTCTGATGTAACATTGTTATGATGTTTATAGAAGTCTTCTGTTGTTTGTTCTGATGTGTTGTATACCCAGAGTTAGCGTATGCGGGAATCGAACGGTCTTGGTCGGTTTAGCGATCGATCAGGTCCGTGCGAAATCCGTGTCGTTACACAAGTAATTTATTTACATTACTTAATTTACTGTGGCTTACTTACAACAATGTTCTCAAAAATAGGTCATTTAGGGAAATACATCACTTTTCCTTCACATCACACTAACTCAGTACATTACATCCCTTCCTTTCTTATTTTATGAGTTAGTCATCTAATTACCATCATTTCCATTTATTCATATCTTGTTATATATACATATATGCACTAGACCTCTCACATTAAGCCTACACTTGTGGACGCTGGGTATATATATGCACTAGACCTCCCGCATTAAGCCAACACTTGTGGACGCTGGGTATATATATGCACTCGACCTCTCACATTAAGCCTACACTTGGGGACGCTGGATTTGCTAAGCGGGTCCGGGCAGAATTCTTCCACAAGTAAACTTAACATCGTGTCTTAGTACCAGTGCATGTTTTAGTTATGCACTTAGACCCCCTCACATTAGATTTACCACTAGTGAATGCTGGATATGTCGGGCGGTTACGGGCAGACTTCTATCACAAGTGCAATCTAACCTCGTGTCTAAGAGCGTTACAGTGTTAAATTACAGTGAATCTAGGCATGTTCGTTCTTTAACAATTATTCCTACCATGTAAATTTTTAGGCATATTGTCCTTTTTACTGTAACCTAGTTTATAGTAATCTAATTTACATGTAGTCCAATTAAGCCTATATTTTGTCGCATGTCCTTTTTAACATATGTTCAATTCTATTTTGACATGTAAACATTCAATCGAGTAATTATTCAAACCCAACAAGTTAAACATGTCGTTTACTCAATAATATGCCACAAGTGAACCATATAATTATAACAACTGTAGTCATTGGCCATATTCTAACAAGTTTGTTCAACATGTAATCATTCCAACACTTTAACTGATTCAAGTATGAATTATTCATATTAGCATCTCAACTTGTTATAATAATAATTAATAATTAATATGGCAATTTCATAATTACTAAAAAAAAGGGAATGCTAAACGATAACATATTATTATCTGAAGGCTATAGCTTAAACCCACTCACCATGTACGCTTTCCCAGTTCTGTATCTGATCCAGTTTTAGCATCCATGGTTTTTCCTCTTAGTCGAATTCACAAACTAACGACCATGAATTTATTATTTTCATTAAAAGAGAAGGGAAAGAAAGAGGAAGAATTTGAATAGATTGGATCTAAAAGTTTACCTTACTTTGATTGGATCTAAGAAATAGAAGAATAATTGTAGAGGTCAAATTATAGATCTCTGAATCAGTATAACTCTTGATTGTTGAAGAAGAAAAAGGATAGATCAAACTACATTGGAGCAGCACCTTGTCGTTGCCATTGAATTAGAAGAATAAAACATTGGGTCTAGGTTCCTATTTATAACCTAGAATCAACGAATTTGGTCAAGAAAGGCGTCCACGTTTAGAAAAATGTATTATGCCCTCGATCTGACAGGGGGGTTGACACCCTTGGGCGGTGTCCCCTTCCCAAAATTCGATTTTTGAACCGATTTATGAATTCTGAACCTATTTTTGAACTTCTAATCCTAATATATATATATATATATTCTCTCTAGGAGTATACAAAATTCAAACATTAATAACTTCTTCATAAGATGTCCGTTTTATGCAAACCAGGTGTCAATCTTGACTAGAATTTCGAGGCCGACGCAATGGCGCAGTCCATTTTACTTAGTTCTGAATATTTAATTAAGTTATTCCTATTTTGTTATCTTGAGTTAAAAAATGCAGGGTGTTACAATCGTGGTGTCATATGACATGAGGGGAGCACGCAACCATCTGATTATTCTGCGTGTTCTGCTTGTATTTCTGCTGATATTCTATTGGCTCCGAAGGACTAGAAGGGGAAACATGCGAATTTCTGGGACCTGGAGGGTAGCATTGGTAGTCCTCAGTGAAGTGGCAGTGTTTAAGATATGCTCTTAGAGGTTGGGTCTGCGCGTTGCTACCAGGTGAATATACCTTGAGTACCACGATAGTGGGCAGTCAAAGGCTGTAGGGTGGCTTAGGTGATTCGACGAATCTGGTGCCTTGTGATTAGACGGGTAACGACCATCTTATTTGTTTTCCTTAGGCGGGTCTAACCATCTGATTGATAGTAATCATTGGGTACCGGTCATCGATAGTTAGCGTGATGCGTGATGCAAAATGACGGAGAGCTAAACCAATAGATCATCGACCTCTTACTATTAAGTCATTGGGTGATTGACATGCTAATAAGGATTTATTGTTTGTTGTTTTTCTGGGCCACACACTAGCTCTCAATTCTAATTGTCTTTCACTAGTTGAGGGATAGGTCAGGTGAGACCATAGCCACTGTGAAAATGTAGACCATAGCATCTGTGTATACCGATATTTGAAAAGGCCCCCGACCGAGTTTCGTGGATCTGTTATAGCCCTGTTACGGAACTCGATGCATAGTAGATAATACGTGCGGATACATGCATACCATTTCGAGGTTTAAGCATCGAGTACAATTAAGAATACATATGTAAGAAAGTCTAGATACATGAATGTCTGCACAAGGTGGTGTATCATAGACTCTAAGGCATTACTGTGTGATGGAATCTAATTCGATCGAACGGTTCGAAGGTGGAAGTTCCTACACTTACGTAGCATTGCAGTGGCAGTTTTAGGCGGAACATAACGTTTTTATACAGAGATCCATATGTTATTCCGACTGAGGATGAGGGACGGCGTAAATTTCTATGGCGTTACGGCGGAGGCCGTGAAAGTGGGGCACCATGGGGTGTAACTTAATATTGGGGGTTGCTACATGTATACTGTAACGACCCGCATTCTACGCACCGGAGGATCATAGAATATTTATTTCATTTTCATACGAGGTCGTATAGTGGTGTAACTTTGGGGAACAACTATTGGGGTCATTTCCCATGTTCACGATTTTTACCAATTTTTTAAATGACCGTTTTGCCCCTAGCAAATCTTATTTCGTCTATAACTTTTGATTGGAAAGGTGTTTTGACCTGAAACCAATTCCATTGGAACCGGATGATGGTTTATCTTTCCGTAGAGTGGTCACATTGATCAAACGGACTTGTCATTTGGGAGATATGGCTGAAACAAGGTTTAGAAGGTGAAAAACAACTTAACCGGGCCTAATTAAAGTGATTAGCAGCTGGGCCCATTAGGTATTTCGGGATTAGGGTTGCATAAGGGCTGATAGGGGATAGAGAAACCCTCCTTTGTCATTTTCCAGCCACCACAAACTTTCCCTTCAACCCTAACAATGGCTTCCACCTTCTAAATCTCTTCTAAACAACTCCTACTCGCTTTCTAATCAATGATTAAGCTAAGCTACATCAAATCAATACAAATCAACACCAAATTAGAGTTGGAGCTGCTATGTTGCCTAGGAATTCGACCCAAAATAGCAGTAAAGTTCAAATCTATAATTCATTTGTGGCTAAGGTGAGTGTTTTGCATTGTTTTTCACTAATTATGGCTAATTAGGGGTGATTAGTGTTAATTAGCGAAATTATGCACGTTAAAATTCTGGAAAAATATGTAAAAATTCTTAACTATTATTTTAGGGCTCTGATAAAAATTTGGGTTAATTTGGACTTGATTTGCTAATCGTATGGTTAAATCGTGATTAAGTAGATTAAGGGGAAAACATGGGTTTTGGGTATGTTTGATCTAAAATAACCTACGTACTTGATGTTTTGGCCTTGTTGATTGATACTACATGTTACTTTGACTGTTTGGAATGATAAGTAATCTTATAGGAAAGTTAGAATGGTTGAAAAAGTCGTCGTATGGCAAATATGGATGATAAATGCTCATTGGAAAATGTGTAGGGTTTTGGATTGGATCGGATTATGGGGCTCGAATCGAACCGGGTAAAAAAATTCGAGCCAGACCAGAGCTTGGCATAAGAGACTTGGTAAGAAGAAGGCCATTTGCATAGGGTTGGAGTTGGGCTCGGATCGGAAACGAGAGCGAAGGGGATCGGATCGAAAATGGTGAGTACGACCCGAACTAGGTCATGATTGCAAGCACCGAACCGAACCGGATGAGGACACCCGAACCAAACGGAAGCTGGAGCATGAAAAGGAGGGCCGAACTGAACCGATGTGACATGGAGGACCCCATATATCGAATCAAACCGGATGATCGAACCGAATCGAACGTATATTCTTACTCTTACGGGATGTCTCTTCTGAAGACCAACTCCAATTCGACCGAAACCCGAGATGAAAAGGAAGTCCAAATAGAAGGTTATTACTTAGGATCCAAATGGGGATCAAAGAGTTAATGTCATGAGTTGAGCTTTGCTGCGGTATGTGTACAAAGGGATTACCAATGTCTATAGCTTTGACTCACCACTGAGAGACGGATATTGGCTATGGATTAGTGCAGTGGAGTTCTCATGACTCCATGGGGCAAAGTGATCGTAGCAGGGCTATGAGCCAGTGCAGTGGAGTTGTTCTACCTCCATGGGGCAGAGTGGACATAGCAAGGTATTAGTGGTTACAGAGATCAGTGCAGTGGAGTCGTCATGACTCCATGGGGCAGAGTGATCGTAGCAAAAAACTGGGTAATCAAAGTGGTAAATATCGTATACTATACGCACTGAGTGAGAGATGTGAGGATGATTGCTATGTTTGATATTTCCTATCACCACGACACGCGCACCCCATCCCCATTATTTTCATACTATATGTTACTGTCACCTTAGAGTATTGTACATCATATTGTGCAGACTATATGGTTGCACGTCTAGGTTCAGGTATACATGTTATTGTTCTGTTTTTGTTGCTTATCGCTCATACTAGACTTTTGTCTGACCCAGAGTTTTATATCTCTTCTTATTACTCTAGGTGCTCCAAAACGAGCAGACTAGAGACAAGTTAGCTGGTTATGCACGAGTAGCTGTCCGAAGACTAGTAGGAGGCTTACACGTATTACTCCCATATATTCTCCCTGTGTTATTGCTAGTCACTACTTTGGGCATTAGTAGTGTACCTTCCTATTTTGCTTAAGAGACAGTTTTAAAAGTTGTAATAAAGATGGTTTGGATCATAAGCTGTATTTTGAATTTTCCGCTGCTATGATGATTTAGTTTCCTGCTTATGCGTTGTCTCGCCTATTTTATGTCAAGTTATGTTGTTATTATATTTTGTTCCATGTGATGTGAGATATACAACAGGTTCTTTGATGATTCATCGTCTCCTTCCCATTTCCTTTCTTTTGACGACCGTCCCGTGCTAGTTGGATGTCGATACAGTGCGTTTCATTGGAAATGCTGGCTGGTGCGGGGCAGACCGTCACACATGGTAACAGAGCTCTACATTGCGTAATTAACCTACGGAAAGACATCAGGGAGAGATATTATACATATATAAGAGCACGTATTTGTGATATTTTGGTTTTCAAAAGCTACATATATATACTATTAGTATATTTAAGGATGAAGTCGCACTGCACTGGCACCACTATGGAGATGGTTAATCGTTTTCTCTTTATAGATTGGACGATGAGCCGATATACGAGGTGTACGGGTTCAGGGGCCAATAAAAGGAATGCTCCTAATATGAGGACGATGTCCACTATCTTCATGAGAGAGATGTTTAGGGATGTTCACAGAGCAGTTCCTAATGCTACTAACGGTGGTGGTGCAGCGGTGCAGGCGCTTAGGGCCAATTTCGCCAAGCTTAACAAGGATTATACTAGTCTTGGTGGGAAGCCGTTCCATAGAGCGGATTCGGCTATGGATGTTCATGATTGGCTGGATAGCTATGAGCGCATCTTCGAGGATTTGAGAATTGATGATGCAATGAAGAGAAAGCTAGTATCGCGTCAGCTTCAGGGACGGGCTATGAATTGGTGGAACGCTAGTAAGGCAGCTACCCCAGAGGATTAAGTTACATGGAATCAGTTTAAGACCTGATTCAGTGACAAGTTATTCTAGCTGCTTAGAAATCAGAATTGTTTAGGAAATTTTTGGAACTTAAGAAAAATGGTAGGGCAGTCTCGGATTATATTACTGAGTTCAATACTTTATCAAATTATGGATTATCCCTTATTGACACTAACGAGAAGAAGAACGAGAAGTTCATAACTGGTTCAGATGGTACTTAGGGGAAAGATTTATAAACCACATCAATTAGACGTTTGAATCCATTGTGGGAAAGGCATTGAGATCAGAGAGACTTTACCCTAAGCTAAAGACTGAGGTTGTTGTCACATCTGCAGGGGAGCCAAAGCCGTAGGCAACCGGTAGAGGCAAGAATAATTCTCAGTATAAGAGGAAGTAGAACCAAGCTAAGGATGGTCAGAAAAAGAATAAGAAAGAAGTTGAGTGTTATAGCTGTGGCAAGAAGGGCCACTATGCCAAAGATTATCGACAAAGCCAGTGGACATGAAGTGCATTAATTGCGGCCAAATGGGACATCACAAGGATAAATATCCAAAATCCCCTAAAGAGAAGTAGATTGTGAAAGCATATGCTATCAACACTGTTCCTTCTTCGTCGAATGCTCCAACTGCAGTGGAGAAGGGAAAGAATATTGTCATTCAAGGTATGCTTTTTGTTTATGATGTTCTTGTTCGAATACTGTTTGATACCGGGGCTACCTATTCCTTCATATCTAGTGACCACGTAGATAGGTTGGGATTGGTACCCGAGATAGTCGATAGACCTTTAGTTGGGACGAACCTGATCTGTGGTTCAACTAGCCTTAGTATGATTTTTCGTAATTTGGTCTTATCGAGTCATGGATGTATGTCTGCTTGTGATTGCTTTATTTTGTGCTTTACTCTGTTTGGCACTATTTTGTTAGTCGATTGGCTCCAAAGATACAGCGTGATGGTAGAATGTGAGGGGTTTTCGGTAACCGCTAGGGTGGATAATGGGCGGAGGGTAGTGTTTGGTGGCCTACCTAGTGATGAGGTATTGGCTATTTTTCTAAATTCCCTCGACATTCCGCAGGACGAGTTATCAGGGGTTCCCATTGCTGGCCAGTATCCGGATATCTTCGAGGAAGTGACCGGACTTCCTCTACACCAAGAGATTGAGTTCTGTATTGATTTAGTGAAAGATGCCACACCTATAGTGATGTCACTTTATTATTTGGCACCAAGGGAGCAGCGAGAGCTCGGGGTGCAAGTAAGCGATCTTTTGAAGAAGGGATTTATCCAAAGAAGTGTCTCCAACTGGGGAGCACCAGTTGTATTTGCCACTAATGCAGATGATTCCCTTCGTTTATGTGTGTACTATCGCGAGTTGAATATAGTGACTAGGAAGAATAAGTATCCTCTTCCACGGATAGATGATTTGTTTAATCAACTGGAAGGAGCAAGTGTTCTCCCAGTTGGACCTCGCGATAAGATTTCATCAGCTCTGAGTGGAAGCTCAGAGTGTTCCCAAAATGACATTCTGGACGCCGGATTCGATGAGTGGTTGGTCATGCCATTCGGGTTGACCAATGCACCAGCATATTTCGTGGATCTGATGAATAGAGTTTTCAGAGATTAATTGAATAAGTTTGTTCTTGTGTTCTTGGACGACATCTTGGTTTACTCAAGGAAAAGGAAGAAGACCAGGAACATTCGAGGACAGTGATGAAGGTGTTTAGGAAACACCAACTGAAAGTGAAATTTTCTAAGTGTCACTTTTGGAAGAGGGAAGTGAGATTCTTGGGCCATGTTGTTTCAGAGAATGGTATTGTCGTGGACCCTGCGAAAGTGGATACGGTACAGGATTGGTCTACGCCTAAGAATGCAATAGACGTAAGAAGTTTCTTGAGATTAGCTGAATATTATCGTAAGTTTATCCAAGACTTCTCTAAGATAGTGGCACTGTTAACTCAGTTGACCAAGAATAATCAAGCTTTCGTCTATGACTGAAGATGTGAAAATGCGTTCAAGAGTCTAAAGGAAAAGTTGACGCGTGCTCCAGTGTTAGTCATTCCTAAAGGGAATGAAGAGATGACAATATACACGGATGCATATGGTACCGGGCTAGGTGCTGTATTGATGAAAGGAGGTAGGTTTATAGCTTATGCTAGTCGGCAACTGAAACCGCATGAGAAAATATATCCAACCCATGATTTGGAGTTAGCAGCGATCGTGTTCGCATTGAAGATGTGGAGACACTATCTCATGGGAGAAAGATTCGAGTTGTTTACCGATCATAAGTCGTTAAAGTATCTTTTCTCCCAGAAGGATCTAAATCTCCGATAGCAAAGATGATTAGAACTCTTGGCGTCATATGATTTTGACATCGCATATACGCCAGGAAAGGGAAATGCAGTAGCTGATGCATTAAGTAGGAGACATGCCAGTTTAGGGGCTATGTTTCTTGAATGGAAGCAACTGGAGTATATCGCAGGATATGATTTTAGACCAAAGTGCAAATTAGATCCAGAGATGTTAGAAAGTTTGACGATCAGACCGACTTTGATTGAGCGGATTGGTTCCAGTCAGAGAGATGATCCTAATTTACTGGAACCATCTCCAAGTTAGAGATGGGTATCGACGAGGATATGAACAAGTATGGGTTTAATCGAGAAGGACGGCTTAGAAGGAGTGGGAGGCTTGTTGTGCCCAATGGCAATGGATTGAGAGATGAAGTGCTTAGAGAATGTCATCATTCAAAACTGACTATACATCCCAGTGGTAACAAAATGTATCGAGACATGAAGAAGACCTACTACTAGGAAGGGATGAAAAGAGATGTTGGGAAGTTTATATCCAAATGTATGAATTGCCTACTAGTTAAAGCCGAGCAAAAGAAGCCTAGTGGGTTGCTGCAACGATTGGAAATTCCAGAATGGAAATGGGAACAAGTCTCAACATATTTCATTGATGGGTTTCCAAGGACAAGATTGGGCCATGATAGCATTTGGTTGATTGTGGACCGATTGACCAAGAGTGCAAGGCTTATACCCATTAAATCGAATAGAACAATAGCTAAGTTAGTATAATTGCATGTGAAGTGGGTAGTGAGATTTCATGGAGTACCCAAAGGCATTGTGAGTGACCGAGATTCGTTATTTACTAGTGGATTTTGGAAGAGCTTATAAGAGGCTTTATGGTCAGAATTACATCTCAGTACCGCATAACATCCTCAAACCAACGGTTAAGCAGAGAGGGTGAATCGAGTATTAGAAGATCTCTTGAGTGCTTGCGTATTAGATTTTGAAGGGTCATGGGATGACCATTTGCATCCAGTTGAATTTACATATAATAACAGTTATCAGTCCAGTATTGGTATGGCTACATTTGGAGCTTTATACGGAAGACCGTGCAACTCACCATCATGTTGGTTAGAAACCGGTTAGAACTTTGTGCTTGGACCGGATGTGATAAGAGAAACCTCAAATAAGATCAAGGTTATTCAATAGAGAATGAAGGCTGCCCAAGATAGGCAGAAGAGTTATGCTGATAAGAGACGAAGAGAATTGAAATTCTCCGTTGGCTACTTGGTGTTTCTCAAGATTTCTCCATTAAAGAGCGTGATTCGATTTGGTAGGAGAGGCAAGCTAGCACCAAGGTTTGTTGGTCCATTCCCGGTTCTCGAGCAAGTTGGGAATTTAGCATATAAAGTTGGATTACCTGAAAAGATGGCAGGAGTTCACAACGCATTTCATGTTTCCTAGTTAGGGAAGTTTGTGCACGACCCAGATATGACTATTTCATCGGATCAGTTGGATGACATCGAAGTAGAACCCGTGGAGGTTGGGAATTGCAGGCCAATGCGTATTGTCGAGTATGATACGAAGCAACTTCGAATGAAGGAGATGAAACTGGTCAAGGTTCAGTAGGGTGATAACGAGCTTGACTCTACTTGGGAAATAGAGGAGAGCATGAGGGAGTCGTACCCTGAAATCTTTGCCTGGTAAGATTTTGATTGCAATTTAGCTATTCCGCATGCTAGGATAGACTTGTTGTGTTATTATATATGTTTGATTGTTTGTGAATAGCTGATAGGCATGCGGGACCCATTGTATGATTTGGTTAAAGAATTTCGGGGGCGAAATTTCTTATGGGGGAGAGAATGTAATGACCTGCATTCTACGCTTCGGAGGATCGTAGAATATTTATTTCATTTTCAAATGAGGTCCTATAGCCATGTAACTTTTGGGAACGACTATTGGGGTCATTTCCCATGTTCACGATTTTTACCGATTTTTTTAATTGACCTTTTACCCCTGGCGAAACTTATTTTTCTATAACTTTTGATTAGAAAGGAGTTTTGACCTGAAACTACATCCATAGGATCCGGAAGATGGTTTACCTTTTCGTAGAGTGGTCAATTTGATCAAACGGACGTGTCGTTTGGGAGATATGGCTGAAACAAGGTTTATTAGGTAAAAATAGCTTAACCGCGCATAATTAGGGTGACTAGCAGCTAGGCCCATTAGGTATTTCGGGATTAAGGTTGCATAAGGGATGATAAGGGCTAGAGAAACCCTTCTTTGTCATTTTCCAGCCGCCACAAACTTTCTCTTCAACCCTAACAATGGATTCCACCTTTTAAATCTCTTCTAAACAACTCCTAATCGCTTTCTAATCAAGGATTAAGCTAAGCTACATAAATTCAAGGAAAATCAGCACCAAATCAGAGTTAATTAGATCAAAGTGGTGGATATCGTATACTTTACGCATTGAGTGGGACATGTGAGCATGATTGCTATGTTTGATGTTTGTTATCACGATGACATGCACACCCCCTCCCCATTATTTTCACACCATGTGTTAGTGTCACCTTAGAGTATTGTACATCCTGTTGTGCTAACTCTTTGGTTGAAGGTCCAGGTTCAGGTACGGTTATGTATACATGTTATTGTTCTATTTTTGCTGCTTATCGCTTATACCATACTTTTGTCTGACCCATAGTTTTATGTCTCTTCTTATTACCCTGGGTGCTCCTAAACGAGCAAACTAGAGACAGGTTAGCTGGTTATGCACGAGTAGCTGTCCGGAGACGAGTAGGACTTACACATATGACTCCCATATATTCTCCGTGCTATTGCTGGTCACTACTTTGGGCATTAGTAGTGTACATTCCTATTTTGCTTTAGAAACAATTTTAGAAGTTGTAATCAAGGTGGTTTGTGTCATAATATGTATTTTGAATTTTCAGCTGCTATGATGATTTAGTTTCCAACTTATGCACCGTCTCGCTTGCTTTATGTCAAGTTATGTTATTATTATATTTTGTTCCATGCACTGTGAGATATACTACAGGTTCTTTGATGATTCATCGTCTCCTTCCCTTTTCCTTTCTTTTGACGATCGTCCCATGCTGGTTAGACATCGGTACAGTGCGTTTCATTGGAAATGTTGGCTGGTGCGGGGCAGGCCGTCACATATACTGTATTAGGTTAATCTACTAGGGAGTAGATGGTTATGACGTGTGTATTAGGTTAATCTACTAGGGAGTAGATAGGTACGACGTGTGTGCAAGTCTTGAGTGTTGTTAGCCCAAGTAAGATAATAAATAAGAAAATGTAACTGAATGATATATGTAGGGTTATCCAAAATGTGTAATTTAGATGTAGTCACCAGAACTTGTGTTCTAACCCCCCCCCCCCCTCATAACATACCCGCAGGTCAGATTTGTGGGAGAGATATGGTAGCTTTGGATACTGGTTAGGCAATATTATTATGTGGGTAAGGCTATATTTGATTATATTATATTTTATTCCATTCCACTGTGAGATGTTTTCTAAGCTCTGATATGTTTATTATCTATGTCTTTTCTACAGGACACCAGACAAACCAACACGAGTGTCGATGGAATAGAATTTTGAAAAAAATCTAGTCTATTAGAATTTTGGTTGTTACATCTGGTATTAGATCTTAGGTTTAAGATTTCTCTATAAATAGTGAGTGAATGTATTTGTATTTTTTTAAATATAAGTTATATATATACCTAGATCCATATAGGAACCCACTAAATAGAAAGAGCATAGTACAATAAGAAATAAAATTTTCCAAGATAAGTTCAAAATGAAAATCTATAACAAAGAAAGTTTTCTTGTATGGGATGTGCTTGGATAGGAAAATAGGGAATCTTTATATAATAATTTCATAAAATCCTAGTACAATTGGAAAATGGCACATAAAAGAAAAACGGAAGATGTGAAGTTTTCCATTTTCCACCTGTTTTTAAGATAAGAAATCGAATTTAGAAAATTATATTTTTCTGAAATTCGAAAATCAAAGTTGCTTGGTAGAGCTTTGGATACAAAAATTGGACGAACTACACTCTTGCTCAGTAAGACTATGGGAAAATTTGGATGAAAAAGTATTTTGATTTTCAAATATTGCATTCATATAAAAATTGCTAGTATATTTAGGATGTGTGCATCATGTCTTCAAAGAGATTTTCAAGAAAGGTTTGCATTCATATAGGAGGTACCGCTCAGACATACATGTATTACTATGTTATACTACACTCTGCACAAATGCACAGATGTTTGCAGAAATAGGATGTATACTGTGTGAGGGATTACTGAATTTTACCCTTATCAAATTTCGGGGACGAAATTTCCTAAGGGTGGGAGAATGTAACACCCCAAAATTTAATACACTACAACCATACCAAAAGATAATAAATTGAGAATAACTTATTTAAATGTACATGATTAAGTGGAACCATTATCATCTTTTTGCGTTCATCTTGAAATTCTGGTTCAGACAGACCCCAAGTTTGCGTAAAACAGATAACGTATGAAGGAGCTATGGGCATTAGAAGTTTGTATACACATAAGGTCCATATATATAAACATATAAATAATAAAATATTCCAGAAGCAGAACAAGACAATGCGCGGGGAAATGACTCATTAGGGGTCGACCCAAGCAAGTAGGGTTGTTACATTAATGGTAAATTCACCATACCATACCATTACCGATAAATCGGTAAACAGCAACAAAATTAAAAGATATACTGATGCATTCGGTAAGGTAACGGTAATTTTACCGTTATGAGCGGTAAAGTACCTGGAAAAAACTATTTCCATGGTAACGATAAATTACCGGTAAACCAATATGTTTTATATTTTGGTCCGTTTGATTTGAATCTAACGCTGCAAGTTATTTAGAAAATTAGGTTTTGCTTTCTCCATTTAGCTTCCTATAACTGGCCGTTGCTTTTCGTTTCATCTGCAATTTTTAACTTATTTTACTTCCTCCAATGTCGATTAGGGTTTATGACTTCATTCGCCCAATTCAATTTAAAAATTTGCGGTCAGCTTGATTAATTTGGATTTAGGAACTTGGAGAAGAATTACACTCTGCAAATTGGTAAGATTTCCTGTCTGAATCTCAGATTGCGTTCATTTTTTTGATTTATCTTCCGATTTCTTCCAAAATTTTGGGCTGATGAACTACTAATTGTGAAGCGATGATGAATTACTCATTGATGCATGCTGCTTACCAAATTTTTTTGATGTCCTTGTTCTAAAAATAAGTGAAATATGTTGTTAGCAGATAGCATGATTTTCTCATTGATTCTACATCCCTAAGGTAAGACTTAGAATTAGATTTATGAGTGAACTACAAGGTCACTAGTAGATGATTCTACATCCTTAAAGTAACATCATTTTATTCTTTGAATGATTTTATTTGCTGAAAATCCATGACCATTTTTTATGGCATGGTCTCATCAAGTTCTGGGTAAACTTGTAAGTTGAATTGTTTATAATGAATTTAAGGCTGATATTTAGTGCATGAATCTTTAATTTGATTTTCTCTATATTACAATGATATGGTTGTTTGGTGTAGATATTGGCAATGATAGGGTGATGTAATTCTTTCCATGCAGATAGCAGCCTGCATTTTCTGCATAATCAGCATCTCAATTGTTTTCCTTTAGTCGAAAATAAAAGGAAATTTAGGTATAAATAGGGAAAAAATAGCTTTTTACAAAAATAAAAGTTGCAATCACCTACTACGTAGAGAAACACAAGTGTATACATGATCAAGTAATGATTATGAGTATTGCACTTTAACTTGAAACAAATATTCTATTTTCCACCAATCATAATTATGAGTAATAAGCCACAACAAACACCATGTTAAGACTGGTTTTTTGCTAATGAAATGATGAATGTGCTTTTTTTCAGTTGAATTGTTATGCCATGTAAACTATTAAACTGATTTTTATTTATGTGACCATGTATGTGCCGCTACTGTCACTTTGTTGTTTGTTAATTTATATTTGTCATTTTTTGTCTTTATTAATTTATTTAGTTAATATTTGTAAACTTGGACCTGCATGTTGAATTGCTGATGCTGCTGTCATTTTATGCACATCTCCAAAAATATAGCATGTTCATTTTTGTGTAGTACTTGCCATTTAACATTTGTATTCTACATGTACATAGGAAAAGTAGATTTTTATACTATTTTAGAAAACGGTAATTTACCGCTACCGGCAAAATGGTTACTGTTATATCGGTATATCAGTTGAACTTTTATCAATGTATTGGCAACGGTAGCAGTAAGCATTTTTGATTTACCGAAAAAACAGTACGGTAACTGTATTTGCATAACGGTAACCATTACCGTAAAAGCCATATAGGCAAGGGTTTTTCGACCTTAGGGTCGACTCACCCATTGGGGTCGACCTACCCCAGTTTTGGAAGATTCATTTGACGAATCTGGACTGTTTTTCAAACCATATCCGTTGCTGACTCAGCACTGCATGTGCAAGAACACCTACAAATAGTCTAGCAGAGCCTAGCCTAAATCACTTATTTTCTAATAGGCTGTCTACACTTCTTCCTCCTAAAATCTCTTCGGAAAATAGAATAATTAGTATTAGGAAATTCTGATTTAAGATCTGGAGTAAAATAATGTATATTTACAAAAAGGGTGTTCAGAATTCAGTTCGAATTGAGGTAAATTCTTGGATATGGTAAATTTAGATTTCTCTTCTTTCTTATTTTAGTTTAAGAATTGTGAATCCATAGTTATTTAGGTTCTAGATTCAGTTAGAAGAGCAATGGAATGCTAGGTCTGGACCATATTAATGAATTGGAAAGCTTTTAGGTGAGTGGATTTAAGTTATACCTTTTTGATGATGGTATATCTATCGTTTGACATTCCACGTTAATATGTATAATAAATCTGTTGAAATGTTTACCTGTTGTAATCCGTTGAAATGATAAATCTGCAGAATCGTAAACCTGTTCAAATGTTTAATATGCTTAAATAATTAACCTGCTGAAATCTGTTGACATTAAGTACTATGGAATATAACTGGAATTTTGGGGTTGTATGAACAGTAAATTTGTAGGTTTAATTTAAGATTAAGTGGAATCTGTTAAATCCATGGGGTTAAGTAAATCTGTTTAATCTATTGGGGCTATATGAACCCGTTAACCTATAATATTTAACCTATTTAATCTGTTATGGTTATATAAAAGCCCGTTTCCATTAATCACCTGTCTGAATTGGGAATTTCTATGAACAATATAATTATAAATCTACAATTAACATTTGTTAAGAATATTAATGTGCCAAAAAATTGTAAATAAAAATTACAGTAAAATTTAGAAGACTGAATATGCCTAAATTTATAGAAAATAGGAAAACTGTTACCGCACTTAGACACGAGGTTAAATTCAACTTATGGTAGAAGTCTGCCTGGAACTACCCGGCAAATCCAGAATCCACAAGTGGTTAATTTAATGTAAGGGATCCGGTGTGTAAACTTACATATAATGGTGCTAAGACACGAGGTTAAGTTTAACTTATGGTAGAAGTCTACCCGGATCCGCCAGGCAAATCCAACATACACAAATGGTCGACTTAATGTGAGGGATCTGGTGCATAAACATATATATGAATATATGAATATATCAGGACAGAAATAAATGACATCGATTGTAATTAATCGAAATGAATGAACGGAGAATGATAGTAACCAATTATGAATAAACCTGAAAGGGGACAAGGAAAGATAATAGGTAGGCTTGTCCTAGGGACAAGTGGAAATTATAACTTAGGTTATAATAAAGGATAGAGGGAATGAGATAACTTTTGTAATGAGATAAGTTGTACTTAATTATAAATTAAGTAATCTTTAAATCTGGAATCCTAAAACCTGCAGTTTGTGATAAGCAGAGAAAAGTGGGGAAAACTTATGAAATGCAATTTCCTGTTATTAATTATACATTATGTAATCTGTAAACTTGAGAATATGAATCGTGCTGATGAGTATCTGTAAACTTGAGAATCTGAAATATGCTGATAAGAATAACATATTAAAGGCTTATTAATGAACATAATTGGATTAAGCTGTATAACTGAAATTAACAAACAGGAGCAACTTGGTAACCTGAATAAGAAGTCAATATGAATTGAAATAACCAAGTTAACTGGAAATTTGATGAGATAGAGAAAGCACATAAGTAAACCTTTAGACATAGGGTCTAATAACACATTAATCAAAGGCGTTTGGACCAGTCCGTATGTCTGAAGGTGAATAACCCAACGGGGGTAAATCATCGTGATGTCATGAGACACGAGGGGATAGCATGTCCATATGATTATTCTACATGTTCTGCCTACTGTTCTACTTATATTCTACTGGATCCGTAGGGCTGGGAAGGGAAGCACCGACTTCCTGGAACGTGGAGGGTAATCCTGGTAGTCACCTGTGAGGTGGCAGCGTTTAGGTTGCGCTTGTAGAGGTTGGGTCTGCGAGTTAATACCCGGTTAGTATACCTTGATTTCCATGATAGTGGGAAGTCAGAATGTTGTAGGGTGGCTTAGGTGATTCGACGAATCTAGTGCCTTTTCACTAGGAGGGTTACGACTATCACTTCTGTTTGCCTTACGCGGGTTAACCATCCGATTGATAGTAATCTTCATGCACTGGTCATCGACAGTCAGTGTGATTCGTGATGTAGTAAGACAGAGAGCTAAACCAAAAAACCATCAGCCACTTATTATCAAGGCTTTGGGTGAGGGACGGGCCAATTAGGATTTATTGTTTGTTGTTTTTTTGGGCCACGTCACTAGCACTCAATTATATTTGTCTTTCAATAGTTGAGGACGGGGTCAGATGGGACCATAGCCATTGTGAAAATGTAGACAATAGCATATGTGTAAACAGATAACTAAAAAGGCTCCCGATCGAGTTCCATGTATCAGTTATAGCCCTGTTATGGAACTCAGTGCATATTAGATAATACATGCATATACCTGCGTACCGTTTACGGATAGTGTATCATCGAGGTTGAGGCATCGAGTACGATTAACAATACATACGTAAGAAAGTCTATATACATGCATGCCTACTTCGGGTAGTGTACACTAGTCTCTAGGATGGAATCTGATTCGATCGAATGGTTCGAAGGTGGCAGTCCGTATGCTTACGTAGCATGGAGGTAGCGGTTCTAGGCGGAATGTAGCTTTGTTATATAAAGACCCATACATCATTCCGGCGTAGGATGAGGGACTACGTATATTTCTGTGGCATTACGGCGGAGACCGTGCAAGAGGGGCCCCAAGGGGTGTGCCATATTGGGGGTAGCTACGTATATACTGTATTAGGTTAATATACTAGGGAGTAGACAGGAGCATCGTGTGTTAAAGCCTTGAGTGTTGTTCACCCAAGTAACCTAATAAATAAGAAAATGTAGTATGTAGGGTTATCCAAAATGTGCAGTTTAAATCTAGTCAACAGAACTTGTGTTCTGACCCCCTCCTCATAAAATACTCGCAGGTTAGATTTGTGACAGAGATATGATAGCTTTGGATACTGGTTAGGCAGTATTATTATCTGGGTAAGGCTATATTTGATTATACTATATTTTATTCCATTCTGCTGTGAGATGCTTTCCGAGCACTGATATGTTTATTATTTCTGTCTTTTCTACAGGATACCAGATAAACCAACATGAGTTTCGGTAGATTAGAATTTTGAAAAAAAATTGGTCTATTATAATTAGGCTTGTTACACAATTCACGACAAAACCCAAAATCCAGTTTCATATTAAATATAAGACTCTGAATAAAAATCATATCGGCTTATATTCAACATCAAATTCTAAAATAACATATATTGTATTGGGAATAACGATATCTATGTCTTCCAAATTCCTCAACAATATCAATATAATCACGGAATCTAATATCGAAATATCCGATGATTATTTCGATTCAAATCCATTCCAATTTTATATATTAGAAGACTCTTGGTTATATTAAACCCGTTTCAATCCAATACGTTATTTAAATCATTGGATCATTTATTACTGAAAACATCGTCTAATCCTAGTTGAATATCCGATGTTCCTTTTGATTCTTTTCACCCCTGGCCTAGTGGAATGATTTCCAATTAGATCTCACTGGTGGTACTGGACTGTACTCTATGGAATCATCGCATATTCTTTTTGGTTCTTTATTCTAGTTGTTAACTAGTTCATTCAGATAAAAATATCTTTTATCTTTCTAAAATTTGGAATATTAATCCAAAAATCTTTCTAAATCATTTATTATGATTTAACACAATTTATCCATATTTTTAATAATTCTTATATGGGCATTTCAGTCAATTTCCATTTATCGTCATCGAATTGCATTTACAACGAACATTTCGAATATTGATTTGGGCTTATCTTAAAATCTAATAGTTGGATTTGAAATATTTTCTTTTTATTTGAAAGCTCTTTTAATTATGAATCTAACTTTTTTAGTTTCGGAAGAATCCGACGGTCGGATTTCCTGTTGCGTCAATTCGAAATTAACTGTTGAAATTCGCAAACAGACGCTGCGCAACTCGTCCTATTCAAACCAAATTCGATTTATAAATAAAATCGAATATAATTCCAAGATGTTTGTTAATTTTATATCATACATCAATAATCAATTATAACATTCAATCCATATATTGTGGTATATACCATATAAGCATTAAAATTGTTAACGCTTATGTGGGTTCGTCAATCAATAGATTAACTGCAATATCAATGATCAACAATCAATTCATTCAACTCAACAATATCGTTCAATAACAATGGTGTTCATATCTAAAACCAATAACTAATTAAATTGTTAAATTTCTCAATCTATCAATAACCATTTACTATTCAGTTCAGTTCATAACACCAATATATAATCAAATATTTTACAATAGTGTTCAACAATTAACTAAGAAAACAGTTAATTTTTAGTTAAGCCATTTTTAAGTAATAGTTTCTCACCTTGATTAGGTTTGAAATCATTGAACAATGATTTTTTTACTGAATTAAACAAAGCGTTTAATTTCATCAAAAATTTGCTACTAGCTCCAATCTCATTCCTGTCTATTCCATTACGCAGAGTTTGTTGTTCGGGTTCCAACGTGACAAGTTTCATGCAATTCATTTTTACTTTGGATAAGATATGATATTTTTAATTTTAAATATATACTCAAGATAATTAAATTTTAATTAATTAAATAATTAAACGCTTAATCCTCTGTTTATTTTCTATTGTCTGTTACCCAGGCACGCTTGCTCCCATGTCTTCGTTTACTGGCTTGCGCATGCCATTTCAAGCACTTAGGTGATGATCCATGACTGCCACAAGTAGCGTGCCACCTCTCTCAGCCATCGGTTGATGTGGTAGCGAGCACGACGTCCCCTGGCGTATTAAAACACGGCTCAAACGACGGTCCTTTAAGGCCAGAGTTGAACGATCTTGACAACGATAATCGATCATCACCATATAGATTTAAACATCTCACTTTACTTTTTGATTTTTTTTTTTGAAACGATAAGCTAATTCGAAGCCGTATCTAAAATATTAAGGGATGAATTTTTGAATACTCTCAGCCATTAGTCGGATTTGTGGCGGCGCTCTGAATGTATAAGGCTAGGGTATAGGCAAATGGATTAAAATATGTATTATATTCGTATTATATTTAATTCTTCGATTACTTGTTTAACGTTCCGAACTCTAAACAAATCCCGACGAATGTCGCCCCTAGCCAAATACCCCCTTTTTCCAGACACAATGAAATATGTTTCGTAAGCTGATTTGATCATTTTAATCATTATTTGTCAAAATTAAATTATAAACTAATATAACATTCAATATTGAATTTGAACATATAATTTAATTTACCGCGGCCACATACTAACTCCAAAAAATTTGAAATTTGAAATCCCGCTATGTTTTTCAAATACGGTTCTAACAAAATTAATTTCGTTTAATTTGGGGAATGTTTGAAAAATGACCTTATAACTAGCTTACTAAATTCAATAGAATTTACAACACGCATTTAAATTTATTACGCTTATATACTAATTCCAATTGACTTGAAATTTTAAACCAAAAAATAATTTGTTGTTCCAAATCAAATAAAATTAATATCATCGAAAATGGAGGTTGTTTGCAAAATAGCTATTTTAAAGGGCTACGTATAATATTAAAATATTAATAAATTCCGTAGCGACTATTTGAAATTTTAATTTGGACCTAGCATACAATTTATAAAGTGAAATATCAATTTCTTACCTTCATTAGAAAGTCATATTAATTAGATCCTAACATTTCTGGTTTCGTAAAATTCTGACTTATATTGAATTATATACATTCAATTGTAATTTAAAATCGAATTTTCAAACTACCACGATGTTACAAATTCATTTTATAATTAATATAAATATATACGTTCTACCTTCAATTTAAATAAATTTTAGGTCGTTTATTCTCAAAATAAATCATTGAAAATATTTAATTTTCACTAAACTCAATTAAAAATAAATTTTAAATTAGTCCCAAAATTCCGGGTTGTTACACAAAATTAAACACACACCAGACGCACCATGTAAAGAGAACATGGGGGATTGGAAGGGAAGGTCGGGGTCGAGTTCGATGTTGTCTCGTGGGTCTCGGGTGCTGCAGGGCTCGTTGGCCAGTAAGTACAGAGACAGCAGGCGCAACGGGTTGTTTGGTTTCAAATGGTTAGAAAGGGGACAACGTCGATCGACGCGGAGGGCAGCAGGGATATGCTATGAGTCTAAGTGGAGGAAGGATTGGCGCTTCAGGGTGGATGGGAAGGCAACTACAGGGGGGTTCAGCTTAAGCAGGTGTCTGGTCAATGCGTAGGTAAAGAGGCACCAACCATTGTCAGAGCCAATTAGGAGGAGCAACTGGTGTCGCATTGGGGAGGGAAGCGGGCGATCTCAGAGAATAATGGGGAGGCTCCCGATTGTAAGTGAGGAAACAAAAATGGAAGCATTTGTGAACTGGGGAAAACTGTTGTGTTCAATGATGGAGGCATCAATGAAATGGAGGCATTAATGAAATGTTTGCGGTGGAGAAAAATGATTTGTGAAGGAGTCAAATCGATTGTATCCACGAAGGGGAAAACAAAAGTGTTGTGGCAACGGGACAACAGCATAAAGGCTTTGGATGTGAAAACAACGATTCCGCGTATTGGAAAATGCATATCTACTTTGGAACTACCACTAACTGTTAAGCTAAAAACATAATGTCTGATTTTTAAATTCCGAAATAGAAAATAAAAGCGTTTAGAAATTAAGAACGAAATGAGATGTTTTTTCAATTGAAATAAATGACTTTGGCAATATTTATTTAATGAACGATTTTGCAAATCAAATAATCAACGATATCAAATAAAATTTAGTTTTGATATGGAAGCGTTGAACAAGTGAACTAGATTAACGAATTGACGTATCTGACATATCAAACGAAAATGAATTCGACAAATAAAAATTGAACGATGTTTGCAACAAAGACAATCAATAAAATGAAAAATCAACAAGAGAAATATATTAAAGTTAAATAAAAGATAAAATGTTGTAAATATTGTAAACAAAATTTATATTAATAAGAATTTTAAACACTTAAATAAAAATATAAAAGTGAATTCAAATCGTAATAATATTAGTAAACCAAATATAATACGAGTTTAATATTTAAATTTACATTTAAAAATAAACTCAAATTCAAATAAATAAACATGATTAAAATTTATCAATAAATAACATTTGAAATTACAAACATTGATTTGTATTATTAAAGTATATTTGAATCGGAATCAAAATCATATAAAATTCAAAATAAATGTAGTTTTAAATCAAAATAGTTATGTCTTAATAAAATAATATAAATTGAGTTTTAAATAAATGGAATGAAATAGAAATCAATATTTAAATTAAATAATTAATAAAATGCACTTGAAAATTCATGTCGTTACACTCAAATTCCTCCCAACCAACCTCCATGAAATTAGGTAGTCGAGGTTTATGACTCGTAAGAGGATGATGCTGATATCCATCTAAGGAGGCACATTAGGCCACGCACACCTAAGATGGATTACGAATATTGCAATCCAACGGAGATCAAATCTCCGATTCGCACTAACATGGTCTACAAGGTCATTAGGGAATCTAGGGGGCACGCCACCGACCTCTGGTAAACCTGTACAAGACGTAACCCCTTCGCTCCATCTGTCCTCATTGCCAAATGGATGAGATGCTATAACATGCCACAACTAATGGCTTACTTAGGGAAGACCAATCCTCATAACTTTCTAAAATGTTATGAATGACACATATATTCTAGCTGCACCACAGACGTGGTAAAGTGTAAATGCTTTCCCTTCTTCCTCGAAGGCATGGCTGTAACATCCCAGATTTTTAGCCATTTAACATTGAATATTTAAATTTTTTTTTTTTTTTTGCAATGCAAAGCCAGTTTTTATAACGGCCACAACCACTTTCATTATGACAAGTAATGATAGCAACTGGTTGAAGTGTCCAGTACACTACAATGAAAGCAGGAGTAAAGCAAGGAGCTGTACTACTGGGGATATACGAGAACCCAAAAAATAAAGATTAGAAGCCAAGAAGGCCACCATACATGATAATAAATACCTTATATACCAAACTTAATAGCAGTAGGAACTTCATTGCACATTTCCACATCAGTCTTATACTTCCAATTGAAAACAATATCATTCTTGTTCTTCCAAATTGTGGTGACAAACTTTTTCAGATTGAGGAGGAGCAGGATACCGTACTCATTTTTCCATCTTGTTGCCTAGTATATAGTACACCACTCAATGTTGCTAATTCTAGATAAATCATTTCTACCAATCTTCACCATATGCCTACCCCATATCTTATAAGTGAAAGCGCTGTTGAAAAAAGGTGCAAGCTTGTATCTTCCCCATCATAGTAGAAAACATATATAGAATCATCAATCATACCCATTCTAAAAGGCTTCTCCTCAAAATTTATGGCATTGACCAAAATTTTCCATAGCATCATATTATCGGACTCTCTACAGAATTTATTCCACTCTATTTTTTCATGTAAAGTGCATTTCAGCTTCACCTTTTAAACAAGAATACACTGTAAAGACTGCAAGTTTGGCAAAAGTAGGCAACCACATGACCTTATCAACATTGTAAGCGTATTGTTGTGACATAATTTTAACCCAAAGCAGTTTAATTACTTGATTTGATGAGTAAGGGAGAATAATTTTCCACCATGAAGAAACTGGTTTACCTTAGTAGACGGAGGAATTCCGGATTGTAGATTTTGCTCATATGTCAAAAGTTTTGCAACAATGAGACCATTCCCAGACCATGGATCATGCCAAAAATTAGCATCACTGAATTCAAACAATTGCCCCTGGACATGAGGAAGAAAAGAAGGCCTCAGATAAAAGAAGCTTCTCCAAACAAAGCTACACGATTGCGAGACACTCATAGTCCGAAAAAATTACTTTGTATGTTATGCTTGATCGTCCATTTTACCCAAATATTGCTCTTTTTGATCAGCAGGCTATGAAAGTGTGAACTGATAGCTTCTTTATTCCACAAAGATAAATCAAGTATTCCAAGCCCTCCTTCTAGCTTTGGCTTCTCCTATTTAGAAAAACTAATGATTGATTTGGAACAATAAATGGGTTTTTGTTGAATTTATTGATTTAATAATCAATATATGATTTAATATCAAATAGATCGAAATATCATAATACAAAAAGATAATAATTGAATTCAAAGTTAAAAACTGAATCTAGAAAATTCAATCTATTTATATAATTTCTATTTTAATTAGAACGATAATAATAATTTATTTTAGACAAATTTAATTGTTGAAATCAATATATATATATATATTAATCAATTTAATATTGATATTACGTATATACATTTGAATTAAATTTGAGAATCTATTTTGTTGAGTTCAGAATAGATGCAGAAATTGGTAACATCTGTCGTTATGACTAAATAACGGTTCGGAATCGCACGCTAGGGACTGCAAGATATTTTGAAATATTATATATAATAAAATCTTTTCATCAGTTGACCTATATTGTTCCATCACGTAGATCTATCTGCCTCCTTCTTTAAATCTACACAAAAAATGTTTCTTCCTTTCAAAATCAAGCAAACATAAAATTAATGGCGCGTACGTCCCTGTTTTCCATTCACGTGTATATATTCAAGCCATCATCTGTTATCTCCTACCCATTCACAAATCCACGAAAAACCATTTCATTCCAAGTCCCCTTTCTTTCCTTTTTCAATTCTTTGTATAAAAAAAGAAATCAAAATCGCGAAGCACAAAATTCTCTGAAGCTCGACATCAATAATGGGGGAATCTCGATTTTAAATCCAACTAGGCCCGGCCGATTGCCGAGGCGAACTAGCCGGCTGCGAAATCTCTTTGATCTTAGCTCCATCACATGGAGTTCGAACTCCACTTCGAGACTGTGATACTCAGCAGTTCTTTTTGCCTTCAAAATTCCAACTATGTTTTTCATCACCGAAATCCCCAAATTCATCACAGATGAACCCAATTCCAACCAAAAACTCCATAAAAATCTCCAATCCAACCAAAAATCACCACACACTAAATACAATCGAACCATTGGTTCGCTGGAGAACGACGCAGCACCCCTATAATGGTTCGCACCTCACAAAAATAGTATAGAATGTAGATGAACCCTCCATGAATCCAAATGTACAAGCTGCTTGATTTATGAAATCTTATTTGTATTTGTTTTGATTTATTTGCTTGCTATTTTCCTGTGAAGAGAGAATGAGAACAGCGGGAATGTTTGAAAAGAGAAAATGTAAAGTTTAGGGTTAGGAAGTTATGTGGTATATTTATAGGATAAATTTGGCTTGCATTGGAAGCTTCATCAAATTTTTATATAAATTTAAATTCAATACTTAACTAGATTTATCACTTTAAAATTTTCTATGATCTCCTACAATATCCAAAAATCATGAGAACGGGCATGAAGCTACAGTTTGACATTACGGACCCAACGAAACTTGTTTCGTCGAATTCTGACTTTTTTTGCTCACACATTGTAATTTTAACCGTCAAAATACTAACTGTTTTTCACATTAAAAATCCATGTGACCACATACTGACTCCAAAAATCATGAAAATTGAAATCTGACCAAAATTTAATATTCCGGATCCAACAAAATTAGTTTCGTCGAAAACGGAGGTCGTTTGCAAAAATGGCTATTTTTAATGCTCTAAATAAATCGATTTAAATATTAAATATATTTAAAAATAATTAAATTTAATATTAACAAATTAATATTATTGTACATATATTCACATATAATATAATACAGCTCCAAAATATTCCTATTTGAATTTATAACTCGATATTTCAAATCCAGTGTCAAATCGATATTCGATTTATATTAAAAATCCTTTTATAATATAAATAAATCATTATAAATTATAAAGGAATTGCATAGCGACTTTTCAAAAAATTGATTTGGATATAAATCAAAATCTACACAACGAAATCTCGATTTTTCCCTTCCATTAAAAAATTATACTTACGAGCTCCGAATGTTTCTTGTTTCACAGAAATCCGACTTAAAACAGATTCTGTATATTCGTTTAAAGCTCAAATCGCCAAATTTCGAACTACCGCGCCATTACGGGCTCGATTATAATTATATTATAATTTATACGTTCAACTGTCGTTCAAATAATATATTCGTTATTCTAATTGAATTCTAAACTGAATTAAATTTTTCAAATGTTCCAATTCACGCATTATTGTCAATTCACTATTTCTGACTATTTCAGAATTAAATATATTTTTCTATTATTTATATTAATTAAATATTCAATATTATTTAATTCTGGTCATTTTAAATTACCAAACCACCATTTAAATAATTAAATAAATTATTTATTATCCATAAAAATATGGGTCGTTACAGATCCAAAATTGCAGCACTTGTATCTTGGATGTTTGAGTTAACTTTAGGTTACGGGGAAGGGAAAAGAGGGATACAAAATATAGAATGGTCCCTGATACCGGCATTCCAGAACATGAAGTGATGGACCTCTCGGAGAGGAAACAGGAATCCAAGGAAAATTGCCAATTGTGTGCGGATAAGGAATTTTCCTTCATATCACGGATACTTAGAAAACCTTCCAGGTTGCTCGAGGGCTTGAAGTAGGACTGATAAGTGTAATAATTCAACAAGTGCATGGGAACACAAAACAAAATTTCGTACTCTGAAGACTTTGCTAAGCTTCCTTGTCTCTTCGATTTCGAGCTCGAGCAGCGAAGTTGAAGTATTCCAAAATGTCGCATGATTGGACTGGGATTGGCATGTTATGGCCTTGCGGTCTGACACTCGAAGAATGGAGTTGTTTGAACCGGCGACTCGGATGTGCACATTGGATTTGGACTATGGATGAGTCATCAACTTGAGGCTCTGATCTCAAACCCAATCACAACGTGGTCGCATCCCAATCCATGTATCGTGTCGGTGGTCGATGATGGCTATAGTTTTAATCGTTAGAACAAAAGAATGTCATCGCATTCCGAAGTGCTTGTATGCGAAGTCTCAGAACTGATGGAATGCTGGTAATTTCTGGGGCCTAGGCTTCGATTCTGGATTGCCTTCTCCACGAGGTGGACATGATTTCAAGACTATTGCTCCAAGGGTTGCGGTGAAGATGATGACCGTGCAGGAACTAGTGGGGATTTGCCTCAGGTCCTGCGATGGCCATGCCAGTGTAGGATTTGGCAAAGGGCTACCCCAGACCCATGTGCTTGCTGAATTATCTTCAATCTCGAGACTGACTTAGCAAGTTTGGATCGTCACACGACGTCGAATGATTGGATTGTAACTAAAGTCGAACGTAACACAACTGATTGGCATAACATCAAAAAAGCGAACTTATTTGGACTTACTGCTCGGATATGCACATAAGATGTGGATATATGGTTGATTTGTCAGTTCCGGAGTTCGATTTTTAATCCAGCCACATCGTAATCGTGGTCCAACCCGAGAGTTGTGCTGATGGTCGGCGATGACTATGGTTTTAGTCAGTAAAACTAAAGGTTCACCTCATTCCAGTATGCTTGTATGTAGGACGCATTATCATCGAGAGATGTCGCAGATGACTTCTGTGTTGCTAAGACTTTTGTTCTAGACCATCTTCTCCACGCGTTGGGTTTTCTTCCAAAAGGTCGCTTCGCGGCGGCAGAGTGGATGCAGTGGTGAGAATGTAGGAACTAGAGAAGGGCTAGTGCCTCCGGGTCTGCCTTCAGTGGTAGTGCCTCTGGTACTGCTTCTTGATGTGCCCTTAGCTGACTAGAAGGTGGTCGGAGCATCAAGTGGGGGAAAACAACAACAACACAGCGAAGAGGAGGTGTTTTTTGGAGAAAAGTGCTTGCTTCCTTTTTCCGTTTCCATTCCTCTTTAGACGAGGGAGGCAAAGATGGAAAAAGTCACAAGTCGGTGTCTCCGATGCAACCTTAGATACCACTGCATAGTAGAGGACAGTTATAGGACTGGTGTCCCGGGCCTGCTTCCGATCGTGCCTTTGGCTGTACTTCCGGACGTGCCCTCGACTGATTGGGGTAGGGTGAAGCATCAGATGGAGGAGAAGGGCCATGGCACACCGAAAAGGAGGCATTCGTTGGAGAAGAGGGCTTGCTTTCCATTCTTGTTTTTCCTCCGGCGAAGGCGGCAAAGGTGGGAATGAGTTGAAAACCAGTATCTCTAATGATGACCTCAGAGTCCATTGCGCCATGGAAGTTGTGATCCCAAGTTCTCAAGTATCATGACTCGGCATTGCACTCTGGGTTGAGGTTGTCGAAACTCCACTCTCGAGAGACTCAAGTCGGGCAGAGTTCGAGTAGGCCGACTATGCTCTCGCGTAGCTCAAGTCATGCAAAGTTTAGGTGGAACGGTGCCAGCAGACCGACTCTAGATTATGCATAAGCATAGGTTGGTCGTCTACTCCTATTGGTCTTAGACTGGTGGTACCAAATTACTGTCGATAGAGTATGCCTAAGCATAGGTAAGCAGGGCTAAATCCATTGGACTTATGGCACTTTCTACCTATTTTAGGGGTATTTGGTTAGCGAGATTGCTCAGTTATAGTTGTAGTTATAGTACTTCAGACGGAGGTTACATCAAAGCACATCATGATGACAACTCGAGTAGTATGTCAAAGTACATGCTTGGAGAAAATCTACAATTGAAAGTAAAAAACAATGTGAAATTCAAATAAAACAAGGCGTTGGCACTAGAGATCTAAGCCACTTATTGGTGCTGCAATCTTGTTGAGTTGAAGGATGATCCTAGGGGATCTACTCGATAACTGTCCTGGTTGAGTGAAGTTCATAATGAGAGTTGGAAGGCTCGAGAAGTTTGCTCGGATATTCTTGTTGGTTCTGCTCAAGACTCCAATGGAAGGCGAGCTCTTCTAGAAGAGAGTAGTTATCGAGTAGAAGATAATCGGGGATGGCCTCGTTGTTGTTGTCTTGGACAGGTTCATTCAGATGATTAGGATCAAAGTTGTCCGCGCTTTGGGCTTCACCTTGATATGGATTGTGGAGATGAATTGGTAGAGTAGCTCGATTCTTATGAGTTTCTTGTTGACTTAGGAATTGGTTGGCTTTCTCTTAAAAAGCTCCAAAAGTCTTTGGTTTCTTTCGATCAATACACGCTTCGAATTTGGAATCAAGTAGTACGCCCTTCGCAAGCTGGACGACTACAATTCCAAGAGTAGGGTTCTCAGCTTCGGCCATGTCAAGATGGTTTTCGGTGGTAGTTGAGAGAACCATGACAAAAACATGCCTTGAAGAAAGTTAGGTAAGCACTTGCGTTTCACGGCGTCAGTGGTGCATGATGAATCCATGTGCCATTCGTAGCAGTTAATGAAGTTCCGAGGAGCAGAGTTCCCCGAGTAAGCGGTAGTTTTGGCATGTTGAAGAATCCAGGGCGTTCAACATTCAAGATTGGTGTAGTGAAGAAGTTACACCTCGTACTGATTTTGTAACAAATAGGAAAATTTGATGCTCGAACTTTGACACAATTACATCCAGTGTCCAAGCTTGAGTACTGACATCCATATAGTTAGTAGAAAGAAGGTAGGGGGTGAGATAAGAAAGAAAGAAGTATTACAATAGAAGAAGAAGAAGAACCAATACAACACAGAGTCTCACATCGCAACGGAACAAAATATAATATAGAAATAATCTTTATTGAGAGCTTTAAATAAATACTAATAATTATCAGAGTACAACTTACAGTCAACACATTTGGATAGTTATAATAGCTGTCCTCACCCAGCAGAAAAATATTATATGATATCATATGTTTGAACCCATCCAGCTTATCTCTGGACTTCGCAGCGTCCGATAACCTAGACCTGTACAACCCGGTCTAACCCAAGCATTACAAATACCAGGTCAGTTTAGTGAACCAGAGTGAGAGCAACTCACAAAGTTTTAAAGGGATCATCCAACTTGATTTTAAAGTTCAAAATCTTTTCGAAAGAAAGGATAATCGTAAGACCAAATCCACACATAAATACGGACGGTTTTTACCTTATGGTAACCCAAAACATTTTGAAATCATATAAATCTTCTGATATTATAATAATGTCTAAATGCAAATAAATAACAATCTAGCAGAAAACTTGCATCTCACGCTCCACCTATGTAGTATACAATCAAAACCGCGGGCGCTTTTTAGAGATTGGATTCCGATTATGACGAGGCATGAAACCACCTACCGATAGTGTATCTCTAGAGGCGAATACACTGGGTTCAACGAGAATGCCTTGCAACCCGGCACACACATAACCAACCACTCATTTCACTTGAGTGTATCGAATGTATATCATCAACAGTTGGGATCAGCAATTGTTTCCTGAAATGGACAGCATCGATAGATTAAAGAAGGAAATGGATTTTCTCTAGATAGCTGATTATACACCCTAATGTGAGCGACCCACATAGCCATACTGCATGCCTGATTTTTGACATTTTCCGGTTGTGAGGCTTGAGGTCATAATATATCTTTTGGAACACTTGGCCACCATTCACTTTGAATGCCACATCGTAAAATCCGCCAGAAATCACTAATTGATTTTCACAAAAATACTCGGGTTGATATGTTAAGAGAAGGAGTCTTCCCCGCAGCCACAGAAATACGTTTGAGGAAATCAACGTACGCAATCCCTTTGGAAATACTCTGTCAGACATCCTTCTGTACAAGTTGTATTGGGACTGGACAAACCGAAGGCCCTCTCCTGCCGCATCCAAAGGATCAGTAGCGAGTAGTCCTTGCAATCTGTAAAATTCAACCACGACCGAATCACGTCAGAATATCTCTGGTTGTACGACCAGAGAATATTCGACAACAATCCTTCCGCTTATAAAGATCCACGGTCTTCAATTGCTCCATCTCGCTCAGCATCTGGTATCTTCAGCATTAACGTATTCATTGGTTGGAATGGTTTTTGATTATAAATTCAATCCCGGTCTTTCCGTACCAATAATCGTATTGGCCAGATTTGATAGTCGGTTTTTTAACTACCAAATAAACAACCATTCAATCATGATAATAAAATGAATTCATTGATTCCGTACTCAGCAACATTTAGCCCTTTTAATTATAAATAATTATTAATTGATTAATTCAACTTCTAAATCTTTTAACAATTTAAAACATTGTATTTACTTCTTATTATTATTCTCAAAATCATTTCATTTCAACATCTTATATCAATATCAAATTTTCCATCTTAATATTATTTCAAAACATTAGTTACAACATTAATCATGCATATCTTCACTCTAACAAACATTAATTCCTAACCGTAAATTGTTAAGTGAATAACTTCCTAAGTATCAACCCCAAAGACCGAAATCAACATCAGAACAATACTCAAAAAATCACTCAACTCAACAATCTCCAATTAGATTCCAATTCTTATCTTAACTCGTTATCAATCCCACATTATCCACTTCTGATTAATCCAACCATTTTCTATTTTGAAAATCTCGTTTCAATTCCATTACTAAGCAACGTTAACTTAACGTTTTGTCCTCACGCTTCCTTTTATAAACATCGTTTATAAACTCTGACTTAATATGCACCTTTTGAATCCGCTCCCCTTCTATTAATTCAAACACTTATTTTTAGCTATCATAACGGCTTAAAGTTTCTTTTATAACTTTGTTTATAAATCGCGATTTTAAATGAAAAAACCCGTTGATCAACTCTTTTCAAAAAACTAATTATATTTGAATATCAACTTGGATTGCTTACCTTAATGAATCTCATTTACGAATTGATCACCTAAGTTATTGTACATCAAAATAATAATTTACTTCTTCTTTAGCTATCGTAGAAATCATTACTTCATATTTAACCAAAACAAACTATAAACTTCTTTTCAAAATATTATTAAAGTTAAAGCAATATTCATTTATCTATATCATTAGATTAATTAACACCAAACTAAATCAGTCAATTCTAAAATAAGATCACCTCGTTAAACAATTCAAATTATTCATTCTTTTAAATTGATTAATCACATAATTAATTTAAATAAATCTCATTTAATTGTTTCTTGAAACAATTAATTTAACTGTTGCATTAGTTTCTGCTCGTCTCCTTATAAATCCCATTAATGTAAGATTTTGGTTTATAAATTATTTAATAATACTTAAAACTTAAAAATTAGAAAATAAAGCTTAATTTCCTTTATTGAACTTTTATTTAAATATATAGATTAAAAATTTATCTTCGGTTATAAAGTAAATTTCATAACTTTATTACGGTCGATTCAACCGTTGATAAACCAATATTTATAACACCATTTATTTTTTGGCCAACTGCTGCCAATTACCCAACCAATACTGTCCATTGGTTAAATCAAAATAAACGTTGAACATAGATTCAACAACCAATTATCAAATCAATCATCCAATCATACCAATTACACAGTTCATATAATTATAATATGAAAACAAACAATAAATTTGAGGAATCCAGTTGGATCCCTCCAACTTGTTTTTCCCTGCATCCAAATACTTTATTTCAATGATAGCATTTTATTTTCATAAACAAATATAATAGTCAACCATCAAATAATATCTATCAGTAATCCGAACATTCATCAACCCATTAACAACTATAGCACACAAATATTTAAACTCAACCTATATAAAATACAAGTAGAATAAAACTGAGTGAGTTAAACTCACCTTGTCATCGTCAAAACGGTTCGTTTCACAAGCCTCCAGCTGCGTTCAACTCCATTCATTGCACTTCCATAATATTACGTCTGTCGGTACAGTCCCCACGTCTTTTTGTTTGTTTGATTCTGTGTATGAATGACATGGTTATAAATTTAAGCGTTATCTATTTTAAAATAATTATTTTCCTAATAATTACTTATTTTATTATAATCTGTATTAAGCTATTTAAAAAGGATTAGGGGCATTTCTCATTTAGATATACCGGGCCAATGTTCTAACATTACTTACTTCCTGTTTTCCTTTATATAAGGGGACCCGCAAATTTACCACACACGCTGTATGTGATTAGGCACAGTAATTTAATTGGACGCGTTAACCGTTTATAATTCGATATGCAAAGGTACTATAAAACGTTAGTTACTGGCTGTTGTTATAACTGCTCACATTAATTACAAATATTTGATTTGGCATGGATACTTAGGCGCGTATATAAAAGTTTGGCCATGGTTAACAAATTTCATCCGACATCCGAACCCAATTAAACACAGCCATATGGAGTTAGGTCGAAAATTTGGAATATACGTACGTTTATACACAAGTCTAGCCTTGATAGAGTATATAGTGGCCACACATATCCATATCAGAGTTCACAGTAGTTTGTATAAATTATGACTCACATTATTACTAAAAATATATTTTCTCCTTTCGTTAATTATAACCAGGTTAACTATGAACCCACATTAGTTCATATGTAGTGAAATATACAAACAGTTAGTACGTGCATTAATAAAATATCATATATATACACGTTGCGAGTTAGGTGATAAAGGGCTGTAGTTTCTGTCCATTTTGGGTTCAGCTACTCTTTCAGGCATTCACAGTATAGGTTGGGCATTGTACGTTTTATTTACATTGATGGAGACTTAGAAATGGTAGAACGGGGAGATTAGAAGGTAGATTGCTGATTTAGGCTGTGCGTGATGTATACAGGACAGTAGAAATAAAGTTGAGGAGAAGCATAGGGTGGAAGAAAGCAAGTGGTTGATGGGATATATATGAGCAGGGCAACCTTTTTTCCTTTTATTCGAAAGCTCATGGCAGAAAGAAAGAAGAATCAACTGGGTAGGCTATAGAAAAATGGCGTAGACTGCATTTTTCAAATCTTGGCTGCGTTCTTAGGATGTATTTTTTTTCTATCAGCCTGTGCTATTTAATTTTTGATGTGCATAGCTAGAAAAACAAAGGAGTAGGTTTGCATATTGTCTGTATGTGCAATTTCTTCTCTATAAAGTATACTGGATAGTGGTTATAAAACGTAAAAACCATTTTATGATGTTTTAACTTTGACGTCTGTTAAATTTCCCCCCCTCAATACGCTTGAATTATTTATTTTTAATGCTAGCTAAATCACTTGCATATAATCTTGTCAATCAAACTAACAATGAAGCTTCAATTTAAATATATAGGGTATTTAGCAGAAGCACACGTCTAAGCAACGCAATTTTAGGTTAATGACATAGTACAATCTGCTCGTTTAGTCAATGTTTCATGCAGTCATGCTCCTGCAAGTTGGCATACCTAATCCACTGCTTACCTTCTAAGTTAATTTACAATGATGGAAGTATAATTGTAAATTTGTCTAGAAGTGGCCGGTTGGAAGTTTTGTATTTCCATTATTCGCTTACGGTATACATCTTAAATTCGTTACAGCAGTTTAATTTATATCGTTAGTTAACGTTGCACGTTATATATACATATCGTCACACACAATTTCCAGTCGTAACAAAACAATATAAACAAATTATTATCGTCATATATATTTCAAGTAAAAACGTATTACTTCAAATTCAACCAATATGGAGTTATAGTTCAATATTAATATTTCTGAGTTTAACGGTATTTAAATCATATAAAACTTCCCTTTTTTTTTTATTCATCCAACGTTATCGTTTTTAAACGATTTCCATAGCGACTATTTTAAAATTTGTACTAGACATAATTCACAATTTATAAGTTGAAATCTCCATTTTTATCTTGAATTAGAAAAATATAGTTAAATCGATTCAAACGCTTCTTGTTTCACGGAATTCCGACTTATATTGGATCATGTATATTCAATTGAAGTTCAAGTCTTAAATTACGAACTACCATGACGTTTACGAGTTTGAATTATATAAATATACGTTCAGTCTTTGTTATATAAACGAATTATATATTATAAATCCATATATAATTCCAATTCAATATTTAAAATAATAAAATAAATTAAATATTTGGTTGCCAAAAATACGGGACGTTATAGGTTTCCTAGGCATCGTTGTTGAGACCCCACGATTCCCTCACGATCTTACGGACCATATCGGCAAGAATCAGAGCTTGGATCTTCGTTGGATTACAGTGGTCGTGATCTAGTTAGGTTGTATGGAGCCTAGGGCACCTTCTCGAAGGAACGTCTTCATCATTCTATAAGTCATTAGCCATGATTACATTTCAGGAAGGTTGGTTGAGGTGAATTTGGGTCTGATTAGTTGCTGGAAGCGTAGGTGCCAAGTTTGGGCTCTTGGTAGTGTGTGTTTGCTTGTGATGGCTTGAGTGTTAGTCCCTTGGTCGAGACTTTATTCAAGCCGGGAATGATTGGGATGACACGTTCCCTCTCTGAAGGCAATTCCGGCATTGCTGAGGTCGATTCTATTATGAGGGTTTTAGTTATCGGGATGAAAGACAAAAGCAGAGCCCGAGGAGACACGATTTAGAGGAGGGTGAATGCTCCCGTTTTCTGGAAAGTGAGCGGCATCTCAATGAGCATATCGCTGGATTCATTGGATCAAATCCCTATTTTTTTGACTTGGGCTTCTAGATGTCACTCAGTTTCCTCAAATCTATTGGTAAGCGCGAGAAGTTGTTCTTCAGTAAATGGTGCCTTAGGAGCCGGAGGTGGTGCCATAGAAGCAGTAGCTAAGATGTTGGAAAGAGGTCGCTGACGGACCAAAGCATCTTGATCGTCGTTGTACAGTCCTCCGAGGTTATATTTTCCCTTGTTAGCCATTGTTGAGAAATCTGCTAGGTGGACGAGATGGAATCTAAGTAGCGCTACAAACTTATGGTCGAGGATCGATCAGAAAAAGTTGGCTTCGTCGAGTTCGAGCAAAGGTATTGATTGAGGGTGGTAGCATTAACAGTGTGCAAGTTGGTCGGAACTTTAGTTAGTCGAGGTCTGAATCTAGATCGATGGTGGAGGGTCAATTCATGAGGTTCTTTCCTTTATTCACCATTATCGATAGGCTTGGTCAGAACTTCAGTGAGTCGAGGCTGAGAAGGGGATTTTGAATCAGGATCGACAGTGGAGGGTCCGACCATGAGGTTCTTTACTTTGTTCACCATTGTTGCTTGGCTTGGATGGTAAGTCTCAGAAAACTTAAGTAGCGTTCCAATTCTTGGTGCTCGAGTAAAAGGAAAGGCGTGGTTTCAATTCCTCAGTGGGAGTGACAAGTCAACCGTAGGTGCGTGCTTGTTGTCCCCTACCTGGCACGCCAAAGTGTTGACGCACAAAATTGGTCACCAACGCTCGAGAATTTCAAATTTTTGGAACTAAATGTCCAAAGTAGAACAATATAGCGAGATGAAGTATAATGTGAATAAAGTAAGGAGCAAATATTTTATATTAGTTTAGATTGAACCTATGTCCACTTGGAAGGCTTTGCTAGTTTTATTTCACTATTGAGAAAGTACAATTGCTGACATTATTACAAGTGAATACAACGATAATTAAGTTCTACTCATCCTTGTTGTCGAGATTCTCTACGGTTCGGGAGTGATCAAGAATTTCTAAGGTTTGGAATGTGTCGGGAAGTTCCAAGGTCTGAGCGGTGTCGAGAGTTTCTGAGGTCCGGGATGTGTCAGGAAATTATGAGGTCGGGGAGGTGTCAGAGTTTCCGAGGTCCGGGATGTGTCGGAAAGTTTCAAGGTTTGGGCAAAGTCGGGAGGTTCCAGGGTCTGGGCAGAGTCAGTTTATTCAAGTATTAAGAAATTACAATGGAAGACATAATTACAGGTGAATACAATGATAATGAAGTTTTATTGATCCCAATTATCGAGATTCTCCGCTGTTCGGGAGCATTTTAGAATTTCCATGGTTTTAAATGTGTCGGGTGTTCCCAGGTCCGGGCGGTATCAGGAGTTTCCGAGGTCCGGGATGTGTCGGGAAGTTCCAAAGTCCGGGCAGTGGCGAGAGTTTACGAGGTCCAGGATGTGTCGAGAAGTTCCAAGGTCTGGGGGATTCTGGAGGTCTCGGGGTCCGGGCAGAGTCGGGAGGTTCCGCGATCCGAGCAGAGTCGGGAGGTTCTAAGGTCAGGGCTAAGTCGGGAGGTTCCGGGGTCTAGGCATAGTCGGGAGGTTCCGGGTTCGGGCGGAGTCGGTAAAATCCAGGGTTTCAGCGGAGTCGGGAGGTTCTGGGGTCCGAAAGGAGTTGGGAAGTTCCGGGTACCGAGGTCCGGGCGAAGTCGGAAGGTTTCAAGGTCCGTGTGGAGTAGGAAGGTTATGAGGTCCAAAAGGAGTCGGGAGGTTCCTAGGTTCGGGAGGAGTCGGGGGGTTGCGAGGTCTTGAGAAAAGGTTAATTCTTCTTTCCTAGAGCCCAAGAAGCCATTAATGGTGTCCTAGATCCTCTCAAGGTCTTGAACCAAGAAAATTCCAACCTCCATCAAGTATGAGGTCGATTGGTATTATAGAAACTGGAGTAGGTGGGGAGTAAGTGAGATATCGGGACATTACAATTGTATGCAAAATTTGGCTATGTATTCGGGAGTCATATTTTGCAAGTTCCAATATTTGACTAAGTATTCAGGAGTCACTATTTGCAAGTTCATAATATATGACTAAGTATTTGACGATCACAGCAGCAGATTTTGCATCTCGATGTGGCGACTTGATGAAAATCGCATCCCGTTGGGATGCATGATTACACATCTGATGGCATGCGAAATCACAACTTGGGGAGGGATGAGAATTGTGTTGGGAGCTTGTAGAGATGCGGATTTCGAGGGCTATGACCCTTTTAAGGGGTGCGAAGTTTCCAAGAGGTAAGATTAGGGATGTGAGGTCTCTGGGATATGAATTCTTGAGGAAGGCGATATGTGGGATTTGAAATGGAGGAGGCGCGGTGTGGGGAGATCCAATTTTCGGGATGCAAAGCACGGGAGGCGATGTGAAGTGTGAGAGATGCCAGGGCAGGATTCTGGAGCTGATAGAGCATGGTGCGCAGGCTTTTGGAGCTAATCGGGTAGTGTTGCGCAAGGCTTTCAAGAACAGGTCTGGTGGATCTAGGGCAAGTTTTCTGAAGTGATCCGCCTAGCACGATCACATATTTTAAGGTGATCGTCGTGTGTCGGGAAAGAAATCTTTCATGATGATGAATTTTGCATCTGAGGGATGCAAAATTAAGCTAGTGGCCTGACTTGAGTCTTATAGTGACAGAACATGATTTTCCTGATACGATCACATAGGTCGAAGTGCGTACACTTGATTCGTGACTTGTATTGTTCGAGAGCAATTTGACAAGCCGTGACGACTGTTCATGCGCGACACCATCTTAGCTTGATTCCTAAGGATGTTGGCAACACTTCTAGGCCATTGAGCCACGTGATGGGCCGAGTCGTATGGGCTTGGACTACTTCCGGTAACCTAAGAAAAATGTCGGTTAATAATTGTTAATAATAATAATAGGGGAGTCAATGGTAGAATCATTGTGGCATGGGATGCCAACATTTGGGATTTAGGAAAATTCTTTATTGATTTTAAATATGTTCATTGTACTTTTATAAACAAAGTTGGTTTTCAAGTTGATATCACCTTTGTTTATGCCTCAACTTTGAAAAGGATACGCTTATTCATTGGAATCATATTGAATTATTGAACAAGTGTATTTCAAAATCTTTTCTCATAATGGGGGACTTCAACACTATTATGCATGCATCTGGAAAAATGGGAAGTAGTAATATTCTTCCCAACAAATTTTTTTTCTTTTCTAAATTCTTATTTAGAACTAGTTTATTAAAGTTTGTTATTTCTACTAATAAATTTACATAGAAATCTAGAGAGTATAGAAACATTTATTGTAAATTGAATAGAATTCTTTTAAACCAATATTTTCTTAATTCCTTTCCTAATTTCAAATGGTGTACTTTGGCTCAAGCTACCAGTGATACACCCACCTTCTTTTATCCTTTTCTCAAGACAATTATGCCTTTGTAAGTTCTCCTTTTAGATTTAAAAATGGTTGGGTTTTGGATAAAAGTTATATATCTATTGTAGATAAAAGCCTATAATTAAAATGCCATGGTACTGCTCAATTTCAATTCGTAAAATTTCCTAAAATCACAAAAAACAATCTCAAAAATTAGAATAAGAGCAAGGGTAATAATGAAATAAATAACTTAAAGCAGGAATGTTTGAATCTGCAGAACAATTTAGACTTAGATATCTCAGACACTTTGCTTGTTAATAATTCTTTCAACTTGCATAGAAAATTAATCGGTGAGCTTCATATTGAAGCAATCATTCTTAGGAAAAAAGCCAAGATTTATTGGCTTACTTGTGGAGATACCCCGAGAAAATTTTTCTATGCCAAAATGTCAAGCAAAAAACACATTAATAACATAGAAAAAATATATAATGACAAGGGGGACCATTATGAATGAATATTTTACTAAACTTTCTAACTCTGATGATAGCCCCATTTCCTTTCCTCAAATTGAAATTAAATTTTTCCTAAAACTAAATAGTGAAGAAATTCTCCTTGCTCAAGCTTGTATGAATGATATTAAAGATATTCTTTTCAATGTAAAGATGACAAAAGCCCAGGACCTGATGGTTTGGTGCTAAATTTTACAAAACACATTGGAAGGATATCAAAATATCTTTTTTGAATGTTGTTAATGAATTTTACTCTTTTGGAAAAAATCCTGAAAAGCTTAAATCGTACTTCCATTACTTTGATACGCAAAATTAAGTTCCCTAAGAACCTAGGGAACTACCAGCCTATTGCTTGTTGTAATTTAATTATTGTTAATATCCTTAGCAGTAGAATTAGAATCATTTTAAAATATCTAATTTTTGAAAATCAGTGTTCTTTTATTCCTAATAGGATTATTGTTGAAAAAAAATTACTTTCTCATGAATTACTTAAGGAATTTAATCATAATGCTAAAAATAAGATGTGTATCAAGGCCTATTTTCAAAAAATATTTGATAAAATAAACAGAAACTTTATTCTTCACATGACGAAGCTGTTTGGGTTCAATGATAAATTCTGCAAGTGGGTAAAGGAATGCATTTGTGTTGTAACATATTCCATTCTTATTAATGGATCCCATTGTGGCTTTGTTTATAATAACAGGGGTATTAGGCAAAGAGATCCATTATCCCCCTATTTATTCGCTATTGCAATGGAATATTTTGCCTTACAAATTGGCAAGGATCAAATTCTAAATAAATTTAAGCCTGTCAATTCCATTAACCCTTGCATTACTCATTCACTACATGCAGATGACTTGTTTATTTTTCTTAAGGCCGACTTTGAAAGTGCCTATGTCATTAAAGTCATTTTTGAAAATTTGAAAAAATATATAATGGGCTATCATTTAATGATAGTGAAACAAAATTTATTTCAGTAAAAATTGGTCTAACAAGGACAGTATCCTCAACTATTTAGATTTCGAAGAAGGTACTCTCCCTGTTAAATACTTGGGGCTACCACTAAGCTCTAACCAAATAAAGATAATGATTGTGCCAAACTGTAACAACACGGAATTTTGACAATATATAAATCAGTTATTTAATTATATTCTCATAAGATAAGACTTTCTACAAACGATGGAATTTAACCACGAGACTTTAACTGTTGCGTTCATTTCAGATTTTTTGGTCAACTTTCATGTTTGGAGTTTCACGAGCGGAGTCCGTATGAAAATGTTATGGACGAAATACGAAAAATGGATAGAATGATAAAATAGAATATATATTTAATACCATTTATAACCTGCTTTCTCTGGCCAAAATCGCTCAAGGGCGGTCGACACCCTTGACCAAGGCAGTCGACACCCTTGACCAAGGCAGTCGACCACTTCGGGCAATTTCATCCCAGTGACAGCTAGGGTTATATACGTTTTTAATATGTAAACTATTTCATAAACGGATGAATGTTAATTAAAATAAATTTAACGATCCGTGGTCTTTCTAACACCTAAAAATCAAGGGGTTAGGCCCTCATTCTTTTCCACCTATTTATGATAGCAGCAGCAATTAAAGCTCTGCCATTTCCTTTTCTCTCCAAACAAATTTTTAAAACAAATATATGTTAATAAACAATCATTCAAACATAAACCATACAGATTTGAAAGGGATAATCAGATTCAAGTGGAAAAGAATATGAATTGACGTCTTAGCTCTTCTTCATCAATTTCTCCCCTCTTTTCCTATTTTCTTGTAATTCTACAAATCTGAAAGTATTTCGTTTCCGTAATAACTATAGATCTGTATGAATTTGGGAATTATAAGCCTAAATGATTATTCAAATTTCAATTTTGGACGCTTTTGAGTGAGTGGGAAATTTAAATACAAAGTATATAATAACTTAATTATTTCATTTGCACTAGATCTTAAATATATGCCAGTTGGAGAATGGAGTTTTGATGACAACAACCTTATTTAAATTTTAATTGATTATAAAATATATACTAACACTTTTATCCAGAATATATGTATACACACACATAAGCAGGATATATATACAGGAAATATTACTGAAGACTATACAGTTTAAAGATGTTAGAGACTCAAAATTGAGAGATGTTTCAAGACTCATGAGTATTCGAGAGTTCAAGATAAATATAGTTATAGAGTCCAGACTATGTAAGACTTTGAATAACACTCCAAGTTCAAATTCAAATCAATTTCAAATTCTGTTTTCAAATTCTATCTTCAATCTCTTTCCTCTCTATTTTATTTTCTATTTTTTATTTGATTTTAAACTTAAGTTTTATAAGTTTATAGTTTATAAGTTCTAAATATTTATATTATATATACTTTATATTTATATAGTTTTAAACTCTATAAATTTATAAATATATTTATATAGTTTATATTTATGTTTCTATAAGATTTTCTACTTTATAATATTTATTTATAACTCTATATTTTAATACAAGAATTTCCAAAATTATATTTATATCAAAATACTTGAAAAATGTTCAAATTTCAATTTTATACATATATTTGTCGACATACATATATACATATGTCGACATATAACTGTCATTTTTTCAAATTTGAAAGGAAGTGTCTTTTCACTATTTGTGACGGTTCTAATACGTTGCAACCACTCACACATTATAAAATGCGACCGATTTCGAATTTTTAATCACTACTTCTTCTCCATTTTCACTCTCTTTCATTACACCATCATTTTTCATTATTTTTATGATTTCTACACCTATACTCTACCGAATTCAATTCTGTTTTCACTAATCTTCTTCTCTCTACACTCTCTACTCATTACTCTCTGAATCAAGTGCTAATGAAGAGTTATAGGACTGTTTGTAATTGCTTGGATTAAGTAAAGGAATTGGTGGTATCCCTTGTAGCCGTGAAATCAAGGACGGGTAATCGGTGGTATCCCTTATAGCCGTGAAATCAAGGAAGGTATACTTGATCAAGTGTGTGTGTGGAATCAGTGGTATCCCTTGTAGCCGTGAAATCAAGGAGGGTTGTAATTGGATATTGATATAGTAATAAAACTCTATGCAATCCAGCATTGTGTGGGACTGGACGTAGGAGACATTCTAAACCAGTATAAAATTCGGTGTGTTCTTTCCTTTTATGTACTTTATTTTTGTTTATCTTTGCATTTGTTTTTGATTCTGTGTCCGTGATTGTCTCTGTGGTGTTTGATTCATATAGTAGTTCACATAAACTTTAGATTTTGTTTAATTTCTCAAAAACATTATTCACCCCCCTCTAGTGTTTGTTTTTCCATAACGATCTGTTCTACATTCCCTAACAATGCCTAACATTTATCAGATAGTTTGTAATGTTATTAGATTCGAAACAATACCTATCAAATCTGTTTATGAATGTTATCAAAATCTGAAAGTATAAATTTGCGGCTTGGATAATATTATAATTTGTAGAATTGTTTTTTTGTCTATACTATTTCCTACATTTGTGTTTTATATATATTGTGGTTATTGTAAACAACGTAGATTTGGAAATCTATCGCCCAAAACACTGTTAAGATGTAATTTTACTCCAGATCTGCAGTTTCGGTGTAAAACTGTAAATTATGTAATTTTGGTTAAAAAGGTAAAAGCCTGTTTGTGTTCAATTTTGTATGGGGTTCTAACTTAGTTATTGTAAATTTTCCTTTTTCCTCTTTTTAAATAAAAATACATTATTTGAAACCTATAAGAAATATGTCCAAATTGAAAAAAAAGGAAAGGTTGTGAAAATTCACGTACAAATATAAATGCATATATATATTTGTGCATAGTTTATATCAGCTATTCCTAAATATACCTACCATATATTTCTTGTGGTTTGAAATATTTGTATTCGTCTTTTAAATATTCAAGCATAATTTACAATAATTACAGCTAACAGCCTTTTTGTAAGGTTTAGAATCTTATTAAAAAATTGAATGCCAAAAGGAATGTTTAGTTTTTAGTTTAAATTAAAACATTTAAATTAAGAACATTGAGAATAAAAGAATAATAACTAAGTTAACCGCGAGAATATATATATATATATATATTATCCGTCAAAACCTACAATTTAGCGGAAATATAATATACAATAAAATAAATATGTGTTCTGTTGTGTGTTGAATTAAATTTCTGTTTTATGGGCTATATTCCATGTTAATGAAATGAATAACATGACTATTATAGCCATAAATGTAAATTAATTGGCTATGAATAGGTGCTAACTAAAATAAATGAATGCAGTAGCCATCTTTTATTTGGAAATATTGTGTAAGTTAGTAAATGTTTACAATTTCTAAATTGGCTAGGATCAATGTTGTAAACCCTAATTAGGAAACTTAATTATAACCACACTAAGACATGAGGTTAAGCCCAACTTGTGGTAGAAGTCTTCCCAGAACCACCCGATAAATCCAGCATCCACAAGTGGTCGGCTTATTGCGAGACGTCTGGTGCATATATATATATATATATACACATATATATATATATATATATACACACACATATATATATATATATACACATATATATACAATGAACAAAAAACTAATAAATTAGAATAAGCAATGTCTTTTAGGGTACAACAAAAATATATTTTAGGACTGATAATTAAGGATATTTATGATCGTCCATCGCCTTAGAAATATGACCGTTAGGGTCATAAACGAAAGGTTACCTTAATAAAGGTGATAAAAGAATTAAATGGGGATTATTGGAAATCACGCATATGAATAAATGCTAAGTCTATAGGGAATAAATAATCAAACCTTTTAGCTTGAGAGGTGATAGAATTTCCTTGGTAAGTAAACCTAGAATAAATATAACTATGAAATAAAGAATGGTCTTAGGAGATAAATAAGGTTAGTTATTATTTACCATAGGAACCCGTGACGGTAGTCAATTTGCATAGTACTGATTATTTCCAAAAATAAGGTTTACTCCATGAGCGAGCTCTTAAGTGGCCAAAAGTGGTCCTCCTCCCGTTCATAAGGAGAAACCAAATAGGAAATAATCTATAGTCGTAGCCTGCTTTGGGATCAAGGTTTTAAGTGGTTAGATCCAACTGTAGAAAGGTATTAAGCGATCACATAGCCTACCTTCTATAAATGAAGGCATTAAAGGCTAATTGGGCACAAGCTTGATAATCTCCACGAATAGTCCGCTTCCTTGGTTCTTAAGTGACTTGGATCGCGGGGTCCACCAAGGAATATGTCCTCCAAATAGGAGTCTTAAATGGTGTGTGAATCCTACTTAAACATGGATTTAAAAATTTCTCGTATAGTCATTCCATAAGGGTACCTATCCTATAGGAAGTATTAAGCATCTAGGGGATTATCCAATATGGCCAGCTAGATAGTAATGAATGGGCCCTCCATTGGGTGGTCTTAAATTGCGTGCTATGTCTACCTAAAAGAGTGGCCCGAAGTGGATGCTCACTATCTCTCGCCTTATGTAGGGAATGAGTTTATGTGCGTGAATGGCAGAAGACTTAATCAGTAGTACATGTAACAAGTGTCCTCTAGTTTATATTAGCGTTGAGTAAACCATCGAGAGGTATTAAGTAACTAATAGGTCTGCCTAGGGTCTTAAGTGGTCGAGTGAATCCATCCTGATCTATCATTTGATAGTGATGCATTAAGTGGCTAAATATATATATACTAAATAACTAAATTCCGTAGTTAAGATACCACCACTTAGTTTTAATAATTGGTTAAATGATGGTTCAAAGGCTTCATAACACAATATAATGGACTTGCCAGTTGTTGGCTAGCTTTTGGACCAAGCCACCAAGATTCAAGCACAAGTTCCAAAAGAATCCTCGCTCGTGGAACTGCACTCATTTCGGATCGCGATCGCCCCTCGTCCCATCACGACCTGGTCGCCCCCTGTAGCCTCGATCCGATCCTCCCTCAGCAACTTTACCCGATCCAAGCCCAAAAGACAAGGAGATGGCCAAGACCAAGCCCATCACGACCCGGAAATGCAGGAGCTCGCGACACCTGTCCACAACTGTCATTTGACCAATTCTTCCTCAAGCCACGAACCAGTCCTAGACTCTCGGGATTCGTGCCACGTATGACCGCGATCCGTCTAAGGAAATCAACTATAAATAGTCCAGAACTTGGCATTTTTCAGGATCCTTTTTGGTCATTAACCACTCTGATTCCACCATTATCACATATCCATTACTTTTATTCAGAGTTATCTCGAAATTATTGAGAGAAAATTAATTGTAAAAGCGAGATCGAGGGATAAACTATTGAGCGTATTTTGATTGCAAGTATAATCAAAGATATAAAGTGGACGTAGGCTCGTTAACGCCGAACCACTATAAATCCTTTGTCTCTTCTGCTTTTTCTTCATACTTTAGCTATAATTCTCTATAGATTAGAACAATTTGGGTGTTAGAGCCAATTTTGGATCTAACATTTTGGTGCTTTCACTGAGAACGGAATTCTCAGCATACTGGATTGTTGCTCCGTTGTTTGGATACTCAAGTACGAAGAAAATAGTCCAAAACCAAATTGTTTCAGTTTTTGAAGATTTCAGCGAAGTTCAGACATTATGGATGGAAAGAAATCCAAGGAAGCACGAACTTCGCAGGCGAACGAAGCAATCGAAGAAAGTGTGCACGAGCAGGTCGAGGAAGCCCTCTCGGATCGCGATGAGGCAGGAGCGACTCGAACTGAGCAAGGCGCTATGAACCAATCTGAAGGGGACGCAACGATTCGAATTTCTGGAGGTGTCACTACTCGCTCCCAGGACCTCACCACGAACCGTCCTCCCATCGCTGCTACGATCCGAACCCAGGGGGGCGCACCGAGCGACCAACGCAAAAACACCGCGATCCGAAGCGACAAGCAGACTACAACTCGTCCTGGAAAGGAGGTTATGGCTCGTTCTTCCGGTGCTGGAACATCTGCTCGACCTGGCTCAAGCTCCTTACGTATAAGAGAGAATCTTGGTGACCAATTTGATCCTTCTGCTCTGGTTACTGAAGGAGATCTTTCTCGCATCATTGACTTGTGGGACAGGTTATTCGATGAACTAGCAGCTCAAAGGCAAGAGAGTTCAGTATTACGACAGAACCTGACTGCTATGGATAGGCGACTTGATGACCTCATAAGGCCGAGGGTTCCTTCTCCAACCCGTCTTCCTTCTCCTAAACATACATCTTCGTCTGAAGAACCTCGAAGGAATCGGCGATGGCCCCCATTAAAAAGGGCTGAGAATATAGAGCAGCTTCGATTTGGGTTGCTGCCGTCCCGAGAAGAAGAAGCGCTTAATCAAGGAACTAGCAACCATAATTTGAATGGGCCTGCTCTACCGCCAGGGAATAGAAACGCTGCTGACCCTGCTCAGAATCGACCCATTCCTCCTGTTCGTCGTATGGTCGACCGCGGCAACAGGGGGCAAGGAAGCTCTGCCCGGATCCCAGATTTTATAGCAGCACATCAAAGAAATGCTGAAGGAGCCCATCAGGCAAGAAGTGCCGATCCTGAGTCCACCTTGACCTGTGCAGATGTTGAAGAAATGATTTGGGAAAATATGATAGTTAGCCGTGGGTGCAGGGATGAAGATTGGGGCATAGATCGCAGTCATACGCCTTTTACCGATGATATATTGGAAGTCACATTCCCGAGACGTTTTAATATGCCGACAATGAATCGCTATGCGGGCAAATCTGACCCGATCCAGCATTTGATGCGATATTCTTGGTCCATGAATGCCGCTGCAGCTGCAGATGAAATAAAATGTAAAGCATTCGCTATATTTCTGGAAGATGTGGCATTAGTGTGGTTCTCCCGCTTGCCAGCACGGTCGATATCCAGCTTCAGGGAATTAAGTGAGAAGTTCATGAACCAATTCCGCCTTCACGCTCAGAGATCCAAGAATGTAATTGAACTGTCCCTTATCAAGCAACGACCAGACGAAAGCCTAAGGTCGTACTTGGACCGTTTCAACCTAGCTATCACAGAAGTCAAAGATCCACCTGAGCGAGCTGTGTTGATGGCCCTGATTGATGGCGTCGATAAAGATACCGAGTTTGGAAGATATCTAGCCGGCAAACCACCTCCGACCAAAGAAATATTCTATGAAAAAGCCAATGTTCGTTTACGTCAGGAGGAGATACATGCTAACAGAAAAGGAAAGATACTGAAAAGGAAGATATCCAAAGTAATGTGGCCATCAAGCAGACAGGAGATAGCTCAGGAAAAGTAGAAGTCAATGTGGGGAACAAGAACCAAGGCAATGGTCGCCAACTTGGGGAACAATAATAACAACAGTCGAAAGAGAAATCGAGGAAATGATTCTCGGAGAAGATCTCGACCAAGGCCATTTGAGAGTTTTACGCCGTTAAATGATACATTGGAAAATATCTTCATGGATACTTATAATGTCCTTCCATACAAACGACCTCCCCCGAGAGATTCCACAGAAAAGGAACGTGAAACTGGAAAATTCTGTCTTTTTCAAAAAATTCATGGTCATTCCACGAATGAATGTCGTCATCTGAGAGATGTGGTCGAGAGGTTACTCAGAGAAGAAAAACTCGATGAATACAAAGTTACTCCTAGAGACAGGGGGCAAGCTGCGCCGGCCCCAAATAAAAAAAAAACCAAAATCAAAATCAAAGTCAATCTGCTGCCAGACTGACCGCTCAGCAGAAAGGGAAGAACCTCGTCATCAACACCATAGTCGGAGGACTCCATCTGGCCGGACATAGCTTCAGGACAATGGACCAGTATGTCAATGCAGCTAAACAACCCCTTGAAGTGGGAGAAGGTAGCAATCCTGAAGACACTGCTCCAATTAAGCAGCAAAGAACGATGACTGATGACATTATATTCCATGATCGAGATAGCATTGGTGTCCATTCCCCAAACGAAGACCGTTTATTAATCACAACTGCGATTGGTCCGGCCATAGTCCATAAAGTTTTAGTGGATAACGAAAGCTCGGTTAATATTCTGTTTAAGAAGACGTTCGATCAAATGAAACTTGAGCCGAAGGATTTAAAGCCATGCGAAGGGTGGATACGTGGATTTAATGGAGCCTCGACTGCTCCAATGGGATACGTAGAATTGTCGATAACCCTTGGGGAAGGAGAGCACCAGAGAGTAAGAATTCTCCCCTTTGTGGTTTTGCACGTTGAATCCCCATATAACGCCTTCTTAGGCCGGCCGGCGCTAGCGAAATTTAGAGCTTGTATAGCCCCTTGGTGTTTATTAATGAAGTTCCCGACTTATGCTGGAATAGGCATAATCAGAGGAGACAAAGTTGTTGCCCGAGCATGCTAGATTACAGAGCTGAAGATGCTTCGCAAAGTAAGAGATGTAGAGACCAAAGGCGCTTCCACCCCTCAAGGGGAGGAGACATCATAGCAAATAAAGAAGATGGCAATGGGAGAATCGCCGGGAGAACTGCCCGAGGTCATAAATCCCAGAGAGGACGAAGAGCCTGGGGGCAGAATGGCGACTCCCAATGAATCGACTGTGGATGTACCGATCGATGATAGTAACCCGGAGAAGGTCTTGAAGATTGGATCCCAGTTGGACCCTATTCAACCCAGAGAGCTGACGGATTTCTTGAAAGCTAATCTGGATGTATTCGCTTGGACCCACTCAGACATGTGTGCGATATCTCCTTCAATTATAAGCCATTCGCTAAGCATTAACCCGAAGCATCCCCCTGTCAAACAGAAAAGGCGAATGCTCGGCCCAGAGAGGTCAGCCGCTTTAAAAGAGGAAGTTGAAAAATTGAGAAGTAATGGGTTCATTAGGGACTCAGCATACCCGGACTAGATTTCAAACCCGGTCTTGGTAAAAAAAAGGCCAATGGAAAGTGGCGTACATGCATTGATTTTTCTGACCTGAATAAAGCCTGCCCAAAAGACAGTTTCCCATTACCCAGAATTGACCAACTGGTAGTTTCAACGGCAAGCCTTGAACTCCTGTCTTTCATGGATGCTTACTCGGGATACAATCATATCCCTATGCACGTCCTGGACCAAGAACACACTAGCTTCATTACGGATTTGGGACTATATTGTTATGTGGTGATGCCTTTTGGTTTGAAGAATGCCGGTGCTACATACCAGCGTTTGGTGAATAGAATGTTCTACAACCAAATCGGGAAAACAATGGAGGTATATGTTGACGACATTTTGGTAAAGTCCAGACGATCATCCGACCACACTGCCGATTTAGCCGAGGTGTTTGAGATCCTCAGGAAGTACGAGATGTAGCTAAATCCTTTGAAATGTTCCTTTGGGGTAGCATCGGGAAAGTTTTTATGATTTATCATCAATTCGCGAGGGATCGAGATCAATCCAGACCAGATCGCGGCAATCCGAAATATTCAGAAACCTAGGCAAATCAAGGATGTGCAGAGCGCCGCAGGGAAAGTAGCGGCGCTGAGTAGATTCATCTCCAAAGCTACAGATAAGTGCATCCCGTTCTTTGAATTAATAAAGCGAGGAAAGCGCAACTTCAAATGGACTCCTGATTGTATTGAAGCCTTCCAGAATCTCTTGAATCACTTAGAAAGACCTCTGATACTATCTAAGCCCATGGATCATGAGGAATTATTCGTGTACCTAGCAGTGTCACCCAATGCGATCAGTTCAGCTTTGGTTAGAGAAGAAGATAAGGTGCAAAGACCAGTGTACTATGTAAGTAAGAAGTTGGCGGCAGCTGAACGAAATTATCTAAGGATAGAAAAGCTTGCGTACAGTTTGTTGATCACATCAAGGAAGCTTCTCCACTATTTTCAAGCTCATCTGATTACTGTGTACACAGACCACCCGCTAAAGCAGGTTCTTCAAAGGCCAGAGGCGTCAGGGAGATTACTTAAATGGAACATCGAACTAAGCCAGTTCGATTTGAATTTTCAGCCTCGACGGTCAATAAGGGGGCAAGTGCTTGCAGATTTCATAGCAGAGTTTACCGTCCCAGAGGACGATATACTGAATGAAGAGGCTGATCCGCCGAAGCTACTTCTTGACCCAAACGCCTGGAAGTTGAACACAGATGGAGCTAAAAATGACAGACGATCTGGTGCTGGGGTGGTGCTCGAATCTCCGGAAAAACGATTGATGTATTATGCTTTTAGACTAGAATTCCACGCCACTAACAATGACTCAGAGTACGAAGCCCTACTTGCTGGGCTGAAGCTCGCAAAGGAGTTGGAGATTACAAAGCTAGACATCCTTTGCGATTCTAAAATAGTCGTGAACCAGGTAACGGGGAAGTTTCAGGCCAAAAGTCCTAGGCTGATATGGTACTTAGAAAGAGTGAAGAAGTTGCTTGAAGGTTTTGATCACCACACCATATCCCATATTCCTCGAGCAGAAAATCAAAAACCGGATAAGTTGGCAAAGATGGCTAGCTCTGATAATCCTGAAAACACAGAGCTGGTCCCGATTGAAGTCCTACAGTCACCTAGTATAGATCAGATGGAAGTTGATCCGGTACTAGACATTGAACCTGAAAGGGAGTCGTGGATGACTCCTCTGAAGAATTTCCTGATGGATGGAACGCTTCCTACAAAGAAAAGTGAGAGGCGTGCGATAATTCGGAAGACCTCCCGATATGTTTTGCAGAAGGGAGTCCTGTATAGACAAGGATTCTTGATGCCCCTCCTCCGGTGTATCGCCCACGACGACATCCAGCGCGTATTGCAAGAAGTACATGAAGGCGAATGTGGAGATCACGCGGGAGGACAGGCGTTGGCAAAGAAAATATTACGATACGGTTATTTCTGGCCTACTGTCAACAAGGATGCAGCTAAGTATGCGTGACGTTGTGACGTTTGTCAAAGATTTTCTAAGATCCATAGGACACCGCCAAGTCAGTTAAAAACAATGACGAGTCCGTGTCCCTTCGCTATGTGGGGGATTGTTATCATTAGAAGCCACCCCATAGCAAAGGGCGGAGCACAATTCGCTATTGTGGCTGTGGACTATTTCACCAAGTGGGTAGAAGCGGAGCCATTGACCACAATCACAACCAAGCGAGTAATCAACTTTGTTGTCAGAAACATTATATGTCGGTTTGGGATTCCAAGAATCGTCATAACAGACAATGGAACTCAGTTCGATAGCATTGAGTTCAGGGATTTTTGCCAGAAATACCAAATTGAGAAAAGGTACACCTCTGTGGCACATCCGCAAGCGAATGGCCAGGTGGAGGCAGCGAACAAGGTGATTAAATCCATCCTGAAGAAGAGATTGAAGCGGGCCAAAGCCATGTAGGTTGATGAATTTCCCTTGGCGTTATGGGCCTATAGAACAACCTATAAGTCAGCAACGGGTCATACACCGTTTTCCCTCGCCTTTGGAGCTGAAGTGGTCATCCCAGTCGAGTTAGAAGTACCCTCTCACCGAATCACCTACTACGACCCAATGACCAACAATGAGTTGCTCCTTGGATCCTTGGACATGATCGAAGAAAAGAGAGATGAAGCCGACTTACTTTCCTTAAGGCATAAGTAGCAGATAGCTCGGTATTATGACAGAAAAGTCCGAGCGTGAACCTTTGAACTCGGAGACTTGGTTCTAAAGCGTGTCTTCCCATACTCAGTGCATATGGGTCCGAAATGGGAAGGACCGTATTCCATTCAACGACCGCTTGATAATGGAACCTTCAAGCTCGCAACCGTGGATGGAGATGAAATTCCCATAGTGTGGAATTCCCAGCATTTGCGGCCTTACCTGACGTAGAATCGTCAGTTTTATTCTTTTGTTTTTTTGGACCATGTAAAAGGGCACGACTTGTCCAGAACAATCTGGTTACTCGAACAAGAGATTATAATGCGGATGTAGGTCATGATTCGACCGAACCACTTTAAAAATATTGTGTGTGATTTACCTTTACTGCACCATTACTTATCTGCTTTATCTCAATTTACATAAATTATTGTTGTTTTTTAAGTTTGTTACAGGTTATGCGGCAGTATCGAAGCAACTAATGCACTGTGCCGCCGATCAGGATTAGAGGGGAACAACAACTGAAGTCCACAAGGTGCAGCGAAGTAAATGACACTACTACTCAAACTCTAACTCTCAAGATTCGAGAGAGAGTATAAAGGGCGCGAAGATGACATCCGCAAGGCGTGGAGGTGCACCATGATAAAAACCGCCTTACCAACACTCTAACCGCTAAAGGATCGGGAGAGTATAAAGGTGCTAGAGATTTAGCGCCCCCAGAATTTCTGCCCCGCTAAAGGATCGGAGAGCAGCCTAAGAACCGAGCTCGGACTCTAAACCGCTAAAGGATCGGGAGAGTATAAAGGTGCTAGAGACTTAGCGCCGCTTGAACCCGCTGAAGTATCGGGAGAGTATAAAAGTGCTAGAGACTCGGCACTAAAAGAATTCTTTTCCCCCCATTCTTAAGAAAAAAGGGGTAACACACACATGACTCTAATCAATCCTTAATAAGCCCTGGCCAGGCATCATATTAATGATTGATTGGGGGCATATGCACCCACATCTTTGCAAATCCATGCATAGAAATTTCAAAATTTTTAGCCATTAACTTGATTCTTTTGATTGGTTATGATTTAACTGGTTATGACTAAAATACAATAATTTAAACTCGCAGGTCTGCGGGTTTGGTTCTACTTCCATGTGACTGGTTTGTCTGGAAGGGAAACTCTTGTCTGTATCACAAGTGGGACGAAAGCCGAGGCTGATAGAGATGGATCATCCCCTTATGGCAGCTATGCTTGCTGCTCAAGATGCTGCACAGAGATGCAAGGAACTTGGAATCACTGCATTGCATATTAAATTAAGGGCAAGAGAAACAAACTTTCATTTACTAGATGCAGATTTACAAAACGAAACAGCTAAACAAAAGTGAGGGTCATTCTCACGATTACATTTCTTGGCCAGTGGAAAGCCTAAAGACTAAAAGCAAAATATGGACTAACAACTACATCTTATTTACGCTTAGGAGATGACTTCGATTTCTTCTCCTTCCTCTGCTTCTCTAACTCTTCCTTGCTAGCATCAGATTGGTCGTTTTTCTTCCTCTTCTTCTTGCCGGAAGGAGGGTCCTGTGGAAGGGTGGAAGGCTGAGAAGCAAGTTGTGAAGTTATTGACTTTGCAGAGATCTTTATGATCAATCCTGTTTTGGGATCCATCTCCGAAATAGGAAGCACATCTAGAGGTTCCAGCTCCTCTCTCTTTGCAGCTAGTTGCTTCTATTGTCTGGTTTTCCTAGCAGCCAAGGTCTCGTTGTCATCACCCTTGGTTTCGTCGGTGATGGTAACGTCATCCTCCTCATCTCCGTGGCCACCACCTGTGTCATCCAAAGCAGCAATAACCTCAGCATCCGCAGGGATGTCGGTGCTGGATTCCATAGGTGCGACCGTGACCTCCTCACTACCCCTAACCTGCTTTGGGATGTCGGAAGCTTTAGCATCAGTGCTTGAGGGGACATCAACTTTCTCCGCCATTTCTTTCTCCTCTATGTCCTTCTTGGCCGGTTTTCCACATGTATTATGAGAAGCACATGTTATTAGCTCAGTTGGTTGCCTCGCAAGGCGACGACAAGTTACAACTGCTTTGGCAAACTACGGAGAGAATATGGAAATACCTTCAGCCGACCCTCCATTCAGATTCACAGCAGAAGCTCCGACAGCCGGGGGAGTTGGAAGCAAGGAAATTAATGGACCGTCAGGACTAAATTCCTCAACCTCGGAGATCTTGGGCCCCGCTGCCGAACTCGAACCTTCGTCAACTTTATTTTTACCCTTGGCCTCAGTCTTCTCCCTCTCAACTTCTTCCTGGATTAAGCGTCTGCCTTTCACCATATCCTCGGGCTCGTTACCTTTGAGAAAGGTCTGCATTAGTTTACTCTCATCGATCTCATCGACCTCTAGCCGTCACTTTTAATCCTCGACTATTGCATCCCATATATTGGCCAGGGTAACATGGTAGTCGGGAATCCAGGAGATATCCCGATGCTTGATAACTCGACCCAAGAAATCGAACAAAAATCCCTCAAAGCTGTCTATATCCTTCTCTTTTTTGGCAAGCATATCAGCCATAGCAACTGCTGACTCAAGAGCGCTATTGGCATTGCTCTCGGCGACAGCTACCCGCACCTCAGCTTGAGCAAGTTGATCATTTAGGACTTCCTTCTCTTTCCTGCAAGGGCAATGTCATTTTTTAAGCTCGCCTTTTCTTTCTCCCAAGCCTCTCTCTCAGCGGAAAAGCGATCCTGAACTGTGTTCAGTTCGGTGTTAACCGCCCTAAGATCCTCCACTTCTTTTCTCAGGGCTACCCGTTCTTGACTATTTAAGTCGAGCTCGTTGCGAAAACGCTCCCTGGCACTTTCCAACTCGGACTTGTAATTCTCTGTGTCTCGCCGAGCTAAAGCCAGTTGGGCCTGTGCATCCTCCAATTCTTTTTCCATGTTGCACCTGGCCCTAGCATCATTGTCAATCTTTACTCTGGCCCTGGCTGCATCCGTCTCCATTCGGCGGATGATAGAAGAGAGTGTAGCTGAATGCTTCTTCAATACCCCGTATTGTTTAGCTGCATGGCACACATACCCTATCACTTCTGTGTCCCAATCCTCGGGGGCTGGTTCAAGATCTGGGACGAACACCATCCTCTCAAAGTAAATGTTGGGAAACTGTTTTCGTAAACGTTCCAACCTGGCTGTGATCTCAGAACAGGGGACAACATCCCTTGCAGCAGCAGTGTCCAGGCCACGCTCACTAGAGGAAATATGAATTGTCTTCCCCTTTTCTATAATCCTGCCCTCATCTTTGTCCTTGTCCTTTGGCTCAGCATGTTTCTTAGAAGATGGGGCATGAGAAGGAGTGCTTTTTGGAGGGGTTAAATCTCTAGGAAGTTGCTTGCCCCCAGCTGGTGGCATTGGACGACTAGGTGGCTTTCCATAACTTTGCTTCGGCGGAGATCGAGGTCGTGCATGATAAGATTGGTGAGAATCCCGGGGTCAACAACTATCCCTACCCCGACTATCGCTACGAGTGTGCTCAGGATCCGAAAGGAGGCTCGGGGTGCCCTCGCGAAGGGAGCGGTAGGAATAAGATCGTTTGCGAGACATTCTTTCTGCAAAGAGAACAAGAGCGCGTTAGAACTGTGAATCACAATAGAAAAAGAGTGTTATGATAAATGGTGCATGTGTTTGGTGCACCCCGTAAAAACCCCTTTTTCAAAAAAAAAAAAAAAACAGACCGGGGCCCGAAGTTAGGCTCGTTTGGGTAACTCCTTTTTCTCCAACCGGAGCACCCATTTCTTCGAAAAGGGGAAAGATTGATTCCCCTCCGAAATCTTCTTGGGTATAGATATCATCTGGCAAAGGAATGTTACTTAATTCCTCGAAAATCTGTTCCTCCGTTAATTCGTCGTGGGCGGCAGACCCAACTGGCGATGAAGTCCTCAGTGGAGACTGTCCCCCGGAGGTTGCAACCTCCTTTGATCTATCAGCTTGTCTCTCATCTCCTTTATACACGTTTAAATCTTCGTCGTCCTGATTAATCATCGGTGAAGGACTCTTGCGAAGAGTAGTCGTCTCTGCAGCTTGAGAAGTTCCTTCTCCTTCAGCTGGGGGCACATATTTGTAAGGTTTGCCACCTGCGCCAAGTCCGAATCTTTTGTCTAAAAGATGATGTTTGTGAAGGTTTTCGTCGGTGATACATTTCTTGATTCTCAAGAAGTCCGACTCGCTTTTTAGGAGACGAGATAATCGATCGTTATACACTGAGCCTTCTGTCTTGGGGAATGTGTGATCTGCGCAAAGAAAAAGGAAACATGTTAGTACTTTGATAATGTAGTTCAGTCATGTATCTGGAAGCTCGAAACTTACTAGATTTGAGCCACCTCCTCGCACACCCAGCTTGGTGTTTTATGTAAAACCAATCGGCTTTGGGATCCCCTATGTTGTTGTAACCATCGGACAGAACCTTCCTGTTGGCTGCTGATTCAAAGAAAGAGAAATTTGGGGTTGCTGTGGAATGGTGCTTGAAAAGATAGTAGAATTTCAAGTCTTTAAAAGTAAGCCCAGTCTGCAAAATCTCTGCATATGCGACATATAAAGTGTACAAGGCTGCATAAGCGTTGGGATGAAGCTGCATAGGGGCAATACATAATCGTCTTAAGGTTTCAAGGACGATTGGACGAAACGGAGGAATAGCGCCAACCCAGCACATGAGTCGGCTGATTGCCATGTACCCTTCTAGAGCAAGATGAGGTATATCTCCGCTTTCGGGTGTCTTCACATCGTCCCACAGGATCCAGTGTTTCAAACAAATTTTCTTAAGTTTTATATCATCTAGTTTGGAGGGTAAAGAATCGGTGAATTTCTCAATTCCTAGAACGCCGGGAATCTCATCAGCAGCTTGGTCATCCACTTCGGACTCCTCCTCTAGCGAGGTACTCTCAGATGAATTAGACTCTTTCTCAGCCTCATATTTGGATTCAGAGTCCTCATCCTCTGGGTAAACTGAAGGAACCTCGGGGTCGCGGTGTTCCGACACCTCTGGGTCCACCTCTGTTTCAGATCTTTCAGGAGAAAGATTATCTGACATTGCTGTTTTGGTGAGCAAATATGAGAGATTAGAATACAATTACCCAATCCTCGTGTGTGCAAGTGCAAGTGTGTGCCTGTGCGCGCATTAAAGAAAAAGCATAAAAATTAGCAAGATCATCAAAGTATTAGTCGTCATATGCAGTCAAGATATGCTGTTGTTCAGTCCTGAAGGATCTTTTAAGGGATCTAGCCTAACTGTCCATTGAGATACTAGAGTTAAATTGAATTGTTTGGTCAACATGTGCATCGGGTTGTTCATTGAATTGGTTCGTGAGAAGGGGTTCAGATCGCTATGTATTGTCGGCTCGTGAAGCAGAAGCTTTAGATCGTGGAAAGGCTTCGGGTCGCGGAACGCTGGGATTCTTGGCGACCTGTGCTTTACCCGACTGGGTCGTGATAACCATCCATGATCCACTTTATGTCTCGTCCCCATGGACCGATGCTCCTGTGTCTCCACGATCCCACTTTCCTCGACCCGACCTATTGTCTAAAATGTCACTTCCACTTCCCTTTCTACCTTCTCACGATCCGAGACAAGGTCCCCATCCATGAGCCGAACAGATCCTTTCTCCCTTCTTCTCCCTCGTCTCTCCTCCTTACTCACAAACCCAACAGCACCGTCCCTCCAAAAAACCACAGTTTCCACAAAACTACGTAGCCCTTTCCTCTCAAATCACTGAAACCCAGAGAGAAACGAAAGTGAAGATGCAGTAAAGTGTTAGCATAATTACCTATCTTGTTTTAACTAAAATCGCGAAAGGAAATTATCTCTCAGGGTCGCGAGTTAGGGTTTGGAATGAAGGACCGATGGCGGATGTGCAAAGAAAGAAGAAGGGAAGAAGATGGAGGAGGGGTCGGATTTATATAGGCAAATTTGTGGCCTTTGATCTTCCATTTCTTGTCTTATTCGAACCATGGAGGCCTAGTGGGCCACGAATCCGAGCCCAGCGAGGAGAGAGGAGGCCGATCCCTCAATTGACTCGTGACGAGAACTGGATGATCGTGCTTAAAGCCCACACGAAAATCGAACCGGAGCAAGCGCCTCATCCCACGGACCAGGGGATGTTGTGGCGACCCGATCCGACAAACAATTGACAAAAATGAAAATTCAGAAATACTTGCGAAAATTAAAAAAAAAGTTTACCTAACAATTTTATAATGAAGTCTCCAAATATTCTAGAGAGGAGAATAATCCAAGGAAAAAAGAAATGATTGAAGGCTTAACCAGATTTTTATACTAATCGAAGGATATGGCTCTCTGAAGCAGCACGACATTTCAGATGGATATGACCGCCAATTCGCATCGCTCTATGAAAAGATGTTTCTGCAGTTTCGAAGCATGTTCTATCTTCGATAAAACATACTTCGAGGGGGCAAAATGTTGGCTAGCTTTTGGACCAAGCCACCAAGATTCAAGCACAAGTTCCAAAAGAAACCTCGCTCGTGGAACTGCACTCGTTTCGGATCGCGATCGCCCCTCGTCCCATCATGACCTGATCGCCTCCTATAGCCTCGATCCGATCCTCCCTCAGCAAATCTACCCATCCAAGCCCAAAAGACAAGGAGATGGCCAAGACCAAGCCCATCACGAGCCGGAAATGCAGGAGCTCGCGACACCTATCCACAACTGTCATTTTGACCAATTCTTCCTCAAGCTACGAACCATTCCTAGACTCTCGGGATTCGTGCCACGTATGACCGCGATCCATCTGAGGAAATCAGCTATAAATAGTCCAGAACTTGGCATTTTTCAGGATCCTTTTTGGAAATTAACCGCTCTGATTCCACCATTATCACATATCCATTACTTTTATTCAAAGTTATCTCGAAATTACTGAGAGAATATTAATTGTAAAAGCAAGATCGAGGGATAAACTATTGAGCGTATTTTGATTGCAAGTATAATCAAAGATATAAAGTGGACGTAGGCTCGTTAACGCCGAACCACTATAAATCCTGTTTCTCTTCTGCTTTTTCTTCATATTTTAGCTATAATTCTCTATAGATCAAACAATTTGGGTGTTAGAGCCAATTTTGGATCTAACACCAGTATACGATATGCACCTCGCTCTGTCATATAATCGAAACCTCGGCCGAAACGCACCAGTTCAACAACTCAGTTGTTTCGTTTAATGTATGCGTAAACATTATATCTCGGTATCGTTATCACTGGGAATACTACCTTGGGTATGGTAGTTAGAGGTCGTGCATTAATGGTTACAAGGTTAGCTTAGAATTAGTAGCCTTGGTAGGAATATATCTTTGGTTGAACCAAACTGGATACATCTATGTATTGTAAACTGTGTTGTATTCTTCTTGCTCACTAAAACTTGTTGTTCTGACCCCCTCCTCGTTACAATCTCTCAGGTTTTCTCTTGACGGTCTAGTTCCCACAGGTGTTTGAGTTTGGTTTTCGGTTCTCGTTCTCTCGCATGCTCGGTATTGACATGGTGACTCACTTTTATAAGGTAGTTACTTGAGTTAATACTAGTCTATCCTGTTTTGTTTCCGCTGTGAGTTATTTTATCGCACTTTGATTTTTCTCATGCTCATTTATTTGCAACAATTAGATTTATAGGCTCCATGCTTGGATGTGTTCGAGTTCGATTTTTGTCGGCATTTAGGCTCAAAAAAGTGTAGGGTGTTCCATTTGGTATCAAAACATAGGTTAGATGATTAAAGAAATTAGTTAAACTAGGACCCATGAGAGAACGCATTTGATCTTCTTTTCTATTTTTCTTTTTCTTTCTTACTTGACTTTAAATTATATCGACGATAAAATAGTGGTGGGGCTATTTATATAGAATGGGTCTTAAGTGACTAAGAGTTGAAATATGTTAAGTTCGGGTTTCTAGCCAGTTCTGCCTTACCCCATGGTACGTTGGCAATTTCATTGTGAAGAGCACGAGGATGGCATATGGTGGATTCTGTTGATTCGAGTTTGGAGACTGGATAAAAATCTAGCTACAACTAAGGTAGTCGCGATTTCTGGTTTTTGATTTCGTTTGGTAGTTCCAATCAATGACCTTTTCTTGGTCTGAAATGAGAAATTCATGTTAATATGTCGTATCCGTTCGAAAATATAATTACGATGTATATCCGTTCGATATTTCGTTAAAATTCCAGATATCCTCTTGTTGAAAATATTCATTTTAGTTCTTGTCCATGTATTCGAGGGAACTTTATTTTTAAAACTATTTGGAAAAAATAAAATAGATTTCAAAAGTTTATGGAATTATGGTTTAGAAAAATAGTTTTATAAAAGTATAGTTTTAAATTTGTTCATGTTTCAGAATTGTTCGGGCTTTGTGTGTTTTAAATAAATAATCCAGTTGGTAGAAAGAAAGGAATTGGAAATGATAAGGAGTATGCCTCAAAACTTAAAAGTAATTAATTCTCATTATATATGATTTTTTATATCCCTCTTTATATATATATATTGGATGATTTATCAAAATTATCCCAATTAATCTTCGAAATTTTAAAATCCCGACGTTTTGGAATGCAAAAAGGTTTACCAATTAACTTTATAAACTAGTTAATAATAATATATTAGATTTATAAATAGAACCGTTAGTTTATAATAAAATACATTTAGAAAAGTTTTAAACGGTCTTTCGGAAGGACTAAGGAAAATCTTTCATTCTGATTTTGGGGTATTTGATTTCATGAAACATTCGATTTGTTTGTCAGCTAGGCAAGGGGAAATCCATTTTATTTTTTGTCACGAATTTCTAGATGAATTATTTTTGAAATTCTTTTGTTGTGTGGTCGCAACCTTGTTGTGAGACTACTTTGAATCTTTGGAGACGGTTCGGAGCCTGACTATGGCTTTTTATATTTCTGCGATGTGGACAATTGTTTTTAGGATCACGTTAAATCTTAAAAGATGACGTGGAATGATTAATATGTTAAATCCGACCTAATAAAGTCAAGGTTCAACTTTTGTCCAAATCCCATTTGACATTTAAGCGTTCAGCATTATACCTAGAGTGGTCAACTTGTTGATGAGTTTTGGTACAACTTGGACCTAGGGCTCAACTGCAAAAGTTGTGTACAAATCACCTCCTTTACTTCTTTCTTTCGTCCTTCCTCATACAGCAGAACCATATTCTTATCTTTCTTTGTCGTCTCCTCATCTCCTCATTTTCCATGCTAGTTTGCGCACTAGATCTTCAACACTAGTACTCCAAGATCTAAATCAAATTTCTTCTCTCTGATCATTTCTCAGTCCATATTACTTATTTGCATTATCCGATCTTAATCGCGCCATTTAAGTCTCATCCTTAGGGAGATCATTTGTTTGGATTGGAATAAGCATAAGATCTCACCGCTTTAAGGATAAGAAAATTTGTTAGTTGGACATGCACTGGTCGACTGCTTCGAGATCTTAGAACAGGACTGTTGTTTGTGTTGCATCTGCCTTTGCTATATCTTATTGGAATAGATTTTGATGCAGGTGATCATCGTTTTGGAGATGAAGATTAAACTATCTTTGGATGGTTTTTCTGAGGAGAATCTCGATTAGATTTTAGAGGCCTTCGTGTTTTACATGGACTTGAATGGTCTTTTGTTGGTCGGCTTAGGTGGTTTTGCGACAAACCACTTTTTCTTAATTTTGGTTTTTGTGTTCGGAGATCTATGTCGAAACTACCCATGTTGATGTGTGTCTCATTTAACACATTGTTCCAATAATGGGAAGTCATGATAGATTTTTCGCATGATGCAGAAATCAATATTTTGATTGATCGATGGCATAACTATCATTTAGTGCCACATCATATTTGGTTCAGTTTTTTATCCTTGTGTGCTATTTCACAAGGTTATTTTCTGTATCTTCACTTGTCCATGTTATAGTTAGATAATGTTAAGTGAATCACCGTGAGGAGCGGTTTTGTGGTAGGTTTCTTTTATCATCTCTAATTATCTGTTGTAAGGGATGGTGATGTGGAAAACTTCAACTACACTAGTAGTGTCTACAGCATGAGATTAAGCATTTTGCTAATATGATATGATTAATCAAAATTCATAAAAATTATTTGAGCTCCAGTCGTGTAGCAAGACATCTCGTTGTTTATAGGCATTATTTTCGAAGTTTCGGTGTTGTTTTTTTGTTACCATCCTTATTGGTTTCCCTTTCCAGCGTTAGCCTTTTGGCTTTCGTAATTCGTGCTTGTAACTTTTAGTGTTTGTTGTCTTTGAAATCGCACTACTACTAATAAAATTTCTACCTTTGGAAATATATATGTGTAACACCCCGTAATTCTGTAACACTAAGATTCGCAAATCAAGGAAGAATTAAAAGTTAAAATCAAAATCAAGGGAAACGGGCTGCGCCATTGCGTTCGTCTCGGAAAAATACGCGAAATAGAGTCCGAATTTTCGAAATCGGAGTCCGTATGACCAAGATATGGCCCGTCAAAGTTTTCAGAAAATTCCAAGTTCAAAACAGTTTAAACTAGAGTTAAATTCGAATTCAAACGCGCAGGGGGCAGGGCGGGAAAATTCCCGCCCAGGTCAAGTCGACAGAGGTGTCGAATGCACAGTCGACACCACCACCCCCCATGTCGACTGCCGAGTCGACATGGGTGTCGACCTGCCCGCTTTTTCCAGCTTTCTGCACCTGGTTCGTTCTGTTGTATTTGGTCACGTTTTCTGACCAGGTTCGTCCGCCTAACACTATATAAACAGCCCTGATCTTCTTCTCTATCACAATTCTTTTCTACCATTATGCTGCAAAGATTCTTGTTAGACATGGCTTCTCCTCCTCCTCTAAAATATATAAATAAAATAATATATATAAAATAAACCAAGACAAGGAAATGTTGCTAAAGGATTTTCAAGAAGAGGTTCAAGTCAAGCTAGGATCCAAGAGGAGGTTCAAACGACTTCAACCACTGTTTTTCTACGAATCTTAGCAATGCCATCTTTCTGTTCTAATCTAATCTCTGTAAGTCAGTTATTTCTAGATTTGAACATTTTTCTCTTTTCGTGACATGAAATTAAAGGAATAAAAGAATATGCCAAATCTTTCTAACAGTGCCTATACTCTTGAACCTAATTAAGAACTGTTATGATTCGAGGACAAATGAGACCGTGACTATGAAACTATGAACCTTAAAAACATTTGCCTATGACTATGAACATTTGCCTATGACTATGAACATTTGCCTATGACTATGAACATTGCCTATGACTTTGGACATTGCCTATGACTATGGACATTGCCTATGACTGTGACTGTGACTATGAGGATTATTTCCTTGACTAAGCCTATGCCTTTGATTAAAAAACATAAACTATTGCCTTTGACATAACAAGGACATCTGGGACTAAACACCTACGATTCATGACTAGGAAAGTGTTGTTTAAGCTTTGTGATTATGAGATTGGGTCTAAACCCGATTATTTATTCTTCCTGTCCTTGTTTTTCTTTGGTTTTAGACCATGGGAATTTACCTATTAAGTTAGGTCTACCCATGTTCTTGAACCTACTCTGTCTATTCTTGGTTTTAGACCTTGGGAATTTACCTATTAAGTTAGGTCTACCCATGTTCTTGAACCTACGTCGTTATTCAAAACCATTTTATGCCAGTTGTTATATCTATCAATATTTGGTTCATTCCCTATTTGCTACGAATCTAGATTTATCTATAATCTAGATTGAAACACGATTATACGAACGATGGGAATGCGATTTGGGGCAGAATATAAAATTTACTAAAACATAGTTATAAACTCGGCATAAATTGGGGACATGTACTATGGCATGTTCATAGAAATGCAAATGGGGTAAATTTGACAAGAATTATAGGATGTGTAATTTGAATCTAGTATTAACATCTAAATCTAGCATTTACATGAATTGTGAACTAGAGTAATAAGTCTAGTTTGACATGAATTAGAATGTTAAATCAGAATTGGATTAGCTAATTTGGCTTGATAAGTATATTGGCATAAACTTGAAATTGGCCATAATTGGGAGTAATTGTCAGGATTAGCAAAATCATGGTTAGTGACACTTCATTTGGTATGGTTTACATACCAAAAAGCATAAACATGATATAGAGGGGAAAATGGGTCGTAAGAATAAATGTTGACAATTTACAGAGTAATTAGGAAATAAGTAAATAGAATTTGTCCTAAATAAGGAAATGTAAATTTAGACAAATTAAAGGTTTATTAACGACACCTCTTTTAATAACACACCAGAAAGTTCTAGGGTGACAGAGAGGATAGTGTCTAGGCTTGAGTTTGGAAAATACAAGTTTCCTGCTCTCCCTGGCTATCCCTAACAGATCCGACGGACGGGATGGTTGTTTTCAAAACCTGATTTGAAAATTAAGCAAAACCCTTTGAACTTAGAAAACACGAATATGCCTAACCTGAGGTTAGACTGAGTTGCGATGTAAACCTGCCCGGAACCGACCGGCACATCCAGTATTCGCAACAATATCTGTCTAATGTGAGTGGTCGTGGCTTTAATTTAGTTGAAGCAAGAATGGTAGCGTTAAGTTAACTAAGACACTTAACCAATTCAACATGATAACCAAACCAATGGGTGGGGCTAGGTCCATACAGACAGTCAACGCAGTTAAGCTAGAATGGGAGGGTTAAGTCCATAGGAACACTTAGCCAACTTAATACAGTTAAGCTGGAATGGGAGGGCTAAGTCCATAAGGACACTTAACCAAACTTAACATGGTAACAAGACAAGATTTGTAGGGGTTATGTAACTTAGAAAACACTTAGCCAAAATTAACATGTTAACTAGACTAGAAGGTGGGGTTAAGTAAAGTTAATACACTTAGCCAAATTAACATGTTAACTAGACTAGAGGTTGGGGTTAAGTAAATACACTTAGCCAATTTGATATGTTAGCTGGGCTAGACTGTTGGGTTAAGTAAACTTGAACACTTAACCATCATATTGTGATAAAGGAATAAGGTTAAGTCTAAAACATGAAGGGATAATACTTAACCATTAATAACATGTTAGTTAAAACAGACGGGGAAGGTTAAGTTAAAAAGGAACACTTAACCGATACAGGACGAATGGGTAGGGTTAAGTAATAAGAAATACTTAACCAATAAAACTGGGTTTGTGGTCGGGTTAAGTCAACATGAATCACTGATAACACTGAACTAGTTTGACAGGGTAAATGAAGAGGGTTAAGATAGCTTGAATTGACTAATGACACTTAACCAATCCAAATTGGCGGGAAAGGGAACTGAGTAGTAAACCTTAGTTAAGAAAACAACGATTCTGGAAACTAAGTGGTAAATCTTAGTTAGTAAAACTAAGTAGTAATTCTTAGTACAACACGGGAAGGAGCGAATGTCCGTCTGAGTAGAAAGAAGGCTCCAACGAATTGGGTTACGAAGCCCGAGGCATCGAGGGGACGTGAGGGTACTCTTGGTATCCCTCTGTGAGGCTGCAGATGATCCTCCTGGGCTCACAGAGGTTAAGGTCTGCGTAGAAGAACCAGGGGTATGCCTTGGTTGCAATACATGGCAACCTAAAGACCAGGATGGACCGGCGTGATTCGGCGAGAAAACGGTAGCCCTGTGATAGCAACTCGTCGTCTACCATCCATCTTGAGTCAGTTGAGATACGTGAAGCAGAAAGGCGGAGAACTCCAAAAGACCATATACTTGCTATCTAGTTATGGTTGCGGATGGCCATAAGATAGTGGGGCACCGGGGGCCGGCGTATAGTTCTCATTTTACAAGGTGTGCCTTTCATTAGTTGAGGGAGGGGTCAAGTGGGACCATAGCCACTGGAATAAAAACAGACCTTAGCATCTGCATCGGTAGATATCTGAAAGCTCCCGACCGAGTTCTGTATTCCTTGATTTGCCCTGTCATAGGACTCGGACCGCACATTACATGACATGTGCATCTAGACAAGCGATAACGATTCGCGATACATGCGTGGGGAAGTATAGGAACATATACCACTCTAGGTAGTGTGTCCTAGACTTGGGGGTATCGTTCGACAGGTAGCGTAATCCCTAGTTGGACTAGGTGGCATAAACCCTGAACTTGAGAAGCGTTCAGCAGATAGCGTAAACTCTAGTTAAATCTAGAAAGCACTTGGTAGAAAACCCTAGGTTAGATCTAGGTAATAAATAATAAATGTATGCCTGAAGGCAATGGAAACTACAGGGGTTGGGATCACGTTATCGTTACTAGTTGGAACACTAGTTAGGTGGTGCAGAGATATAGAAACCAGTATAACAAGGAAATAGCGAAGCGGCGAAAGTAATAGAGCATATCCTGTTATCTTATCTTAGCATATCTTGTGATTATCTTGTCTAATCTTGCTGACCCTATGGTCATGGTGTAATCTTGGATTCAGTTAATTCATGTCGTTTGTTTTTCCATGTTCACATGCTAGAAGTTACTGAACTTACTCAGGCTTTATGTCTGACTCTGTTTTTCTTTCGTCTTCTTTTCTTCCGTTTCCCCCCCAGGTAGTAGAGGAGGGAGTAGTATTACTCAGGTTAAGTTGGACTGTCACTCTTTCCCAGCTTGAAGATTTGTCGAAGTTTTGCTTGGATTCTCCTTTCAGATGCTATGGCTGGTTCTTGCCACATTGAGGAATATAAATGTATTTTTATGCTTCTTTATTTTGTAAGACAGATGACACTCTGATATTGTAAAGAAATCTTTGTACAAACTATTTTATCAATAAAGCAAAGTTTTATTTTCCGCTGTTTAAATTCTGTCTGTCTTGTAATTTACGTGCATCTTTTACCCTAAATGCTCCACAGAACTTAGTGCATTCCCTTTGTGAGTGACACTAACGGACGTGGGGTGTTACAATATGTCATTTATGTATGCCTATTTGGATGAAATCTCATTTTTCTTATCTAACTAACAATTATTCTAGAGCTGGAAAGAATAGAATTTTGTGTTGGATAAATTTTAGCGAATGATAGGTTTTGCGTTGTTTTTGTCACGGGCATAATTAATCACATGTTTCTAGTTAATCTAAAATTTATTTTGTTCTATTATGTGTGATTTCAATTTTCGTATTTTCGCATGACTGACTTCCTTTTCAGCAATAGTGACTTGAATCGTTTAAGTTTCCGCAAAATACACCTATGAAACTTTTTGCAAAGGTTGTTTGAAATTAAAAAAATTCTATCATTTTTAAAATTTACATTTTTACGTATTTATTTTCTTTTATTTCTATGTGCATGAAAACATAGAATTTGGATACAGCAGTTTGCGCATGTTTAAATGTCAGCTTTATGTTAAAATAGACGATTTAGATGATCCAAATAGCACATTACCAAAATTTTAGTTTTCATACAAATATCATATGGAAAGTAAAATAGTATTGGAAAGAAACTTTTAGAATATATAGAAGAAGTTTTAAAGAAAATATTTATTTTTGTGAAAATTTTCGATTTTTGGTCACATGAAACGCGTAAGGAAGAATTTTGGATGCTTTGTGTGCATTTTAGCGGTGCAGTAGGGCCGACGATGCAATAAACAGATTAACGACAACAAGGAAAAAACTGTTTTAGCCTTGGAAACGTTATTTCCATACCTTGTCAATGATGTGTGCGAGTTGTCAATTAACTCGTTTAACGTTTTAGAGCTTGTTTTAAGTCTTCAGTCTACAAATGGAAATTTTTGGGGAATTTTGAGAAACTGAGGTAAATTTTCCACTATAGGGTGAGAATGAAATATTATAAGCGAAGGAAACATAAAATTCTTCGCTTTGATTTCCTTTTTCTGGTTTAGGAGAAATTTAATAAGAAGCGATTAGATGCATTGGCGTTTTGGATGGTAGGATTTAGATGCAAAAATCGGTCGTTCCACACTTCTATTTGTAGTTGTGCGGGGGTTATGGATGAAAAATGGTTTTCAAAACTTGTATTCATATAAAATTGCTAGTATATTAATGATGCTTTGCATTATGTTTTCGAAGATGTTTTAAATTTTAATACAGACATATAGGAGGATCTGACTTAGAATCATTGTGCATACATGTTTTGTGATTGAAATCCATTATGTACATTGTGCACATGCACACTTGGTTGCAAAGTGAGTGTGCACTAATTGGTTGTGTAAGATAGGACAAGTAGATGTCAGAATTTCAGGATGAAATTTCTTTTAGAGGGGAAGAATGTAACAACCCGGAATTTGGACAATAAATAAATCAGTTATTTAATTAGATTCTCATAATATAGGAATTTCTTCAAATGATGGAATTTGACCATGGGACTTTAGCCGTTGTGCTCGTCATGGAATTTTGGTCAACTTTCATGTTTGGAGTTGCGCGAACGGAGTCCGTATGAAAAAGTTACGGACGGAATACGAAAAAAGGACGGAAATAATAAAATAGAATATATATATATATAATACCATTAATAACCTTCCTTCACTGGGAAAAATCGCTCAAGGGCAGTCGACACCCTTGACCAAAGCGGTCGACCGCTTCGAGCAATTTCAGGCTAGCAAAAGCTAGGTTTATATAGGTTTTTAATATGTAAATTATTATATAAATGAACGCATACAAACTAAAAAAAATCTAACGGTTCGGTCTCTTTCTAACACCTATAAATAAGGGGGTTAGGCCCTCATTCTTTTCCACCTATTTCTGGTAGCAGCAGCAAAGCGCTACCATTTCCCTTTCTCTCCAAACAAATTTCTAAAACAAATATATGTTCATATACAATCAATCAAACATAAACTATATATATTTGAAAGGGATAATCAGATTCAAGTGGAAAAGGATATGAATTGATGTCTAAGCTCATCTTCATCAGATTCTCCCGTCTTTTCCTTTTTTCTTGCAAATCTACAAATCTGAAAGCATCCGCTTTCTAGGCTAACTATAGATCTGTAAGAATTTGGGAATTATAGGCCTAAAAGATTATTCGAATTTCAGATTTGGATGCTTTCAGGTGATTGAGTAAGTTATATATAAAGTATACAATAACTTAATTATTTCGTTTGTATTAGATCTTATATATATTTCGAACATTTATCATATCTGTTTATAATATTGTTAGAACTGAAATAATACCTATTAGATCTGTTTATGAATGGTGTCAACATCTGAAAGTATAAATTTTTGGTTTGAATAATATTAAAATTTGAAGGCTTACTTGATTGTTTATATTATTGCCTACAATTGTGTTTAATATATATTATGTTTATTGTAAACACCATATACCTAGAAATATGTCCCCCAAAACACTGTTAAGATGTTGTTTTATTCCAGATCTTTGTTTCGGTGTAAAATGGTAAATTATGTAATTTTGTTTAAAAAGGTATAAGCCTTGTTGTGTTCAGTTTTGTTTGGGATTCTAATTTCATTATTGTAAATTTTCCTTTTTCCTCTTTTTAAATAAAAAGACAATATTTGAAAACTATAAGAAATATGTCCAAATTGTAAAAGGGAAAGGTTGTGAAAATTCATGTTCAAATATAAATACATATATATTGGTGCGTAGTTTACATCAATTACTCAATAATATATCTACCTTATATTTCTTGTGGCTTGAAATATGTTTATTCCTCTTTTAAATGTTCAGGCATAATTTACGATAATTACAGTAACAGGCTTTTTGTAAGGCTTAGAATCATATTACAAAATTGAAGGCAAATAGGAATGTTTGGTTGTTAGTTTAAACCAAAACATTTGAATTAATAATGATGAGAATAGAAGAATAATAACTACATTAACTACACAAAGATATATATATATATATATACATACATACATACATATATACACATTATCCGTCCAAACCTATGATTTAGCGCAAATATAATATACAATAAAATAAAAATGTGTTTAGTTGTGTGTTGAATTAAGTTTCTGTTTTATGGGATTATATTCCAAATTGAACGGAAATGAATAACATGACCGTTATAGCCATAAATGGAAAATATTTGGTTATGAATAGGTTCTAAATAAAATAAATGAATGTTATAGCCATCTTTAATTTGGGAAAAATGAATAAGTTACTAATGGTTACAATTTCTAAATTGGCTAGGATTAGTGATGTAAACCTCAATTAGGAAACATAATTTTAACCACAATAAGATATGAGGTTAAGCCCAACTTGTAATAGAAGTCTTCCCGGAACTACCTTGCAAATCCAGCATCCACAAGTGGTTGGCTTAATGTGATAAGTTTGGGGCATATATATATACATATATATATATATATATGTGTGTGTGTGTGTGTGTGTATGCATGTATGTATACATATATATATATATATATATATATATATATATATATATATATATATGCAACGAACAATAAATTAATAAATTTGAATTAGCGGTGTATGTTAGTGTACAACAAATAGATATTTAAGAATATTTACGGGCATCCATTGCCTTAGGAATATGACTGTTAGGTTCATAAATGACAGGCAACCTTATTAAAGGTGATAAAAGAATTAAATGGGGATCAACTTGAATCGCGCTTAATAATAAATACTAAGTCCAAAGGGAATAAATAATCAAACCTTTTAGTTTGAGAGGTGATAAAATTTCCTTGATTAATAAACCCAGAATAAATATAACTAGAGAATAAAGAATGGATCCAGTAGGTAAATAATGTTAGTTATTATTTACTGTAGAATCCCATGACGATAGTCAGTTTGCGTAGTATTGATTATTTCCAAAAATAAGGTTTACTCCATGAGCGAGGTCTTAAGGGGCCAAAAGGGGTCCTCCTCCTGTCCGTAATGAAAAACCAAATAGGACATAATCTATAAGCATAGCCATTTTTGGGATTAAGGTCTTAAGTGGTTAGATCCACCTATAAAAAGGTATTAAGTGATTGTGTTGCCCACCTCCCATAAATGAAAGCATTAAAGGCTAATTGGGTACGAGCTTGATAACCTCGGCGAATAGTTCGTTTCCTTGGGTCGAGCGGACCACCTGGGAATGGGTCTTCCAGTTAGGGGGCTTAAATGGTGTGCGAATGCCACCTAAACCTGGATTTAAGAATGTCCAATATGGTTATTCCATAGGGATACCTATCCTACAGGAAGTATTAAGCATCTAGAGGATTATCCAAAAAGGCCAGCTAGATAGTAACGAAGGGGACCTCCACTGGATAGTCTTAAATGGCGTGTTATGTCTAGCTAACCAAGTGGTCTTAAGTGGCTGCTTACTATCTCTCGCTTTATGCGGGGCATGGGTTTATAAGCTTGAATGACGAAATCCTTAATTAGTAGTACCTGTAGTTAGTATCCTCTAGTTTATATTAGCGTTGAATAAATTATCGAGAGGTGTTAAGTGACCAATTGGTCCACCTAGGGTCTAAGTGCTCGAGTTAATCCCCCTTTATCTGTCATTCGATAATGAGGCGTTGAGTCGCTGAATTTGTATACATAAATAACTAAATTCCGTAGTTAAGATCCCACCTCTTAGTTTTAATAATTAGTTAAATAATGGATTAAAGGCTTCATACATATATGTGTAATCGTTCTATCTTGGTATTGTTATCACTGGGAATACTACCTTAGGTATGGTAGTTAGATGTCGTGCGTAAATGTTTACAAGGTTAGGTTAGAATTGCTAGCATTGGTCGGCATATATCTTTGGTTGAACCAAACGGAATATATCTTTGTATTGTAAACTGTGTTATACTCTTCTTGTTCACCAGAACTTGGTTTTCTGACCCCTACCTTATTATAGTTTCCCAGGTTTCCTCTTGATGGTCAGGCTCCCACAGGTGTCTGATTTTAGTTTTCGGTTCTCGTTCTCTCTTATGTTCGGCATTGACATAGTCGCTGACTTTTATAAGGTAGTTACCTGAGTTAATACTAGTCTATCCTGGGTTTTTTTTTTTTTGCTGCGAGTTATTTTATCGCACTCTAATTATGCTAATGCTCACTTATTTGTAGGTAATAGATTTACATGCTCCATGCTTGGATGTGTTCGAGTTTCGATATTGTCGGAATTTGGGTTCAAAATAGTATGTGGGCGTTACACAAACTGTATGAAATCATTCGTAATAAGATTGATCATTGGTCGTATAAGTTATTATCTATTGCTGGTACATTAGAACTTACTCACACGCTATCACTACGTTTGTCTTATATTAGGTACAATCTCGTAATATTCCTGCCAAAACTTTAAATAGAATTGACAAACTATGTGCAAATTTTATCAGGAATGGTAAACATCACAAACTTTTATGGAGTACCATCACCAATTCTAAAATAGCTGGTAAGTTGGGTCTTAGAAGTTTTAAAGATATAGGTGATACATGTAATCCAAAATGGCTCTAAGCTACCTGAAGAAACTTCAAAGATGGTAAGAACACTAGTTTATGATTTGATCTTCAACTTAATGGAAGTTCTTTAATCAATCTGCTCTTTTGGAATAACCTTTATCCTTTAGGTGGTGACAGTCTTAATGTTGATAGTATTATCCATAACTCAAATTGGCATTTTCAAACCTGATATTTATACTTTCAAAAATACTATCAGCAATCTAGCTATTAATCCAAAATTTAGTTGAAATTAAATGAAACTAGAAATTATCTATTAAAGGTAAACTCTCTTTCAAAAATACTTGGAACTATATTAAAGGCATTGAAAATGAAGTTTATTGGTTCAATGTTATCTGGAATAAAGTAAATTACCCTAAAATGGCTTTTTGCTCTTACTTTGCGGTTTTAAGCAGGCTTCGAACTAGAACTAAATGATTTAATTGCAGCAAACAAGGTGAATCAACTTGTCTATTATGTTACTTAGAAAACAAAACCATTAAGTGTGTTTACTCTTCACATATTTGGTTTATTGCTAAATATAAATTAAATATTAATCAAAATACTCAAACGCAAAAGTGAAATAATAGCATTCGTCAAATTCAGGTTTTATTTAATCAAAGTAAAAACCAATTTAATAGAGCCACTGTTGTTTTCACAACTGTAATTTACTTTATTGGAAAAGGAGAAACTGTTAACCAGCTTTTTGAACTGGTTCCCAAGAAAAAACTATAATTTACTTTATTTGGAAAAGGAGTATCTTTTAACCGGCTTTTTGGATCGGTTCCCAAGAATAGTTAAAGACCACCCGACCCAGCACATCGTGTGGAGCAACCACCCAGAAGCGTTGTCGAGACCTGTAGATCCAAAGTCCTGATAGAATCGTACAAGAACATTCGATCCAACTCAACTGAACTACTCAGCGATGGACCAATGTTCCGAGATTAACCCCGGACCTCGTCATCGACTCACACTGGCATCACAACTCCTCGGACCTTCGCGCCAACATGAATGTTTTATCCCCTATGGGATACAAATTCGTATCCCTCTATAGGATATGAATTCTTATCCCACAATATGTCAAGGGATGCGAATTTGTATCCCCTAGAGGGATGCGAATTCACATCCAACACATACTAGGGGATAAGAGTTCGTATCCCTCTATGGGATATGAATTCGTATCCCACCTCTACTTCCGGGGTATGAAGTCGTATCCTCTTGTGGGATACGAATTCATGCCCCCATTGCATCGCCCGGGTGCGATTTCATGTCCCAACGGAGGATACGAATTCGTACCCCATCCACATGATACAAATTCATATTTGACTCCTAGGATGCGAAATTCGTATCTAACATATAGGGTACAAAATCTAGATGGTGGCCACTCCAGTTCACCTACTCCTCTTCCACCCACTCTTATAAATACATCCTCATTTCCAACATGAAGAGGGTTGGTTCTTGCTCACCTCCAAGCTCAAATGGCTGCCAAAGAAATAAGTTACCTTCCCTAAGCCTCTGTAGCACCTTCCATCACCTTAGGAAGAGAAAGAATCATATCCTTGGACAATTGACTACACTTTTGTACATTGGACCATTTTGGGTTGTTCGGCTTCTAGGAAGAAGATAAGAAAACCATCTTTTGACCTCCTTGCCACCATAGCCATGAAAGCTTCATAACCTCTTCATCCTCATTCAATTAAGATTGGGATTCGTGGACACTCAAAGGCTCATCCTTCCGCATCCAAACATTCGAATCGCTAAAAAAATACTTCCTCTTTCACCAAGCATAGCACTCATAAATTCATTAATTATGAATCGGAAGTCATCAAAACTCTTGTATGCTCGGGAATATTAAGATCTAATGTTGTAACTTGTACCAAGAGCATAATAAAAGAGAAAAACCATGGACGTAGGTTCAGAAGACCCGAACCACTATAAATTATTTGTGATCGTTTACTTATACTTTTCAGATGTACATTACATCGCTACTTACTTATTTTCCACCGCTGGACATTTATTTTCATTCATGTGGAAATCACGAGGGTTGACGGTTCGACATGAACACCTTAGCGAGCCAGGGAGGAATACATAAGCACGCACCTACAGTCGACTTTCTACCACTCTTATGAGGAATCGAGACCACGCCTTTCCTTTTACTCAAGCACAAAGACTTAGAACATTACTTAAATTTTCTGAGACTTACCGACCAAGCCAATCGACAATGGTAAACAAAGCAAAAAGCCCCGTGGTCGGACCTTCCATTCTGACCTGACTTGGAATTTCCTTCTCAGCATTACCTCACTAAAATCCCGACCAACTTGAATGCCGCTAATGCTTCCGCCCTTGACACACTCGTCAATCGAGCTCAATTCAATGAAATCTCAAGGAAACTAAGCGAAACTCAAAGAAGCCTTGTCGACCAAATTCACCAAAACATCGGATTAACGCAACGGCTTCAACCTTATGCTCAATGAAACATCCTTTATCTTCAAGCAAACCTGAGAATTTAGCCCCCATTGAACTATGTCTTATCGAGCTCCGCCCCTACTCCCTTTCGTGATAATTATCCCTTTGATTGTTCTCATCTTGTGCCTAACCCGGCCAACGGGTTCTTACGCAACCTACTACCATGCAAGCTCGTTCGTCTCGACTTAGAACATTCTACCTGCGCTATGCATAACAAACTAGGACCAATTTCTCGCTCATCGGCCTTAGAAAAGTCAAACAACTAAGGCCGAAGATTCTTTAGATCAAGACAACGTTTATCCTAGAAGACATCCAAGACTACGCATTTCGGAGTTGAATCACGACCGCCATAATTCGGTGGAGGTTCGAACTCCCATTCTCACTAAACTACTTCGCAACATCCTAAAAGAATCTCAGGGTCACATCGCCAATGACTAGGAAACTAGTACGAGATGTAACCCTATCATTAAAGTTGTGCTCAGCGCCGAATGGCCCGCATATTTTAATATGCCAAAGATATAAGCTTATTCAGGGGATTCTGACCCTCGGAAATTCATACACCGCTACGAGCCTCATATGAATTCTGCTCACGCCATGGACGTCGTGAAGTGCAAATGTTTCCTTGTCTTTCTAGAAGGTGTTCCTTTCAATGGTTCACTTAACTTCCACCAAGATCCATCTCGTCCTTTTCCTAGCTATGCAGGGGTTAAATCGACCAGTTCAACACACCCATTCGCCTGGGCTTCGATGAAACTCTAACAAGTTACCTTGAGAGGTTTGGTAATGCCCTGGAGGGTGTCAAAGACTAAAGCCCTCGAGCTATCCTGGACCAACTCATCGAGGGAGTGTTCCCCGATTTTGAATTCAGAGCATGGGTTAACCGAGCACAACCTAAGACTTTAGATATCTTTTACAATAAAGCCAACTATTTCCTATGCTAAGAAATAGCGCAAAGGAACCTATCTTCTTACTTCAACAGCTTACTTCGAAACGAATCCCGGAGCTCCAATGACCCCACCCATATTGTTTCGCACATTCCTGCTCAAACCGGCAAAGATAGAGGTTGTCGCAAAAACAAGAGGAAGCGTCTCCGACTTCCATCTTTCAGCAACTAAACTCCACTTAATAACACCCTCGATGTAACACCCCATGTCCATTAATGTCACTCACAAAGGGAATTCATTAACTTCCATGAAGCATTATAAGTCAATAGAACAGAATATTACAAGAGAGATACATAAAGTAGTACTTGAAAATTTTATAACTTTATTACATCGAAAACAGAAGTAAGTTTGGTTACATCCTTCAAAACCACAATATAGGAATCCAAGTACAATAATATCAGTCTTGTACAAAAGCCTTCAGAGTACATAATTTTAAAGCCATAATCCCTAATAGAAAATGCCATAAATAGGTAGAATCAAAGCCAAGCAATACTTCAAGCACTTCTAGCACTTCAAGCAGAGAGAAATCTAAATCAAGCTCCTATGTTCCCAACCTGAGTACCTTCGGGGGAGGGGGAACGGAAGAAAAGAGGCGAAACAAACTATGTCAGACATACGTCTGGTGAGTCCAGTAACTTTCAGCATATAAACAGATAACAGTATCATGACATTTAAATAAAACTGGATGAGAGATAGCCGAAACAGGAGTAGCAGGTTAACAAAAGAAATAGAATGATATAGATCAAGTTATGCTTCTTCCAATATCTTACTTCTTTTCACTAATACTAGTATAACAAAATTAGGTGTTGCCCTGATGTCTAAACAGAAAACAGGATGATATCTTCAGAAACACGATGTTAAAAATGGGCCTTTACCGCCCTAACAGAGACAGACGTTCAGAAACAAATTGCTAGTAATGGGCCTTTACCACCCGAACAAAGACAGACGGTACAGAAGCAGAATTAGGAACGGAATCAGAGGTAGAAACAGAATAATCCCTACGGAAACAGAATATTAGAATTAGGTGTACACTAGTAATAGGCCTTTGCCACCGCAACAGACGGTACCACAAAGAAATAGACAGGTATTACCACCCCAACAGAAACAGACGGTACCCCAACAGAAACAGACAGAACTAAGTGTACCATAAATTCTACCCCAAGCGATCGGCTCCTTAATACATAAATGCCTTGTGTCAGACCCACAGAAGGGTGTATCACTCTCTAACGTGGCAACCTATAAACACAGACCTATTTACAGATGTCACGGTGTCTTACATCCTCAGAGCAGACCGGATCCATGCACGCACATGACCCGGATGGAATGCGCCATCAACAATCCTCGCCATTATCAGAGTGAACCTCTTACAATTAGTTCAGTAAGCGTGCCCTGGCCCCTCTTAGTGTTGGTTCATAGTTTTGATACCAGAAAGGGTTACTGACTAATATGGGTCCCAAACAATAGATGACACAAGTAATTACCCCTCCTAACCTTGTGTCCCCAGACTAACAAATTACAAATTAACTTACTTACAGATTTCAGATGTACAAAGTTCAGATTTACAATTCCTCAAATCAGACATACAATTAGCAAGTTTTTAGACTAACGGATCAGATATACAGATTAACAAGTTTTTCAGACTAACGGATCAGATATACAGATTAACAAGTTTTCAGACTAACGGATCAGATATACAGATTAACAGACTTACAGATTGTTTCACCTAACCTTGTATTGAGCCTACAGATTTTCAAACGGGTTTATTAGATTCATTAGTCTAGTTGATTTAAACCTATCCACCCAACATGTTTTAGGCATCACCTTTATCTTAGATTTGCATTAATTAAATATTAATGTACAGACCTCTCACATTAGGTTGGCAGCTTGTGGCCGCTGGATGTGCAGGGAGGTTCCGGGCAGACTTCTGCCATAAGCCAGACTTAGCCTCGTGTCTGAGCATCTTTATGCCTATGACCTCTCACATTAGACTGATAGTTTGCGGTTGCAGGTTAAGCCGGTTGGGTCCGGGCAGGCTTCTACCGCAAACAGATTCTAACCTCGTGTCTCAGCATTCTTATTTTTAGCTAAAGTATTCATTCACAGATTGTGCCAATATCAGACTAATTATGCCAATTCAACAAATTAACTTCTTCACAAGTTACAACAGATTATCCAAAGTTCTATTAACATGTTTTGCTCAATTTTAGATCGAGCCTACAGATTTCATACCCCGAATTACCATATTCAGTTTCAACAGATTTAGAAGATTGGGCAATTTAACAGATTTAATCATTCCTTAATATTCCATTCATATACCTCGCCTAATCATAAAATTAAGCCTAATTTTGCATGACCAAATTATGGTCATAATTCACCATATAACATATGTCCCAAATTTTTGTTAAATTTGCACCGTACAGAATATTCTCTAAAACCCCCAAATCATGATGCACAATATAAATTATGCTAAATTATAGCCGTTGATTACAGCGTATGTCAAATTTTCAAAAATCCGAATTAGGCATATTCATATTAATAGTTATCCCTATTTTAATATAGATCTTTTACGCCTAAATCATATATCCTTTTTTTTTCTTCCAAGACATAGATCGTCATATAAAATATGCCCCCAAATCTAGATCTTAAATTACAACATGTATTATGTCCTTAAAATCAAATCTGGAATTATAACATGCATTATGTCCCCCAAATTACAAGTCATATGTTGTCATACAATAATTCTCCTTCTTCCAAATCATAAACCGTCATATATAGTACGCCTAGATCTAGATCTTAAATTACCACTTATGTTGTGTTCTCAATTTAGTCACAAATCGGTTATGTCCAATTATGCATCATTCAATATTTTCCCAAATTTAGCGTTTGTGTGTCAATCTCTTATGAGATTTGGCTCAGGCTCATGGTAGCCTGCCTATAAAATAGAAGGAAGGAAGAGATACAGAATAGTTACAATAAGATAGATCTACACAGAAAAACAGATCTGATAAACAAGAATAAGATGGATCTACATAGAAAAATCGATCTGATAAACAAGAATAAGATAGATCTCCAATTCAGATTTATACCCATATCAAGATCATAATTAAATTTCATATCTGAAAATAACTGTACTCACAAATCGTGATTTAAGAAAGAGAAGAACGATTCTGGGATCTGATTTTTGGAGTTGATTAGCTTTCCGTTGATATAGGCGTTGATTTGTTATCTTTATCTTCTCGCTTGAATTGATTGATTAGGTTGGAGGCTAGGCCACTTTTTGTTTTAGGAGCATGGAGGCACCATTCCTCTTTGTTAATGAATTAGGGTTGGGTCTTGCTATGTATTTATAGGTATAGAGAGTGTTTTAGTGCCCTTAGATGAACTAGGAGACCATCAGAACCACCCAGCTCAAATACACATCATCCGGCCACTCAGAAGAAGACACATCATCATAGAACGCTCTAGAATTCTGTGTTGGATCGATATGGGCGCACTTGGAAGGTGCGTCAATGCATTTTTGTACTGGCGCACTTGTGAAGTGTGCTAGTACATTCTGGTCAACTTCCGGTTTTTCTGCCTAACTTCGTTCGTCCATATCTTCTTCATACGGTATCCGTTTTACGCAAACTCGGACTCTATCTCAAGCAGAATTTCGAGGGGAACACAATGGCGTAACCCCTTTCACCTAATTCTTCTTTTAATAATTAATTATTCTTTAATTATCTCTTATGTCCCGTTCTAAAATTACGGGGTGTTACATTCCCCCATACTTAAAGGATTTCGTCCCCGAAATCTTCAAGTTAAGAAGAACGTATCCTACCATCCAATCACCCATCTACTCAACCATCATCCACAAGCATCCATTTTCCTTATTAAACTTCTAATGTTGTATGTACATATGCAAAAATGTATGTATATGTCTCCTATCTAATGCAAAGATCAGGCGGCCTACTGATTTTGTTTACCTCCTTAATGCGAATTATGTTAATGCCATGAGTCCAATTATGTATGTAAGAAATCCTATTTGATACGCTTCATTTCTATATGAGTGCATAACCATTCATCCAAATGCAACATCCATATGATGAGTCAATTATTTTGCATCCACGAAAATTGAAAAATGCACACACATCCATATGCAGTATGAAAGTGTTATTGAGCCGATCTAGTGCCTAGTGTGTGTATATGCATCCACAAGAAACCACCAGCAACCACTTGCATACACTTGCAACCATCAAACATAACATGTCTCAAACACATGTTTACACCCATTAGTTTCTACCTAAAGGTCGAAGACTCGATCGATAGGATACAACCGAGTGATAGAAGCAAGTACAATTAAAATAAAAGTTTTGTTCCCATTAGACATCGGTTAAGAAAATAAATCCCTAAGTATCAATCCCGAAGACCGAAATCAACATTAGATTGACCCTCAGAGAATTACTCCCATTAAACAATGTCAAAACTGGAAATCTACTTCACGCTTCGAGTAAAAACTCCTATCCATTTCAGAAATATTCAGATACTTACAGACTACTGGTACAGATCAGACTATCAAATGATTCTTAGGAAAGTAAACATGATAAAACCCTACCATATCCCACAAAACTAGAATGCATGCGTCATGGTCAACTTAACGCCTAACACAGATACCCTCAAACCCCAACTTATCACAAACTGATGAGTCGCAACCCTTATGGGGTTTGAGACCATAGCGGGATCAGAAACAAGACTAGTTTAAAGTGCAGAATCTCAGTTACATAATCAAAATGCCAGAATCAAAAAGAGTTTTGTCTCAATAATCAGATAAGGAAATTAAACCTTCTACAGAAATTTTCCTATCTCTACCCTATCTACCAGTCACGTGAGCATTCACCTGCCCTCCAGAAGTAGGTTCGGCCCTCTGCCCTTGCCCATGTTTCTTCGGGCAGTCCCTAGTGAAGTGTCCCATTTCTCCACAGTTGAAGCAAGCACCCTTCGTCTTTCTACAATCCTTATTCAGATGAGTCAAGCTTCCACAAGTAAAGCACTTTTTCTCCTTCTTATCTTCAGACTTTTCATTCTTCTTTTATGTTTCCTTTTTGGGCTACTCTTTCTTGTTTTGTAGTCCCTCGAGCTTTTCTTCTTTCTTCTCACTTTTGGCTTCCTCTTCATGCATTAACGCCATGTCAAACAATTTCTCGAAGGTAGCTCTCATAGGTATGTGGGTCATAGCCAATCCATGTAGCAGCTCATTCAGACCTTTAACGAATCTTAGGGCCTTCGTCTCAGGTGTGTTCACCAAGTCTAAGCCAAATCTCGCCAACTGATTGAACTTGTTGATGTACTCCTTCACTAATGAATTCCCTTGCTTCAATGCTAAGAACCTCTCAATGTATAGATTCTCTTCCGCTCGTGAGAGGAATTTCATCTCGAACCTATGCCTGAAATCCATCCTCTACTGGACGCTCTCTATTCGTGACCTCCCACCAAAACGAGGCTTCGTCCTTCATTAACCAAGCATCTAATTGGACCTTCCTTCCATCTCCTATCTCAAAGATACCAAACAAATCTTCCACCTCCTTAAGCCAATTTCGAGCTTCAACAAACGTCTCTGATCCGTGAAAAGGTTTTTCGCCCATTACCCGAAAGTCTTTGCATATTTTCGCAAAAGTATTATCGTGGGGCGGGGGAGGAGGAGGAGGGACGTTTGCTTAGCCAGCGGCGGTGGTCCTAGCCTCTAGATAACTCCTGAACCAAGTTGGTATCAGTATGCCTTCGAGTATCTCGGGTAACCCAAACATGCTGAAAAGAAAATGAAGAGATTCAAAATGGAGAATTCGAAAGACAGATATATGGCTTTTGGGGATTATGTTTTTCAAAATAAACTTTCCTTTTGAAAATACTTCCTTTCTAAAATCTTTTTGAAAATAGTTTTCAAAAACTCTTATCTAATCTGGTAGCCTTCAGCTCTGATACCAAGTGTAACACTCCATGTCCATTAATGTCACTCACAAAGGGAATGCATTAACTTCCATGAAGCATTATAAGTAAACAGAACAGAACATTACAAGACAAATACATAAAGTAGTACTTGAAAATTTTATAACTTTATTACAGCAGAAACAGAAGTATGTTTGGTTACATCCTTCAAAACCACAATATCGGAATTCAAGTACATAAATATCAGTCTTGAACAAAAGCCTTCAGAGTACGTAATTTTAAAGCCATAATCCCCAACAGATAATGCCATAAATAGGTAGAATCAAAGCCAAGCAATACTTCAAGCACTTCCAACACTTCAAGCAGAGAGAAATCTAAATCAAGCTCCTGCGTTCCCAACCTGAGTACCTTGGGGGGAAACGGAAGAAAAGAGGCGAAACAAACTAGGTCAAACATATGTCTGGTGAGTCCAGTGACTTTCAGCGTATAAACAGATGACAATATCATGACATGTAAATAAAACTGGATAAGAGATAACCGTAACAAGAGTAGCAGGTTAATAGAAGAAACAGAATGATATAGACCAAGTTATGCTTCTTACTATATCTTACTTCTCTGCACTAATACTTGTATAACAGAATTAGGTGTGGTCCTAATGTCTAAACAGAAAACAGGATGATCTTTTCAGAAATACGATGCTGGAAATGGGCCTTTACCACCCTAACAGAGACAGACGTTCAGAAACAAAATGCTAGTAATGGGCCTTTACCACCCGAACAGAGACAGACGGTATAGAAACGGAATCAGGAACGGAATCTAAGGCAGAAACAGAATAATCCCCACGGAAACATAATATTAGAATTAGGTGTACACTAGTAATGGGCCTTTACCACCCCAACAAACGGTACCACACAGAAATAGACAAGTGTTACCACCCCAACCTAAACAGACGGTACCCCAACAGAAACAACAGAACTAAGTGTACCCTAAATTCTACCCCAAGCGATCGGCCCCCTAATACATGAATACCCTGTGTCAGACCCACAGAAGGGTGTATCACTCCCTAAAGTGGCAACCTATTGACACAGACCTATTTACAGATGTCACGGTGTCTTACATCCTAAGAGCAGACCGGATCCATGCATGTACATGACCCGGTTGGAATGCGCCATCAACACCCCTCGCCAATATCAGAGTGAACTTCTTACAATTAGTTCAGTAAGCGTGCCCTGACCCCTCTAAGTGTTGGGTCATAGTTTTGATACCAGAAAGGGTTACTGACTAATATGGGTCCCAAACAACAGATGATACAAGTAATTACCCCTGCTAAACTTGTGTCCCCAGACTAACAAATTTCAGATTAACTTGCTTATAGATTTCAGATGTACAAAGTTCAAATTTACTAGTCCTCAGATCAGACATACAAGTTAGCAAGTTTTCAGACTAACAAATGAGATATACAGATTAACAAGTTTTTCAGACAAACGATCAGATATACAATTTAACAAGTTTTCAGACTAACGGATCAGATATAAAGATTAACAAACTTACAGATTGTTTCACCTAACCTTGTATTGGGCCTATAGATTGTCAAACGGGTTTATTAGATTCATCAGTCCAGTTGATTTAACTCTATCCACCCAACACGTTTTGGGCATCACCTTTATCTTATATTTGCATTAATTAAATATTAATGCACAGACCTCTCACATTAGGTTGGTAGCTTGTGGCCGCTAGATGTGTTGGGCGGTTCCGGGCAGACTTCTGCCACAAGACAAACCTAACCTCATGTCTGAGCATCTTTATGCCTATGACCTCTCACATTAGAGTGAAAGTTTGCGATTGCTGGTTAAGCCGGTTGGGTCCGGGCAAGCTTCTACCGCAAACAGAGTCTAACCTCGTGTCTCAGCATTCTTATTTTTAGCTAAAGTATTCATTCAAGGATTATGCCAATATCAAACTAATTATGCCAATTCAACAAATTAACTTCTTCAAAAGTTACAGCGGATTATCCAAAGTTCTATTGACATGTTTTGCTCAATTTTAGATTGAGCCTACAGATTTCATACCCCAAATTACCGTATTTAGTTTCAACAGATTTAGCAGTTTGGGCAATTTAACAGATTTAATCATTCCTTGAAATTCCATTGACATACCTCGCCTAATCATAAAATTAAGCCTAATTTTACGTACCCAAATAATGGTCATAAATCACCATATAACATATGTCCCAATTTTTTGTTAAATTTGCACCATACAGAATATTCTCTAAAAACCCCAAATCATGATGCACAATATAAATTATGCCAAATTATAGCCGTTGATTACTGCGTATGTCAAATATCCAAAAATCCGAATTATGCGTATTCACATTAATAGTTATCCCTGTTTTAATATAGACCTTTTATGCCTAAATCATATATCCTTTTTTTTCTTCCAAGTCATAGATCGTCATATAAAATATGCCCCCAAATCTAGATCTTATATTACAACATGTATTATGTCCTCAAAATTAGATCTTGAATTATAACATGCATTATGTCCCTCAAATTACAAGTCATATGTTGTCATACAATAATTCTCCTTCTTTCATATCATAAACCATCAGATATAGTATCCCTAGATCTAAATCTTAAATTACCACTTATGTTGTGTTCTCAATTTAGTCACAAATCAGTTATGTATAATTATGCATCATTGAATAATTTCCCAAATTTAGCGTTCGTGTATCAATCTCTTATGAGATTTGGCTTAGGATCGTGGTAGCCTGGCTATAGAACAGAAGGAAGGAAGAGATACATAATAGTTACAATAAGATAGATCTAAACAGAAAAACAGATCTGATAAACAAGAATAAGATGGATCTACATAGAAAAACAGATAAGATAAACAAGAATAAGATAGACCTCCAATTTAGATTTTTACCCATGTCAATATCATAATTTAATTTCATATCTGAAAATAACTGTACTCACAAATCGTGATTTAAGAAAGAGAAGAACGATTCTGGGATCTAATTTCTAGAGTTGATTAGCTTTCCGTTGATGTAGGCGTTGATTTGTTATCTTTATCTTCTCGCTTGAATTGATTGATTGGGTGGAGGCTAGGCCACTTTAGGTTTTAGGAGCATGGAGGCACCATTCCTCTTTGTTAATGAATTAGGGTTGGGTCTTGCTATGTATTTATATGTGTAGAGAGTGTTTTAGAGCCCTTAGATGAAGTAGGAGACCATCAGAACCACCCAGCTCAAATACACATCATCCGGCCACTCAGAAGAAGACACATCATCACAAAACACTCCAGAATTCTGTATTGGATCGGTATGGGCGCACTTGGCAGGTGCGCCAGTGCATTTTTATACTGGCGCACTTGTGAAGTGCACCAGTGCATTCTGGTCAACTTCCGGTTTTTCTGCCTAACTTCGTTCGTCCATATCTTCTTCATACATTATCCGTTTTACGCAAACTCAGACTCTATCTCAAGCAGAATTCCGAGAGGAACGCAATGGCGTAACCCGTTTCACTTAATTCTTCTTTTAATAATTAATTATTCTTTAATTGTCTCTTATGTCCCATTTTAAAATTACGGGGTGTTACACTCGAGAACATCTATCTCGAGACCTGCAATTTTTTACCGTACAAGAAGGCCCACCGAATGCACCAGGGGACCCTACAATGTGCTGTTGGTTCCACAACATCAATGGGTATGATATAAGGAATTGTCACCACTTGCAGGACAACATAGAGAAACTCATCTGTAAGGGAAAGATTGAGCAATATCTATAGAGTCCATCGCATGGAACTCGCGAATCATCGAACGCTCATCAAGGATTCCAAACAATCGGGACCTCGTCCGATAAATAAATCCTTCAGGGTCGTCTCTTCGACTCAACAAGACTGCAAAAACAATAAGCGGCATGAACATCGATTCCACGCCTTACGACTCATCTTTCTTAAGTCACATTTTGTACCAGTTTAATTGTTTTCATTTCCAAGTTATTTCATCTCCCGTGTTGTAACTCCGCCAAATGGCTTATAATTGACTTGTAATCAACTCAATTGTAATTTTTATGAGAATTTTATAAACATTAGCCTCAACTTCTGAGATTCATTTGTGAATTGCCAAGCACCGCTACCTCAAACACACTAAGCCTAATGGACTTAGCCCGCCTACCTACGCCCAGCCGTATCTAGAAGCTGTCTTCTGGCACTACCACCTTGAACCCAATAGATTCAGAAGACCAACCTATGCTCAGGCATACATTAGGGTCGGTCTATTGAAACCAACTTATTCGAACTTCGCACGACTCGAATTTTTCGAGGGTGGAGTTTCGACTAACACAAAACAATTGCAACGCCGAGTCACCTTGCACGGGTACAGTCGGAAAGTGTAAGACATACTTGAGCGCTTGAACCAACAACTACTATGATGTTGTGGTCTCAGAGTTCACCATTGAGGATACCATCTTACGAAAGTAAGATCCCTCTCCTCAAAAGGCACGTCCACTTCACTATGTTATAGGCTCTCATATCCATCCGAGCTCAGGCGACTTCCCAATAAGCCGAGGGCACATCGAAAGAACTATTGGAGTCCCATTCGGGAGTGGGCCCCAGGGCACTAATCCTCCACCAGTCCCGTAACTGTCTCCTGCAATGCAGTGGTCTTAGTGGTCGCCGACAGGGATACCGACATGCGACTTGTTCCCACCTTAACCTCCCTCGTTGGAGGCAGAACGAGAATGGAAAGCATGCCCTCTTCTCCAAAGGGCACCTTATCTTCACTATTTCATAGCCATTCTCCTCCACCTAAGCTCCGACCATCCTCTAGATAGCCAGGGGCATGCTGTGAAGCACAACCAGAGGCACATTGTTGGAAGCTAGCCCGAGGGCACCGGTCCTCCACCAGTTCCTGCATTCCCACTGCTGCCACTTTCTCCACCACCGCGGAGTTAACTTTTTGGGGAGAAAACTCGCTGCGCGAACTAGATGGTCCAAAACCAAAGTCCTGGCATCACAGAAGTCATCCATGACATCCTCTGATGCTCAGGTTTCCGACATACAAGAGTCCCAGAATGCGATGAAGACCTTTAGTCTTGTAACTAAAACCATTGTCATCACCAACCACCGGCGGAACACCCGGATCGAAATGTGATTACAATATGAATGGATGAAGAATTAAACCACGAGACTAACAACTCATTGATGTATCATATGTGCATATATGAGTGATCTGTCCAAATGGGTTCACATCTCGAATGTTACGCCAATCAGTTGCATTTCATTTGGCTTCAACCCCACTCCAATCACGGGACGTCATGTGATGATCCAGTCATACTAAGACAGACTCAAGACCGAGATGAATATGGCAAGTACGCGGGCTTGTGGCCAGTTCCTTATCAACCCCTGCACTGGCATGGCCTTCGTAGGACCAGAGGCTAATCCCAATCAGTTCTCGCACTTGTACCATCTTCACCGCAACCAATGGTGCAACCGTCTCGGAAGCGCATCCACCACATAGAGAAGGTGATCCAGAACCAAAATTTTAGGTCCCGGAAGTTATTAACTTCCACCAGTGCCTAAACAACCCATGGTTATAAACTCGAACTTAAGATCGAAGAAAATGACACATCCAACGGTTCCTGGAAAAACAAGAGAAATTGGCTAAGTCCTCGGGATACGAACCCAAGAATTTGTATCCCTATTCACTTGCCGTAAGTTCTTATGTTCCCCTGGCCCGTCCTTGAGTTCCCGAAGTCTCGAACCTCCTCCAACAAACTCAACTCTAAGTATAACGCCCATTTAATTTACATGAATACAATATTGGAAAGTGTAAAGAAGGCTTAAATACTTAGAGCAATACATAATGAAAGAAAATAAACTTTTATTCACTTGTCAAAAAATTACATGTTCTTATCAATGACACGATGTATCACAACTACATCGTGCCTCCAAAAAGAGAGAGTCGTACTCATACATTGTATTAGACTACCAAAAACAAGACTTATTACATAATTATCTAGAAGAGTCGCCCTTCTTCGCTTTCTACTTTTCAGACACGATCTCGGATGGCTCATCCTTCTTCCTCTTTTCTTCGACTTCCCACTCCCACAATTCCGCTCCTTAGGTAGGTCGTGCAGGGTCGCGGCCTGAGCTCATGTCCATCACCCAATGTCACTGAAAGGGCCCGGCCTTCACCATCTCCCTTGCTTGGAATATCAGTTTTCAGTGGTCGCACCTATAGGCTGCACCGCCTTTTTCTCAGCTCTCCTAGCTTCCCTCTCGGCCTTCTTCGTCGCCAAGTGACCCGCCTTCATGTTTGCTACCTATTGGACCTTCAGCTTCTTTAGCTTCGCCTCGGCTTGCTTATGGAAGGCCTCGAATTTTGCTTTCTTCTAAGCTTCATCTTGCACCTTAGCCTAGGTTTCCTCCTCGGCCTTTTCCTCGCTTCATCATGAGCTTTGACCCTGGCCTCTTCATCCGTCTTTTTCTTTGCCTCAAGTTCCTTAGACTTTATAAGTAGTTGGGCTTTCTGTTCTTCGAATAGCTCGTGCATGGTTTTCCCATCTGCCTCTATCTATCCTATAATCTTAGCATCTCCACCTTCCGTATCCTTCCCCTCATCCAACATTTTGTTGACGGCCAATCCAAACACTCCCATATCCAAATCAAAGCCTATGAGAAATACGTGCTCTTCTTACATCTTCCTCTTATAGGCATCTACATCTATTCGAGCTACGGTCGCCGTTGTTGTCTCCATCCTTGCCGCCGTTTCTTTCCCAGAGATACCAGCATATTGGGATAAGGATCTGTAACACCCCAGAATTTTAAATATTAAAATGAAAAATTATAGAATACTTAATTTTTAAAAGAAGAATTAAGTGAAACGGGTTGTACCATTGAGTTCGTCTCGGAATTCTGCTTGAGATAGAGTACGAGTTTGCGTAAAACGGACATCGTATAAAGAAGTTATGAAGCTCGGAAGATTTAAAGTTTAAAGCTATAAAACAAGTCGATCGCCCATTTTTCACCATTCGACTGGTACAAATTGACCGCCCATTTATCACCAGTCGACCGTTTTTAGACAGAAGTGAAAACTGTTAACTAGTTGAAATTGGCTAGTCGACTGGTTGATTCTGGCCAGTTTTCTAATGACGTGTTTTTCTAATTTGAGTGGTTCGGATGGTTCCTAGTCAAATCTAAAGGTCCTAATTCACCTAATACTCCTATAAATAAACACCTAAACCTAACTCTAATCTCATTGTCTTCATCCATGGCACCTCCATGCTACAATAATCTAAATTAAAACAAGCCTTTCTTCTCCATCAAGTCAAATTAGAAGATCAGTTCTAAAAACAATCAAAGAGAATTACACATATCTGAAGATTGCTAAAACAAATTTAGCGATGCCTACAACAACTAATTCAACACGTTCTTCACAGTAAATTCACTGTGAGTTCATGTTGCTTTTAGATCTAAATATATAAATAGTGATCTTGATATGTATATAATAATTGGATCTTGAATTGGTGCCTAATAAGTTATATTATGACATATTCCATTGATATTTTCTTATAAGTTTATATCATCTCCAAGTCTAATCTTGTCATAATATGTCAATTCTGTTTATGCCTATTTCTATCGTTATATTGTTGATTCATTATTATGCCTATTCTGATTCTCTTCTCTCCTTCTTTTCCTTTTCATTTTTATATAGACAGGCTACCTTAGAGCCTAGGCCTAACGCTGAAAAATGTGAACGTGCGAAATTGGGAATAATGGGAAAAGACATAATTTGGGGCATAATTGGTTTTGGAAAGTATGGATCTAAATTTGGGCATAAATTTGGAAATATACTAATATGGTTTTGGGTATATGTCTTATTGGATATTATGAATTTAGGCACGCATTGGAATATATGTAAATATGGAATTGGATATAAAATGGGACATGTCTAATTATTGAACTGAGACAATAATTAGCACCTGTGTGAATATGAATTTTAGGCATAAGTTGGAAAATATGTGGGTTTGGGGTTTGTGCAATATATATATATATATATATATATATATATATATATAATATGCTTTAATTTATGATAAGGGACATTGGTGCATAATTAAAAAGCTGAATTAAAAAGAGGCATATAGGACTATGATTTGAATAGTGTATTAGACATAATTCAAATGGGAAACATGGAATAATCACCTATAATGACATAGGTAGATTTGAATAAAGATGGTATAATTTGAATATGAACATTTTTGGATGTGTGATTCAAATTACTGGGGTAAAATAGGTATTGACACCTATGAAAGGAAAGGATTAATTAATTAGTAAATTAATTAATAATGGAAAATCTAGTAATTACAATTAGGAATTGTAATCGTACTTATGACACGGGGTTAGGTTGCATTAGTGGCGGATGTCTGCCCGGACCCGACCGGCATATCCAGCAACCACTAATGTTGAACCTTATGTGGGAGGACTAAGTACATAAGTACGAATCGTGCTAAGACACGAGGTCAGGCCCAACCGTGGATTAAGACTACCCGGACCCGACCGACATATCCAACATCCACACGTTGTAGGCCTGATGTGAGAGGTCTAGTCTATTATAACCATAATTGTACATGGTAATGAATTGGACTGCTTTACTTGATTTAATCCGCAAGGGTTGTGTGAGTATGAACTTAAGTTAGGGTTAAGTAAAATTGGATGGGTAGTGGGTGCGTTAAGTAAATTAGAGGGGATGGGTAATGTATGCATATAGGCCAATAAACTTAACCCGATAAAGTTATGTAATTAAAGACACCTAGTGGTATACATAACCGGTAGAAACAATAAAGTTATGTAATTAAAGGATACCGTTTAGGGTAAGCATAACTTGTAAAGAAATGAGATAACCTGTGTAATAAGATAAGAGGTACTTAATTATAAATTAAGTAATCTAGAAGTTTGGAACCCACTGATGTAAACAACATGCTTAGGCATGTCCTAGGGACAAGAGGAAATCATAATGTATGTTACAATTAATGGGTTGGGAAACTTGTTAATGGGCCTTAGTTAATAGAACTAAGTTAACAAGTAAACAATGACAAGTTTTATTAAAAATAAAAAATGGAATTATGATTAAATGAGAAAGAATAAGGAAAACTTATAAGATAAGTTACATTTAATCATAAATAATGACTGACATGTTAAAAAGGAAACATGTAAAATGAGACGTACTTAATTACAAACTAAGTAAAAACATGTTATGGTAATGATGTAACCAAGCAAGAATATAAAGTAGACTGTGGATTACAGACCGTGGGACACAATCTGGAGAATAACATATTGTAAGCTTATTGATAAACTTAAATGAATTAAGTTGTATAAATGAAATTAATAAGCAAGAGAAACTTGGTAATTTGAATAAGAATTCAATATGAATTGGAATAACCAAGTTAGTTGGAAACCTGGTAAGGTGAGACAAGCGCATAAAAGAATGTTTAGACATAGGGTCTAACAGCATGCTAAACTAAGGCGCTTAGGTCAGTCCGTACAGTTGAGGGTGTATAACCCAACGGGGTAGATCATCGAGGTGTTATAAGACACGAGGGGAGCGCATATTCATCTGATTGGTTTGATGGCTCCAAAGGACTGGAAGGGGAAGTACGCGGCTTCCTGAGACGTTGAAGGTGCTCCTAGTAGTCCTATGTGGTGGTGTAGTTTCGGACTGTGCTCACAGAGGTTGGGTTTGCGCGTAACTACTAGTTGGGTGAGCCTTGACATAAGATGTAGCTATGCAGTCAAAATGCTGTGATGAGATGGCACAAGGGTAGTTCGGCGGTTGCCTCACGAGGAGGTAGAGAGGGTAACGACCAACAAGGATAGTAGGCCATCGGATGTCTGTCATCGGCAGCCAGCGGGATGTGAAAAGACTAGAGCTAACCCCAAGATATCATTTCACCTTTCACTATCGAGGTAAGGAGTTGAGGGGAGACGCCACATGGATGCTTAGATATGTTGTTATTAGGGGCGGTCGCATAGCTCTGTAGTCTTTTCTAGTTTAGGGAGGGGCCGAGGTGGGGCCATAGCCACCATGAAAACAGACCCTAGGTATATCTGTATGTAGAGGTTCACTGAAGACGGGCCTATACAGATATGGAAAAGCTCCGAGCCGAGTTCCGTGTCACGCCCTGCCACGGAACTCGGTGTACATTAGAGGACGTGCGATTGAGGCGTCGAGCTACAGTTACAATACATACGTGGGACAGTATAGATACATGCACATTTGCTCTGGGTGATGTATTGTAGACTAGAGGACATTATTCAAATAAGGAATATGATTCGATAGATGATGACAGTCCGTACGCTTACGTAGCATAGTAATGACAGATATATGTGGAACGTAACATTGTTATGTAGACTCCGACATAGGACGAGGGACTGCGTTCACATCTGTTGCATTACGGTGGAGACCGTGCGAGTGGGTTACCATGGGGTGTATCTCAATATTGGGAGATAACTACATATATTGTATTAGATGAATCCATGGTAAAGTAAATGGGTATGATGCGCATATAAGTCTTGAGTGCGATTAACCCAAGTGACCTAATAAACAAGAAAGTGAAATAGAATGGTATTGATAGGGTTCATTCCATTTCTGATATACTAGTATCTGTGCGGTACAGAGAAATGCATATAAGAAGCGCAATATATTCTGTTCATCTTATCTTATTCAGTTCACACTTGTCTTTGTTATCGTTATCTTGTTCTTCCAGTTTTTATATACCTGCCATGACACTTTTATTTATTTATATTTAAAAGTAACTGGACTCGCCAGACTTTATGTCTGACCCTTTTTGTCTCCTCTTCTCTCTCTTCCGTTCCCCCTCCCCTCCCTTCCCCCCCCCCCAAGGTTCTTAGGGTGGAAGTGCTTAGAGTTGATTTGGATTCTTTTCACCTTAGCTTGGACTTTGGATATTGATGTACAACTTTGACTCATTGTTATCTCTCGTATGGCTTTGCTTGGGAAATATGGTTTATGTTTTTGTACTCTGATATTTTTGATAAGACAGATTATTAAGCATGTAACTGGTTATTTCAAACCTATGATGTAAATTCAGTATTTGGGACCATGATGTTATGATTTAAATAAAGTTTTTAATTCCGCTGCTATTTTACATGTCTGTCTTGTGCTATTATGTTCTTATTTACCGATAACGCTTCATGAAAGTTAATGCATTCCCTTAGTGAGTGACATTAACGGACGTGGGGTGTCACATTTGGTATCCGAGCATATGGTTATAAGATCGAATAAAGTATTTTGAAAATAATTTTCTAAACGGTCTCAAAAACAAAGTATTTTAAAATAAAAAGTCTGTTTTTGAAGAGCATATTTCCCAAAGCCATAAATATCTTCTCGATTCTCCACTTGATTCCTTTTCCTTTTGTTTGGGGAACCGTTTCTTCCCGAAATTGTGTTGTAATGGTAGTTGAATTATGAAATTTAAATTCTGCAATTCGTATTCTTCAATTTGTATTCTGCAATTCGTATTTTCCAATTTGTATCTAATCCAATAAACCTACAATAAACACAAATACAAAAACATTATTAAAATTAATAAATTTGCCCCTTCCAATTTGCTCCTTTCATTTAAAAAACACATTCCCCGTTCGTAGTAATTCCTGTTCAAATGCCTCTTTCAAATTCCCCTTCCAAATAACCCTTCCAGTTCAAAATCAAACAGAACCTTAGTAGATAAGAACGTTCAAGAATCATGCTAAACCGTGACAAAGTTACGCCCTTGCCCCCATACTATATCTAAATACGGTACACCGCCTCCACTTTATTCCTTATGCTCCAGACAGAAGCCATTCCATACAGCAACCCTAATTCCTTCAAATTAACTAGATTGAGGCCCGTGCTTCGCACACAGGCAGATGGGAGAAAAGGGCTAGGGATGATGAGTAGATGTTTGTGGTTGATGGGATGAAAGGTTGTTATGCAGTAAAGTGCGAATGTACTTAGGTTGCATGAGGTTGTAAATTATGTAGAGTGGACGGGAGGTGTAGAAGAGGTGTAGAAGCATTGGCAGCAGTGATTGGCACAGTTCTATTTTGAAATGCAATCACAGGCGTGTGATGGAGGAGGTAGTATAACATCTACTCATTACAATGCAATTACCGGTAATGTATAGGAAACAGTGTATATGTTTATTGCGACTCCTTTAACTGTCCATTTTAAATGGAATTTGGTGGCTTTTCCTAAAGATTTAAACATCATTTTAGGTTAGAGAACTGAGATTCTAATTTGTAGTGCTATAGAAACCAAAAAATGTAATCAATACATGAAAAGGAAACCTAAGATTAGATTCGAAGTACATACGTATATGCGGTTCTGTACATTTAGACTCTCTACTATAAACAATTACTAAGCAGTGATTTAACATTGTAGCACTAACCCTACACTTCCACTAAATCTACCTTTTTTAAAAGGTGATTTAACGGAATAATTTTTTTAAATATTGCATGTAATTTAACTACTATGTATGCCTAACCATGCTAGCACAAAAAATAGTACAGAATTATTAGTGCACGGAAATCAATTGACCCAGAAACAAACGCAAGCACAAGTATACAGGCACACAGTTTCACATGCAATTAACTGAGGAAAGAAATTCAACTGACATGTTTGATTTATAAAACACAATAGGACGGTGAATAATTAAATGATTGTACCTATACTACATGAGGGGTGGGATCGTCTAGACCAGGAGGTCCCTGATCCCCTCGTCTGGGCCAAATATATTGCCCCATTTCGGGCAATTTGCACATAGTCCCTTGAATTCCGATTTGAATTCAGAGGGCTATGTGCAAGTTGCCCTGAAATGGGGCAATTTAATTGGCTTGGACTAGAAAAACAGGAACCCTGGTCTAGACGATGTGCACCCATTACACAAACATATACAACCTTTTGTCAATTAATTGAATATATGCATATAAGCTGAACATATTCCAAGTATACAGATGTGTTTAATATACCAGAAACTGATAAGTAAATTTAGGCACATGGACAACAGTGTTAAACAACTCAATGTTAAATCATGAAACCAAAGTATATGTCTTAAGTAGCATGGGGCAAATGTACAGTTCAATACATTATGACTCTGTTTAGTAGCGCAAATGCTGATCCTGAGGTAGCCAAAGATTGCACAATGTAAGCGTACTTCGTTCATAGTAACAAACGTAGCTTCAATCAGCTCGGCGCTGTCTGCACTCTCAGTGGCAAGCTTGTGTCTTGAAGTACCCACAGATATCTTTAGCAATGCTTTATTCACATCGCCAGGCACACTGCAGTAGCACCGAGATCATTTCAGCACATTTTTGTTTGCACCCAGTTTCAAAGTGTTACTTAGCCTGTCTTGAAGTATCCACAGCAGTTCCTCAGGCACCAGTAGTATCTTATCCGCACTTATTTGTTTTTGAAGTTCCACAGTCTTCCGCTACTTCCTTATGTTTTACATCTAGTATACCAAAACAGAGAATAATCAATTCTAAACTCGTCGCACAAGTTTATAAGTTGAATTTCCACTACTCTGGAATTCAATATTCGCAATAAGTATGCTGTAATCAATTTACAACAACAACGTTATACTATTTAAGAAATAGCACAACATAGAGAAAGGAGAGATTATAGAATAATGTATATAAATATACAAATAAACTAGAAGTCTAACCCGATGATGTCTGAGGCTTGTCGTAACAATTACCTTAAGAATTTTATTTCAAAATTCTCCCAAGATACAACAGACGTATTCTGCACGAGATTGTAATGAGTATGTCACTCTGTGATTATTTATAAGAGTATTACAGAAGAGAGAAGGAAGTTCGGATTGGAAATTCAGTGAGGAAAGTGATCAGGTTTCCTCCTTATTTATAGTTTATCCGCATCCCTTCTGAACGGTCGCACCCGTACCACTTCGTACGATCGCATCTTTTCTGAACGGTCGCACCCGTACCTCTTTGTACGATTGCATCTCTTTCGAACGGTCGTACTCGTACTTCTTCGTACAGACACATCTCTTTCTATGAAAGGAAGTGTCTTTTCGCGAAGTGCCTTTTCGCTGAAATGTAACCGTTTGGCGACATGAAGTGCCTTTTCGCGAAGTGTCTTTTCGTGAAGTGTCTTTTCGCGAAGTGTCTTTTCGCTGAGATATGACCGTTGGGAAATATGACCGTTGGTGAAAGGAAGTGTCTTTTCGCGAAGTGTCTTTTCACGAAGTGTCTTTTCGCGAAGTGTCTTTTCGCGAAGCGTCTTTTCACGAAGTGTCTTTTCGCAAAGTGTCTTTTCGCGGAAAAGCATGCTTCTAATAGTCACATTCTTTCACTTAACAGTCGCACCTGTTCGCTTAATGGAAAAAGTATATTTCATTCAATACTTACGAATTCCAACAATCCCCCACATGAATGATAATATTCTTTACCCCCACACAAAGCGAAATATCACAGAGTACATATGGAATAATGCTTTATCGTGGATAAGTAGATATTTCACTTTGAACTTTCCCTAGTTAAGACTTATCGGATCTACTCGGCTAATCGGTGAATTATTTCATCTTGAACCGTCAGCCTTTATTGTATATCCAAACAATAAGTCTTACGAAGCATTGATTCCCTTCTCATCCAATCTCTTGGTTATGTTCATTTTGGTCCTGAACATTTTTTGGTTCTGCGAGTGTTATAGAGAATTCAAGCCTTTTAAAATTCTCATAGAGCCGACCCAGCTCACACTAACATAGGTGATCGCAATCATTAAGAGTATCCTACCTATACCCCACTTGTTTTTTTATTTTCAAGATATGATCATCATTAAAAACATAGTTTTAACCTTGTAATACTTCTGTAGGCATGCATTTATATTGTGCACTATAGGAATGGAGTAGGATTGTGTCCAAAAATGCATTACGTCTTGAGTTATTCATAACTGGTTTGCCTATTGATCCTAGTCCGTGGGATCTCCAGTCGCTAGGATAGGTTTCCGTATAAGATAACTCTTGTTGGTTTAGGCTTTTAAACCCATTCCCCTCGATGCGCAGTCAATTTTCTCTCTTGATAAACCTTTAGTAAACGGATCCGATAGGTTATCATTTGTTCTCACATAATCTATGGAAATAGTTCCATTTGAGAGTAACTGCCTAACTGTGTTATGGCGTCTACGAATATGTCGTGACTTACCATTGTACACAAAATTATGCGCTCTACTTAGCGCTGCTTGGTTATCGCAGTGTATGCATATGGCCGGTACAGGTTTAGGCCAGAATGGGATATCTTCTAAAAAGTGGCAAAGCCATTCTGCTTCTTCACCTGCTTTATCTAATGCAATAAACTCTGATTCCATAGTGGATCGAGCTATGCATGTCTGTTTAGAAGATTTCCATGACACTGCTGCCCCTGCTAGGGTAAATATATAACCACTTGTTGATTTTGATTCCTCTGAATCAGCAATCCAGTTTGCATCACTATATCCTTCTAATACGGCTGGATATTTTCCATAGTGTAAGGAATAGTTTGTAGTATTTTCAAATATCATAGCACTCTCATTAGTGCTTTCCAATGTTCTTTTGCTGGAGTGCTTGTATACCTGCTTAATCGACTTACTGCATAAGCTATATCTGGTCTCGTGCAGTTCATAAGATACATTAGACATCCTATTACACGAGAGTATTCAAGTTGCATCACACTTTCATTAGTGTTTTTATGCAGTATTTCTGACGGATTAAAAGGTGTCTGTACTTCTTTAATCCCAAAGTTTTTGAATCTTTCAATCACTTTGTCTACATAGTGTGACTGAGATAATTCAATTCCATTAGGTGTTCTCATTATTTTGATTCCCAAAATAACGTCTGCAACTCCTAAGTCTTTCATATCGAAATTGTTAATTAACATTTTCTTTATGGACTCTATTACTTGGGTATTCAAACCAAATATTAACATATCGTCTACATATAGACAAATCATTACATATGATTGTCCAACTTGTTTACAATAAACACACTTATCACATTCATTTATATGAAAACCATTTTTCATCATGACACTATCAAATTTTGCATGCCATTGTTTTGGAGCTTGTTTTAGTCCATATAATGATTTTACTAATCTACAGACTTTGTTTTCATTTCCTTTTGAAATGAAACCTTCTGCTTGCTCCATGTAGATCTCTTCATCGAGATCGCCATTTAACAATACTGTCTTTACATCCATTTGATGAATCTCTAGATTATAAATGGATGCAATTGCTATTAGCATTCTTATTGAGGTTATTCGTGTAACCGATGAATAAGTATCAAAGAAGTCTACACCTTCTTTTTGACGATATCCTTTGGCTAATTATCTGGCTTTATATTTATCGATAGAGCCATCGGGTTTCATTTTCTTCTTGAAAATCCATTTACAGCCAATTGTTTTTATTCCAGGTGGAATATCTTCAATTTCCCAAGTTTTATTACTTAGAATTGAATCAATCTCACTTTGGATTGCTTCTTTCCAACATACAGATTCAGAAGATGGCATTGCTTCCTTTGCCAAGCACCCCCACACTTTGAGGTATTTAAAGCTTGGTTTATGCCCTTTTCATAACTCATATGGAAGCGTTTCTGTTTTATTGTGAGGGACCTTGTTTAAAATATGATTAGACTTATTTAAGGCCTCCCTCCACAAGTTCGTCGGTAAGCCAGAGATCAATAGCATCACATTATTCATATCTTTTAATGTTCTATTCTTTCTCTTGGCAACACCATTTTATTGTGGTGAATATGAGGCTATTGTTTGATGAATTATTCCATTTTTTGCACATAATCGTTCAAATGGTGATTCAAATTCTCCACCTCGATCAGATCTCAATATCTAGACTTTTTTATTTAACTGATTTTCTACCTCATCCTTTGTTGACAATTCAACTATTGCCATCTCTGTTTTAGTAAGAAAACAAATATAAAATTCTTAAGATGTTTTACATCTAGTATACCAAAACAGAGAATAATCAATTCTAAACTCGTCGCACAAGTTTATAAGTTGAATTTCCACTACTCTGGAATTCAATATTCGCAATAAGTATGCTGTAATCAATTTACAACAACAACGTTATACTATTTAAGAAATAGCACAACATAGAGAAAGGAGAGATTATAGAATAATGTATATAAATATACAAATAAACTAGAAGTCTAACCCGATGATGTCTGAGGCTTGTCGTAACAATTACCTTAAGAATTTTATTTCAAAATTCTCCCAAGATACAACAGACGTATTCTGCACGAGATTGTAATGAGTATGTCACTCTGTGATTATTTATAAGAGTATTACAGAAGAGAGAAGGAAGTTCGGATTGGAAATTCAGTGAGGAAAGTGATCAGGTTTCCTCCTTATTTATAGTTTATCCGCATCCCTTCTGAACGGTCGCACCCGTACCACTTCGTACGATCGCATCTTTTCTGAACGGTCGCACCCGTACCTCTTTGTACGATTGCATCTCTTTCGAACGGTCGTACTCGTACTTCTTCGTACAGACACATCTCTTTCTATGAAAGGAAGTGTCTTTTCGCGAAGTGCCTTTTCGCTGAAATGTAACCGTTTGGCGACATGAAGTGCCTTTTCGCGAAGTGTCTTTTCGTGAAGTGTCTTTTCGCGAAGTGTCTTTTCGCTGAGATATGACCGTTGGGAAATATGACCGTTGGTGAAAGGAAGTGTCTTTTCGCGAAGTGTCTTTTCACGAAGTGTCTTTTCGCGAAGTGTCTTTTCGCGAAGCGTCTTTTCACGAAGTGTCTTTTCGCAAAGTGTCTTTTCGCGGAAAAGCATGCTTCTAATAGTCACATTCTTTCACTTAACAGTCGCACCTGTTCGCTTAATGGAAAAAGTATATTTCATTCAATACTTACGAATTCCAACACCTTACTGCTCTCAGTTGAACCTAAAGTTGCAACAACATCGCACAATGCACAGTCCTCTCTTGTTGTGCAATTCCTCACTTATATCATGCACACACCAGCTTTAACCTGAGAAGCCCACTCCTATAGCTGGATTTGGCAATTCTATACATGTTCTCATTGTTTTTATGTCAATCTTCAAAGTGAAGTTAACAAAATTTAAATGAGAGGACCACTTCTTTAAAAAGAAAAAAAAGGGGGAAAAAAATGAGTGACATCCCCATAAACTTGTCGTGGAAATTATATTGTGATACCGTTGTAAATATTACGTTTCCACATATATTTTTTAATAGCACACAGGAGGTTGAAGATTGCATAGTAAGTGCTGAGATTTCACTTTACAAACACAGCAGCATCACCATCGCATATGACCCCATTTTTCTCACATGCATTTCAGTAGGTCCAAGAGCAAAAATGATATATTTTAAGAAGCAATGTAGAGGTGATGAATTAAAAGTTACTCATTCACTAACAAAGTTGATCTCTGACACAGTGTTGTATATTTCCTTCAGACTGTCTGAAATTTTGGGACCACTGAGAACAGAACCATTTTCTCCTTATTCTCATTCATATCTAGCTACTCGTAAGACCGTATACACTAAGATAACAGAAGGTAAAAGTAGGGAAAAATAAAACCAAAACTCTGTGGTGCAACAGAAAATAACAAATGCAATCAATTCATGGAAAAAAAATCTATGATTAGACCCAATGTATGTACATACATGTTGGATACGGAGAGAGTAAGTAGAAGGCGAATAAATTAATTTCGTACTTTTCGTAATAGAGAAGCAGTAAGTGCATCGAAAATGAAAAATCCGTTGATACAATCATCATCCAGAGAATAAAATAACCCAAAATGAAGTTGGTTCCTCAAGTGATAGCATAGTAAAACAAATTGGTAACCACTCAAAGCCAACTGTATTAATGACAATCACAGTACCCTGTAATTATGCGGACAACATAGTACATTGGTACCCTGTAATTACGTTTGTGGAATTCCGATATTGTTCTTATACATTTTGAGTTTACGCTACTGTAAAGTCCAATTAAGTAGCATAAAATAGTGTGCAAAAAATTGAAGAGTCATGATGTTAGTAAGCAAGCAATAGTCACTTGAATTGAATCCGTTTTAAATGTAAGCAAAGTTTATTATAAAATTTTAAGGAATAATTCAATTTCCTATGAATAAAAACAATGCTAAAAAGGCAAGAAAATAAGCAAACTTTCATTACTTGAACTTGAGCAGGGCTTTCTTTCCAGCCAATTATACACGACAAATATAAATAACAAATAGGGTCCATCTATTTCCACCCCAGTAATTACTCTTCACACCCCGGTTAATAATTTAAAATTTCAAATACCAATTATGCCCTTTAATAGTATTTTAGAAACTTATATACTTATTTACAACATATGCAGTATAATCAAACTTATTTTGGTAATATATTTATTTACATAATCATTTGCAATATATACCCAAAATTCCATCCAAATTACCAAAATTTAAATTGTTTTTAGTACATCAAACTCATCAAACTCATCTTAGGTTCAGGAATAAATAAGATTGTTTTGTATGAGACTAAGATGATTTATATATACTCTATGTTTATGTTTATGTGCATGTATAATTACCAAAATTTAAATCGTTCTTTTTTTTTAGTTGCGTTTTTTTTTTTTTTTGAAATTTAGGGATTTGGAAACTGAAGATAGAGAGCATACGATGAATTGATGAAAAAAGGAAGGGGTAATTTGGGTATAAATGGGGTGAAAAGAGTAAAAAATGGGGTGTGATTTTTTTTATAAAATTACTGGGGTGTGAAAAGCAAATATTGGGGTGGGAATAGACGGACCCTAACAAATAAACCGAATAACGCTAAAAAGGTAATGAGCAAGCTTTGATTATTTGAATTTGAGCATGGCTTTCTTTTCAACAAATTAAACACAACAAATATAAAAAACAAATAAACCGGTAATCATAGCAGAAGTAACTTTGATTATTGCAAAATTCTCAAATGTATAAAGATCATGGTGAAAGAACATAGATGTGGATTGCAAAATGTGAATGTGAAAAAATGTATGATGCATGGATTGGTGGTGAAACCAAAACAAATTGAGAAGGAAAAGCAGTAAAAGAAACCTGGCTCAAGAAACAGAGAGACCTTTGGAGAAGAAAGGCATTTATTTATAGATAAAACAAATCATTTCATGAATAAAAAAATGCGGAGAACTCGCCTTAAAGAAAAGTTGTGGAGAACTGTGATTGTGAACAGATCAAGGTTCTAAATTCCGGCCGGCATGCCGGAACTCCGACCATCCCGGTCCGGTTCCGGCGATGACCCGGCCGGAAATCACGATATTTTCCGTTCCAGTCACTACATTACAAAAACAAAAAAAAACCAAAATCAAAATCCTATCGTTCAGAAGAACTCCATAATTCAATCACAAGAGAAACCAGCAAATACAATGATTCAATTACATGAGAAAAGGAAGCATTTTTATAGTTTAATCATCTCAATCGATCCAAAAATCTGTCTTCCAACAAAACCCCAAATTTTCAACAGAATATCACATGAAAAGGAATCAAAATCCTTCTACAAAATAGTAGAAAACCAATGAAATTATCATCAGAAAAAAAAACAAGAAAACTGATATGTTTTCACTTCGTCTTCGATCTCTTAAACGTACTCTTCTTCAAAGCAGCTAGGGTTGTCTCCGTTAATCTCGAATAGCTTCTGCGAGTTTTTTTTTAAAATCCGATCTTCGATTTAGGGCATATCATTTTTCTGAGTATTGAACGAGAAGGAACCGTGGCTTTGAGGAAGAAAACGAACTGCGTTTGTGTTTTTTACAGATAGGCAGGCAAGTGTATAATTGGGCCGCAATTATCAAATTATAAATTAATGAGTGTGGCACTATGTTTATTGTTTATGAAATGTGCAGCTAAGACTTCCCTTAATTGGGCCGCGACATATCATTATGTTTTTGTATTTGCTGGGCTTTTAAATGTGCAGCTAAGAATATACTTGTTTAATTCTAAAATTATAAATAAGATATCGGTGGCAAACTTAGTACCATAATATATGTTGTCGATTAGTCATATATTCCTACTTGTATTATGCTGGGCTTTAACTGTGCAGCTAAAGATAGTAAGAATGTAATATACAAACAAGTACCGGAATTTGAAAACCGGAATTAAAGCGGAATTACCGGAATTTCCGAAACGGAACCGAAATTTCAAAAATCATCAATGACCGAAACGGAAACGGAAAACGGAATTTCGAACCTTGGAATAGATACCCATGGGAAGACAATAATTTTATCCCATTGTCAGCTAAATTTGGTTAAGGAAAAAGACCTCCGTTTTATCATTATTCGATAATAGTTGAAACAAAGCTGTGTACGAATAGTAACCAATAAGAGTAGCGGACAAACATGCAAAAAATACAAAGTCCTAATTTTCCCAGTAAACCCTCTCACAATAACGTCTATAGATTCCAACCAAAGATACAAAGGGAAAGCAACGTACACAGAAGCAACCTCAAGAAACCATATCACGAATACCAAAGTTAAAACACAGTAATAGCAAAATGGGATTCTTCTGGATGGTTTAAAAAGAATAACCTCTTTCGATAAAATTCTAGTGTTAGTACATGTAAATGAATATTTTGGGTAATCTGGTTTTAAGCATAGAATTTATGGAAGGACAGATATAGATTGATTAGTACAACAAAACCAATGAATATTTATGGTAAATGGATTACTAACATGAATTGAAATCCATAAAATTTAGGTATAGTTTCATCCTCCATTAATTGTATTGCATATTATATCCATTATAGCAAAATTGAAGTTGTTAAAAAGAATAGTTAACATAACTGCAACTAATTAGAATGTCTACAATAACAAATGTGTGTCTGCATATATTTACTTTCGTCTTCGCCCCAACAGGCAAACAACTATGCCACTGTCATTTTCATCTTCGCTCCAACAAATAATCATGCATATGCTCAATCCCAAAAGGGATATTAGCCTTAGAAATATGACATTTTGATTATCCTCTCCACCCACCATCAGCATCCTTGCATAGCAGCTAGGCATACAGTAAATTAGATTATTTATATAGTTACCCAACCTCATTTTTCATTCAAATAAAACTATTGGATTTGATTTGAATAAATGTTTAATGGCAGTACTGTTTCTCAAGATGACGAAGTTACATGACATAATAAGTAATTTCAATGGCTCTGTACGTATGTGGTACGTTGAATCTGTCGGTTGCACATTGTTACACTGAAAAAAAAGGAAACCATATCTTTAAAATGGGGAGTAAAAACAAATCCATAAAAGTGGTTACGGAAATGATTTGACAAAATGGAAAAGGTAAGTTAATTGATGATGGAAAAATGAGCATAATAATGTGCAATGGGTCTGATGATATATGAAATAATAGGTAGATATGATTTTTTTTTTTTTTTTTTTTTGTATTTTCATGATATTTTAGCTCTCTCAAGCAAACTATTCTAACTCATTGGCTGAGAACCCCAGATTACGAAGAGGCAATCATTGTTTCAAAAAACTAATCTGATGCAGCCACGATGACAATTTGATCAAACAAAAAATGGGACATAATCGATATTAAAGCAGTACGACCTAATGATCCCCAAGAATATTGTAGTGATATGAGAGATAAATTACACAGGCTGAGTCTAAAATTGTCTCGTGGGTACGTGCAACACCCCGCCTCCGCTAGGGTCACTCGCAAAGGAATGCACTAGCTTTAGAGGGGCATTATTGGTAAACATGAACAGAAATATCACAAGACAGAACATATATATATAAATAGCGGAAGTAAAATCAAACTTTCATAAACATGAATACATAAGGTCTAAAGCCTTTTACATCAGAGTACATCAAAACCTGTCTTGCAATAGTAAAGAAGCATAAAGACTTTTTAATAAATTATTCCCCAAGTAAAACCGTAAAGTAGCCATAGCCAAGAGAAGTCCAAGCCATCCATGATGACCTTCAAGCAGAAGAAGTCCGAACTAAACAGCATTGTTTCCTCCCTGAAACCTGGGGGGGGGGTGGAAACGGAAGAAAAGAGGCGAAACAAAACGGGTCAGTCAAAAAGACTGAGTAAGTCCTATCTACTTCCAGTATAAGAACAGGTAAAGGTAACATGACATGCATAAACTTAAAGTAAACATAAGGATAACTACAAGATAGATAAACCAGGGTAGCCGGTTGAACTACTGCGGCAAGGTAAACTAAGGTATCATGATAAACTACGGTGTTATGATAAGTCAAGGTATCACATCGTCAGATTTCTATCGAGTACATTATCCCAAGGTATCTACCCCGTCTAACATCCCACGGTATCTATTATGTATATTCTTCCTAGTTCTAACATGTATATTTGCTCTGCACCTCTCGTACTAGTATCCCTACCCGCGTCATGTGTTAACCATGAATGTCCCGTGCTCAAAGTCGTGTAATGGTCCATGTCAACCTAATATCGCATATATAGGTTACTCAAATCATACGTTTCTTTCCATGTATATAAGTTCAGTCCTTTGTCGTACCTCGTACGGGCTTCCTCATGTCGTATTATCCTTGAAATCGTTTGGACTGTCACCCTTGTTCTAGCTAGGCTCTTCCGTATGAATCATCGTTTGAACTACTAGGACTTACGCCACCTAGCACCACTAGGGATTACGCTTACCTATTGCACGCTTTCGTATTTCGGTTTGGGTTAAACCACCTAGGCCATTAGGGATTACGCTAACCCTCAACCGCGCCCTTTTTCCCACGCATTCATCGTGAATCGTTTTTCTATAACTGGATGCACATGTATCACATCGTGCCATCCGAGTCCTGTCACCGGCCAAAACAAGAAATACAGGACTCGGTCGGGAGCTTTAGATTTATCTGCCGATGCAGATGCTAAGGTCTGCTTTTCTACACGTGGCTATGGTCCCACGAGACCCCTCCCTCAACTAGTGAAAGGCAACACAAGAGAAAATCTTGCATGAGAACTACACTCCGGCCAGCCCACATCCTACGGCCTACCTCACCCATAATTAGATAGCAATTATGGTCTGTTGGGTGTTCCCTGCCTTTCCGTACGTACACGCTTGACTCAAGATGGTAGATGATCGACGAACTTGCTATCTCGGGCACCTTATGTATTCGTCGACTCACTGCTATCCACCCCAGTCTTTAGGTCGCTCGCATAGCAACCAAGGCATATTCTTGGTTCTTCTACCGCAGACCTCAACCTCTCGTGAGCCTAGTATAATGATCTGGCAGCTCACAGAGGGATCCCAAGAATATCCTCACGTTCCCCGAAGCCGTTGCTTCGTTACCCAGTTCGTTGGAGCCTTTATCTAAATCAGATAGCCTGCTCCTACACGCATACTTAAACGTTGACCTAACGTATCGGGTTACTAATCTATCTAAGAAATGGTCCAAATTTCCTTGACTAAGAATTATTACTTAGTTTCCCTTAACTAAGGTTTACCACTTAGCCTTATTTCCATAATCTTTGTTAACTATGGTTATTTACCTAATCCTCCGAATTAGGGTTTATCTAATGGGTTAAGTGTCACTTAAGTTCATAACTTAGCCCGTCTACAAACCATGTCAAAATTGGCTAAGTATCCAAGTCCAAGACTTAACCCTACAAACCATGTGTCAAGTTGGTTAAGTATATCAAGCAATCCATGACTTAACCTCGTCTAATTATCATTTTAGATTGGCTAAGTATACATTAATTTGACCCTATCAAATTACCGAGTCAAATCGGTCAAGCGTATTCGAAGCGATTCGTGACTTAGCCTTATCATGTTTTCACGTTAGATTGGTTAAGTATAGGTTAACTTAACCTCATCAAATTAACAAGTTAGATTGGTTAAGTATAGGCCACTTAACCTCACCAAATCATCGTGTTAAATTAGTTAAGTGTTTAACTTAACCCCATCCGATTACCATGTTTAGATTAGTTAAGCCTAATCTTAACCCCATCCATTAACTGTATTATACGGTTAAGTGTCATTAAGAAAATTTACTTAACCTTATCACGTTATCGTGTTGGATTAGTTAAGTGTTGGTTAACTTAATCTCGTCCACTAGTCGTATAAAAATGGTCAAGTGTCATTAGGCAAATCAAGTTACTTAACCTACCCAAGCTTATCATGTTTTGTTAAGTATCATTAGCCTAATCAAATTACTTAACCCATTTGTCCATATCATATTTGGTTAAGCCTCATTAATCAAATTAACTTAACCCTATTATGTGGCATTAATTTAATTAATGCACCCTCAACCTCTCACATTAGACCTTGTTGTGGTTACTAGTTAAGCCGGGCGGGTCCGGGTAGGTTTACACCACAACCTAGTCTAACCTCAGGTCTTAAGCGCGACATGACCAACTTCTCACATTGGGTCCTATTGTTTGCAACTACTAGTTAGGCCGGTCGGTTCCGGGTAGTTTTACGTTGCAAACTCAACCCAACCTCGAGTTGGCCACAGTTATATTATCTAAGTTCATCATGTTTCCAAAACATGTTACAAGTTTACAAGCATTTGGGTAGACCTAACTTAATAGGTAAATTCCCAAAGGGTAGACCTAACTTAATAGGTAAATTCCCAAGCTCATGTTTTTATGCATACTTACATGCCAACTTCCATGTTATCTTTCAAGTCATATTTTCAAGTATAAACACATGTCATAACCAAGTTAAGGTTTCGCGACATGTTCATGTTTATCTAACTACCCAAAATCGTGTTTTCCCAACGCAAGCAAAGCGAGTCAACATAGTAGGTATATTATGGCTACATGTAGACCCCTAAACATGCACGATGCCACTAAAGGGATTGGCTCCAAACATGCATGGCGTCATAAGGGGGTTTGGCCTTTAAACATGCATGATAGAGTCATATAGGGATTGACCATAAGCATGCATACTATCATATAGGATTTGGCCACAAACTTGCATAATATCATAAGGAGGTTTTTGCCACAAACATGCATGAAACATAAGGGGTTTGTGTTCATATGCATGCATAAGCCCCAAGGTCAAGTATTTGGCTATGTTTCACAAGTCAAATGGTTCCCCAAAGGTTCATGCTAATCTTCCATAGACAAAGATCCAAACTTGCAAGATAAACTAGGCTAAACATAACATGAGTGACATGATTAAGTTGCTACATCTTAGTCTAAGGTCATAAATCATAGAAAAGGGACAAAGTTAGGTTCACATACATGCATACTTATGTTTTATCTCATTTTATCCCATGCCAACATTAAAACTACCGTTTTGATCCAAAAGTAGCTAGAACTTACATAGTTAGGCCTAGGGAAAGAAGCATGAATCATCTTGGCTAAGAAAGGTGCCTCCTTTGTAGAAGAATCGTCATGGAACTCGCATAGAAATGTTGATTCGGCCTTGATTTGGTGTAGCAAGCTTGCACCTTTTGATTTGAACTTGATTTGAGTGCATAGTGTAACACCCCACCTCCGCCAGGGTCACTCGCAAAGGAATGCACTAGCTTTGGAGGGGCATTATTGGTAAACATGCATAATGATATAGCAAGGCAGGACATGACATATATATATGTAAATAAACAGAGTAAGTAAATAAAACAGCGGAAGATTTATAAACCATTTCAAAACTCAAGTCTGGTACATCAAAATGTCACTTTCCCAAAATTACAAGTCTAGATAAATACATCATCTGATAAACTGAAAATACATAAGTACTATCCCCAAATAAGAGTGATAAACCATAGCGCCTCAAGTCCAAAGCATACTTGAGCTATCCAAGGAAGCAGCTAAAATCCAAGCTAGGCTCCAGTATTCCCTCCCTGAGAACCTGGGGGGGGGGGGGAAACGGAAGAAAAGAGGCGAAACAAAACGGGTCAGTCAAAAAGACTGAGTAAGCCCTGCTACGATCAGTCTATAAACTAGTAAAGTTAACATCATGATGGAAACTGAGATGATCATAGATAACAACATACTGGCATGATAAATCAACTATAAGATAGATAGAGGTGTCATCGCATAAACAGAGTTAAGTTTTGCACCACGGTGTACTAGCAAACCAACATAACAGGTATTGATCCCTTAGCCCAAACTTAGGCCCAATAACATGAAGTGACCTTAATAAAAGGTCCAGCCACGGTCTAGTCGATCGGCTCCCTATAAACCTAACACGTCAAGTGTTGGTGTCCATATGGCCCACGTATGGTTGTAGTTAGACTGTGCTGGGTCCCCCTTTTGGGTGTATCAAGCCCTCAGATGTCAACCCCAGACACTTAAGCAATAATGCACAGCTCTAAACTACTGGTACCCGTGCCTCGAGTTTGTCCAAAATCGGACTACGTGCACGTCCGTAGCCCGCCGAACCCGCACCGCTGTACCACTCGGCCATCGCCCTTTGGTCGCTTACATCAGTCCAGTAATCGTGCCCCGCCCTAGCCTAGCCTCTAGGGTTGTGAATGATACCAAACTGAGATTACTGCTGGAACAGACCACGTTGCTAGGGTTTCTAAGAGGGTTAAGTGTGGTTTAACCCCTCACTAATCATGGATTAAATTAGTTAAGTGTAATCAACGGTTCACCACTTAACCCCATCTAATCCCTCGTATCCCCAAATGGATTAAATTGGTTAAGTGTAACTTAACCCCATTTTTCATCCCCCGAATTTCCAAATTGGTTAAGTATTAGTGGACCCTGACTTAACCCTAATCATGAGGCATTAATTAATTTAATGCACCTTAACCTCTCACATTAGACCTTGTTGTGGTTACTAGTTAGGCCGGGCGGGTCCGGGTAGGTTTACACCACAACCTAGTCTAACCTCGGGTTTTGGCACCACATGACCAACTTCTCACATTGGGTCCTATTGTTTGTAGCCACTAGTTAAGCCGGTCGGTTCCGGGTAGGATTACGCTACAAACTCAACCCAACCTCGAGTTGGCCACACTTATGTTTTCTAAGTGTCATGTCCACTTTATTTCAAAACATAATTACAAGTCAACAATTACTTGGGTAGACCTAACTTAATAGGTAAATTCCCAAGGGGTAGACCTAACTTAATAGGTAAATTCCCAATCTTATATTTTCATGTATTTTAAGTTTACCCCAAAACCCCCAACGTCATTCTATCGCTTACATATTCGTAATAACGCATAAAGGATAGGGAGAGGGAACTTGGCACAACATACATGATAAACTTGCACAACAACCCTGCATAACATGTTAGACTTGTACAACTTAGCATAGTGAACTTGCATATTACCATAAACATGCATAACATGTAAAATATGCACAACTTGTCATTTTTAAACTTGCATAAGCATGCATAACTAAATAATCTTGCAAATCGTGGCTTAGTAAGCTTGCATAAACATGCATGACTCAATTAACTTGTAAATCATGACTTAGCAAACATGCATAAACATGCATAACTCAATTACCTTGTAAATCATGACTTAGCAAACATGCATAAACATGCATAACTCAATTAACTTGTAAATCATGACTTAGCAAACATGCATAAACATGCATAACTCAATTATCTTGTAAATCATGACTTAGCAAACATGCATAAACATGCATAATTCATTTAGCTTGTAAATCATGGCTTAGCAAACATGCATAAACATGCATAACTCATTTAGCTTGTAAATCATGGCTTAGCAAACTTGCATAAACATGCATACTCAAATAAACTTGCAAATCATAGCTTAGCAAACTCGCATAAACATGCATACTCAAATAAACTTGCAAATCATAGCTTAGCAAACTCGCATAAACATGCATACTCAAATAAACTTGCAAATCATGTCATAGTAAATCCGCATATGCATGCATAACTTGTGAAACATGTAAAACATGGCATAGTAAATCCGCATATGCATAACTTGTGAAACATGTAAAACATGGCATAGTGAGTTCGCATAAGCAAGCATAATCAAATAAACTCACATAAATCTCAATTTTCACCACATATTAACTTTAGAGTTTACAAAGTGAAGGTAAGAGGGCTTACTATGCTTATGCGGACTCAAATGAGTATAACAAATGCAAGAAACCCCTTATGCAACCAATTACAACCCCCAAATGCAAGCAAACTTGATCAAAACTCCTCTTTTATGGTGCCAATTGAAAAACAAGCCTTTAATGCAAGCTAAGGAGGATCATACAAGCCTAAATATGCTTGTATGCATTTAAATCACTTAGGAATTAAATTAGGATTTGTATGAAGAGGGTGGAGGCCATGAGAGTTTGGATTTTGGCATAGTTTAGTTACTAGGATGAATAATGAATGATTTAGGGTAGGTTAGGGTCTTATTTATAGATTAGGTTAGTGATTTGAACCATAGGATTAACCCTAGATTCAATTTGGTCCATCAGATCCCGGAACTCTCTAGAAACAAGCCACAAGACCCAACCCCAATCAGAAATGGTGCACCAGGCTAAGCAGCCCGGGCACCCCCTGTCGACAGGGCTGTCGACAGGGCAGTCGACATGCCTAGACCCCTGTCGACAGGCCTGTCGACATGGGGTCCTGGGCGGGATTTTTCCCGCCTTGGCCCAGCTGGCCCAAACCCATGTTTTAATTTCAAATTTAAATCTGTTTTTACTTAGAAATTTTCTGCAAACTTCAACGGGCCTTAACTGGGTCATACGGACTCCGATTTTCGAAAACTCGGACTCTATTTCGCGTATTTTTCCGAGACGAACGCAATGGCATAGCCCGTTTCCCTTTATTCCCATTTTATAATTTAATTCTGCCTCAATTTATGTTATAACAGATTATTAAAAATACGGGTTGTTACATTCTCCCCTCCTTAAAGGATTTCGTCCCCGAAATCTTCAAGTTAGGAAGAACGTATCCTACCATCCAATCATCCATCTACTCAAAGCATCATCCACGACCAATCATTGTCCTTACAAGATTCTAAATGCTGGATGAACATATGCAAAAGTGTGTGTATATGTACTTACCTAATGCAAAAATCGGGCGGTTACTGATACAGTAAACCTCCTTAATGCATATGTATGTAAATCAGGCGGTTACTGATACAGTAAACCTCCTTAATGCACATGTATGTCAGTGAAATGAATCCATATGTATGCAAATTCCTAACATAATGTATAATATCTACATGCGTGCTCAATCATACATCCATATGCAACATCCATGTGATAGCATACGAATTTCATCCAAGAATAAGCATAAACACTCATGCACATGCAATATGAGGAGTGTGTGAGCCGATCTAGTGCCTAATCGTGTATAATGCATCCACGAGCAACCACTTGCAAACACTTGCAAACACTTGCAACCACTTGCAACCATCAAGCATAACATGTCTCAAACACATGTTTCATCCAAAGGGTTTCTACCTAAGGTTCTCATGACAAGATAAACACGATAAACTAGATAAACTCCTTTTTGGATTACAAGAAATCCATTCAAACTTTGACATATAGTACTAACCGATGAGTCTTAACCCCCTTATGGAGTTTACAACAGAAATAAGATCGAGAATGGGACCGAGAGGATATATACAAAAGATAACTTGCAAGCAAGCTCCACAGGAAAACAAGGATCAAAGATGCTCTCTTAAAAAGAGATATGATGCGCATATCTAGTCTTCACTCTTCTTAGTTACGTTTCCTTGAGCTTAACTCCATTGTGCTTTGACTATCTTTCCCTTCATGATTCCTTGGCTTCCTAACCCCTATTTCCCCAAATTCGAGTTGGAAGTTATTTCATTATCGCCTCTCGTCTTTCTTTTCCACTTATTCTTCCTTCTGTATACCTGGCTTAAATATACAATAAACTCATGATTTCATGCAAGCTCTCCAAAATCCTGGATCTCGTCTTCTTACCATAAGGTATTCCATGCAGCAGAACTTTTCTTGGAAATACCACTCCACGTTGCCAATTGTCCTTATAAACATGATTTCCTATAACTCAGGCTTAATCGACACGAACCATCCGCCTATAGGTCGTACCTAGATTCAGTTGCCTACCTATGGCTTTGTAACGACACGGATTTCGCCCGGACCTAATCGATCGTTAAACCGACCAAGACCGTTCGAATCCCGCATACGCTAACTTTGGGTATACAACACATCAGAACAAATAACAGAAGACTTCAATAAACATCATAATAATGTTACATCAGAGTACAGAATATCAGAGTATATCGAAATATAATACACAGCGGAAGATAAATTTACATAAATGTAAAACAGTGCACAGCGGAAATATAAACTACACAGCGGAAGACTGTAAATGTCTGGACACAGCTTAAAGCTTCAATCCAGAATCCTGCTCAAAACATCTGCAAAATAAAACTACTCGACTGCCCGTGTGGAAAATAGGGGCACCCGAGTTCGCAAGGGAAAAGCAAACTACGAGTCAGTCATGGGACTGGTGTGAGAACTCAAAAACAGTTGTTAACTTTGTTCAAAAATAAGGCAAATCACGGGACCACGCCACTTTCGCGGAACGGGTTTACCCCCATGAAAGCCAGTGTATAAACAACAATCAATATAGATATATGGATCTACTATGCATCAATCAACATGCAATATCCCAATCTACCCATTCAGATTAATCACTACACTTAGATTTTCCAAATCCAATTCAATTTACAGAAATTATTCCTTTGGATTTTATTCCCGATTTCTTATTTCAAATCATTTGAAATACATATCTAACTTTCTATATCAAAGTAGATTTCACTTCGGGATCTCAAATCAAATCATTTGGAAATGTGAATTCCAAAACATAACAATGCATACAAACAAGTATGCAACCAAATATCGTGCTCCCCATCGACAAGGCAAAGGGTACGCACCTCGCAACTCGATATATATATGTGCACCTACCCCACATAGGAGTAGGCTACACCGACGATGCACCTCCCACTCATGGAGAGCATACACCGCCCTCTCACCCATACTTTTAGTCTCAGGGTTACCCGAATCTTTAGCCACATACTAAATCATTTCATATCCCGAAGTAGGGAAAATCATTTCACAACATAATAATCACAATGTAACATATAATACATTTCTAAATCACTTTAGAAATCATCGGGTTTTGGGCCTCGAAATCCTTTCTGTTTTATAAAACATTTTTATAAAACATTCCCTGTCCAAAATCGGGAATACATTTCTTTTCACTTAAGGAAAATATCATTTCACAATCATTCGTTAAATTTGAAATGAACACAACATCGCTAAACACCTTATCGTCAAATCGTGAAGTGTTTCACAAGGCGTTAGCACACAGATATTTTCAACCCAACCCAATGCTAAATGCAAAAGCATATTCTGCTCATAAACTGGTCAAGCACAATCCAAACCATCAATCAATCAAATTTGACATTAAATATAAGGTTTTAAATAGAGAGAGTATTGACTTATATTTAACATCAAATCCTGAAACCAACAGATATCATATCGGGAATAACGATATCGATATCTTCCAAATTCCCATCACGATATCTGTATAATCACGGAATCCAATATCGAAAATATCCATTGATAATTTCAATTCAAATCTAATCCAATTTATTTATTTTTAACCATTGGATTATTTTTCTAGTTAATAACTAGTTCATTTCGATAAAAATCTATTTTTATCTTTTCAAATATGGAGTTTTTCATCCCAATTCTTCCCAAATCATTTCTTATGATTTTACACAAATTATTACTATTTTTAATAATTTTATCAAGGCCCGTACAGTCGATTTCCATCAATGGCCATCGAACTGCACTTACAGCGACCTTTTTCAAATTTGATTTGGACGTATCTCCAAATCCAACCGTTAGATTTCAAATTTCTAATATTCCTTAGAAAGCTCTTTTCGATACGAACCCAACGGTTCTGATTTCAGGAGAATCCGACGGTCGGATCTCCCGTAATGTCCGTTCGAAGTCAATGGTCGAAATTCGCGAACTGCCGCAGCGCGGCGCGTTCTATTCAGGCCATTTATTATATATATAATATATATAATATATATTTCGTCGATTTCTATTTAAAACGAATTATATAAATAGTTTTGAATTCGTTTCAAAAACATTTTCAACTTCCTTTTCAATTCAAATCACAATTGAATTCTTCTTTATAGATTCGTTTTAAAATTCATTTCTATTCAATTCAAATTTCAATTCAATTTGAATTCGTTTCACTTCAATTCGAATTCGTTTTCAATTCAATTCAATTCGAATTCGTTTTCTATTCAATTCAATCCGAATTCGTTTTCTATTCAATTCAATTCGTTTTCTATTCAATTCAATTCGAATTCGTTTTCTATTCAATTCAATTCGAATTCGTTTTCTATTCAATTCAATTCGAATTCGTTTTCTATTCAATTCAATTCGAATTCGTTTTCTATTCAATTCAATTCGAATTCGTTTTCTATTCAATTCAATTCGAATTCATTTTCATTTCAGTTCAATTCGAATTCATTTTCTATTCAGTTCAATTCGAATTCATTTTCTATTCAGTTCAATTCGAATTCATTTTCTATTCAGTTCAATTCGAATTCATTTTCATTTCAGTTCAATTCGAATTCATTTTCATTTCAGTTCAATTCGAATATTTCTCTATTTAGTTCAATTCGAATATTTTTCTATTTAGTTCAATTCGAATATTTTTCTATTTAGTTCAATTCGAATATTTTTACTATTCAGTTCAATTCGAATCCATTTCATATATACATTGTTTTCATATTTCATATATATATCGTTTTCATATTTCATATATATATCGTTTTCATATTTCATATATATATACGATATTTTCACTTTCAATATATTCGATATTTTCACTTTCAATATATTCGATATTTTCACTTTCAATATATTCGATATTTTCACTATATATGATATTTATCGTTTTCATTTCACGATCAATCAAACAAGCAAGCCATCCATGGTCTGTGGATGACGGGTGTCGGGTGCTACTAAACACCGTCTACATCCTAGTATATATATATATAACTAGAAAAGTAAAATTAAAAGGTGAGAAGTTCTCACCTATAGCTATCCTAGCTCCACGGCTCTACATTTGCAGAAGTCTTCGTCGTTTCGCCTTTTTGTCATCTTCTTGTGCCCGTAGTCACTATATATATAAAAATCACACATTTTTATATTTCGATGTCTTTAAAATAAAAATCACATTTTTACTATGCTATACATTATATAAAAATCACATTTTTACTTTCTCTGTTCAATATATAAAAATCGAATTTTCATTTCAAAGTTCAATATATAAAAATCGAATTTTTATTTCAAAGATCTAATTTTTTCCTAAATCAAAACTACGATCTTTTTCTAAACAAAATACGATCTTTTCCTAAACAAACATATGAACCTTTTCTAAACAAAAATATGAACTTTTTCTTAGATAAAAATCCTATCTTTATTCTCTAATCAATTTAAAAAAAAAAATCAAATCTTTTAGGTTTTAAAAATCAAATCTTTTAGGTTTTAAAAATCAGTTTTAACTCATTTACAAAATTCAGTTTTTACTTATTATAAAAAAAATCAGTTTTAATATTAAAGTAAAAATCAGTTTTTAAATTTAAAATAAAAATCAGTTTTTAAATTTAAAATAAAAATCAGTTTTTAAATTTAAAATAAAAATCAGTTTTTAAATTTAAAATAAAAATCAGTTTTTAAATTTAAAATAAAAATCAGTTTTTTATCATTTCATAAAAACAGAACAGTATTTTATTTTTTCATTTTCAGTTTATGTATAAAACAAAATAAAATAAATAAATAAAAGAAAAGACTTACGGGGGGTCGACGATGCTTGGAGGAGGGGGGGAGAAGGGTGCGCCAGCCTCTGGCAGCCTGCGGTGGTGGCGGGCGGGGCAACGGGGTCTGGACGCATTCGAAAAAGGGGGAGATGGGTTGGTCTCAGTCTCGAGATCGGTGGAGGAGGTGCGGAGGGAAGGCGATGGAGGAGGGGGGGGGTCGCCTGGTGGTCGGCGGCGGCTGCGAGCGATTTAGGGCGTAGGTTTCTTTTTTTTTTTTTTTTTTTAATTCTGAATCGGGGAAAGAAGAAGAAAAAGGGGGGGGGGCTTTTATAAAAGTTATATTATTTAATTTATTATTTAATTTTAATTGCAAAAGAGTTGACTTTCACAAACGACCTCCAAACGAGGTCCACCACCTGTCGTCCCTAGCGTTTCACCCCCATTCCGAACACAATGGGACATGTATCGTAAGCTGATTCGGCTGTTACAATCAATTTCCGTTAAATTTACATTTAAACCATTATATTGAATTTTAAACGTGCATTTCAAATTACCGGGGTCACATACGAACTTTAAAAATCCCAGAAAAATATTTTCTAGCTTCGTATTGACGATACGGTCCTAACAAAACTAGTTTCGTCGAATTCTGAGACCGTTGGAAAAATGGCCAATTTCCAGTCGATTAAAATCAACTGAAACTGGTCAAACGCGTTTTCCTTTGCCACGCTCACATATTGATTCGAAAAATTATGAAATTTGGAATCTAGCAATAACTTAACATCACGGACCCAACAAAACTGGTTTCGTCGAAATCCGAGGTCATTTGCAAAATGTCCATTTTTAAGGGCCTGAATTCCATAGCGACTATTCAGAATTTTCAACTGGACATATCTTTTGATTCCCGCTACGAACTTTGGATTTTTCGGATTCGTTGGAAAGATATTCACTATTAGATTCCATTATTTTTGGTTTCACTAAAATCCGGATTGTTTTGCACCCGGTACATTCAGTTGAAGTTTGAAATCGAATTATCGAACTACCGCGCCATTTTCAATTCTATTTATAATTATATATAATTATTATATATTCTAACGACGACGTATATAATATATACGTCGAATTCTATTCAAAATAAATTTTTCGTCGTTTTTATTTAAAATAATCCATTTTAAATATTCAAAATTCGTTAAAATAGCCAAAATAAAATTTTTAAACTGGCCCAGATTTTCGGGTTGTTACAATCTCCCCCACTTAAAACTTTTCGTCCCCGAAAAGGAACAAAGTCGAAAGTGGTTTGATTAATCAACTCTACGTTCGATCTGGCTTCCATTCTCCAACTCTTTAGTTTCTGAGAATTTTCAAAAATTTCAAAAATTTGGCTAACACCCTAAATTTTCGAAAAATTTCGCCATAACCTCCCCTGCAATGGGAGCATCGGGGAATTTCAAATAGCTTCCCCGGTCCTTCAGATCTCAAAAAGAAAAAGAAAAAGCCAAGCGGCTAGCCAATAGGCTCACAAAATCATCATCACCCAAACAAAACAGGAAATTATGTAGTAAACATGTACCTATTTGTCGGGCAAACAAATTTTATTCTCTGCTCTAGCCTCCTTGCCATGACCTGTTCAATGATATATATGTATATGCAAGCAAATGCGACCAATTTTCAACATAACTCAATATTTGATTCAATTAGGCGTAATGGTTCAAAATTATCAAACAATTAAACAAACAACACAAACATCAATCAATTAGTGGATTAGAGTTTCAAATTGATAACTTTGATACATAGTCAAAAATCAGATTTTTGATGCCAAATCACAACAATAGGCCCTATCTAATTTTGGTTCTCACACCAGTCAATAGGAAGTATATAAATATCACATCTTCAAAACACGAACATAGATTCTGATGATGATCGATCAATCATCAGAACCATCTCCGGGTATCTAGAATGTGATTCTATATCTATCCAGTATATTAAAATTTCAAATACACGTTTGCAAGGCGTATATGCAAAATCTTTATATACTGGACTGTCCTAATCAATATAAATAAATAATCAAATACGAATAAGTGATTTAAATTTTCAAAACAAAAATTTGTTTTCATTTTCAAAAATATACTCTTCACACTCGTTCTAGGATACTACTGATCCCATCTCTAACGAGTCATTCTCATTGGATATTACTAATCCAATATCTGATGAATTCTTTCGTATGGTTCTAATGTGTCTTGTTCTCTAGCTTTGTAAACCAAAGCTCTGATACCACGTTGTAACGACACGGATTTCGCCCGGACCTAATCGATCGTTAAACCGACCAAGACCGTTCGAATCCCGCATACGCTAACTTTGGGTATACAACACATCAGAACAAATAACAGAAGACTTCAATAAACATCATAATAATGTTACATCAGAGTACAGAATATCAGAGTATATCGAAATATAATACACAGCGGAAGATAAATTTACATAAATGTAAAACAGTGCACAGCGGAAATATAAACTACACAGCGGAAGACTGTAAATGTCTGGACACAGCTTAAAGCTTCAATCCAGAATCCTGCTCAAAACATCTGCAAAATAAAACTACTCGACTGCCCGTGTGGAAAATAGGGGCACCCGAGTTCGCAAGGGAAAAGCAAACTACGAGTCAGTCATGGGACTGGTGTGAGAACTCAAAAACAGTTGTTAACTTTGTTCAAAAATAAGGCAAATCACGGGACCACGCCACTTTCGCGGAACGGGTTTACCCCCATGAAAGCCAGTGTATAAACAACAATCAATATAGATATATGGATCTACTATGCATCAATCAACATGCAATATCCCAATCTACCCATTCAGATTAATCACTACACTTAGATTTTCCAAATCCAATTCAATTTACAGAAATTATTCCTTTGGATTTTATTCCCGATTTCTTATTTCAAATCATTTGAAATACATATCTAACTTTCTATATCAAAGTAGATTTCACTTCGGGATCTCAAATCAAATCATTTGGAAATGTGAATTCCAAAACATAACAATGCATACAAACAAGTATGCAACCAAATATCGTGCTCCCCATCGACAAGGCAAAGGGTACGCACCTCGCAACTCGATATATATATATGTGCACCTACCCCACATAGGAGTAGGCTACACCGACGATGCACCTCCCACTCATGGAGAGCATACACCGCCCTCTCACCCATACTTTTAGTCTCAGGGTTACCCGAATCTTTAGCCACATACTAAATCATTTCATATCCCGAAGTAGGGAAAATCATTTCACAACATAATAATCACAATGTAACATATAATACATTTCTAAATCACTTTAGAAATCATCGGGTTTTGGGCCTCGAAATCCTTTCTGTTTTATAAAACATTTTTATAAAACATTCCCTGTCCAAAATCGGGAATACATTTCTTTTCACTTAAGGAAAATATCATTTCACAATCATTCGTTAAATTTGAAATGAACACAACATCGCTAAACACCTTATCGTCAAATCGTGAAGTGTTTCACAAGGCGTTAGCACACAGATATTTTCAACCCAACCCAATGCTAAATGCAAAAGCATATTCTGCTCATAAACTGGTCGAGCACAATCCAAACCATCAATCAATCAAATTTGACATTAAATATAAGGTTTTAAATAGAGAGAGTATTGACTTATATTTAACATCAAATCCTGAAACCAACAGATATCATATCGGGAATAACGATATCGATATCTTCCAAATTCCCATCACGATATCTGTATAATCACGGAATCCAATATCGAAAATATCCATTGATAATTTCAATTCAAATCTAATCCAATTTATTTATTTTTAACCATTGGATTATTTTTCTAGTTAATAACTAGTTCATTTCGATAAAAATCTATTTTTATCTTTTCAAATATGGAGTTTTTCATCCCAATTCTTCCCAAATCATTTCTTATGATTTTACACAAATTATTACTATTTTTAATAATTTTATCAAGGCCCGTACAGTCGATTTCCATCAATGGCCATCGAACTGCACTTACAGCGACCTTTTTCAAATTTGATTTGGACGTATCTCCAAATCCAACCGTTAGATTTCAAATTTCTAATATTCCTTAGAAAGCTCTTTTCGATACGAACCCAACGGTTCTGATTTCAGGAGAATCCGACGGTCGGATCTCCCGTAATGTCCGTTCGAAGTCAATGGTCGAAATTCGCGAACTGCCGCAGCGCGGCGCGTTCTATTCAGGCCATTTATTATATATATAATATATATAATATATATTTCGTCGATTTCTATTTAAAACGAATTATATAAATAGTTTTGAATTCGTTTCAAAAACATTTTCAACTTCCTTTTCAATTCAAATCACAATTGAATTCTTCTTTATAGATTCGTTTTAAAATTCATTTCTATTCAATTCAAATTTCAATTCAATTTGAATTCGTTTCACTTCAATTCGAATTCGTTTTCAATTCAATTCAATTCAATTCGAATTCGTTTTCTATTCAATTCAATCCGAATTCGTTTTCTATTCAATTCAATTCGTTTTCTATTCAATTCAATTCGAATTCGTTTTCTATTCAATTCAATTCGAATTCGTTTTCTATTCAATTCAATTCGAATTCGTTTTCTATTCAATTCAATTCGAATTCGTTTTCTATTCAATTCAATTCGAATTCGTTTTCTATTCAATTCAATTCGAATTCATTTTCATTTCAGTTCAATTCGAATTCATTTTCTATTCAGTTCAATTCGAATTCATTTTCTATTCAGTTCAATTCGAATTCATTTTCTATTCAGTTCAATTCGAATTCATTTTCATTTCAGTTCAATTCGAATTCATTTTCATTTCAGTTCAATTCGAATATTTCTCTATTTAGTTCAATTCGAATATTTTTCTATTTAGTTCAATTCGAATATTTTTCTATTTAGTTCAATTCGAATATTTTTACTATTCAGTTCAATTCGAATCCATTTCATATATACATTGTTTTCATATTTCATATATATATCGTTTTCATATTTCATATATATATCGTTTTCATATTTCATATATATATACGATATTTTCACTTTCAATATATTCGATATTTTCACTTTCAATATATTCGATATTTTCACTTTCAATATATTCGATATTTTCACTATATATGATATTTATCGTTTTCATTTCACGATCAATCAAACAAGCAAGCCATCCATGGTCTGTGGATGACGGGTGTCGGGTGCTACTAAACACCGTCTACATCCTAGTATATATATATAACTAGAAAAGTAAAATTAAAAGGTGAGAAGTTCTCACCTATAGCTATCCTAGCTCCACGGCTCTACATTTGCAGAAGTCTTCGTCGTTTCGCCTTTTTGTCATCTTCTTGTGCCCGTAGTCACTATATATATAAAAATCACACATTTTTATATTTCGATGTCTTTAAAATAAAAATCACATTTTTACTATGCTATACATTATATAAAAATCACATTTTTACTTTCTCTGTTCAATATATAAAAATCGAATTTTCATTTCAAAGTTCAATATATAAAAATCGAATTTTTATTTCAAAGATCTAATTTTTTCCTAAATCAAAACTACGATCTTTTTCTAAACAAAATACGATCTTTTCCTAAACAAACATATGAACCTTTTCTAAACAAAAATATGAACTTTTTCTTAGATAAAAATCCTATCTTTATTCTCTAATCAATTTAAAAAAAAAAATCAAATCTTTTAGGTTTTAAAAATCAAATCTTTTAGGTTTTAAAAATCAGTTTTAACTCATTTACAAAATTCAGTTTTTACTTATTATAAAAAAAATCAGTTTTAATATTAAAGTAAAAATCAGTTTTTAAATTTAAAATAAAAATCAGTTTTTAAATTTAAAATAAAAATCAGTTTTTAAATTTAAAATAAAAATCAGTTTTTAAATTTAAAATAAAAATCAGTTTTTAAATTTAAAATAAAAATCAGTTTTTTATCATTTCATAAAAACAGAACAGTATTTTATTTTTTCATTTTCAGTTTATGTACAAAACAAAATAAAATAAATAAATAAAAGAAAAGACTTACGGGGGGTCGACGATGCTTGGAGGAGGGGGGGAGAAGGGTGCGCCAGCCTCTGGCAGCCTGCGGTGGTGGCGGGCGGGGCAACGGGGTCTGGACGCATTCGAAAAAGGGGGAGATGGGTTGGTCTCAGTCTCGAGATCGGTGGAGGAGGTGCGGAGGGAAGGCGATGGAGGAGGGGGGGGTCGCCTGGTGGTCGGCGGCGGCTGCGAGCGATTTAGGGCGTAGGTTTCTTTTTTTTTTTTTTTTTTTTTTTAATTCTGAATCGGGGAAAGAAGAAGAAAAAGGGGGGGGCTTTTATAAAAGTTATATTATTTAATTTATTATTTAATTTTAATTGCAAAAGAGTTGACTTTCACAAACGACCTCCAAACGAGGTCCACCACCTGTCGTCCCTAGCGTTTCACCCCCATTCCGAACACAATGGGACATGTATCGTAAGCTGATTCGGCTGTTACAATCAATTTCCGTTAAATTTACATTTAAACCATTATATTGAATTTTAAACGTGCATTTCAAATTACCGGGGTCACATACGAACTTTAAAAATCCCAGAAAAATATTTTCTAGCTTCGTATTGACGATACGGTCCTAACAAAACTAGTTTCGTCGAATTCTGAGACCGTTGGAAAAATGGCCAATTTCCAGTCGATTAAAATCAACTTAAACTGGTCAAACGCGTTTTCCTTTGCCACGCTCACATATTGATTCGAAAAATTATGAAATTTGGAATCTAGCAATAACTTAACATCACGGACCCAACAAAACTGGTTTCGTCGAAATCCGAGGTCATTTGCAAAATGTCCATTTTTAAGGGCCTGAATTCCATAGCGACTATTCAGAATTTTCAACTGGACATATCTTTTGATTCCCGCTACGAACTTTGGATTTTTCGGATTCGTTGGAAAGATATTCACTATTAGATTCCATTATTTTTGGTTTCACTAAAATCCAGATTGTTTTGCACCCGGTACATTCAGTTGAAGTTTGAAATCGAATTATCGAACTACCGCGCCATTTTCAATTCTATTTATAATTATATATAATTATTATATATTCTAACGACGACGTATATAATATATACGTCGAATTCTATTCAAAATAAATTTTTCGTCGTTTTTATTTAAAATAATCCATTTTAAATATTCAAAATTCGTTAAAATAGCCAAAATAAAAATTTTAAACTGGCCCAGATTTTCGGGTTGTTACAGGCTTTCTGTAGGTTATTTCAAAACTGGCCAACTTCTTGAGGGTAAACCGTTGCTAACCATGATGCAGTCCTCTCGCTCTTCACTGGACTGAAATGAGCACTCTTCGTGAGTCTTCCTATTATGACCCTCATACCCGTATTCCCTTTCTTTGATCTAGGTAGTCTATCCACATAATCTATCGAGATGTTTTCACACTTCCCTTGCGAAACTTCCAATGGAGGTAATGGCCCACTGGGCTTCTATGACTTGGCCTTAACTTGGTGGCACAACATGCATCCCGAGACCAACTCGGCCACCTCCTCGAGTGATGCGCATCTTTAAGAACCTTCTTTACCAAGTCTTTGACTCGAGGAACACATAATCTCTCCTCGCGCCTTAGTCATCCCTTGTCATCTATAATATATCTAGTGAGGTGACTTAACATCTCGCCTCGAACTGACTGGTCCATGTTCTTGACCAACCGCGGGTCTTCTTCCTGCGAAACCCCCTTCTTGATCCAGAAGAGTAAGTCTAAGCTCCGGGAATGCCAACTAGCTAGCCAAACGGAGGAAGCTTCTTACTTCAATTGCCCTCCTCAGAGTTTTCCGGTCTTAACCCGCAACCACTTTAGCGGAATCCACCGCTAAGCCTTACTTAGGAATTATGTGCCCAAGAAGTCCAACTTCTTTCCTCCAAGGTGATATTTGGAGAACTTGACCTTCAACTTGTGGCTCTAAGCGTATCCATCTCCTCCTTGAGATGTATAACATGTTCTTCCTCGTTCTTTTGAGGAGATCAAAATATCGTCTATGACGACCATGACAAACTCGTTCAAGGACTCCCTAAACACCCTACCCATCAAGTTCACGTAATATGTGGGTGCGTTAGTCAAGCCAAATAGCATGACTAGCCATTCTAAAAATCCATCTAGAGTCCTAAACGCAGTCTTGTCAATTCCATCCTCAGCCCTCCTGAGCTGATGGAATCTGGTAGCTGGATCAAAAGAAAACAGATGCTCCTACAAGCTGATCAAACAAATCGTCAACCCTTGATAACGGTTATCTATTCCTCCCACGATAATCAACACATAAGCGAAACAAACTGTCCACATCAGTAACGAATACTTCTGGAGCATCCTACTTGAAAATGCTTCGTCCCAGGAAGTTCCTCTCGAGTAACTCCTTGACTTACTTTCTTAATTCTGATTTCGTGAGGTCATGTGCCTAGCCGGCCACCAAACTGGCTTGGCATTACCAACCAGATAATACGGAAATCTATCCCCAGATATTAGGATATTCTCGGATCACCCTCACAGATTGCAAACTATCGATAGACGAGTCGAGGGATTTCAAGATAACATAACATGACGGGACCCCTAGGGTTACTAGAAATTTCTAAGGGTACGGCTGAGGCGAGTCATGAGCCTCACAACCCTATATACAAAAACCCAGAATGGCTCCAAATAGGACAACCATTCCATGCCCAAAGCCACCCCATATCCCCCGAAACCGAGAATATAAACATCCCACGAGAATTCTATACTCAAGACAGAAATTTTCAAATCCACTCAGACCACAGACAGGCGGGCAGAACCCCCAATTGGATTTGAAACACACACGGGATCATCAACTAGACTAGTACTTAGGTGCAAACTTTCAACTGGATCAGATGAAATAAAACTATGCGATGTGCCAGAATCAAACAAAGTACGAGCAGAGAATGTAAACAAAACTTTCAACAGAAACACTACCTCTATCATAAGCTGGAAGAACGGTGTTGAGGGGATGAATTCGCCCTCCAGATAGTCCTGCGCACTGAGTCTGACCTTGCCCTTGTTTCCTCGGGCAATCCTTGCTGAAATGTCCAAACTCACTACAAATGAAGCATTCGCCCCGCTTTCTCTTTTCCTTCTTCCTACATTCCCTGGCTATATGTCCAACTTTACCACAGAAGTTGCATTTCATATTCTTGCCCTGTTTCCTGGAATTTACCATCTTGCCTTGAGACTCATTCGCCTTGACCTCTTTCTTGTCATTGTTATCTTCTTCTTGAAGTAGGGCCAAATTCACCAAATTCTCGAAAGTCGCCCCCAAGGGTATATGAGACATGGCCAAATCACGTAATGGTTCATTTAATCCTAGAGCAAAGTGTAGGGCCTTCTTCTGAGCTGTATTAACCAAGTCTAAATCGTCCTGAGCCAGTTGATTAAACTTATCTATGTATTCCCTAATAGTCATGTCCCCTTGCCTCAGTGATAAGAATCTCAGTCCAAACCTTCCTCTAAAGTCATCCCAAGTCTCAATTGGCCTGGTCGCGGTGGTGACTACCCACCAACGTGCAGCTTCTTCCTTTAGCAACCATACTGCCAGTAAAACCTTCCTGCGGTCACCTATATCAAAGGTGGCTAAAAGATCTTCAGTCTCTTTCAACCAATTCCTTGCCTCTACAAAAGTCTCGGCTCCAAAGAAATTCTTGCAACCCATCGCCTTAAAGTACTTGCAAGTTTCCGCAAAATCCGCTTGTGGGGGTTGAGGGGGAAGAGGAACATCAGCTATGGGAGGAGGGGGAGGAACAGCGGCCTCGACTAGGGAGACAATATGAGGGACACCCGGGACCGGTGCCGTGACTTCCAAGTACCAACGAAACCAATCGGGTATCGTTACTCCTTCGGGCAAGATGAGATTATCAGACATGCTGGAAACGAAAAGAAAAGAGTTCAAACGAGGAGTCAAAGGATAGTGCTAATGGCTTTTGGGGAATAGCCTTTAAAAACAACTAGACTTTTCTTTGGAAAATACTTAATACTTGGTTTTGAAAATAGTTTTTCAAAAGTTTTTAAAACCCTTTTTATCCCTTCTCGTAAACCATATGCTCTGATACCAAATGTAACACCCCACCTCCGCCAGGGTCACTCGCAAAGGAATGCACTAGCTTTGGAGGGGCATTATTGGTAAACATGCATAATGATATAGCAAGGCAGGACATGACATATATATATGTAAATAAACAGAGTAAGTAAATAAAACAGCGGAAGATTTATAAACCATTTCAAAACTCAAGTCTGGTACATCAAAATGTCACTTTCCCAAAATTACAAGTCTAGATAAATACATCATCTGATAAACTGAAAATACATAAGTACTATCCCCAAATAAGAGTGATAAACCATAGCGCCTCAAGTCCAAAGCATACTTGAGCTATCCAAGGAAGCAGCTAAAATCCAAGCTAGGCTCCAGTATTCCCTCCCTGAGAACCTGGGGGGGGGGGGGAAACGGAAGAAAAGAGGCGAAACAAAACGGGTCAGTCAAAAAGACTGAGTAAGCCCTGCTACGATCAGTCTATAAACTAGTAAAGTTAACATCATGATGGAAACTGAGATGATCATAGATAACAACATACTGGCATGATAAATCAACTATAAGATAGATAGAGGTGTCATCGCATAAACAGAGTTAAGTTTTGCACCACGGTGTACTAGCAAACCAACATAACAGGTATTGATCCCTTAGCCCAAACTTAGGCCCAATAACATGAAGTGACCTTAATAAAAGGTCCAGCCACGGTCTAGTCGATCGGCTCCCTATAAACCTAACACGTCAAGTGTTGGTGTCCATATGGCCCACGTATGGTTGTAGTTAGACTGTGCTGGGTCCCCCTTTTGGGTGTATCAAGCCCTCAGATGTCAACCCCAGACACTTAAGCAATAATGCACAGCTCTAAACTACTGGTACCCGTGCCTCGAGTTTGTCCAAAATCGGACTACGTGCACGTCCGTAGCCCGCCGAACCCGCACCGCTGTACCACTCGGCCATCGCCCTTTGGTCGCTTACATCAGTCCAGTAATCGTGCCCCGCCCTAGCCTAGCCTCTAGGGTTGTGAATGATACCAAACTGGGATTACTGCTGGAACAGACCACGTTGCTAGGGTTTCTAAGAGGGTTAAGTGTGGTTTAACCCCTCACTAATCATGGATTAAATTAGTTAAGTGTAATCAACGGTTCACCACTTAACCCCATCTAATCCCTCGTATCCCCAAATGGATTAAATTAGGATTTGTATGAAGAGGGTGGAGGCCATGAGAGTTTGGATTTTGGCATAGTTTAGTTACTAGGATGAATAATGAATGATTTAGGGTAGGTTAGGGTCTTATTTATAGATTAGGTTAGTGATTTGAACCATAGGATTAACCCTAGATTCAATTTGGTCCATCAGATCCCGGAACTCTCTAGAAACAAGCCACAAGACCCAACCCCAATCAGAAATGGTGCACCAGGCTAAGCAGCCCGGGCACCCCCTGTCGACAGGGCTGTCGACAGGGCAGTCGACATGCCTAGACCCCTGTCGACAGGCCTGTCGACATGGGGTCCTGGGCGGGATTTTTCCCGCCTTGGCCCAGCTGGCCCAAACCCATGTTTTAATTTCAAATTTAAATCTGTTTTTACTTAGAAATTTTCTGCAAATTTCAACGGGCCTTAACTGGGTCATACGGACTCCGATTTTCGAAAACTCGGACTCTATTTCGCGTATTTTTCCGAGACGAACGCAATGGCATAGCCCGTTTCCCTTGATTCCCATTTTATAATTTAATTCTGCCTCAATTTATGTTATAACAGATTATTAAAAATACGGGTTGTTACACATAGGCTCTAGGGATTGGAGATGGAGGCCATGATCAAAATTGATTTTGGCAGCACTTAGTTGCTAGGTTTGATTTTTAGGGATTTAGGTTAGGTTTAGGGTCTTTTTATAGAGATTAGGATAGTTTTAGGCCCTTAGATTAACCCTAGGACCAACCTGAACCGTCAGATTTCAAACCAGGCCCAAAAACCTAGCCAAGATAGAAAATAGGTGCACCAGATCAGAATCAGCCGACAGGGCAAGTCGACAGCCCTGTCGACATGCCTGTCGACATGCCTGTCGACTTGTCTGGGCGGGAATTTTCCCGCCTGGCCCCATTTCTGCATGTTTCGAAATTCAAATTTCCCGAAAAATTCTTTGGGCCTTAACCGGGTCATACGTACTCCGATTTTCGAAAACTCGGACTCTATTTCGCGTATTTTTCCGAGACGAACGCAATGGCATAGCCCGTTTTACTTGATTCAGAATTTAAAATTAAATTCTGCCTTGATTCTCGTTTTAACATGTTATCGAAATACGAGTTGTTACATTCTCCCCACCTTTTAGGATTTCGTCCCCGAAATCTCCAAGTTAGGAAGAACATATCCTACCATCCATCTACTCAAAACATCATCCACAAGCAACCATCGTCCTTAGATGATTTCTAATGCTGTATGAATACATGCAAAGAGTGTGTGTATATGTTCCTTAGCTAATGCTAATGATCAGGCCTGAAAAATCTTTTGAATGCAAAAATATGTTTAGTGCTATGAATCCATCATGTATGCAAATAGTCCTAGTCATATACACTATATGCGTGCACAAACATTCAACCATATGCAACATCCGCATGATAATACATTCAATTTCATCCATAAACAAGTATAAATACTCGTGCATATGCAATATGAAATGTGACCGAGTCGAGCTAATATCTAATGTAAATTCGCGCATCCACGAGCAACCACTTGCAAACATTTGCAACCATATCAACCATAACATGTTTCAAATACATGTTCACGTCCATAGGGTTCTACCTAAGATTCCCTGAAACAGGGTCGAGAAGATAAACAAAACAAACTCCGTACGGGGTTTGTAACAGAGACAGGACCGAGAGGATATCCATAAAAGATAGCCTACAAGCAAGCTCAACAGAAAAACAGGGATCGAGGATATATTCCCAAAAGAGATATCATGCACGTATTTAGTCTTCAGTCTCCTGAGTCGCATTACCTTGAGCTTAGTTCCATCGTGCCTTGACCGCCCCTTTTACTTCCCGATTTCGCAGCTTCTTATTTCCTGTTTCCATAACATGAGTTGGAACTCATTTCCTCGTCGCCTCTCGTTCCACTTGCACTTATTCTCCTTCTAGAATACTTGGCGCAAACAGGACTGCGTACACATTATTCCATGCGAGCCCTCAAAATTCACTAGTGAATCCTGGACCTTGTACCATAAGGTATTCCTCGTAGAAAAACTTTCTCTTGAAAGTAAACAGATGTCAATCAGGTTATCATGCGCACTTACTGGGGTAATTCCCATAACCCATACATAAGCGAAGTAAACCATCCGTCTTATTAGCGAACACCATTCGATCGGGTTTCTAATTTCCAACAAAGGCATCTAGGGATTCTAAGTAACTAATCATGACAGAACCCAAAAGGTTACGCGATACTTCAAGGGTATTACCAAAGCAAGCCAAGAGTCTAACTACCCTCCTTCTAAAACCGAGAGTGGCACCCCTTACTGGATAACCACTTCATCCCTAGAATCCATCCACAACTTATAAACATAAGCATTATTTCCAAGCTCAACACTTGATATAGACATTCTCAAATCCAAACAAGCCATGAGTAAATGGACCGATCTTCCAATAGGACTTGAGACAAAAACGGGATCCTCTACTATGCTAGTACTAAGGTGCAGAGACTCAACTATCGAAGCGGACTTAAAAGATGCGGTGATCAAAACAAAGTCCCGACAGGATGATAGAGAAGAAAAGCTAAACCTTTAACAAGATCGTTACCCTCCTTCTGAGGTACCCTAGAAATGAGAGCATACTATTGCCCTCCGAATGATCTTGTCCTTGTCCCATGATACTTAACTATCTGCCCCGTTTCACTATGCCAAAGGTACCCTCTCGTCATGGGTTTCATTGTTCATCTTTCTCCCTCCTTTGAGGACTAAGCCATACCAACACGTTGCTCACCCATAAGCTCATATCCTTTATCCTCTTTCTCACTATCCTTTCTTGTATAACTCTGCAATGGTCTCTCGAGAACCACCTCCATCGTACGGGAAACACTTACGCAGCTAGAAAGACTAGTCGCAGTCAAAACCAATGTGACTACAGATGGAGGAAAGAAAGGAAAAGAGATTCAATCAAGGAAACAAGGATAATGCTAATGGCCTTTGGGGAATAGCTTTTTTTTCTTTTTAAAAGAAAATTTTCTTGAAAAATGCTTCTTTGTAAACGGTTTTTCAAATAATTTTCAGAAGGTCTTTAAAAACTTTTGCCCAGTCTGGTAACCTTCTGCTCTGATACCAAATGTAACACCCCGCCTCCGCTAGGGTCACTCGCAAAGGAATGCACTAGCTTTAGAGGGGCATTATTGGTAAACATGCACAGAAATATCACAAGACAGAACATATATATATAAATAGCGGAAGTAAAATCAAATTTTCATAAACATGAATACATAAGGTCTAAAGCCTTTTACATCAGAGTACATCAAAACCTGTCTTGCAATAGTAAAGAAGCATAAAGACTTTTTAATAAATTATTCCCCAAGTAAAACCGTAAAGTAGCCATAGCCAAGAGAAGTCCAAGCCATCCATGATGACCTTCAAGCAGAAGAAGTCCGAACTAAACAGCATTGTTTCCTCCCTGAAACCTGGGGGGGAAACGGAAGAAAAGAGGCGAAACAAAACGGGTCAGTCAAAAAGACTGAGTAAGTCCTATCTACTTCCAGTATAAGAACAGGTAAAGGTAACATGACATGCATAAACTGAAAGTAAACATAAGGATAACTACAAGATAGATAAACCAGGGTAGCCGGTTGAACTACTGCGGCAAGGTAAACTAAGGTATCATGATAAACTACGGTGTTATGATAAGTCAAGGTATCACATCGTCAGATTTCTATCGAGTACATTATCCCAAGGTATCTACCCCGTCTAACATCCCACGGTATCTATTATGTATATTCTTCCTAGTTCTAACATGTATATTTGCTCTGCACCTCTCGTACTAGTATCCCTACCCGCGTCATGTGTTAACCATGAATGTCCCGTGCTCAAAGTCGTGTAATGGTCCATGTCAACCTAATATCGCATATATAGGTTACTCAAATCATACGTTTCTTTCCATGTATATAAGTTCAGTCCTTTGCCGTACCTCGTACGGGCTTCCTCATGTCGTATTATCCTTGAAATCGTTTGGACTGTCACCCTTGTTTTAGCTAGGCTCTTCCGTATGAATCATCGTTTGAACTACTAGGACTTACGCCACCTAGCACCACTAGGGATTACGCTTACCTATTGCACGCTTTCGTATTTCGGTTTGGGTTAAACCACCTAGGCCACTAGGGATTACGCTAACCCTCAACCGCGCCCTTTTTTCCCACGCATTCATCGTGAATCGTTTTTCTATAACTGGATGCACATGTATCACATCGTGCCATCCGAGTCCTGTCACCGGCCAAAACAAGAAATACAGGACTCGGTCGGGAGCTTTAGATTTATCTGCCGATGCAGATGCTAAGGTCTGCTTTTCTACACGTGGCTATGGTCCCACGAGACCCCTCCCTCAACTAGTGAAAGGCAACACAAGAGAAAATCTTGCATGAGAACTACACTCCGGCCAGCCCACATCCTACGGCCTACCTCACCCATAATTAGATAGTAATTATGGTCTGTTGGGTGTTCCCTGCCTTTCCGTACGTACACGCTTGACTCAAGATGGTAGATGATCGACGAACTTGCTATCTCGGGCACCTTATGTATTCGTCGACTCACTGCTATCTACCCCAGTCTTTAGGTCGCTCGCATAGCAACCAAGGCATATTCTTGGTTCTTCTACCGCAGACCTCAACCTCTCGTGAGCCTAGTATAATGACCTGGCAGCTCACAGAGGGATCCCAAGAATATCCTCACGTTCCCCGAAGCCGCTGCTTCGTTACCCAGTTCGTTGGAGCCTTTATCTAAATCAGATAGCCTGCTCCTACACGCATACTTAAACGTTGACCTAACGTATCGGGTTACTAATCTATCTAAGAAATGGTCCAAATTTCCTTGACTAAGAATTATTACTTAGTTTCCCTTAACTAAGGTTTACCACTTAGCCTTATTTCCATAATCCTTGTTAACTATGGTTATTTACCTAATCCTCCGAATTAGGGTTTATCTAATGGGTTAAGTGTCACTTAAGTTCATAACTTAGCCCGTCTACAAACCATGTCAAAATTGGCTAAGTATCCAAGTCCAAGACTTAACCCTACAAACCATGTGTCAAGTTGGTTAAGTATATCAAGCAATCCATGACTTAACCTCGTCTAATTATCATTTTAGATTGGCTAAGTATACATTAATTTGACCCTATCAAATTATCGAGTCAAATCGGTCAAGCGTATTCGAAGCGATTCGTGACTTAGCCTTATCATGTTTTCACGTTAGATTGGTTAAGTATAGGTTAACTTAACCTCATCAAATTAACAAGTTAGATTGGTTAAGTATAGGCCACTTAACCTCACCAAATCATCATGTTAAATTAGTTAAGTGTTTAACTTAACCCCATCCGATTACCATGTTTAGATTAGTTAAGCCTAATCTTAACCCCATCCATTAACTGTATTATACGGTTAAGTGTCATTAAGAAAATTTACTTAACCTTATCACGTTATCGTGTTGGATTAGTTAAGTGTTGGTTAACTTAATCTCGTCCACTAGTCGTATAAAAATGGTCAAGTGTCATTAGGCAAATCAAGTTACTTAACCTACCCAAGCTTATCATGTTTTGTTAAGTATCATTAGCCTAATCAAATTACTTAACCCATTTGTCCATATCATATTTGGTTAAGCCTCATTAATCAAATTAACTTAACCCTATTATGTGGCATTAATTTAATTAATGCACCCTCAACCTCTCGCATTAGACCTTGTTGTGGTTACTAGTTAAGCCGGGCGGGTCCGGGTAGGTTTACACCACAACCTAGTCTAACCTCGGGTCTTAAGCCCGACATGACCAACTTCTCACATTGGGTCCTATTGTTTGCAACTACTAGTTAGGCCGGTCGGTTCCGGGTAGTTTTACGTTGCAAACTCAACCCAACCTCGAGTTGGCCACAGTTATATTATCTAAGTTCATCATGTTTCCAAAACATGTTACAAGTTTACAAGCATTTGGGTAGACCTAACTTAATAAGTAAATTCCCAAAGGGTAGACCTAACTTAATAGGTAAATTCCCAAGCTCATGTTTTTATGCATACTTACATGCCAACTTCCATGTTATCTTTCAAGTCATATTTTCAAGTATAAACACATGTCATAACCAAGTTAAGGTTTCGCGACATGTTCATGTTTATCTAACTACCCAAAATCGTGTTTTCCCAACGCAAGCAAAGCGAGTCAACATAGTAGGTATACTATGGCTACATGTAGACCCCTAAACATGCACGATGCCACTAAAGGGATTGGCTCCAAACATGCATGGCGTCATAAGGGGGTTTGGCCTTTAAACATGCATGATAGAGTCATATAGGGATTGACCATAAGCATGCATACTATCATATAGGATTTGGCCACAAACTTGCATAATATCATAAGGAGGTTTTTGACACAAACATGCATGAAACATAAGGGGTTTGTGTTCATATGCATGCATAAGCCCCAAGGTCAAGTATTTGGCTATGTTTCACAAGTCAAATGGTTCCCCAAAGGTTCATGCTAATCTTCCATAGACAAAGATCCAAACTTGCAAGATAAACTAGGCTAAACATAACATGAGTGACATGATTAAGTTGCTACATCTTAGTCTAAGGTCATAAATCATAGAAAAGGGACAAAGTTAGGTTCACATACATGCATACTTATGTTTTATCTCATTTTATCCCATGCCAACATTAAAACTACCGTTTTGATCCAAAAGTAGCTAGAACTTACATAGTTAGGCCTAGGGAAAGAAGCATGAATCATCTTGGCTAAGAAAGGTGCCTCCTTCGTAGAAGAATCGTCATGGAACTCGCATAGAAATGTTGATTCGGCCTTGATTTGGTGTAGCAAGCTTGCACCTTTTGATTTGAACTTGATTTGAGTGCATAGGCTCTAGGGATTGGAGGTGGAGGCCATGATCAAAATTGATTTTGGCAGCACTTAGTTGCTAGGTTTGATTTTTAGGGATTTAGGTTAGGTTTAGGGTCTTTTTATAGAGATTAGGATAGTTTTAGGCCCTTAGATTAACCCTAGGACCAACCTGAACCGTCAGATTTCAAACCAGGCCCAAAAACCTAGCCAAGATAGAAAATAGGTGCACCAGATCAGAATCAGCCGACAGGGCAAGTCGACAGCCCTGTCGACATGCCTGTCGACATGCCTGTCGACTTGTCTGGGCGGGAATTTTCCCGCCTGGCCCCATTTCTGCATGTTTCGAAATTCAAATTTCCCGAAAACTTCTTTGGGCCTTAACCGGGTCATACGGACTCCGATTTTCGGAAACTCGGACTCTATTTCGCGTATTTTTCCGAGACGAACGCAATGGCATAGCCCGTTTTACTTGATTCAGAATTTAAAATTAAATTCTGCCTTGATTCTCGTTTTAACATGTTATCGAAATACGAGTTGTTACAGTACGTTATCCAACCAACGAATGAGTAAAATTTCAAAAAAAGAAAACCAAGTTGTAAATGCATTACCGCAAACGAACTTACATTCTACTCGGCTTTAAATAGTTTATGGAAGCATGGGATCAAAGTTAAGCTACAAATCACAATATTTATCTTTTAAATGAGGGTGTTAAATTATAGTTAAAATATAATAAAATGAATTTCAGTTGTATATGGTGACATATATAGAAAAATTGGTTATTTTTCCAACTATATGGGTTTAAGATAACAAATGAATTCATACTCGAGCAACAATCAACATAATGGAAATATTTAACAAATTTAAGGAATTATATATTGAAGCAACAATCTTCAAAAACATACCTAAATTTATGTGTGAAAAAAGAAGTTTAGAAATACATGACATGTAAAACAAAATTAGTAAGAAAAATAACTTATTAGTGGATTATTTCATTAATCTGTGAAAACAAATGTAACTATGCAACTTTGCCCTTGGATGTATGAAAATTTGTGAAGTAGAGGAGAAAGGTTCGTATGTGCTAATAGGTAGAAACAACATGCGGTTAAACTATGGAGTCAAATCATTAGAGAACCCACTATTAGGGCTGTCAATGGATACCCGAAAAATCCGATATCCGTCCGAATCCGTATCCGAAATATCCGTTATCCGTCATTATCCGAAAAGCGGATACGGATATCCGATATCCGAAAAGCATTTCGGATACGGATACGGTTATAGTGCCATCCGTATCCGAAAAATATCCGTCCGACTAATTGGTGTAGTATATATAACTAAAAACAGTAAAATAGAGTTAATGATTATTTTGTAATTGGTGGATGTTACTAGGATATAAATTTTTGTCCATTTTTAGTGAAAAATGATAGTTTTAGTGTTTAATTTTGGAATATTATTGGGTATGCCTATGGATATTAGTAAAAAACAATGTTTCATTATAACATTTCTTTATTTTTTGGTTTTTTTTAATAAACATTAGTATAAAAATTATTTTATGTTGATTCAATATTTTTTATTTACTCTTAAATTTATTAATCACAGGCGGAGCGGATAAATATCCGATATCCGTTCGTATCCGAAAATTAAGCGGATACGGATATCCGATATCCGAAAATAAAACGGATACGGATATCCGATATCCGAAAATAATTTCGGATACGGATACGGATATGGTACTATCCGTATCCGAAAACATCCGTTGACAGCCCTACCCACTATGTGACCAAATCACAACAAAATCCCTAAAAAATAGTTAAAATATACAAATTAAAAACCTGAAACCCATATACTTAAATTTTGGGATTAAAACACGGAATATAGACCTATTGATGGGGACATAGCTATGGTAGAATTATGGGGGCAGAGTGATGCGTGAAGGAGGATGCTGGTCGTGACGGTTACAATATTATGGAGAAGTGTGAAGAAGTGAATAAGGATAATAATTGAAGAGAAACTAATTTATAAATAGGACGGTTGTGGCTAGTATGTAATAGGACATGCACTGGGTAGTACTTAATAGATTGTTATTTTGAAATGGGAGAATTTGAGATGTGCACATCACCAGTTAGAAGATTCTGCTTTACAATTGAAGTAATTCAAAAGGAGTTTGTTTAAATAGTTGGAAAATAAACAATTGCTTACAAAGATAAGCTGCTAGTCAATTTGCCTGTAAAATTTCCCTTTTTGGAGTAGAATTCATTAGCAATCAAGCTTAGAAATTGATCGGTATCAGCCCGGAAAGCAAAGGTCTCCGCATATGGCAACTGGATGCTAATGTTCATGCAGTTGCTGACAGCAATGAAGTCAACATTATACTCCCATCATGTTACAACTCCATTATCCACGACATAATTTAATAAAGAGTATAGCAGCTTAGGAGGTGATAGATGAGTTGGTAATTGTGGTAACATAACATAGTAACAGTGTGGTTGTGGAAAACATGTCTAATTAGATATTATTGGAGCACACTTAATTTGCTCGGTTAAAGTCATACATTTTCTTTATACAACAATTGCGTTTATTTTGATAGCAAGTTTATAAGTGATACAGACATATGTCAAACAATCAAAAATTAATCCTTACAATGGTTTATCCACCTATCAATTAAAAAGCCCAAAGATCAAACATAAAATAAATATGCTTTTGTTGAATTCAGAAATAAATAGAAAAACTTACCATTCTTGGCCTATTAGCTCCACTGTCAATAATGCTTTGACTTTTATTATATTTGTCAGGCACATTCCTAATAAACAACTCAAGTTGTTCATCAATCCTTCGTTGGTCCATCAAGCTCTCAAATCTTATAATCTGCAAGGCATAATATAATTTATATTGGGCATTTGATACCAAAGTAGTGAAAAATATATCTCGTTTTTCCTAATATAATTTGTAGTTGGCACTATAATTTATAATAGTTCAAATTTGACTATACCGGCAGCAAAAGGGGCAATTATGTTTTGGTGACAAATTATACTAGGAAATTAATTTCCAGGCCACATTGTTTAAAAAATAAGTTTAAAGGACATATCGCTTTTTTTGTTACCCCGTGTCCTCTCTAGCCCTATTCACTCTGTTTCTTCCTTTCACGCAGCTCAACCTAATCTTCCTTTCACGCAGCTCGACCTCATTTTTCACGCAACTCTACAGCAATCGATTTCATCTCACTTCATCACTACAGCAATCGTCCACTACAGCAATCGATTTCTACGTTAAGCGATTTCATCTCTACAGCAGGTATAAACCCTAGCCATCTTTTTTCCCCTATTTTTTGATTTAATTTCTGCAACAATCACTATGCTTTGAATTTATTTGACCTTAAATTGCATATACGAGTACCTAAGTGAATGTAGGGCTGTAGACACTTAGGTAGCATATACAAGAGGTATTATGCAGCCAAGGAGATGTTGTGAATGTAAGGCTAGAGAGCGAACCTATTTTTTTTTAAGTACCTGTAGGTACATCCATCACTATATCTCGAGTTTACTTTTCATGGTTGCTGTCTGTCTTCCTTTCACGCAAATGCAACAATCATGAACTTAGAAGCTAGGTGCCATGTGGTAAAGTCATTATTTAAGAATGATATGTGGATGTCATGCCTTATTTGACCCTTCCTAGAAGAAATTATGCAAGGTGTTCCACTATTATGAGTTCCTGATACTATTAGGGTAGGTAGAAGATTAATTTATTCTATTAAGAGCCTATATGGTAAAGTTATTGGAACAGTGTTCTAAGATTGATGATGAGCTCTAGTGGATTGAGTTATTTGATTTCAGTACTCATTTGGAGTATATGTCTTTGATTTTGTTTTGTAGTACATGGAACTTTTCAACGATTATCGATTTCAGGTTTGTAATCTACAGCAAGTCAGCACCCTGCATTTTTCAATTATGGTTTTTAGCGATTATCAATTTCCGATAGTGCTCGATGCTGCATTTTTATACTAAGTATTATATAATAATCTTTTTAATATGTTATCATTCATATTATTGTTTTTTTCTAAAAAGATAAATAGATTTATCTTTTTAAATGATATATGTATTTATAAGCATATTTATCAATTTTGAGAAAGAAAGATAAACATACTTATCTTTTTTATAAAAAAAGATAAATGTTTTTATCTTATATTTTCGAACTACGTATATTTGTAACTTTCAGACCTGATAATTAAGTGTGCATTTCAATTTTCATGGATACAACTTAGCATATTTATCAATTTATTGTCTTTTTTTGCATCTAATAGATAACTTATAGTCCGAAAGTAGTTTGTTCATATAAAAAGTTTTAGTACTAAAAGGATAAAAGATGCTCTTATAAAGAAGATACAAAATATTATATTTCTAATTAAAAATATATTTATCTATTAGTTTTTAACTTAAAAATAGTGTTAAGATATAATGTTATACATGTTTTTAAAATAATTATTTTAAACACAATAGACAAAAAAGATAAACATATTTATCATTTTAAACCATTGATGTTATTTTCTATGCAATAGATATAATTATTAGTCTTCCTCTAAAAATAGTGTAATTTTTTATGCATTACATGTTTTAACACATATGTGTTTTAAAATAAGCATTGTATTTTTATTATACAAAAATAAATAAGAAAAAGATAATATGAATTATCTTTTTAGATGAGAAATGTCTTTACACAAAATCATACATACACCTTAGTTTTTAACATAGTAGTATTGTTAAAATCATACATATTCGATAAGCATATCGCCTTCACGCTACACTTTCGAGGACATGAGTTTCTTCGATTGCCAAAGTAGATGCAGCATTATATGAATGTTTAAATATTAATGTGTGATTGTGTTCCAGTAATGTTTGTTTGATGAATGTTTGTTTTTGGGTTCTTAAACACGTTTGGAGTAGTTATGGTGTATTTGGTCATTTGAGTGAAAGAAATATATAAGTACTAACAAACCACATTGTGTTGTAAAGTTTGAGAATAAAACGTATGGGTCTTTGGAAGAATATATATGGAGATGGAGAGAAATTTATTTCTGAATCCACATGATGTTCTTTAGATGATACTTTTTTGAACTGTGTAAATTTCCAAAATCCAGATTTCAGTTAACTAACTTTGTGAAAAGTTCTATGTTAGAGAAGGATATATGAAGCTTTTCAGATTTTTTAAACTGGAAATCTGGTTCTAGATATACATGTTTATTTGTTTTGAATGCGTATTTTAAACACAATACACCGAAAAGATAAATACATTTATCAATTTAAACAATTTATTTATCTTTTTAACTGTAATTTTTTTATACAAAAGTGTCCTTATAATTATTAAGGAAGGAATTTTTATACAAAAGTGTCCTGCTAAATAGAATATTTTGCATTCATTGATTATATCATCGACACTGATCTTCTTATCATCTTCATATTCGTGGTTTGATTTTAGAAGCAGTCCAAATAAGTTGTTTTTGTACAAATCTAAGTTTCTTGTTTCATTGCATTCCTCTCTTGTTTTAATTAGTCGTAGAATTATATTTCCTAGTCAAACCATTTTGTTTCCTAATCATTTAGAGTATAATTAAAGTCAGTTGTATTTAAGTTTATTGTGATCGTGTGCTTATGTATTAATTTTTATACATTATGACATTATTATTCATAAAAATGCTATTTCTATGCAGGATAACATGTAAACACGATATTCGGCCAACTGATCAAAGAGCGCAATGCATATTTATCAACTTTAATGGACAACAATGTTTCAAAATCTGACATCAAAATAATGCTTTTGTGCTGTTCATAGCCAACCAACGCAAACACCACCAACCTCTCAATAAACACCACTAACCTCTCAACAAACACCACCAACCTTTCCACAAATCTCTGAACAAACACCACCAAGCTCTCAACAAACACCTGTTGTAAGTTATAATCAATGTTTACATTATATTCAATATTCAATTTCTGCATTACTAATTGCTACTTTGCTGGTTACTATTCAATATTTATTATTTTAAGTAGTCGTGTTTTAAATGAAGAAGAAAAAACTATAAAATTTAAGTAGTCGTGTTTGCATTAGTAAAATTTTGTTATTTGAAAAGATAAATACATTTATCTTTTTAAATAACTTATGTTTTTTTGTAATGTTATTATTAATTTACGAAATATGCTTATTGTTTTAAGTAGTCGTGATTTAAGTGAAGTAGAAAAAAACGAGAAATATATTTATCTTTTCAAATAACTAATTTTTTTCCATATAAAAACAAGTAGAGCAAGAGATAAATAATTTTGTCTTTCTCAATAACTTATGTTTTTCTGATACAAAAATATATAGAACTATAATTTATCTTTTCATTATGTAGAACTCAATGAAAAGTATCAAATAAAAGAAATGGTATTCTCAACAATTTGTGGAAAAGAACGTTATTTAAGTGACCACGCTTTGATATAACAAAAACTTTTGCTAATGCCAAACTTTTTCCACCAAATACATCCATGTTTAAAAAAAAGCATAGTTGAAGTGCTATTTGGATAATCTGGTTGATCTTAATATTTGATTAAGCTATTGCTTCACAAACCAGTAGTCGGATTAAAAAACGAAGGACTTAGGTTTATAGAAAAATGAATGTATAAAATAGCTTTGAAAAATAAGTGAGATACCTGTTTTAGAATTAGGAATGAGTCTAATTTATTTAATGGACCGCTCTTAAAAAATTAAGAAGTATAAGTACATTTAGGAGTGTGCGCTTTTAAAAATTCACATCACAAAAAGCTTATACTTAGTAACAACTGAACATATTACAATACCAGTTTCTAAAATAAGTAGTTATTTATTAAAATATTAAAAAAAATTGTTTAATAAGTGCTAAATAGTTTTGTTATTTCACAAATGATAAATAGTTTTATCATTTAATGACAAATGATAAATAGTTTTATCATCTTATAAATGATAAACATTTTTATCATTTAGTGGTAAATGATAAATAGTTTTATCATTTTATAAATGATTATTAATAATTTTGTCATTTAATGATATGTAAATGAATTTAAATTAAATTTTATTGAACAATATTTATATCATAAACAATATTAATCTTTTAATTCAAAGAGCAACTTTCACTTAATAAAGATCGTTGTCATTATTTACAAATCCAGGACAGATAGATTTATTGGTACTCAATTTGTAATTGTTTTCAGCTCCACTTTTTCTGATTTCTGATTTCTGATTTCTTTAGCTAGATCTATGGGGAAATATTTCTCTCATTTTATTTAGCTTTCAGCTATATGATATCTTTCAACTACATGACATCTTCTTCTTTTTAGCTTTTATGTATAATATGTGGTCAGTTTAATATATGGTTGTGTGAATGTATGGTCAGAGTATATCTTATGCATAATACGAAAATATAAGTGAATAATAAGTAAAACTATTTATCATGCATGAGTGAATAGTTTTGTAAATGATAAACAGTTTAATCATTTAATGATAAACATTTTTATTAGTTAATGATAAATGATAATTTAAAAATTATAAATAATTTATGAAAATAGTTTTATCATTTTACAAAAATTATAAACAATTTTATTATTTGAAGATAAACCAAAAAATGTTTTATTGTTTCATAAGTGCTAAATAGTTTTGTTTTTTCACAAATGATAAATAGTTTTATCATTTAATGACAAATGATAAATAGTTTTATCATCTTATAAATGATAAACATTTTTATCATTTAGTGGTAAATGATAAATAGTTTTATCATTTTATGAATGATTATTAATAATTTTGTCATTTAATGATATGTAAATGAATTTAAATTAAGTTTTATTGAACAATATTTATATCATAAACAATATTAATATTTTTAATTCAAAGAGCAACTTTCACAACAATATTATATCTCGGCCTAACACCACAACACCACCAACAACAATGAAGATCATTGTCATTATTACAGTGTTTTTATTGGCTGCACTTGCAGTCTCTATCACTACCACACCTGCGTCTCCGTTACTACCACGGGTAAGTAAATTACCTATTTTTTCACAGTTTCTACTTTAATATGCTTTTATAATAAGCCTACTTGACATTCTTTTGCAGTGGTGGAAAACGTTTATGCATCATTAAATGAATGGGTAGAGGGCGTTGCTTGGATCATGAGTGCCAAGTTTACTGTAGCAGCTCTGGGTATATGGATAGATTGTGTCGAATGGCAAGTTGTGCAATAAAGCAAGTCATGTGAGTTCAATATGTTTGTAGTTTTAGGCTTTTAGCTTGCATCTTGGTCATGAAGTCAGCTTTAACATGCTAAATATCATATTAATATAGTGCTGGATCCTGAATAAAGGATGGGCAATCCTACATGAGCGTTATTCTTTACTGTAGCAACTCTAGGTATACGGATAGATCGTGTCGAATGACAAGTTGTGCAATAAAGCAAGTCACGTGAGTTCAATATATTTGTAGTTTTAGGCTTTTAGCTTGCATCTTGGTCATGAAGTCAGCTTTAAGATGCTAAATATCATATCAATATAGTGCTGGATCCTGAATAAAGGATGGGCAATCCTACATGAGCGTTATTCTTTACTGTAGAAAGGTGCGCAAAATCGGATACAATCAAAATCGGATGTTAGCAGAGTTAAAAGTTCAGCAGTTTTTTATCAGAATATTAGGTGGTATTTGTGTTATACTTTTTAATTTTTGTTCTTACAAGAACAAAGATGACGCATGTTTATCTTGAAAAATGACCGTTTTAGAAAACAAAGTTCTCAAAAAACAATTTTTTTGGGAAAGTTACCAAAGAAGAGAATTTATTATTTCATCGTCCTTTTATCCCCTCTACCATTTCTCAGTTCTTATTTTTTGTAGTTGACATTGAAAATTCTTAACACAAAGTACAATATAATCCAAATACCATCTTTAGTACCTATATCTAGCATTACTTGTTGGTACTCTTTGTTGTGAAATTTAATTAATGATCCGGGTATCGATTGGACTTCAGGTTTCAATCATCTTTGCCCCAGCCATTTACGCATTAAAAAGGCATTTTTTTTCTCTTAATTCATTTTGTCAGGTGTCATGCATTACTGTTATGTATATTTTACCAATTTGTCTGGCATATATCATTTTTTAGAAAATGGGAATTAGCTTGTGTTTTCTGATTTTAACAAACAAGGGTCTAATTTACGTAGTTATGTATAACACATGATTTTTTCTTAAAAGCACATCAAAACTAGGAACCTGACACTTTCATCCATCATCCTACTACAACAGTAGAGAAGTTAATCCCATTTTTTAGTCGTGTTTCATATGTTGGAAATCTGAATCTTATTATCTCCTTGCACGATCAGGGTAGAAGAGAAAAGGTTCCTGCAATATCGATAATTTCCAGTGGGAAGGGGTTCAATTCCATGCTCAGTTATCATCTCTACAAGCATTGTCCATTTGCATTTCTATACTTCACAGTTCAGAATCTTTCTCTGCTTTAAGTCAACAAAAGACACCAAGACTCTACTCCAACTCACTGAAGCTGATCCTTGAAGAGGAAATGCAACACTTGCTTAAATCTGTAACTGAAGCAGAGAAGAGCAACTTAGAAAAGAAAACCAAACAACAAAAATCCTTCATGCTTGACTTGCCATTCTCACCTATGGGACGAGTTTAGATTTAGAATATAGTATATATTTTAATTAGAAGAGTAATATTAATTCATCGTGACCATCATACTGCTGAGTGATGTATATGTTCATATATTTTTTGATGAGGAAGAAATGGAATATATTGTTAATAAGAAGGTGGTTATCTTCCCAAGTCGAATGATTATTCAGTCGGTGTTGGATGGATAATAAATTAAACATGTTTTTTTGTAAGAATTAAGATCAAGATATACTGTTGGCAACCTTTGGTTTTATGGTGAATTAATAAGATGAAATTTACATATACTGTTGGTCTTGCTTTAGAACTGCTACTGCAGAAGAGAAGAATAGACCCATTTATTATCTATCTGCTGCAGAACTTGAATCACTAAAGATATCACAAGTAGATAAAATTCTGGAACTTGCGAGTTTAACTGAGAGCCATTTTTTTTTGATGGTTGTCTATCATGTTGCCCAGTACTGAAGATGATGTGAGCTTTGTGTGTACACAGAGTTGCATGGTGTTACTATTAGTGGAAATTAATTTACAGTGGTCTTTTCCTTTATGTATGTGTTGCCAGTACGATTCGTGTGTTTGGAAACAGGTAGCTACGCGCCTGCAATAGCTGCCGTATGTGTGCAAGTAGAAGCAGAATATAGACCTCTAATTACTGATGTTTTACAATCAGTGGTGCCTTTAGCCAAAATCTTCACTGGACCAACACCGCCTTCACTGCATCATCAAGTTACAATTTCATAGTGTCTTATATATATAGAGAATCACGGTTTTGTTCATTTCTATAATTATAATCATCTTATATGATTCGTGTTTGTAAATTAAGTTGTGATACTACTTATTATTCAGAATATAATATGAAAGTTCACTCACAGATGTTGCTGTTGACTGTTGTATTAGTGTAGATTTGTAACTGAGGCTATGGCACATATATTTAGTCTTACCTGTAGTAAGTTACATTGGAACTGTCTGCAAAAAAATTTAGCCTTGTTATTTATTTTATAGCATGAATGAACATATGGGTCATAACTAATAGCTTTGGCGCTTTGGTGTTTTAATTAATGTACAGTGATGGAAGTGAACAACCAATTCAGTTATTAAAAGAACTGAATTTATTCGTTCCAACTATGAAATATATGCACACCCCACAATTACAACAAGCTTTTATACCATGAGCTCAAAAAGAAATGACGAATTAAATCAACACAGTTACAAAGGGGATAAAGAGTTACACAGTTACATTGGGAAGTTAAATAAAAAAGAAGTGACAGTGGCAATGATAAGCAACATCACAACGCCTGACAAACATCAGTTTGCCGAGGTCACCAGCACTTTTGCTAATCAATGGATGACTATTTAATGTAGGACTTGTCTAATTATGTGAAAATAATATGTATGCACGCCATTAGCATTTAAGGAGCAAACCACTCAAGTGCAGCAAGAAGGGGGCTCCCATGAGCTCCAGGGAAAGATATCTGAGAAATACATATCTTATTTAGATAATAACATCAACAAGCTATAATATGAAATCAATAGTGAATAAGAATGCAAAGAAAGACCTCTGTTTTCAGCCCAACTTTCTACGCAGCTCCTGTGATATTTTTTATCCCATGTTTTGCATGATAGCATTTTCAGTGCTTCCGTACTATCTTTGTTTTTCATTATGAAAACATATGCGCCAAATGGATTTAATATTAGAGGAACTCAGTTCCTCCTTGTCATAAGGGATGCCTTACAAATGTACTAACTGTAAAACTTTCGATTACTTAGATTCCAAATGCAGATTTACTACCGAAACAAAACTAAATATAATGATAATGAAATGTCAATGCAGATAGATTAAATATTAAAAATTTGAGCACAACGGTTGTTTGAGCATGAAGAAAAGCAAGCTCATATACAGTGGAGATAGCAATTTATAACAGGTACTTCATTCTGTTACGTTAAACTCTTCCAGTGGTTAAAGGATACAGCTTGGTTGTTTCTGTGACTCCTAGATGTATTTCTCCTGTGCTTATAAGCTGAGACACACTCAACACTGTACTCAAGGTTTCCATTGCCCTCTGCATGTATATTCCCGTATTAATTAGTACGTCAAAGAATATTTATTGATTACAGACACACACATAGGTACATATCTATGTATGTATGTAGCTTACCAGTCCTGGAGTTCTGGGACTTAAGCTTATTTCTTTAAATGCCCACCTGCAAATTTGTTAAACATATTGGATAATCATTAGTTGCAATATATAGACAGACTAGCTAATCATGGCACAATTAAAAGTAATTCTATTACATACATATAGTTAACAGGGTGAGGCCCCAAGCAACAATAACATAAGTAGAAGCTGATAATAGAACAGAAGCCCTCCATTGCAAAACATTATACAATCCAGTAAAAGATGCAGCGATCCCAACAAGGCCAGTGACTAACGTAAATATTACAAAAAAAAACCCAGTTGCCATATTTCTAATTGGGTAGTATATTGGAAAGAGCCTTCCTAGGTATGTCATGTTTTCGACCGAAAAAAGATAAAATATTTTATCATTTTTCACATTATAAACAACCAGTTTATCTAAAAAATTATCTAACTGCATATTTCACATACTTCATAAACATTAAATTCAGCATCTTCTAAATGAATGAAACCACAATTGAACAAAGAAATTAGCATTGAAAACACAATTTGCAGTACTACCAGTAGTCTTCACATTTTTTTTCCTTGAAAGTATAATCTTTCCTAAAACAATGACATCTTAGGAGAGCAAATAGTTTTGTTTGACAATTGAATTGCACTAAACCACAGCTGAGCCAAAAAGATAAAATAATTTATCATTTTATAAAACCACAACTTAAATTTTAAAAATCTGTCACAAAACATACGATAAAATATTAACTTAATATGTTAACAAGAATATTATAACTTAATATAAATAAATAAAATAAATAAATCCACCAAATTAAATAAAAACAACAGAAAAAAGATAAAATCTTTTATCATTTTTCGCATTGCACATAAGCAATTTATCTTCCTACAGCCAAACCAAAAAACAACTGACCAAAAAAATAGTCTGAAGTTAATCTGAAAGGAATCACCAGACGTTAATAATCTGAAAAGAATTATCTGAAATGAATCGATAATCTAAAAAGAATTGATAATCAACTAAATTACCTGACGTTAAGCGAATTATCAATTCAACTTCCACGTTAATCGATCTATCAAACAAACGATAATTTGACGTTAATCGATCTATCGAATAATCAAATAACCTAAATCGATAATCGAATAATCAAAATTGCGTGAATCGACAGTAGTATAAAATGAATAGACAATCGAATTTGTGTAAATATTAGTTGCGATTTGAGCATACCTTGATATCCGAAAAAGGATTTTTATCAGAATTGATTCGAAATTCTGGACCGTCGCGATGGAAGAAAAAAGGAAATTGAGTTTATATAGATGGACTAGAAACTTATTTTCTGAAACACGTGTCCTGTAAAAAAAGACCGTATGATATATGGTCACTAGGACCAAATTTCCAGGCAGCAAAACATATTAAAGGGAAGAAACTTTTTTTTATGTTATTAAGCACACTGTAAAGAATATAAGCAAAAAATAAGACAAATATATTAAGTAAATCAAAGATGGATATAGTGGAAGCGGAACAGTGTCCTCATATGAATTTTATTTTGGTGTAGTTACACGTACGGAAAGTTTCATGTAAATAAATCTAATCATGCAAATTATACACTATGTATATAGCAGTAGCATTTTCGTGACAACCTAGGTTAAACACTGTGCACAACAAATCATTTGCCCAATTTTCGTAGCAGTAAATATACCGCAGATAATCTGCAAAATGAACATGCTTCAACGGAGTTCAACGTCCCTTCATTGCCGCTCAACCGAGTTCAACGTACCCACACCGCCTCTCCGCCGCCTTCAAGTGCACTCGCAATCACCCGCTTATTTATGCTTACCACTCGTGTAAAAGGTGAGTTGATGGAGACCAGCATTCTACATTTTAGCTTACCAATCATGTAAAAGGTGAGTTCATTGATACCTATATGGCTGTAAATGGTGAGTCCCTTATTAACATCCTCGTCGCGGCTACACCTGATGTTTTTTTACCTTTGCCATCACCTTTAAAGCAGTCCCTTATCAACATACTCGTACAAGTTCAAGTCAACATCTGTGGTTATTAGGTTATGGTTTTTTTGGCTGCGGGTCATTAGATTTTGGGTGGTTGTTTGTTGTTGGGTGTACTATCTTGTATTAGGAGTTTAGGCGGTGGTTAGGGGTGGCAATTAGACCCGACCCGATGGACTCAAACCCGATCCAACGGGTCTCGGGTCTGTTGTGGAGAAATTTTGATTCTAGACCGCTTAAATCAAAAATCCCTAATGCCGCAGAAAACGAGATCGTGGTAATAGTGCAAAAACAACCAATCGAACAATCTCAATCTTATCCAATCCAATCACAATCACCAAACAATGGAAATAATAGAACAATAACGAGAAACTAAATCACACAGGGATTTATAGTGGTTCCACCGACGTCTTGTCAGTGCACGTCCTATCTGAGAGAGAAACCTTTATTAATATCAATAGAAGACTACAAGAGATTGATTACAATGATCAAATTTACTAGAAAAATTTGATTTTTTGGAGAAAGGAATTGAAGTAGATTAGGATTGTCTAAACCCTAATTAGAATAATCTTAGATCTAATCTCTTGATTTGTGATCCTCCTTCTTTTGTATTCGATGTAGCTTATATAGGCATAGAGAAGTATATGGAAATTCCCAAAATTTCCTCCAAAATATCCTCTACATCCAAAATATTCTCTAGATCCAAAATATTCTCTAGTAGTATCGCATACTTCAACACTCCACCTCGATACTATATCTGTCTACATCCCAAACTCGAATGCACCCAAGCATTTTCTTCTATCTTCAATCAAGAAAGCTTGATTGTTTCCCCAATGAACTCTGGCATAGCTACCGCCCATTGCACTTCACTAACGAGTTCAGGCGTAGCCCCCACCCGTCAATGAAGTGTTGAAACATCCAACCCCTAAACCAGTCTTACCAAAAGACAATGTACTCGGGAGTGAAAACAAGTACTTACCATGAAGATAGAACACCAACCTCTCACCGATACTCTTCTACATCCAAGTTTCTCCCTCAAATGTGCCACCCCGTGGCACCTAGCATCTCTCCAAGCGAATTAAGTTCGAGCAATGCTCGAACTTCCCAACCGGTAACGCCTTAATGAACATGTCCGCCGCGTTCTCCTTTGTGTGCACTTTCCGAAGGCATACTTGCTTGTCTTCATCCATGGCCACTAGAAATGACTCCCTCACTTCAATATGCTTCGTCCGTGAGGTAAATGCCAAATTCTCAGCCAAGTGAATAGCGCTTTGGCTATCACATTGAACATCAACACTGTCATGTTCAAAACCCAAGTCACATAATAGTCGCTTCAAATAGAATGCTTCCTTTGCTGCCTCCACCGCAGCTATCAACTCTGCCTCCGTAGTGGACAAAGCAACTACGGTCTGCAATCTCGATCTCCAACTTATGGTTGTACCACCAAGAGTGAAGACATATCCAGAAGTTGATTTTCTTCGATCCCTATCACCAGCGTAGTCCAAGTCACAGTAACCAACCAACATGCAATTCTTCTCTTTACTACCCCCAAAAATAAGGCCATGACATGTTGTACCTTTTAAGTATCTCCAGATAAGCTTCACTGCTTCCCAATGCGATTTCCCCGGATTAGCCATGAACCGACTAACCACCCAGACGGCATTTGCATTATCGGGTCTTGTACACACCATGGCATACATCAAACTTCCAATCGCACTAGCGTATGGCACCTTTGCCATGTAAGCCTTGTCTTTCTCCTCGATGTGATCCCTTACTCGAAAGCTTTATATGCAAAGGTAAAGGTGTATTTGACGCCTTTGCATCCTCCATGCTAAACCAACGAACCACTTTCTTAATGTACTCCTTTTGAGTCAATCTCAACTCAAAGCGCTTTCGGTCCCTTACAATCTCCATGCCCAAGATTTTCTTTCCTTCTCCAAGGTCTTTCATCTCGAACTCCGCCTTTAATTTCTCTTCCAACTTGTTGATTTCTGCCTTGTCCTTAGAAGCAATGAGCACATCGTCCACATACAAGAGTAAATACACCCAACAATCATTTTCTAACCTCTTGAAATAAACGCAAGCATCCTTGATGCTTCGATGGAAGCCACTTTCAAGCATGAAATGATCAAATCTCTTGTACCATTGTCTGGCTGATTGCTTCAAACAATATAGTGATTTCTTCAACTTGCAAACTAGTTCTGACTTACCTTCTACAACAAACCCTTCTGGTTGCTCCATGTAGATGTCTTCATCCAAGTCTCCATGCAAGAAGGCGGTTTTCACATCTAGTTGCTCCAACTCCAAGTCGTGAATAGCAACTATGGCAAGTAATATCCGGATATAAGTTTGTCTCACAACCGGTGCGAATATCTCATCATACTCCTTTCCTTTCCTCTGAGCAAACCCCTTAGCCACTAGCCTAGATTTGTATCTTCCATCGTCCTTCACCTTATATATCCATTTGCACCCAATAGCACGGTTTCCTTGAGGAAGTGGAACCAACTCCCAAGTCTGGTTCTTCATCAACGATTGCATCTCTTCCTCCGTGGCACAAATCCACTTCGAGCTATCACTCGAATCCATGACGTCATCAAAGTCCATCGTCTCATCTTGGACCACATGAAGAGCATAGTCCAAATTCTCACAAAAGCTAAGATAGTTCCAAACACCATTTCTTTCGGGTGGCCTTATAGCACGACGACCAACCCGAGTAGCAATACCATCACCCGGTCTTCCTTCAGCTCCACCTTGAACTGAATCTTCTCTAGGCTCGTGCACATCACTAACACTACTAGAGGAATTCTATGGACTATGTTATGTAACATCAACCGCATTCACCTCGCAAGCACCTCCAACAACTCTACTCTCTCTAGGCCTGAAAGTGGAAATAACTTCCTTCTCCTTTGATTCACCATGAACCAAATCTGGAACATCCGATGAGCCTTCATTATCCTTGAACATAGCCGACTCATCAAAAGTAACATGACGAGAAACTGAAACCTTCTTCGTTTTCGGATTCCAAATCCGATAGCCTTTGACTCCATCCATATAACCAAGCAAAATCCCTTTGAAAGCTCTAGGTGAGAGCTTATCATTCCCCGGATCATGCACATAAACAGGACTGCCAAATACACGAAGATAACTCAAGTCAATGCTCTTCCCCTTCCACACTTCCTTTGGAATTTTGTTACCAATAGCCGAGCATGGAATTCTATTAATAATATGCACTGCGGTTGACAAAGCTTCGGCCCAAAATCCCTTAGACAAACCCAATGTCAATCTCAAGCATCGAGCTTTCTCTAATAGAGTTCGGTTCATTCTCTCCGCCACTCCATTAGATTGCGGATCTCCCGGTGTAGTAAAATGCCTCCAAATTCCATGATGCTTGCAAAAATTCAGAAATTCTTCGAAAACATACTCGCCGCCATTATCGGACCTAAGAACCTTCAAAGTCTTTCCACTCTCATTATCAACAAGAGCCTTCCACTATTTGAATCTTGCAAATGCCTCTGACTTGGCCTTCATTACATACACCCAAACCTTACGAAAAAAAATCATCAATGAAAGAAATATAATATCTTTCTCCCCCCAAAGAAGCTACAGGTGCTAGTCCCCAAACATCCGTGTGCACATACTCAAGAATCCCTCTTGAATCATGTTTTCCTTCATTGAATGACACTCTAGTTTGCAACCCCATGACACATTCCTCGCAAAAATCTAACTTGCTGAAACTCTCACCATCAATCATCTCCCTTCGACGAAGAACATCTAAACTCTTCCCCGAGACCTGACCCAATCTCAAATGCCACAGACGTGTCGCATCTAAGCCACGGGAACTATCAACACTGACACAAGTTTCGCCTTCCATAGTCACTCCTTGAAGCAAATAGATACCATGAGTTCTAGCGCCCTTCATAACCAAAAGCGCACCCTTCGAAACCCTCAAGCTATCACTCTCAATGGTGATCTTGCAACCTAGAGAATCCAACTGTCCCAAAGAGATAAGTGATTTCCGTAGTCCCGGAACATAGCGCGCATTAGTGAGAGTACGAACCACTCCGTCAAACATTCGAATTTGCACGGATCCAATGCCTTTCGACTTGCAAACTGAACCATTTTCCATAAAAATTGAATTTCCTTCTCGATCAACATAACAAGAAAAACAATTCCTATTAGACGTCATGTGATATGAAGCCCCCGAATCAAGCACTCAATCGCTGCCCGAAACATCTGATGCAACAGCCGACAAAACATCTATGTCTTCCTCACCAACATCTCTCTCAACCGCAACTGATGAAGATGCTACTTCCTTCTTCCCCTTGTCTGGACAATCATTCTTTCAGTGACCAAGTTTCTTACATATAAAGCACTTTCCATTTCTTTCCTTCGATTTTCCTCTTCCACCGGGCTTCTTAGACTTAGAATGCCCCCGGTTTCCCTTCTTCTCTGACTTTTCTTTCTCCGCAAATAAACCTTGACCATTACCAGCACCGCTACTACCATCACTCAGCTCCTTCATCTGATCTCGTAATTCCTCACTAAGAAGACCCGTCTTGACATTATTTAGAGTAAATGTATCCCGGCAATAGATCAAACTGTTTGAGAACCCAGTATAGCGTTCAGGCAACGAACATAGCAATATCATCTCCTTCTGATCCTCCTCAATCTTCAAATCTACCGCCTTCATCTTCATTAGCAAATCATCAAGCACATTTAAGTGCGCCTTTAGCGAAGTTCCTTCCTTCATCTTGTAGGTAAAGAAAGGCCGCAACAAGAACAGCCGATTTGTGAGTGACTTTTTCACATACAACTCCTCCAACTTGTTCCAAATACCTTTAGCAGTCGTCTCACCACTAATTTCGGAAATAACATTCGCCCCCATGGCAAGTTGAAGTGTAGTGACTGCCCACTCTTCCATTTCTTCTCTCTCAACATCTGAGGTGTCCTCTGGCAGTAAATGTGTATCAAACACCACCCGATGTACCCGATTCCGCCTAAGAACCGCTTTCATCTTCCATTGCCATTTTTCGAAATCATTATCACCATTCCACTTGTCGATAACCAATTGTGAACCAGCAGCTGCATACGACCCACGTACATAAGGAGTTACACCACTTGGACCACCTGTTGATGGATTATTTGAACCAGATTCCGGCATTTCTACAACTATCTACCAACACCAATGCTCTGACACCAAATGTTGTGGAGAAATTTTGATTCAAGACCGCTTAAATCAAAAATCCCCAACGCCGCGGAAAACGAGATCGTGGTAATAGTGCAAAAACAACCAATTGAATATTCTCAATCTTATCCAAGCCAATCACAATCACCAAACAATGGAAATAATATAGGAATAATGAGAAACTAAATCACACAGGGATTTATAGTGGTTCCACCGACGTCTTGTCAGTGTACGTCCACTTTGAGAGAGAAATCTTTATTAATATCAATAGAAAGTACAAGAGATTGATTACAATGATCAAATTTACAAGAAAAAATTGATTTTATGGAGAAAGGAATTGAAGAAGATTAGAATTGTCTAAACCCTAATTAGAATAATCTTAGATCTAATCTCTTGATTTGTGATCCTCCTCCTTTTGTATTCAATGTAGCTTATATAGGCATAGAGAAGTATATGGAAATTCCCAAAATTTCCTCCAAAATATCCTCTAGATCCAAAATATTCTCCAGATCCAAAATATCCTCTAGATCCAAAATATTCTCTAGATCCAAAATATCCTCTAGATCCAAAATATTCTCTAGATCCAAAATATCCTCCAGATCCAAAATATCTTCTAGATCTAACACATAGTATCGTATACTTCAACAAGGTCTAGACGAGTTGAATTTTGTCGAGTCTGAACTATATATTTCAAGAATCTATACCCAATCCGACACGAGCTTCGGGTCGGGTCGGGTTGGGTCGGGTTCAGTTTGATAGTAAAACTAAAATTACATATGTTTCAATGCTTTTTGGTTGTGTCTTTTAGGTCGAGTCAATTCAACTCGGGTTTGATTGGATCTTAATTGTATTCTTCATCACCTAGACCCGACCTGAGACCCATCAGGTTCGGGTCTTGTCGAGTCAGCTCGGTTCGGGTTCTCGGTTCTAATTGTCAGCCCAAGCGGTGGTTAAGATTATGGTTTTTCTTACGAATGATAAGGGTTCTATGTTTAGGTGAGGTTCCTTCATATAGTGGCTGGTTCTCATAGTAGTGGGAAATCTGCTTGAAGCATATCGTTTCGAGTATGGATGTACTTTTGTAACTAGGCGATTACATGCTCTAGACTCACCTTTAGAGCATATCATCTCGCGTGTGCACCCGATTATGAACATTCATCTTATGTTAGTCTCAACCTCTTTCTGGTTTATGGTTGTTTTTTGCTTTGAATGATGTTGGAAAATTAACACTTTCTTTTGCTGTAGTGAAGATGTCTGACATTGGTTGTTCAGAGTAGCGTAGTTAGCATTTGGGATCTATTATTATTGTGATTAAATCCAGCTCTTACTGCTTCCCACTTTGTTTGAGCTTTCCTCTTGGCATTTTACATTTCATCCATGCAGATGAATTTATTATCTTGAAAATCAAAGTCTTGGAGATTTCTACACCAATGAAGATATAAATCTCGCCCAAAAAATGCCTGCTCAAACAAAACCGCAGGTACAACCATTAATTGTCCATGTTGGTCATATCTTTGGCATTGAACACTTTCTCATTGAATATTTTTAGATAATCATCCCATAACTCTTTTTTTTACATTATCTATATGCTAAGTCAATGATGGGATATTTATAAATGCAAAATTATGCCGATAACAGATAAGATGACTGTTTCTAGGAATATATAGCCTTCTCCTTATATTGTTGGTACCACTTATCCTATTAACTATCCATTATTAAATTCTCCTATTAATTGTCCCTTATCAACATCAAAGCCAAAAAAACATCAAGTGTAGCCGAGAAGAGGAAGTTAATAAGGGACTCACCTTTTAAATAATCGGGTGATTGGTAAGCTTACTAATCGAGTAAAGGTCAGCAGAACCTGTTTGCTTTACTTTCAGGACTATGGCAATATTATTTGAGTTGATGGAGACTAGCATTAGACATTTGTAAAAAGTTCTGGATGGCTTTCAGGAAATCAGATGCAATGATATTCCAACATGTTGTGAAGAATACTACACTAAAGCCATTAGGCCTACCACAAATCATTAATTCAAGGAGAAGACTACATATACTTCTTGAATAACACAAGCTCCATGTAAACAAGTAAATCTAACTGATGTATAGTCTTTGCTCAATGTAGTAATGATACCCACTGTTGTATTGTATGGATTTTTTTCGTTTATTGAGCAAAGCAACTAATCATGTAAATTTGGAACAAGAAGGGAGCATAAAGAGGAATAAATCAGATATGAAGCCACTTTTCGGACCAACCCCATATGCACTACCACCTTCTCTATTTATTTAAATATGGCAAAAAAATGTCTTCCTATTGTTCTAATAGGTTCTCATTGATATTTTGCATAGTCACAATACAATTTAGCTTTGGATATTTATAATAGCAATGCTGCAATTAAGTATTAATGAATGTTATGGTTATATCAATTTAAACTTCTATTCTTTCGTTAAGCATTTGACTATTGCAGCATGACATTCAATATATAAGTAAATGTACCAAATGCACAATAAGAACGTATTTATTTTCTTTATTTATTTTTTGTACAGTTAAGTGTAATGTCCTTTAACATTGGGGACGAGATCACCTAGACTCGTTTTCCCCTGGTCCCGTGATCCCAACCAATCAGGGGGCCTGATTTCCTCCATTTTGCAATTAAACTCCTAAAAAGAATGTGGGTCTAATTGCAAAATGGACAAATCCCGACCCTCTGATTGGCTGGGTCTAGGGGACCAAGGGAAAACGGGTCCAGAAGATCAGTGCTCTTAACATTGCCATTGTCCAACATAAATGGTGATTGACAACCGTACTCAATTAAGGTACATTTTATCATTGTAATTATGCTGCATAAAATAGAATCTTTGTCTATGATGATATATAAAGTCATGCTACATTTCATCAAAACAAGTTTCATTCTACTGAGAATTGCACACACTAGGTTATAGTACTGATGGTGCAATAGGATAGGAGGATCCATTTCCTTTTATTTTGATTTCATAGGAGAGCATATAACCACATCCATGAGTGATTTGAATATCTATTTTCCTCTTACGTAATGTTTTATTTACTCTATTCTAAGGCACATTTTATGGAATGAAATTATTACAAAATAAAAGCAAGCTCCTAGTTTGTAATAATTCATACAGTATAACATGTTTATATTTTTAAGAGGTTGATCAACACTTAATTTGAAATTTAAGTTCTTTTGCGGCCTTCTGAAGAATATGAAAATTATCATATTATAATGCTCAATTTTAGTTTTAAGTGAGAACACCTTCTGAAAAACTTCCCTGTTATCATACGTGCACTCATTTATCATATCACAAAAGCAAAAACTTGATGACTGAAAGAATACATAAATAGTCTTTTAGTTTACAATATCATATTGTCTAGTCAAAAATCTAGAGGTGATTCTTGTGATTTATGGTGTGCTTATATAGGATATTTTGTGCTATATGGACATTCATAGAGATGAAACTTTTCACTTGCATGTATCACTTCCTTTTATCATGTCTGTTGCAGCTTGAAATTTTAGGAAATCATAAACCTATTTGATGTTGTTGGCAATAGAACTAAAGAAACCACTAAATGATTTGTTATTGTCTTAGTGGATCTTGCTTCATTTCTTTTTTTCTTAATGCTTATATGGATGAAACAACCTCATTCGCTCAAAACCTTTTTAGTGAATACGTCTTGGGATCAGCTCTTCTATGTATATTTTTATCATGTTCACATTCGTTCACAAGTTTTTAAAAACGGAAACTGTTAAACTATCTCAAAATTACAGGAAAAACCTAATTATGATCAATGGCTAATACAAATCTATGCATTGCTATTTTTCATAACCTATTCGAGAAAATGGAAGAACCTTTGGTATTCTATTCCTTGACAAGTAAGCAATTAATTGTTGAAATAGTGACCGATTTATTTTTGCACAAAAGCCGATCGAGTGTTTAAATGTGATATAGAATTAAATTTTGATGATCTTATTTATTTTGTTATTAGGTTACAGACCTCTATGATTTGGATGTTGATTGTGTGTGTTCAATTCAATGGGCGTAGTTGGAAACACATTTGGCAGTGGGAAAAATTATGAGGAAAGGTCAGGCAGGTTTCTAAGTTTATTTCACTTTTACCTTGCATAACATTTATGTTTGTTTCCAAATCCGTGTCTTTGAATTGAAACACTTATAATATTCTTACACGCTTTCTATCAAAATTTCCACTCCATTTTGTGCTACAACGTAATATTTTGCATTACCGATAACCTTACTTTTACATCCACTTAAATCAAAACATTGATTTTGATTTGAATAGATATTTTCATTTATGGGTTGATTTATGTTGGATATCTTCTTAGCTAAGCTTTGCACAGAGTTTTAGATGAAAAACAGTTGATCTGGAGTGTTACACATGTTATATATTAATCTGAATAAATAATCAAATGAAAAACCTGTAGATAAGTAGAGATGGTGGATGATAAGGGAAGCAGATAAGTAACAAGAACCATAAAAGATAGATTTTAGAATTTATGAGACCTAGTATTTGTAAAATAATTTTAGTAATATCTATTATTTTATTTAACACAAATATACATGTATGTATCATCTTCCCTTATTCTTACAACTAGGTAAACAAAATAACCATAATATTAATATAAAAAATTGCAAACTTTTTATAAAATGATAGGTTCAGGAACATGGACATGCAAATTTGATATGCTTTTCAGTAAATCATACACATTTAATACACTTGTAAAAAATCCAATGAGAAAAAATAATAGAAAACCATACCATATATATACATACACCTAACATTTATTATAAACATTAATATTTCTGCATTAGTTCAAATTAACTGTAATTATTAATTTTTAATAACAATGAAGAAAATTAATTTAAAATATGATAATCGATATAAAGTTAACTGGTACTCCAACGCATCATCCATTTTTGATACATTTATGAGATTTTAAAGAAATGATTAATCGTTAAGAATTGGATGTAAAACGATGAGTATAAAATGTTATTTTTTTAGGCAAGTGTAAAGCACATTTTGAAGTTTCGATGCAACCTACCATCTATTTCTGCATTACAAATATTTTAATACATAGCAAAGGAAGTGTCAAAAACAAAACTAATATTAATTGATCCTGATCCGCTAATAACCTAACAACAATTGGATGCTTGCGATTCAAATTTTATGCACATAAGGACTGTTAAATTTTTACATTTATAGTGTGAATTCATCCTCCAAATAGATTAATGGGGAAGGCTACAATTATTCTAATTCTTGTGTGAGTTATATATAATCCCAGTAAAACAGAAATTAGACTGCACCAAAATTCTTTTTTGGATTGAAAAAAAAATTAGTATAATCAAACTAAGCTCATCTTTAACAATGCACTTGTAGGCTTAATTATGTATACATAATAGAAATTATGTACAAACAAAATTAAGGTAAGTGAAATAGATAGCTACTAGAAGTAGTAACAACAGAAATTCATGCACTCATATGTCAAAAATAGCACCAGTTGCTTGTAAATTTTTATCTGCACCACAGCTAAATAGACAAGAAATTTTTGGTTGCTGCGTTAAGGCGTAAATGCATGTATAATGGACATTTATAAATCAAAAGATAAAACCACTTGTAGGCTTAAAAATGATATGACATAAGGACCATGTAAGTGTCTATAATTGTTTAATGGAGCAATAAAAGTTATTGGCTTTTAGGCAATATATAATACGCAATTTTTACATTTTCCATTCATAGTATTTTCAGTTTACTTCCCTAAGGTATAATAAAACTGTTATTTGATGCCTATAAGTTCTAAATAAAATGTGTATTTAAACATTATGCCCAGTGGCCTTATATTCTTGCACAACCTTTACGCATATGGTAAGTCATGAAGTAGCAATAATCTGTTGTACGAAATCTTCCTATGGAGTGTCGTTAGCCGCCATAAGTCATGCATTTTATTTCTTTAATTAAAAAAGTTGTGTGATTCACAAATTTGACATGGTAAAGCTTTTTTGCGTACATTAAACATATTCTAAAATTCAATGCAAGAAGTATGGAAATAAGCTGCAAGGGATATTTCTGACACATGCAACTATTCCTTGTTAAATTTGAAGAGAGTTCAGTTTTAGCACATCGGTTTTCCTTAGGTTGAAATCAAATTTAGGGCACACAATGTAATATAAAAAATATCAAAATTTTGTTATCATCATTCTAGTTAAGAATGGTTTTGTCAAGGGAAGATGATTCAGCCTTGTCCTAAGCATTTTCAAACTTTGTATTGTTTTCGTCTAAAATTTGTATTACTGGCATGACTATTGTACTATGCATTTAGGGAATACACTGTAATATTAAATTGTGTTTTTTATAATAGCTCATTGTACTATAGAAAAAAATCTAAATATTTTGATTGTCATTCTAGTTAAGAATAGTTTTGACAAGGGAAGATGATTCAGTCTTGTTTTAAGAATTTTCAAACTTTTTATTGTTTCCATCAGAAACTTGTGTTATTGACATGAATATCTTACTATGCCCTTTCCTTAAAATGCACATTTAATTAGCCACGACTATGAGCTATAGCTAATGGATATATAAAAAAAAAATCATGGCCATGAGCCGTGGCTAAATTTTATTATGCTACGGCATAAAGCGTTGGAAAAAAAATTTCCGCTGGTCATTTTTCCACGGCACAGAGCCGGGATAAAATAGCTTTCTTGGTGTAGTGAATTTCCTAAAGCTCGGCAACAAACTCTCGACATCACCTCTGCTCATCTCAGAAGATGGTGTTTCAATTTGGACCTTATCCAGATCTTTGAACAGGTTCTCAGCTTCCATCGACACGACGATCGCAGAGGTCGTAGCTAGAGAACTTAGTTCAATAGCCTATCCCGGTCTTGTCTTCCCAGTAGGGAAAGGAATGGGCTGTGAATCATTCCCTCCATCGTGCTCTTCACCGTGGGCATCACCTCTTGTATCCCCTTGAGCCTCTGTAACTTCCTCCTTAATCAAGGGCACGTTGGAAGGCACGAAAGGAGCCAATTCCTCTTGGGGACTCGGAAAAATTCCTTCTCCCTCATCTTTTGCCACTTCCACCATTCCATCATAGCCTGGCAGCCTGTTGTGTAACCCTCCAAAACAAAATCCAACTGATGGAGAAGACGGTCTGACAACAGAGTCTGGGAAAGCGATACTCCCAGGAACTTCCCTCAAAGCCTAGACCTACTGCAAATATTCACCACTCTTCGAGATCGGTGGATTTCTTGCTGAATGAAACATTAAGTTAGTTTTGATCTGTCGACTCAATTAACTCTGGTAACAAGGTAAATTTTCAGATAGTTACTACCGGCAAGCCACCTCCTCGCAGATCCTGGCCAGTAACGAACAAAGAACCGATCACGCTTAAAATAGCTGATTTTTTTCCACGCCCCTAGGATCAAGCAACTTTGAGCCTCCATGTGTACAAGGGAGGGTGGCACAATGCTTCTCTTACTCATAGAATAGAGGTAGATGTCTTCCATCGACCATTCAATTTGCAACCATTCAACATATAAGATGTAGGTGCCAAGCAAAAAGGCGTACGGGTTAGGGTGAAGCTGCGTTGGTGCCAATAATAAGAAGTATAGAATGTCTCGGATGTACGCACATGACGGGGGCACGCATCCAGCGGCACACCCATGCTTGTTCCAGGCAGTGTATCCTTCCGGTAGAGCGTGCGCCCCATCTTCCCTTCCTGATACTTTGACATCATCCCAGGATATTCCTTACTTCGTACATATTCACCGCAATGAAGCTTATCTATCCACGAAGCAACCGAGTCTAGGGGATTCTCGAGAATCGCTATATCTCCCACCATGTCTGGTGCTTGAAAAACGTTTTTGTGGTTGCCACGCTATCCACTCCTGCTATCGGGCCATCTCCAAAAACCCTTGCTTCGCCTTCGACTACTAGCTAATGTATGTGCACAAGCGGAGGCCATTCGGGTAGTGCCCCATGTTTTTATGTGCCAGATGTGCCAACTTGTTGAGGTGAGGTGGAAGTTCCGGATTTTCCATTATCGCTCGCCGACGAGCTAAAATGATTTGAAGACTCATTCCAACTTGGAGATGTTACCATGAGCTTGGCTATCAATCCCCGAAGTCGTTTAGAGCTTCTCCTTATCATTATAAACTATACTCATACGATAATTACATTAGTTAATGCGCTAACATTCGAACCCATCGTGTTGGTGTAAACTAATGTGAAACGTGCAGGTGTAGTGTGTGTTGATGCAATTGTGCTAATATCCTTTGGAACAAGACGACGATCACCAGTCTACGAACTTAAAATACTATCGCCGTAGATCAAAACCGATAAAATCTAGGTCGAATCGCGATAACAACATGATCAGGTTAGGAGTCGAATCACAAAAGTGACAGTTCATTCATGTATCCATTATTCGATTTTATGCTCTAATCCTATGTGCACGTTTGAATCATCATTTCACACAAGTTCGATTGACGCTTTATGAGGTATGACGTCGTGTTTAGACTCAACCTGGTTTCACGACATCACGAGTCGACTCCGGTCCGCCAAGTGTCAAACATCGAAACGTTGAAGTTGGGATACCTCCAAGCAACGGGGGACAAAACCTTATCTCAAACCCCCGTGGGCCCAAGGAAGTCTCCACTCCGAGCATTTCAACTCAGGGACCACTGTGCGGTGGTACACGAATCTCTCGGTACACCCAGATACGTAAACATACATCTCGTATACCTCTTCGGTGGTACACGAATCTCTCGGTACATCCAGATACGTAAACATACATCTCGTATACCCCTTAATCAAGAAATTTCGTATCCCATCCACTCAGCCTCAGAGATGCAAAATTCTTTGAGACCCAGATATGAAAAATCAAATTTTGTATCCCATGCACTACAAAAGAATTTTGAATTCCATACGCCAATTTGGCGTAGGTATGGTGTCGGGAATCGAATTTCCCTACGCCATCCCTACGCCAAAAAGGAAGTTGGAAAATAGCTCGTCGCAAATACTTCCCTATGCCATACCTACGCCTAAATACCAACGCCATACCTACGCCAAGTTCCCTACGCCATACCTACGCCAAATTCCCGTTGTCCCTACACCAGGTTCCATACGCTATCCCTACGTCAAATTCCCTACGCCGTCCCTACGTCTCTTTCCCTACGTCATCCCTACGCCAAATTCCCTAAGCCATACCTACGCCAAGTTCCTACGCATTCCCTACGCCGAGTATCATATGCATGCTTACCCCTTCCCTATGCATTACCTACGCATCCGTGCACCAAAAATCAATATGGTAGTTTTATATTTACCTTCGTCCACCACAAATCATGAATATATGAAAAATCATAGCAATATATATCAATAAAAACATTGATGTAAAATGAATATCATGGTCGAATTACCATGAACTTGCTGCAAATATATTTAAAACAAATCATGTCCAATAAATAATAAAATAAAGTTGCTACATAACTCAAACATAACTGTTTCATCTAATTCAAACATCGTGTAATGTATCATACACAAATAGAACATCAAACTCACTACCAAAATAAGATTAATTCATAAAAAACGTCATATCTGCGGTTCTTGTTCTCGCCGTAACCCTTGTAAAAACTCTTGTACAGAACTCATTTTTTCTTGTAGTTTGCTAACAGTGACACTCAATTCTTGATTTTTATCTCTTAGCTCGTCTACTTCCTTCTCAAGCTTCTCTGTATTATCTGTAACTCCACACCTAACGGTGTACGTATTGTCTCTGTATATCTACACAAAAAATTTAATCCAATTAGTACTGAATACATTTCATATTACAATTAAGTAAAATGTTCATATTACAATTAATTAACATATAACTGCTGTACAATGAATACATAAAAATGGTTCAGTTTCGCTGAGCCTCAAGCTCAGCGGAACTGAGCTTAAGGCTCAGTTTCCACTGAGCCTTAAGGCTCAGCGAAACTAAGCAGAAACGGCTCAGCGGAAACTGAGCTTAAGGCTCAGCGACGCTGAGCCTTAATACTCAACCGACAGCAACTTGAAGTTGTTGTGACAGCAACTTCAAGTTGCTGTTGCACAGCAACTGAAGTTGCTGTGCAACGGCAACTTAAGTTGCACAGCAAAGTTGCTGTGCAACTTAAATTGCACAAGTTGTTGTGCAACTTCAAAGTTGCACAACAACTCGAAGTTGCTGTGCAACTCGAAGTTTCACAGCAACTCTGAGTTGCTGTGCAACTCGAAGTTGCACAGCAACTCTGAGTTGCTGTACAACTTCAAAATTGCACAACAACTTCAGTTGCTGTGCAGCTTTGAAGTTGCACAGCAAAAAGTTGTTGTGCAACTTCAAAGTTGATAAAAGTTCTCAGATTAATGAAAGTCTGATTGATAGGGGCAACTTTTATCAGTATTACAGCAAAAAGTTGATAAAAGTTCTCCGGAAGCTATTGGGCAAGGAAGCTATGATTTTGTTCACAACTGATAGGGGCAAGGAAGCTATGGTTTTGTTCAACCCAATTTCAACTTTTAAGCAATTAATCGGAATTACAGCAAAAAGTTGATGTGCAACTTCGAAGTTGCATAGCAACTCAAAGTTGCTGTGCAACTTTAAAGTTGCACAGCAACTCGAAGTTGTTGTGCAACTCGAAGTTGTTGTGCAACTCGAAGTTGCACAGTAACTCCGAGTTCCACAGCAACATCAAAGTTGCACAGCAACTCCAGTTGCGGTGCAACTTCAATGTTGCACAGCAAAAAGTTGTTGTGCAACTTCAAAGTTGCACAGCAACTCCTGTTGCTGTGCAACTTCAAAGTTGCACAGCAAAAAGTTGCTCAGCCGTAAGGCTCAGCGACGCTGAGCCTTAAGCTCAGTTTCGGTGAGCCTTGCTCAGTTGTAACAGAGCCTTATGCTCAGCGACGCTGAGCCTTAAGCTCAGTTTCGCTGAGCCTTTCGGCTTAGCCGAAACTGAGCCGTAAAGCTCAATTTCACCTTAGCCTTATGGCTCAGTTTCAGCTGTGCTTTAAGGCTCAGCGAAGAGCCACAAAGAGAGAACACGTGGGATCTACTTATGGATCGACATGATCACCATAGGGATAGTTCTTTCTATGTGGTATTAATTCAACACAATTTATATTAAGTAGAAGCATTATCAACTAAAAGTCTACAGTATAGAGCATGAGCATAACTAAAAAATAAATAAATTAAGTTTCCAGTCAATACCCCAGGAATATTGCCGGTACCCGGCCTCCGTTTGCTTCTCCAAGAAGCACACGTCTCACCTTCTCCAATAAGCTGCATGTAAAGATTGTTTAACTTGTCATGAGAGAGCTCACCACCTTGACTCTCGATCATTTGAGCAACCCGCTCATTGTATTTTGCATGTAATTTACATAAAAGTTAGATATTGTATTGTTTAACAAAATTAGAAAATTGTAAACTATAATTTAAAACTTTTGTTGATTACATACAACAAATTATTCCGAGTACTCATCAACCCATCCCCTATCTATAGAACCGTCTGGTTTCTCAACATAATGTGTTCGAATATAAACCTGCATGAAAGTTGGTGTTCGGCCTTGTTCTTTCTCCTAAAAAATAAAAACAATTTATCATATCTTTATTTGGATTGTATACTTTTATTAGTTAATAATTTAAACAATTACCATATCGTTCATCCATTGTGCCATTGACTTAGATCCACATCTATGTGGCCCTGGATTTTTTTTACGAGTAGTTGAGTTTTTTTTAGAAAGCTCCTTCACATCCTCCCTCTCCCAATATGCTAAAAATTGTTTCCATACCTCATCTGTTATGCAAGCATTCTTCTTTTTATTTCTTTTCATGTCTCCGACAATCCACCTATACTTCAGAGAACACTTTTGATCAAAAGAAGTAGTGGTATCCCAAGTGTACAATGCCTACACAAGATTTTAGGATCAAATAAACTAGAAAACTTAATCATGCATGAACTATATTGCAAGAACCTGAATTTCAAAATTATTCCACCTTAAACTCGTCAAACCAATGACCCTTAATATTAGCAGGAATCGTACTGAAACAAGGCCAAAATGATGTTAAACGGGCCTTAAGAATATTAGATAAAGTATGAGATGTCGAGTCACTATTCGCGAATTCCCACCTGTTAATGCAGAAATTAGAGTAAATTATGTAATGCATTATTGAAATACACAATAATTCGAAAATTTAAAATTTTTACTTACTCGCCACTATTCCTACAATAGATGTACATGGTACCGACTGAAGAAGTCGAGCCAGTTTGTGACACTTGTCCAGATAGCCCAGGGGTGTCTTCATCATGATCACATTCATCCGAAGTGGTGGATTGTTGATCGATAGAGGGTGGTGCTGGTTCGATCAAACCCAGACCACGTCCACTACCACTACGACCACCACGACCACTATTACTATGACCACCATGTCCACTACCATTACGACCACCACTACCACTATGATCACCATGACCACCACCGCTACTATAACCACCACGACCATGAGAACTCATATATATTACATGAATACGACATTTGCAACTATATACATAAGATAATCTAACATTTCATGAAAGTAGTGAACTTTATTTAAGACAAGGTTTGAAAACATTCATCAAAGAGCATAGAATGTACGTAAATCAACAATTGAAAATTTTACTACTAACTAAACATAAACAACTTCATAAACATAAAAGCAACCGAGCAACTAAAAATACATGCAAACAATCATAATTAAATATACATGCTATCAATCTTCATTATCATCGTCACTCTCAATGTTAACACTCTCGTCTTCAAGCTCACACTCATCTTCCTCTACTTCAATTTGCTCATCGTCATCTCCAACTACTTCGACCCCATCATTGATGTCATTAATAAGAGATCCTATGTCTTCTACTTGTTGTACAATCTCTAGTAGCTCATTATGTTCTGGATCATTTTGATATGCCATATTATCGGTATGATCGTGTTTGAGTGAAATGACCATCTCGGTTTTGTTTTAATAACAGCCCACCAATCTGAATGACTGTTGTCGATAGCAGGATACGGTGTGAAATAAACTTATGTAGCTTGTGCCGCCAACACAGATGGATCATACCCTTTTTTTTGTGGTTTACTTCAGTAAGAGGGTAGTCCTTATGTATGCGTTTTACTCCACTATTCGGTCTACTATCAAACCATCGACATTTGAATGGAAACATTTTTAACTCCGGCACCACCGAGTAAGTTAACTCGATTATTTCCTCTAGTAAACCATAATAATCTGTTAGGTCATCATCGTTGTTCCCACCTTTGATACAAACTCCACTATTAACAGTTGTCTTTTTCTTTCCATATTCTTCTGTGTGGAATTTAAATCCATTTATAAAAATTATTGGACATATTCTGTAACTAGCATGCAGACCAAACGCAAGTTCTCTATAGCAAATGTCGGTGATGTTGTTCATATCAACCTATCAATTTGAATTAAATACACAAGTTAATATATAATGGATATCGCGAAAGGTTTAAAAAACATGACTTATCATACTTACATATTGTTTAAACCATCCCTCGAATTCTTTACAGAGTTCAGCATCGGGATATTCACTTTCGAACTTGCTGTTTAAACGAAATACACATGTTAATATCTAAGTAGTATAGTGTGTAGCTTGAAGAGATTGGCATTAATTTAAGTTAATGAATAATCAATTTATTATAGTACCTTATAAGATCAGCCAATTCATTGCAATTAAGAAGCACAGTTGCATTGGCTAGATTGTAATCCTTTGTTGTAGTGAAGCCTTTAACATTCTTCCATTTACCAGATGAACGTCCTTGTTTTTTTGAATACCGAGAGAATGTTATTGACTGAATCATCCACAATATCATTTTCATTGCGATGACCATGATTAAAATTTAAATTCAAATGATCATCAAAATAATGACTAAAAAATATGGATGCTTCTTCAATAATGTACGCTTGACAAATAGAACCTTCAACACGTGCTTTCTGCTTCACCTTTTTCTTTAGGTGGCCCAGATACCTTAATAGGAAAACGTGTAAAATTAACTATGATATGTTCTATATTTAAACATTACGTAAATAAATATAATTATTACATACCTCTCAAAAAGGATACATCCATCCATACTGCACTGGTCCCCGTAATAATGCTTCAGTTGGTAAATGTACTGGCAAATGTTCCATGCAGTTAAAAACTCCAGGGGGAAATATTTTGTCCAATTTACATATTAATTTGGGTATATCTCTTTCAAGCTTCTGCAAATGGCTTTTAGATAGAGTTGTCGAGCATATATCTTTAAAGAATAAACTGAGCTCTGTTATAGGCATCCAAACCTTTTGCGGTAAAAGCTCTTTAAATACTATCGGAAATAGAGTCTCTAAAAATACATGGCAATCGTGACTCTTCATACCTGACAGAATAAGATCCTTCATATCAACGCATCGTTTCATATTAGAAGCAATCCCATCGGGAAATCTCAAAGAATCGACCAAATCTAGTAATTTTATACAATGAGTCCTACCCAGCTCATAACAAGAAAGAACTTTGAAGTTTGGACGAATAGGATTAATCTTAAGCTCTGGACGATTGCAATTGTATTCGACATCTTTTCTGGATCTCAAATCATCTTTGGTTTTTCCTTTCGCATTCGTGATTGTACGAAAGAAATTCTCAAATACATTTTTTTCAATATGCATCACATCCAAATTGTGTCGAATTTAAGATCCTTCCAATATGGCAATTCCCAAAATATACTCTGTTTGCACCAATTGTGATAATCACCTTTGCCAGGAATTTTGGGCTCTTTGTTTCCTGTCTCATGTAATTTTGCATAATCTTGTACAATATCAAATATCTCTTCTCCATTCAAAAAAGTTGGTGGTTGCAAATTTACAGTTTTATTTCTTTCAAAGTTTTTCTTATCTTGTCTAAATGTGTCATTTGTATGTAAAAATCGACGGTGGCAATCCCACCAACACTGTTTACCACCATGCTTCAGTGTAAATGCTTTTTTTGAATCCATGCACACAAGACAAGATAATTTACCTCCCGTACTCCAGCCCGAAAGCATCCCGTACGCGGGAAAATCGCTTATCGTCCATAACAAACAAGCAAATAGTTTGAAATTTTCCTTTTTGATATGTCGTATGTGTCAACACCCTCTACCCACATTTTCTTCAAGTCCTCGATTAAAGGTTGCAAATAAACATCTATTCCATTTTTCGGATTTTTGGGTCCAGGGACAATTAGGGTTAAAAACATGTATGGATTTTGCATACAAATCAAAGGAGGTAAATTGTAAGGTGTCAAAATAACTGGCCAAGTGGAGTATTTTTTACCGTACTGGCTGAAAGGTTGGAAACCGTCAGTGCATAAACCGAGCCTAACATTTCGTGATTCATTGGCAAAATCAGGATATTTGTCATCGAAATGTTTCCATGCTTCTCCATCTGCAGGATGACATAAAACTTCTTCCTCTCGAACCCGCTCACTATGCCATCTCATATGCTCCGCAGTGGCATAAGACGAATACAATCTTTGCAATCTAGGAATAATCGGAAGATAATGTAAATGAGTAAAAGGCACACCTTTACCGTTGCTTTTTTTTTCTTTTCGTATCTTCCTAAGCCACAAAATTTACATTGTGAATGGTCTATGTCTTCTTTCCAATATAGCATACAGCCACTTTGGCATGTATCTATCTTTTCATACGGCAATCCGAATGCAGACACTTGTTTTTTTAGTTGATACCAATTTTCAGCCAATCTAGTTTGCAAACCGGATGGGACCACATCTCGAATTAAACTAAGAACGTCATTCATTAATTTTTGGGTACCGTTGTTTGTGGATTTTATTGCAACTAGCCTAGCAGTCACTGCCAACTCTGTCATAGGGCATCCATCAAAAAGCGGTTTTTTTTATGCTTCTAACAAATCAAAAAAAGATTTAGGTTTTGGATTTGGCTCTTCCTCTACATCCAATGAATTAGAAAACATGCTCGGACCAGAGGCATCAATAACCATTTCAGTCATTCTATTTTCTGTACCACTAGATTCATCAAAATCAACACCAAAATTTACGTTATCATCCTCAACATCAACCGACGTATTAATAACGTTCACCGCATCTTCACCGTGATGTATCCACACATAGTAATCATCCATAAAACCGTTTTTAGTCAAATGTCTTTGAGCATTTTCATGACGATGATGTTTTGTAGCTTTGCATTTCTTACAAGGACAACGGATTTCCGTCATATTTGTTCCATTGGAAGATGCCACTAGCATGAACTCGTTTAAACCTCTTAAAAATTGAAATGGAATTGTTCGTCTATGTCCAACATTTTTGTACATCCAAGCACGACGAACTTTCAATTGTTCCATCTTATATTGCATAATTAAGACATGTTATATTATAAGATGAGTACTTATATTATTATTATATAGAACTATAGTAATTTCATTATTTTAGTACTTACCTAATTATTGTATTATTTTATTTAGATGGATATAATTTCAAATTCGTACACATACAAGTACAAATACAATAATAGATGTATGCTATTTTAACTTAAAAATTCTTATTCTTTTAAATGTTTAAATTCTTCCATTTATGCAAATTAGATGTAGGCTTACGTTATTATACTTGTAAACTATTACATGTTTTCAGTTTCTTCTGTTTATTTCTTTTTACTTTGACGGTCGGTCTACCTACTTCCCATTACAAATATAATAACATAAGCATATTTTATAAATCATTTCAAATTAAACGGTTCAACAAAATTTTGGCAGCACTTCCCTTTGGTCCTTGTATCGTACACAAATGCGTGTACACAGGGAACAAAAAGGAAGTGCCATCGAAATTTTGTTAACCGTTTAAACTAAAATGATTTATAAAACATGCTTACGTTATTATATTTGTAACTTGTCCAATACTAGGACAAATCCAACGGATATTATATCAGATGAATATAGATTTCCGTTTTGTGCAAAAACGAATATCCATATAACGATCATATACAACACTTGTCGGACGGGGCCAAAATCATCTAAGGGGTTCACATAAGTAGTCAAAAAAACATTCAATCTAAGTTTAAAAAAAAAACATTTCGAATGAAAAAATGCGCTTTTTGCGCTTTGATAGCTACCACCACGGCTATATTCAGCACGACTCAATACTTTGATGTTTCAACTTTGATTGATAAGTAGTGTCTTCTGCAACAGTACATTAATTACTTCCATTTTACTAGCATATTTATAGCAGTAAATTACTTCCATTTTACCAGTGTGTGCGTATATATATGGTCCAAAAGGAGGAAATAATGGTTTCTTTTTTAAAACTAAGAGAAACTTTACATAAGACCCCAAACATGAGAGCATCCCGATTGTTCAATGATTTCCACCACGACTTCCAATTTAAATAATGAAGTGATAAGGAAAAAAAGAAACGGTATTTAAACTAGTATAAATCGTACATGCATTCATCTAATAATTAAAAATATTTAATTTTTTATTTAATAAAATTTGAGTTGATGAATGCGTGTTGTAAGTGCAACAGTTTTGGAAATCACAATAGTTGTATTTCATGTTTTTGGTTGGTGGTGCTGATATTAAATTGATAGTAAATTTCTTTAATGGATAGTGGAAAATAAGGTTGGTAGAGGTTGAAAAATAACGATGAGACTATGTTTATGGAAGCTGTTATTTTTGGAATTTCAAAAGGATTATGTGTGAAATATGTACGTTGAATTTCCATTATTAACCGTGGCGATAAAAATTTGTGACGGAAGCCAGAGGTAAATGGAGGCAACATTTGGGAGTCTCAGTTAACACTATTTTTTTAAATGTGTAGCATTAAAATACTATAATTTTCATTTGTGTAATTGTGTGGATAGTAAGTTTGTTTCTTGTTTAATCCATCTATGCAATTTTTTTTAAGTTCACCTGCAGAATCAATCGTAGATTCTTCTTTTGTCTTTAAATTTATTTACTTTTATCACTGCATAATATCACATATAATATATGATCATTTGTTGGTACATTCAGGCATTATGAAGACTAAGAGAAATTTTACAGTCTAGTTTCATATTCAATATCCTTGTAACCACCCATGATAAAAACTAAAATTCAACCGTCTACTTCTACACAAAACTTATAAATTAAATTAAAAGATAAGTAGTGGATTAGTTGTGCCAACATTTACATTTACGTTTTGTACTATGTGTGTTAACCTCGACTGGACTACGTTTACGTTTTGTAATTGTTAGACCAAAAATTGGTTCTAACACCCAAATTAATTATGATTTCAATGAAATAGAATCAAAAAGAAACAAAAAACACACGATTTATAGTGGTTCGGCGTTAACGAGCCTACGTCCACTTTGTTTTCTTTTAATTGATGATTTGAATACAAATACAACAATGATTCTCACTCAACTTCACAATTACAATGCATAAACTCACTCAAATCTCTCAAAAATAGACTTTAAGAGACGATTTTGATCTGAATGTAGCTATGAAATTCGGCTATGGAGGAAGTTCGAACTAAGAATTTGCCAAAAGATCCTTTCAAATGCCTCTAGATGGTGTATTTATATGTGAAAAATCTCTTCGAAGTGGCTCCGGTTCGGAATTGCGTGGCACCCATCCCATAACAGTCGGGTTCAGAGGCTTCCAGATGGTGACAGCGCAATGATTTGGTAGGAGATCGTGGGAGAAATGGTCATGCTTGGTCCGAGTCTTTAGGAAGTGTGTGGAACAACGGTCACAAGCTCAGAGAAAAGGGTTCGGATCGGCTGCCTCCGATCCGATCCGATGAAGCCACCTGCTTTATGATGTTGCTGTCATACTCCTCTGATCCGATCCGATGAGGCCATTTGTTGTTTTCTGATGTTGCTGAGGTATCTCCCCGATCCGAACCGATGAGGCCACTCGCTATCTAATGTTGCTGACGTATCACCGATCCGAACCGATATGATTTCTGCGTCTTTGATCTCTACTTTTTTCTTGCGCTATCTCCTTCCGATCCGAACCGATTGGTTGCTTTCTCACTGTTTTCTCTTTGTGTAGACTAGTTCACAAAGTAGGCTAACATTTTGCCCCCTCGGAGTACACTCTTATTTAAGATAAAGTGTGCTTCGAAGCAGTTTACTAAACATCCTTTGGATTAGAACCATTGAATGATCGCCTCCATCTTCTTGTATTGTCGTGTTGCTTCATAAAATCGTGGCTTTTGCGGCTTATATATATCCATAATCCTTGTGAATTACTTTCTTCATTTTCAAAAAACTTTGAGAGCTCTTTTTAATATCCAGTGATCCTTTCAAGTGAACTTTTCCTTAAATCCACCCTTTGTGGCAAATCTATGTACATGACCCCTTCGGTTCGTATCCCGATCCGAACGGATTTTCTTCCAGTGGCACATCCGGATAGGCCCTCCAGTACTGCTTCACCATGGACTTACAGGCCAGATGGCCTTTGTGGGCCTAAATCCCGGTCCGAACAGGGCAGAAAGGCTGAGAATACGAGTGGTCACCTTAACTTTATATAAATCCTATTCTCTTCTTCTTCTTTTATTACTTCCGTCCAACCTTTTTGCATCAAAAATTTCAAAAGCTTCGAAACTCTCTCATTCTTCCTTAAATTAAATAACGAGGTAGGTTTAAAATCTCGAATCATTTTGCTGTAATCGATTTCAGTTTAGATTTGTGGTAAAATTAGGCGATTCGAGCGTGGTGTTTGCCTGGTTTCAACGCCTTAGCCTCCTCTCTTCTCGCCGTCGTCGTTGGTGGCTCTGTCACCACCTCGAGGCGTCGAGTAGAAGAATTAGGGCTCTACAGTATATTTGAGCACGTAAGTGCCTGGACTTAACTCGGGGTTTGTGAAATTGAGTTGGGTTCGGTGTTGGTTGAGCGAGGTGGAAAATGAAGGAGATGAAGAAGAGGAGAGGAACTAGGATCGGCTCGGGTGAAGAAGCATTGGAATGAATGAAAGGGAAAGATGTTTGCAAGACCGGATTGGGTCGGAGCAGAAAAAAAAAAGGAAAACAAAACCTACTTAACCGGGTCGGATGGTGTTCACAAGACCGGATCGGGTCGGAGCAGGAAAAGGCAAAAAAAGGGAAAAAAAAAAACCTACCTGATCGGGTCGTATCGGGATAAGAGACAGAAAGAAGAAGGATTATTCAAACTGATCCGATCCGATCCAAAAGCCTACATCTGAACCGATCCGGTTCTACTCACTGGGTGTGAACATTTGCTTCAGAGCGAAACATCACTTTTGCCCTCCGATCCGATCCCAATACAGATATCCGAACCGAACCGAAATAGCCTAAATTAATGTGCAAGAATTTTTCCAACTATCTTAATCAATGCTTGGCATAACCTTCAACTTGACGAACAGTTAGGATAGCGCCTTTCGAACATAACAAACATCAAGAACTATTCTGACACATTATTACTTCTTTGAATCTTCATATCACGCTTTCATGTATTTGCTCTGCATTTTTGTTACACGTAGCACACACTTTAGTTCACATACACACGCGGGGGGACACGGGCGACTTTACTCTAATTCTTGCTATTGTTTCTTCAATAGTCTAATGATCATGGCCGAGAGACGTTCATCTAGGTTAGCAAAGAAGATGGAAGTTGCGGAAACTTCTGAGAGAGTTACATTTGAAGACATATCTTCTTCTTCAGACCCTGAATGGGATGACGAGGGCCCAGATTATGAAGTGGTAGCGCATAACAACGAAACGCCTTCCGATAGCGAAGTTTCTCTGGGCTATGAAGAGGAAGGAGGGATAGGAGATAATCGAGCTCCTGATGAATTTGAGTCTGCCATTATCTTGGAATCACCCATAGACTCTGTTGAATCAACGATTGACGACGACAGACTTGTTCGCATATGTATAAAGCACGGGGTACTAAAAAGGCACACCCTGCTGCCATCGAAAACTGACCGTCCTCACAATCCCCCAGAAGGATTTATGGCAATTACCGATTGATGTGTATGGTTGGGGCTATTCCACCATTTCCTCCTTTTGTTGTCGACTTTCTGAGACAGATGCGGATTGCCCCCATGCAGCTGCATCCCAATTCCTATGCTTACTTATGTACCTTATATATAGCATACCGAGAGATTTTAGGTATAGAGCTCACTTTCGACGACGTTCACTTTTTTTTATAATTTCAAGCACCAGACTCGGGAAACTCCTTCCTTCTCTTACTTCGAATCAGTTCCAAAAAGGAAAATTATTTCAGCTCCATTTAGCAGAAAGGCCGGCGATTCCAAGCTAGAATGGTTTTATATAAGGCAACAGCTGGGATGTGCCAGGAGATGGACAAACTCAAGTAAAGCATTGGTTTTCTAGATCTCAACTTTGAATGTTCACGCTAACACATTAATCCGTTTTCTTTTTGTTTGTAGTAGATAATCCAAAACAAATATCGGGTCAAGTGTACTTTGATCGGATGCATCAGCTCCTCAATGGCCACCAAAAAATTCTCACCATCGATGAGGTTCTTAAGGATGAATACCTCCATCATCATGGGCTATTGTCCATTACCCGTAGCATAGGTCATGGGCCGGGTCCATATGTATACATCCCCCTAGTGGACATAATACCTGAAACGGGCGAGGGCTCGAAAAGTCCAAGAATACCTCTTCGGACTTCACCTTCTCCATCTTCAACTCAAGACGATGAGTTGGCCAATATAGCCAAAAAGCATCGAGAAGGGTACATCATCCCTGGGGATGTTATTTCTCCTGAGAAATCTCTATCTCCTAAAGAACTGCCAATAGACGCTTCCCAAGGAGATGCCCCTACTACCGATGATCCTACATTTCAGGGTTTAGGAGATCTCCCCCTATCTGAAACTATCTATACCACAGAGGATTTTGGCACAAATCCTTTAGTTTTTACTTCTTCAGAGGAGACTACTCCTGTTAAGGCCAAAGAGCCCACTCGCGCTGGCTTAGCTTCGGACTCGGGTTTGTCGGGGGGAACACCACTTAGGATGCACTTAACACAATAGCACCACACTTCACAGCACTTACTTCTCATGAGAATACTGATTTTGAATTCCACTTACATTGTTGCGTAGGTACAATGTCTCGCCCTTACTATGACGTCAGGAAAATACGTCGCAGCATGACTAGACCCCCTTCCGATGTCGAGCATGATCGCCGCGAAAGCCGGGGTAGAGAGGATAGAAGGCCTCATGATTCTTATCGTCCGCGCACCTCGCGTTGTCGCTCCCCCGTCCGGTCGGATCCGGACCGATAGAAAAGCTACCAGGGTTGTCGAGGAAAAGACACATCGCAGCTAGCCCAAAGACCAAACTTCTCCTCAAGACAAACGCAGTCGGGAAAGGAGCCCGCCGAAAGATACCGACTCACGAGGCAAGCACAAGGTTTCTGATAAGTGGCCTAGGAAGGGTGATGCGGCCATCGTGCCCACTAAACATAAGGATACTGAGATAACATACTGCGCACCTCCACCATTGGATGCTGAAGCTAAAGTTAAGCGAGCATATCTGGAGAAGCAATTCCCCGACCACTATTTTGAAAATCTGACTTTCTTACCTGCTCTCGAGCCTATTCCCTCGAGGTGGGCAGACGAGGCCAAAGCAAAGATTGACGCATTCGAAAAACAATATTCGGAGATGTTCAAGTATTCACGTAACCTCTACAGAATCATTCGAACTTTAATTACGGATATTGAATCAATGAAAAAGATTGCAGGTGCCGACGCAAAGGCCTTGAAAAATTTGGAGAAGGACCTCGAGGACACACAGGCCCAACTTGTAATCGCACAACGAGACGCTACCAACTTTAAACAGAAATTTGAAGAGTTACAGAAGTGTTATCATGACTTGCTAGAATTTCATAGCCAAGAGCGCTTAGAGTTGAAAAAGCAAGCAGAAGATGCTAAGTAAGATAACGCCAAAATGCAACTTGCTTACAATGCTCTTGAGCGAGGAAAAGCCGAGTTAGCGAGAAAGAACGCTGAATTGGAGAAGAGAAAGATGACTTGGCTTCCAAGTTGATGGAGGCTGAGAATAGGGCTGCCCTAGCGGAAGGTAATGTGGAAAGTGTTATTAAGTCCGCCGAAGAGACCCGCAAGCAGCTGTCAGAGGCCCAGGTGGAAGTGCATGGTTTCGGCAAATTACTGATCGAATTCTTCGCGCATATAATTCATCGCCGAAACATCTCTTAGATTGAAGATTATCCGACTACCTTGGTTCACGTATGGAGCCAAATTATCGAATGAGAGAAAGAGGAACTCAAGGTAGATTTCGTCGATGAAGACAAGCTTATGGAAAAATATCTAAGAGATGATGAGCCGGCACGTCTGGCCGAGGGGCGTTGCCTCATCGCTGCTGCTATGGAGGAGGAGAAGCGGATGGCCAAACAAAAGAATATCTCCGAGGCTGGTTCTTCTTCTGCTCCCGCTGAAACTTCTGAAGTTGAGGGATATGACCCCGAAAACCCTAGGATCCCTCAGGCATCTCTTTTATCCCCATACCCGAGACAGCGTCAGAGACAGCAGTCACTCCAGCTGAGAAATCATCGGAAGGTATTTCTACCTTTTCACCCCAATTCTTTAAAGCTGTCTCCACTTTTCATCACATAATCGGGCAATCGATGAAGGATCCTTTATTTTCTCCTGAGTTGATAACTATTGCTTCTCATTCTGTGGGTGTTGAACCGACCGAGAAGACAGACGTGCCTCAGGGAACAACCACCGGAGCAAAATCCGCGGAGAAGGCTCAAGGAGAAAAGGATAAGGCTGCCACAGCGGAGTCAGGAGGGGGAGATGAATTGTCTAAGGCTGATTCTCCTCATGATGACGAGATGATAGACGCCTTGAAAGACGATGGCGGTAGCGAGGGACATGAGGAAGACCCTGATGTGGCTATAGTCGGGGATTCAAAAAGTGCTGATGACATCACTTTGGCTGAAATGAAAGCTGAACAAGATAAACGTATGCAGCTAAAAGTTGAAGACCTGAACCCCGAAAGCCTTAAGCCTCTTGCAGTGATGGATCCTGGATCAAGGTTAGTCATTAAGCTTTCAACTAGATCTATTACAGAAGAGCTTGCTAAAAAGTCTTCTCTTGATTCCAACGTTCCGACTCCTGGGAAAAAATCAACTGATTCTAGCACTTCGGTTACAGGGATGAAAAAGTTGAAACGCGTTATGACCGATGCTGAAAAGGAAGCTAAGGCTGCTCAGAAAGCTGCCAAAAAATCCAAGTCCGATCCAAAGCCCAAATGATGAAGTGCTTTGTTTTATTTTGGCATTTAATTGGTTCGCAATTGTTGCAGCGAGTGCGTCCCTTGCATCTTCTTTTTTGCTTGTTTTCCTTGTACAAACTCACACGTTTGTAAATAAAAATAGTTTATTTCCTGCAGTGCCTGATAGTTGTTAGTTCAGTACTTAAGTGAAAATACAAAAGTATGTCATACTAAAGTTATGTAATGAAGTCATGGTTGAGGGGAATATGTGTGCACATATATGCCCCTAGATAATTTTGGATAATTAAGCAAGAACTATTTAAGATTGATTAAATTAAAAAATCCAAATGTCCCTGATTATCTGGCGGGGCCATATTCTTTTTGTCATTGATGCATGTTCTTTCTAGAATCTTTATACTCTCCTATCTCGTATCCAGGTTAGAGTATCATTGAGGCGGTCTCTCACCTGGGTGCACCTTCACGCCTCAGAGGACGTCGTCTTCCCATCCTTTATACTCTATCTCGATTCAAGAGAGTTAGAGTTAAGAATGTCGTCTTCCCATTCTTCTATGTCTTATCGTAAAAACAGTCATTTTGTTTGTTCCTGCATATTGGTCATCTCCAACTTTCCAATTTAATTTAACATTTCGTGTTTCACGGTCATAATAGAATAATTGTTGAAGATATAAATAATGCAGGAAAGTAAATGACACACGATGTTTTTATAGTGGTTCGGCTCAGTCGTAGCCTACATCCACTTTATAATCCTTCGTTCACATAAACAAACTTTTTAATGCAAGTCGTGCATTTTTACATAGCTTATGAAAACAAAAGAAATGGCATTTCATATTTAGCTCAGATATCGCCGTAGGTGCTGAGCGTTCCAGACTCTGGGAATCTCCTCACCGTCCACGGTCGTTAGCTTGAATGCTCTTGTATCAAGATTCCGTTGGATGGTGTATGGCCCTTCCCATTTTGGACCCAATTGTGTTGAAGGAGGGAAGACTCGTTTCAGTACTAGGTCTCCTGGTTCAAAGGTTTTGAGGCGAACCTTCCGGTCATAATAACGTGCTACTTGATATCGATGCCTTGAGGCTCGCATGTCGGCTTCATCTCTTTTTTCTTCAATCATATCAAGATATTCTAGGAGGAGTGCTTTATTCATCATCGGGTCATAGTACGCAACTCGATGAGAAGGGACTTCCAATTCTACTGGGATCACTACTTCTGACCCAAAGGAAAGTGAATAGGGAGTATGGCCGGCAGCTATCTTAAAGGTCGTCCTGTAGGCCCATAAAGCTAATGGCAACTCATCTACCCATCTAGCTTTGGCCTGCTCCAACCGCTTCTTTAGAATTGATTTAATGACTTTATTTACGGCTTCGACCTGGCCATTTGACTGCGGGTGATCCACTGTAGTGTATCGTTTATCAATCTTATATTTCTGGCAGAAGTTTTTGAACTCAATGCTGTCAAATTGCGTCCCGTTATCGGTTATAATGGTCTTCGGAATCCCAAATTGACAAATAATATTTCTGACTACAAAATTGATCACCTTCCTTGCCGTGATGGTTGTTAGAGGTTCAGCTTCCACCCATTTTGTGAAGTAGTCCACGGCAACGATCGAGTACTTAGCTCCTCCTCTGGCAATAGATAGCACTCTAATAATGTCAATTCCCCACATGGCAAACGACCACGGACTTACCATTGACTTGAGCTGAGTCGGAGGAGCTCTGGGAACTTTGGCATATCTTTGACAACTATCGCAGCGTCATGAATAATCAGCCGCGTCTTTGTTCACGGTAGGCTAGAAATATCTGTACCGTAACACTTTCTTTGCTAGGGTTTGGCCCCTAGTGTGATCTCCACACTCACCTTCATGCACCTCTAGCAGTACATGTTTGATGTCGTCGTGTGCGATACACCATAGCAGGGGCATTGAAAACCCTTGACGATAAAGGACATCGTCCTGTAAAACGTATCTTGTGGCCTTACGTCTTACAGCTCGTCTTTTGCTCTTTTTCAATGGGAGGGTTCCATTTTTGAGAAAATTCTTAATTGATGTCATCCAGGATTCTCTTTCTGGTTCAACTTCCAAGGCTAGCTCTGTTTCCATTAGGTCGAAACTTGGTGAATCCAACACCTCTATCGGAACCATTTAGGTTTCTTTAAGATTATCAGAACTTGCCAGCTTCGCCAGTCGATCTACTTTCTGATTTTCCACTCTCGGAATGTGTGTTATGCTATAATGATCCAAACCTTCCAATAACTCCTTTACCTTTTTGAGATAAGTGATAAGTCGAGGTCCTTTAGTAGCAAATTCTTCCCGAACCTGACATACAACTATCTTGGAATCACAATATATATCTAGTGTCTTCACTCCCAAATCTTTGGCGAGTTTCAGCCCGGCAATCAGGGCTTCATACTCGGAATCATTGTTAGTAGCAGCAACTCTAACCATAATGCATAGTAGATAGATCTTCCTTCAGGAGTTATCAAAACAACTCCGGCGCTGGACTTTCTATCATTCTTGGCTCCGTCCTTATATAATTTCCACGGACTAAGCTCTAATTCTCGATTCAAAGCAACCACCTTGTCACCCACTGTTTCCTCTTCAGGAATTGTAAATTCGGCTATAAAGTCAGCCAAGGCATGTCCCCTTATTGATCTTCGTGGCTGAAAGTTCACATCAAACTAACTCAGCTCGATATTCCATTTAAGTAATCGCCCCGATGCTTCGGGTTTCTACAACAATTGTCTCAAAGGTTGATCGGTATATACAATTATCGGGTGTGCATGAAAATAGTGGTGAAGCTTGCGAGAAGCAATCAGGAGGCTATAAGCAAGCTTCTCTATCTTCGGATAGTTACGCTCCGCGACATCTAGTTTTTGCCTTACGTTATACACAGGTTTCTGGATTTTATCCTCTTCATGTACTAATGTCGCGCTAACGACATGAGATGATACGACAAAATAGACGAACAAATCCTCATGTTCCATAGGCTTTGATAATATTGGAGGCTTTTCTAAGAAGTCTAATAGATTCCGGAACGCCTCCACATAGTTGGGAGTCCATTCAAAATTTCGCTTTCCCCGTTTTATGAGATCGAAGAAAGGTACACACTTGTCTGTTGCTTTGGAGATGAACCTGCCCAATGCTGCGACCTTCCCAGCTAAGCTTTGAACATCCCTAATCTTTCGCGGCTCGTCTATATTCTGAATTGCTGCTATTTGATCCGGATTGATTTCAGTTCCTCTAGAACTCACGATAAAGCCAAGAAATTTGCCTGATGCCACGCCAAAAGAACACTTCAAGGGGTTTAACTTCATCCCATACCTTCGTAGTATGCCAAACATTTCTGCTAAGTCCTTCGTATGATTGGGAGATTGCTTGGATTTCACGAGCATATCATCCTAGTAAACTTCCATGGTTTTCCCGATTTGATTGTAAAACATGCGGTTGATTGGCGCTGATACGTGGCTCCCGCATTTTTTAATCCAAACGGCATTACGACGTAACAATACAATCCCAAGTCTGTGATAAAGCTTGTATGCTCTTGATCTGGTATGTGCATGGGAATTTGATTGTGCCCGGAATAAGTGTCCATAAAGAATAAAAGTTCGTGCCCGGCAGTTGAATCTACTAGTTGATCAATCCTGGGAAGAGGAAAGTTATCCTTCGGGAAAGCCTTGTTTAAATCAGAAAAGTCGATGCACGTTCTCCACTTCCCGTTTGACTTTTTGACCAGGACAGGATTCGATATCCAATCGTGATATTTCGAATCCTTAATGAATCCATTACCTTTTAACTTCTCTACTTCTTCTTTCAAAGCTGCTGACCGCTCTGGGCCCAACATCTGTCTCTTCTGCTTGACTGGTGGGTGCTTTGGATTAATACACAAAGAGTGGCTCATAATGGTAGGCGAAATTCCACACATGTCAGCGTGAGTCCAGGCAAACACGTCCAGATTTTCCTTTAAAAAATCAGCCAATTCCCTCGCTCTAACTGGATCCAGTTGCGAGCCGATCTTTAGTACTTTTGTTGGATCCACTTCATAAATAGCTATATCAACTGTTATTTCGTTGGGAGTTTCCTTCTTGTCCTCGGGTTCTCTATCCTCTCTGGGATCTATAGCCTCGAGCACGTCTGAGGGCGACTCTCTTGGGGCAGGACCCCTTAGTTGCTATGCTGAGGCCTCCTTTGGAGGGGCGGAATCATCTTTAGCATCTATGTTCAACCCCTTCATTAACATTTTTAACTCTGCCACGTAACAAGCTCGTCCCGTAGCTTGGTCGCCCCTCATCATCCCAACTCCTGAGTCAGTCGGGAATTTAAGCAGCAAGCACCAAGGTGCAATACATGCCCTAAATTCGGCAAGGGTCGGTCGGCCTAGGAAGGCATTGTAAGGTGACTCCAAATCCAAAACTACAAACGGCAGGATCCTTACTCTCTGGCGATCTCCCTGCCCTAGAGTGACTGGTAATTCAACAAAACCCATCGGAGCAGTAGATACTCCGTTAAAGCCACGTATCCATCCTTGACAAGGCTTTAAGTCTTTTGCTACGAGCCTCATTTGTTCGAAAGCTTTTTTGAAGAGGATATTAACCGAGCTTCCGTTGTCCACTAACACTTTTTGGACTAAGGCAGGGCCAATTGTCGTGGTAATCACTAATGGATCGTCGGTTGGAGATTGAACTCCAAAATCATCTCTATTGCGGAATATGACATCATCTGACATCGTTTTTTGCTATTTTATTGGAGTGACGTCTTCAAGGCTACTGCATTCTCCTACTTCAAAATGCTTGGCGGCGTTGACGTACTAGTCCATTGCTTTAAAACTACGGCCAACTAGGTGAGGTCCGCCTATAATAGAGTTAACGAAGATCCTCTTACCTTTTTGCTGAGCTGTGGGTTTTGAAGCAGGCTGGTCTTGGTTCGGGGCTTGTCCCTCTTGCCCCCTGTCCCTTGGGGCGGCCTTGTACTCATCCAACTTCCCTTCTCGCAGCAATTTTCGATGATATCCCTCAAATGACGGCACTCATTGGTGGAATGACCATGTGTACCATGAAAAAAGCAAAACTTTCCTATTTCAATCTCTTTCTCAGTAGAATCTCTGGGCGGCGGTTTTTTGTACTGCAATATGGTGTACGTATCTAAATAAATGTTCTCCAACGTATCATTTAACGGCGTGTAATTTTCAAAAGTCTGGAATCTAGGTCTTTTATTAGAGCTATTCCCTTGGTTTCTGTTCCTTCTATTGCCGTTCCCATTTCTGTTGCTATTACCACCACCCTGGTTGCCAACATTTACTTCCACCTTCCCTGAACTGTCACCAGATTGTTTCACAGCAACATTACTCTGGACACCCTCCTTCGAGGCTCCTTCGGACATTCTCTTTCGATTTGCCTTAGCTTCTTCTCGCCTTAAGCGGACATTAGCCTTTTCATAGAACAGTTCTCTAATAGGAGGTGGTTTTCCAGCCAAGTAATCCCAGAACTCTGTATCAGGATCTACACCTTCTATGAAGGCCATCAGGATAGTGAGCTCATGGGGATCACTAACTTCGGTGACGGCTAGGTTGAAGCGATCCAAATATGACTTCAAAGATTCTCCTGGGGCCTGTTTAATTCGTGACAATTCTATAACGGTCTTAGGCTTTTGGGCATGGAGTCGAAACTGATTCATGAAACGCTCACTTAACTCTGTGAAATTTGATACCGACCGAGGAGGGAGTCGGGTGAACCACATCAACGCTACATCTTCAAGATAGATTGGAAAAGCTTTGCATTTTACGACGTCCGGAGCTGCTGCCGCATTCATGAACCATGCATATCTCATCAGATGCTTCCCTGGATCCGTTCTTCTTGAATATTGATCCATCTGAGGCAAGTTGAATCGCCGGGGGAACTGGAAATTCAGTATGTCGTCTGTGAAGGGGGTATGACTTCGTTCAATGCCCGAGTCTTCATTAGTATAGTGCCGACTTTCGGACATGATCTTGCGCACCATTGCCCATACATTGGCATTTGTTAATGTCTGCACAGGCTCTCTTGATCTGATGTTCGGGTTACCCCTGGGTTCCTGATCAGGGGATAACCTCCTGTTTCTGGCGGCAGCTGCTCTACGTTGCTCTCTGTGTTCCCGGGCGATCTCAGGAGGTAGACGTTGGAGAAGCTGTTGCTGCGTGGGATTGGTAATATTAGGATCTCTGGGTAAGACGTGGGATCCGCGCATAGGTAGCAACATAGGCTGTTGTAGGCTCGGGTCATCAGGGCCTAATGCACGAGCAGCTTCTTCTCTGGATCCCAAAGATCCAAAAGTCAATTGATCAAGGTTCTAAAGTCGTTCAAGTGGGCTCCTCCCGCGAGGGCGTTCCTCCTCCGAAGAAGACGAATCATCTGTAGTAAGACGGCGTGTCGGGGAAGGAGACTTCTGCCTCCGGAGCTCTTGTAATTCTCTACCCATAGTGATTATGTTTTCCTGCATGCGAAGGTTGTCACGCCTTTGGGCTTCCAATGCTTCTTTGGTGCTCTGAAGCATGTCAAGAAAATGTGAAAAGTCTCCCTAAGTAATGGGTACAGATGGATCAGGCAGAACATTAGTCATCGTGGCTGGAATCGGAGCGTTGGAGGGAGCTAGAGTAGAAGTTCGAGCTTCATTCTGGTTCGGATCGGATCGGTTCATATCAGCCTGGTCGGGGTGGTTCGGATGGAGATAGTGTGTGCCTCCGACCTCATCAGATCAGATCAGATCGGTGCCTTCCACCCTGTTCGGATAGGCACCTCCGATCCGGTTCGGATCCTATTGATTGGAGTGATCTGCTCCAGAGCTTTGAGCGCGTAACCTTGTTAACACGATAGCTTGTTGATCTTCTCTGGAATCATTTCGCCTAACGCCTTGCACTTATTTTCCTTTGGTCTTAGCCATAACACTTGATTCTTCAACGGTTAGTCAGCAAGTAGTGAAAGATGTCAGAGAGAAGGGATTAACTTCTTTGAACTTGAAGGTCCAAATAGTAGAATGATAATCCTGAAAAGGCTGAGAATTCGAAAGGTTCTCAGTGAAAGCACCAAAATGTTAGACCAAAAATTGGTTCTAACACCCAAATTAGTTATGATTTCAACGAAATAGAATCAAAAAGCAACAAAGAACACGCGATTTATAGTGGTTCGGCGTTTACGAGCCTACGTCCACTTTGTTTTCTTTTAATTAATGATTTGAATACAAATACAACAATGATTCTCACTCAACTTCACAATTACAATGCATAAACTCACTCAAATCTCTCAAAAATAGACTTTAAGAGACGATTTTGATCTGAATGTAGCTATGAAATTCGTCTATGGAGGAAGTTAGAACTGAGAATTTGCCAAAAGATCCTTTCAAATGCCTCTAGATGGTGTATTTATAGGTGAAAAATCTCTTCGAAGTGGCTCCGGTTCGGAATTGCGTGGCACCCATCCCATAACAGTCGGGTTCAGAGGCTTCCAGATGGTGACAGCGCATTGATTTGGCAGGAGATCGTGGGAGAAATGGTCATGCTTGGTCCGAGTCTTCAGGAAGTGCGTGCAACAACGGTCACAAGCTCAGAGAAAAGGGTTCGGATCGGTTGCCTCCGATCCGATCCGATGAAGCCACCTGCTTTATGATGTTGCTGTCATACTCCTCCGATCCGATCCGATGAGGCCATTTGTTGTTTTCTAATGTTGCTGACGTATCTCTCCGATCCGAACCGATGAGGCCACTCGCTATCTAATGTTGCTGACGTATCACCGATCCGAACCGATATGATTTCTGCGTCTTTGATCTCTACTTTTTTCTTGCGCTATCTCCTTTCGATCCGAACCGATTGGTGGCGTTCTCACTGTTTTCTCTTTGTGTAGCCTAGTTCACAAAGTAGGCTAACAGTAATAATCAAATGGCTTTTATTATTTACTCTTCCGTGGATATTTTGATGGTGGTTCAGCTACTATACTAAACTACATCGTGGTGCAATATACTTGCATGACCAGTGTAAACACATGGATGAATGTTAAATTGGAATATTTAGCTAGATATCACTACACCTTTCAAGAACCGTAAAAAGAATATATCTATTGTTCATTTCTAACCCGCCGCAAATAAGAACTTTCACCGAAATTTACATGTTCAATCAATATCAACTGAAGTAGGTAGTACATGAAAGGACCATAAGGAAGACAAATTCAAAGATATTGATAACTGTGCTATTTCTTATGCTCTGGAGTAGGAAAATTCAATCAATATAAACTAAAGTAGGCAATTAAGTAATTATTGAAAAGTACCTTTGATTTTCTGATGCTCTGGAAGAGAGACAGGCGGCGTGAAGGAGGAACAGACACCGCGCGGCGCGACGGAGAAAGAGCGGCAATGCCCAGGGACGGCGCGAAGGAGGAAGAGAGAGCGGCGGTCTGAATTTGGGTTGGCAGCATGAGCTCGAAGACAAATTAGGGTTTTCTTTTTTTTTGTTTAATTGGATGAGAACCGACGGATTTTTTTTTTTAATTATAATAGCCGCGTTGGTTTTAATCGAATGAGAGGAATGAAGGGCCAACGTGTGTGTTTTAAACGGGTTGCAGATATTTGAACCATAATTTCAGAACCGATTAAATAATTTCCAACCTATATAAAAGGCGTAGGGAATGGGTAGGGAATTCCCTACACAGTCCCTACACCATTCACGTATTTTTACATTTTCCCTACGCCGCGCCTACGCTGCGTAGGTATGGCGTAGGGAAATCCGAGTTGGAAAATGACCCCTTTTTTGTAGTGATGCCTCACAGTCCTTCGTATCCCGCATTTCCCTTCTCCTTCTCTCATGTTTCCCGTCTCCTGCTTCTTCTTATGTCTCCTTTCTCCTCCACTTCTAAAAACTTCCCCGCTTCGAATCCCCAGGAAACTTCCTCTCGTGCCTATTTTTCATTTCCCCAAGACATACAAGACTCGGAGTCCCCAGGACGTCGAATCCACAAGACTTTGAATTTCCAAGGGAGAAATCATCTCCTTCCCAAGACACCATTGCCGAGTCCTTAGGCCATGTTCACGAGCTCTCAACCCAAAAAAACTCCCAATGCTCATGAATCCCAATCAAGTTACCTAGAGGCAAAAACCACTTGTGATTCAGTCGAGATCGGTGGGGATGAAGTGCTTGGGAGGCTATTCGATATTTATATGAAGGGAGAAGAATTTGAGGAGGCCACCGAATTTGTATCCCACAGTACGCGATTTTGCATCCCACCGAGATGCGAACCTTCGTATCCCATCAGGATATGAAATTTTCTTATGCTGTCGGGATGTGATTTCGCATCACACCAGTATATGAAAATTCACATCTCTCGAATAAGAAAATTTTGTATCCCTTCAATAAAAAGAGGGAGGAGAGGAAAACATCCAAGAGTTCCAAAACCGATGAACTATTTCCAAACTAAAATGACGATGATCGCGCACACTATATTTTGAATTTCGACTATCCAAACCGACTCGAATCCTTAGCCAATCATACACTCACGAGCTTGGTTTGCTTGAGAGTGCACATCAAATGATCGAGAACCAATTAAATGACTTTTCGACAGATAACTTGCATGATCGCATGCCCACGGCATGTTATAGAAACACCATAATTACATATTTCAAACTTCGGTCGTATCGCAGATGACCAAGTGCAGAAGTGTAAGTGTGTATGACTACTTGTGTTGGTTTGACTTGTTTAGGTCCCGACGTAAATGGTGTCGACGAATGACATCTAATTTCTTGAGTCTACAGGAAATAAGCGTTCGCTTGAACAACGTGGGATTCCAATCCGAGTATTCAGAATTTTCCATTGTTGCACGTTTATTTTCACTCATGTGGAAAACACGAGAGTTGACGACCACTTTTTGGTGTCAATAGAAACAACCGATTACATAATGGTATTGAAATTAATTCTATTCAGTTGTGGTAAAACATAGAATCTGCACTAAATTTCAAAAAAATCACAATAATTTCAACAATATCTATAAGTCTAGCTATTGCGATCTTAATAATTATTGGAAAGAGCGGAAGATTACATACAAAATGGGAAATTTTCTTTTGAAATTTTTTTGGTCGAGTGTACAATTACTCTTTATGTTTTAAAACCTCATTCGGCATGAGAGTTATTTCATAATCCGATTCTAATTGCATCGACATCAATAAATTTTGTTCTGATTAATTTCTCAAGTGCAATTCTACTAACACAAAATCCAGATACAGTGCATCTGATTTCCTTCTTGATGCTAAGAGAACTGCATGGAAGAAAAGGTAGGGAAGTGGAATTAATTCTAATGACAATATTTCTAATAATTATATGATAATAAATAAGTGTATACCTGTTTTGAGTAGGGTACATCTTAGTAACAATAGTGATCCAGATGCACTGCATGGAACAAAATTAGTGACAAGCAACACTTTATTAATGGCAATAACGACCAGTCACGCTCCCTTATTAAGGATGTCAATTCTATGATTAATGGAAAATACTCCGAGGGAAGTAAAATGGTCATTGGTTATAATAATCTTAGATATATAAAAAATTGGACAGTAACTCAGTTTTTCCTGATTTTTAAAGAAAAAACATCCTCAATAGTGTTCCTGATAGATTGATCTTGCGTAATAGAAAAAGGGATGTTATAGCTCGAAGCTAACAAACAAAGAGTTGTAGATCATCACTATAAAAGTCTATTAAATAACAAAGTATATCACTTATATGATTGGTCTTTTGGCGAATCCAGTTATTTCAACTACAAAAGCGCAATCTATATGGCGAATCTAGCGAATTTGGAAGCTTCAAAAATATATTGTGTTCCTCTTTCAGATCTATCTAATACTGGTAATCGAAAGCTTCCTTTAAAGACTTACAATGTCTTTCTCCCTGATATTTCCAACGCTAGAGATACTACTAAGGACCTAATGAAGAATACTTCTAATAGATTTAAACATCTTATTCCTTCTAATCTTAATACCTTCTTCACCTTCCATGGCTTCTTTTACTCTCATTGCCACCTCTTCTCTCTTCACATCACTGCTAATCTCCAATCCAATCTCCCATTCCTTACATGCGTATCTACAATTCGTTTGTTGATCTGCAAAGAAAGGCCAACAAATCAATGGAACACCACAACATATGCTCTCCATCATCGAGTTCCATCCACAATGTGTCAGAAAGACTCCAACTGACGGATGCATTAACACCTGTTGTTGTGCACACCAGCTTATTACCAGTCCTCTTTTCTTCACTTCCAATAATAACTCTTCTGGTATATCACTTGAATTTTTACTTATTAAATCTTGTCTGATAACCCATAAAAACTCGCAGCCGCTATTGATCAGCCCCCATGCAAATTCAACCAACTGATCCTTAGTTACAACCACTAAACTCCCAAAATTTACATACACAACTGAACTAGGCGCTTTTTTGTCTAACCAATCTAAACAGGTATTGTCATTCACCCAAAAGCTAGATGTAGAACCCATGCTGTTCGTTGAGTATTTAGAAATATTTTTGCACATTATATCCAAAGGACCTATAGCATATACAGCAGGGAACACAGCTGATATTGCATCCAGGGTTGTTCCTTCTAGTTCATTGAATGTGTGTATTAAGATTGCAGTCGCTTTTAATGAATCTTGTGTTTCATCTTTACAGAAGTTCATGAGTGCATGATTAGGGTTGGTGGTGTGTATAAAACTTGTAAAGTCCCTTAAACGCATGTTATGTTCTTCAAACCATGGACATCAACCGGACTGTCCAGATATCCATTTGTCAGGTCTTCTTCATCTGACGAGAATATCAAAGTATGAAGATTAATTATTTCAATTATATAGCTAACAGAACTGAATGAAAAAATAAAATAAAAAACCACATGAACAGAAGCATACTTGCAAGAGGAACGATGCCTCTATCAATCAACTCCTTAATGGCAAAGTGGCCCATGAATCCACAGGCGCTCAATGAGCAGTAGGACAAATTTGGCAAATCAAACTCTGCAGAGACATCTAAGGTAAAGCTCATGTAGGTATCTGAAACTATGCAAGTAACTTCCGGTTGTTCAGTCAATTCATTTAAATTCTTTAAAAATTCTCTGAAAGTGTCGGTCAATCGAAATCGATTTATTTGAGTAGCATTGGATAGTTCTTCAGCATTGGCCATACATTCCGAAGCAGACAAGCTAAGCCATCTGCAATTGTCTTGAACTGGAAATCAAGGAGCTTTTGGAGTGAAGAAGGACCTGAAGATTTAACAATACGATCATGGCTAGTTTGAGTATGGACAAAAGTGATGTGGAAACCTTTGAAATGGAGGAGTTTTGCAAATTGAAGCATGGAGTTTATGTGGCCCTGAGCTGGGTAAGGTATACATACGGCATGAGCTTTAGATACTTCCCTTGTGTTTGAACCCATTTTTGTTAAAGCCTGTTTATTCTGATATACTTGTGATGCAAATTGTGTTTATTTATAGGCAAGGAAAGGATAACGCTTCTTAAGGCTGATTTAAAAAACAAAAAACAAAAAACAAAATGGATTCCTAGTCAAATCTAGTGGCCTAATAATGAACTTAAAAGTCTGTTTTGCTTTGTTTTGAATTTTTTTGTTTTGTTTGTTGTTTGTCTGGTTTTTTTTTTTTTTTTCTTCAAATCTGTTCTTATAATAAAATAAAATAAAATCGTCTTTGCTCATTGATAACCTTGCGAAACGTCTTTCCTTTGCCTATTAAATGAACACAGTTTGCATCGATCGCAAATATATAAGAATAAACAAGCCTTGACAAAAATGGGTTCTAATAAAAGTACTTAACGCTCATGCTGTATGCATATATATCTTACCCAGCTCAAGGCTTTGCATATTGTTTGTATACGTGGCTGTGCGTGGAACACATGCAAACATGATCATTTACTACCTAGGAAACACTGCTTGGTTTGTTGGACCAGTTTAAATCAAAATCATATACATTCAGGAGTCTACCATCAATGATAATAGTAGTATTGACGTGAAATGTGATAGGCGAGTTGTGGTAGACTGGTGGAAAATCTAAATCTTTCGTAACCATTCAAAAAACAACGAGTTGTAGTAACTTTCCTATTTATGATCCTTGTTCTACAAAACATTATTATCAACATTTATGTATTTATACATGAATATGTTAAGAGGAATAATCTTGTACGAAAAAATAATGAAGTGGACTAAACCTTTGCCTCCCTTTTCGGACCGCCAAAGCCGATTAATGCACCAAACTCGACACAACTTACAAATATCGTCAAGTATATGTTTTTACATATTATTTCTTTGAAAATGCTTTCATTGGAAAAAAACAAAAAAAAATCATCATACTAACTATTAACTGTGTTGACATCACCGGCTTGTGCTATCCAGTAAGGCAACTTTTCTTTCCTTCCCCATAGGCAGTAATGTCTTGCTCACATATTGTTTTGCTTAATTTATATTGGTATCACATTAATTTAGAATTTTAGGGTGCAAAATTTGTTTGTAAGATTACTGGTATTGATAGCTAGCATATGGCGTAACTTTTATAACCTACGTAAAGCATGTTAATTGTTTTTTATTAATCCTCTTATTATCACAAAACCAATTGGCAATGTGATGAGAAACATCTTAGTTTATATCCAGGATCTTAGTTCAGTATTTTCCGATGTGGGACTATTATTTTCATCACTCCCCCTTCACGTGTGGCGTATTTGAGTCATCTACGTGAACATAGTATTTTGGATGCACTACAAGAAAAATACCCTATTGCAACTAGCTATTTGCAACAGATAACAAATGACAGTTGCAGTAAATGATATTTAGCAACAGACCTATTATAGCAGTTGCAATAGATAAGATTTAGCAACAGGTCTTTTCTTCTTGTTGCGAAAAACATATTTTTAGCAACTGCACTTCCCGTCCTGTTGCGTATACATACTTTTAGCAACTGTTCTTTCATAACAGTTACAACAAACATATTATTTGCAACTGCACTTTCAAGCCAGTTGCAAATAAATATCTTTAGCAACTATTTTCGCCAGTTGCAATAACTGTATTTTTTACAACTGGTAAAGCCAGTTGCGAAAAACAAGTATAAGCTTTTAATATTTAAATAAGAGAAAACGTCAATTTTGTAATATTCATAAAATTTTAAGTTTTCTACAAGAAATTATATTTTAAATAAAATTTGTTGTAATATTCGTAACATTCAGTTATAATTAAGAAGCAATAAACCACTGCTAACAATTAACAATTGACAAATAGGTAGTAGTGTTTTAATAACTAATTATTAATTGTAAATTTTAAATAATTACTATTTAATAATTAATAATGATAATTACTATTAATTAATTTAATAATCAATAATTATTATTCAATAATCTGTACCGAATAAGTAGTCATTAATTTTATATAACTACTATAAATAAGTAAGAATTAATATTTAAAAATTAATAGTCAATATTAAATAATCAATAACTAATATTGAATAATTAATAAATAGTAATCAATTTTAAAAACTAATATTTAATATTTATTAAAAACCAACGAAAATTCGTAGTAAATGATACTAGTAACTATTTTCCACCTAATAAACAAATGTCTAAATATGAACTTGTAAGTTTATTCAACCTACCGCGTCCACTCGTACATGTAGATGATTCCTGCTGTAACTTTTATAATTAAGTTCTGTTTTGGCTCCAAATCGAAAACTTTTGGCTCCAAATTCAAAAAATTTGCGTTCTCAGTGAAAATTTTCGTTTATATTATTTTCCCAACAAGACCGCATCTCAATTCAAAAGCCCAGAAAAAAATCCGTCACCGCGAGCCGTTCTCCCTTCTCCACGAGTTTTGCTTGTAACCCTAATTTCCTAATTACCCAAATCAGAAATCGTGATGGCGAGGAGAGGAAAGGCGATTGGATATGAGGCGGCAAAGAAGGCGACTTCTAGAAGTAACAAGGTCTTCTCTCAGTTGACCTTCTGATTGCATCAAGTCAAACAATTCCAGAAGTAGAAGACGAATAAATTGAACTTCCGATTGTCACAGGTCGGTTGATTATAGCAGTAGAAAGCGACTTAATGGAACTTCCGATCGTGATACTTCGGTTGATTTTAGCATAGTTGAGTTATTTCTATGTAAATTTTACTTTGTTTAACGTTTTCAGTTTGGAACGTATGATTATAGATATGGTTTCAATTTAGGTTTCCATCCGTCCCTTCCTCCCAGAAGATCAAAAATTATAGAAATTTAATTCCAGTCGATCATTATTTTACCCCAAAGGCTAAAAACAGTTTTTTTATTTGATTTTCTGTATCCTTAATTAGCGAAATACAAACTAAAACTTCCTTTCTTTTATATCACCTTCAGCCCTGTTCTTAATGAGCTGAAATTTTGATTTTGGGTTCCTGAGTATGTTGTATACTGCGTTTAATTTGGCTAGGAATAAGAATTTTCAATGGAAGCGAAATATTGGTTGTGAAATTTACATTTTTGGAAAGCATTTAGTTTAGCTAATGTGAATAATTTGCACATTTTGTTATATAAATTAGCCATTTTGACTAACCTCTGCATCTTTGATTGGTGATATTTTAATGACTGTACTGAAAAAAGAAAAGCAACGCCATGTTTTCAAAAAGAAAAGAAAAGCAACACCAGTTCGACTTTGACTTTTATCTTCCATACTAACCTTGTTGACTGTAATAGACAAATATTAAACCCATTAGTTGAGGTCTTAGGTTCCAATGTATAATTACAACTGAATATGTAAATCAACATTGTGAGGTCAATACTCTGAAATGACAAATGAGTTTAGATGCTCTACGAGGGCTGAATATCTTTAAAACAATAGAGTAATGTGGTGTTGAGTTTGTAAATATATTAACAGTTTAATAAACTTCCAAAAAAAAAATATGTAAATTTTGAAATGGTTAAACAAGTGGAATATGCTAGAACTTGTTCAAAGTATAGCAAAAGAGCAGCAGATATTGTTCTTCTTCCTTTTGTAGCTCTTATCGATTTGTCACCATCTCTTGAAATTCTGTAATAATATGAGTTTTCTGTGTTATACACTGTACACTCGAATAGCTGGCAGTCTGGCAGTATACTACGCTACACAAGCATTTACTCAACTGTGCGGCTTTGGGCTAGCTTGAAATTTCTAGGTAAAAAGTGTGATAACCACCATAATTGTGTGTAACTTACCAATGAATTACAGTCAACAAGACGACGCTGTTAACTGAGCTCGAGCACAGCGTCTTAGTAGAGCGATTCTCTATTCGATTTGGCAGATTACTAGCTAAACATGTGTGTTTTTGTCGATCAGATTTGAGTCATTTGACCCTTCCTCCCAGACAAAGGTTTGTACATTCCACACAACATGTTTTTCTAGATTTTACTATCCATATTTGTGTTTTATTCTTCAGTTGAATGTTTAATTTTGCATGTTTACACACCACTTCACTGTAATCAAGTATACGAACTGAATGAATTTTTCCTTGACTGATATATTATTGCTCCCTCTTGTTTCTATTAATCTACTTGCAATCCACTAGCCTTCTTGAATTATATGAAAAGATGTGATATTTGAGAAATTCGGCAATCTACATTTATATCCACTATTATTAGTTTTAGCATCGTGTACTGTATCCACTATTGTTTAATGATCTTTGTTCTCATTTACATCACTGCTGGAATTTCTGGTAGCTTGCTTGGTAGACACTTCATTATCTTACGATTTGTTTTGCCTTTGCAGGTTATGATATTCAGATGTGATTATGTATTGCTAACACTGGGTGGTGCATGTTCATGATCGACAGCAAACATGGAGCATGAACTGCAGATTTGTTCTAGTGAACCGATGATATTTATTTTCTTGTTATAGTATATGTATGATAGAGTAGAAAATACTCTATTCGAAAGAAATGTGTTGTATAAGAGAAGAAATTGTTATACATGAATGAATGGTGTATGAAAATTGTAGAAATTTTTGTTGTAATTGTTTGTACTATTAAAATTTTGTTAAAATAAATTTTTTATTTGTTTATTTCATTTTGTGATATATGTTAATACTAAAACGAATACATTTAATATGCAGTATCTATAAGCTGTATTTTTTTTATAGATTTAGAAATCTATTGCAACGGGCATGTACTGTTGCAAAAGGATCTGTTGCAAAAAAGTATACCGCAACATCTTATTGCAACAGGCGAAAAATGTTGCAGACCTTTGGCAACTTTGGCTATACCAACAGGCGCTGGCCTATTGCAATAGACCTACTGCAACAGATTTTGCCTGTTGCGATAGGGTATTTTTCTTGTAGTGATGGAGTGGAGAACGTAGGGCGGTTAAGCACATACGTATTTTTTGCGTTGACTCTGATACAAAATTTGTTGGGTACAGCAGAGTAATATGTGGAGAGATAGATAAAAGATTGAATTTGATTTAATACTTTATTTCATTTCATCAGTAAATGAGATACAACTGTCTTATATAATGAAATACATTCTCTGGAATATTCATGACAATTCCTTATCTAGAATTCTCTAATATGTCATATATAGGAATTCTTTATTTTTAAATTATTCCTTACATTAATACTAAGGCAAATTTGTAAATGCAATTAATTGTTGTCTAATAACAAAATTACAAATTAACTTTTAACACTCCTCCTTAATTTGTAACTTTTAATTGCTGCTTGAACTTCTCACACTTCTAGTCAGTTCCGGGCTGTTGCGGATATCCCTTTGCAACCAGCCGTGCTTTGTGCCATGTTATAGAACCATCTTCGCCATATTTTGTCTTGTAAACCAATTTTAGGCCAATGACTTCTTTATCTTTTGGCAAGTCAACTAACGGCCATGTTTTATTTTTCTCAATGGTTGTTATTTCTTCTTTCAATGCTTTAATCCACACATCTTCTTTCTTTGCTTCTTCAAACAACTGCGGTTCACAAGAAAAAAAAGAACAACATTGCATGAGTCATAAATATCTTGTAAAGAACGCACCTTTCGAATAGGAGAGTCCAAGTCTTCATATTCATTTTCATCATTTGAGCCGTAACAAGGAGCATTATCTACATGGATACTTTGCTGAGAACCGTCAGGTTGTAAACCATTATTTTGAGATCTTTTAGGCTCCATAGAATTTGATTTTTGGTAGCCATCATGATCCCACTGCCATGCTGCCATTTCATCAAAGACAACATCTCTTGAGATAATGAGCTGATCATTTTTGGGATTTAATAGCCGATATCACTTTGACTCTTCGCTGTAACCAATAAAGACACATTTTTCTCTTTTCTTCTCAAATTTATCTTTGTTTGGGCTCTGGTTCAATGCATACGCTACACTTTCAAATACTTTCATGTGATCTACTTGGGGCTTTCTTTTATGCCAGGCTTCAAACGGTGTCATATTTCTAACAGTTTTAGTTGGCGAACGATTCAATATATAGACAGCCGTGTTGATAGCTTCAGCCCATAACTTCTTTGGCATGGATTTTCCTTCCAGCATACTTCGAGCCATTTCAACAATTGTTCGATTTTTTCTTTCAGCGACGCCGTTTTACTGCGATGTATATCGCACAGTAAGCTGCCTTGCAATCCCTTCTTTCTTACAGTGATTCATAAACTCGCTGTAAATAAACTCTCTTCCACGATCAGTTCGAAGAGTTTTTATTAAGCGTCTGCTTTGACGTTCTACAAGAGCTTTAAACTGTAGGAAACTTGAGAAAGCTTCTGATTTTTCACTTAAAAAATAAATCCACATCATACGAGTGTAATCATCAACAAAAAGAATGAAATATGTGTGACTATTATTTTCATCAAAACACCTATACACAAAGAGTTTTGCTACCATGACTATTTTGTTGTTGTCAAAATGGCAGAGAGTAATGTATTAAAGAACGAACTGGTGAAATTCAGTGGTAGTATGGTAGTTTGACGTATGACCCCTCCTAAATTTAAGTCTTTGGTATAAGATTTAACTAAAAATAAATGTCAAAGTCGCATTTCTGAAAAACAAATGATAAATAGATATTACTATGTTCCCCTTTGGGTCTTCCAATATTTGATAAAACATACTGTCATATATAAGGATACCTTTTGCACCTCACTGAAACTATTGACTATTATAACCATTTTTACACATATGAGGATCATCTTATTTACTGCAGTAAATGTCATATACACGGAGCATCCAACTATCCAAATTACGAGATGGATAGCTAACTGATAATTGGACCACTACAAGACAGACAATATATAGCAAGGGAAAGGGAAAATGACCGCCAATAGCTGTTGGAAACGATTTTCAATGGCTTTCAATAGAAGCTTATTTATGGATTTTTCTTTATGTAATAAAAAATTTTTGTTGGAAATCGGTGGTTTTAAAGTCGTTGGCAGTCATTGATAACCGTTGCTTAGTCGAGCAGAAATTGACCAACCTGCTTCTTTCTTTCCCATTTCGATTTTCACCAAAGAAAACTCCCCAAATCCTTCCTTTTCAATTCTAAAATTCGCCACCGTCACCTCTTTTGTCGCCCCCACTCTCTCGAAAGTCTGAAAGGCTCTCTCTCCTCTTCTGTAGGCTTCAATTCATCTTCAGTTTTCTAGGTATAAACCCTAAAAAAAAATTAATACATGAGATTTGCAAATTTAAGGTTAATTAGTTTGTTAGATTATATGTTTGCATGTATAGTGCAGTTAATATTGTAACACCGCGTAATTTTAACAACACTAAAGATGATAAATTAAAAACTACTTAATTAAATATTCAGAACTAAGTGAAATGGACTGCTTCATTGCATTCGTCTCGGAATTCTGGTTAAAATAGACATTTGGTTTACGTAAAACAGATACCCTATGAAGAATTTATTAAGGTTTGAAGTTTGTATACGCGTAAGAAAAATATATATGAATAAAATAAGCCCAGAAATTCAAAATAGTTCAAATTCAAGTAGGAAAAGAGGAGTGGGAAATTTCCCGCCCATGGGTGTCGACCCCATTAAGGGGGTCTCGACCCATGGGTCAACCCCATAAGGGGGTGTCGACCCCAGGGTCGACACAACAAGGTGGGTCGACCCCCCTTCCAGATTCGAGGAAAAATTCAATTTTCTGAATGTGGACTCCTTTCTTGACCAAATTCGTTGATTCTAGGCTATAAATAAGACCATATACCCATTGTTTTATTCATTCTAAATCAATGGAGAACTAGATGTTGCCTCTGCCTAAATTAAATCAAGCCTTTTCTTCTTCAACAATCAAGTCATTCAAGTTTAGAGATCTATGATTCAATGTCTGCAACTATTCTTCTGTCTCTTAGATCTATTCTCTACGAGTCTACGTTATTTTTAGATAGAAATAATTATAATGTAATCTTGACATGCCTATGAATTAGATCTTAGCCTATGACTATTGGAATCATATCAGATATGTTATTATTTGTATATCTAATTCACTGATTAGATCTCATCATGCTTGTTTATGATCATGTCACTGTGCCTAATCAGTTCCATTATCACATGTTCATTAGATCTGTTCTTATATGCCTATTTCTGTTCATCTGATCTGTTCTTATATACCTATTTTTGCTATCATATGCTCATTTATGTTACTATTGGTTTTATGCCTATTTTGTCTTTCTCTCTCATTCCCTTTTTATTTTTATAGCCAGGCTACTTTTGAGCCTAGGCCGATATCGCTGAAATATGCGTACGAACGAAATTGGGTTAAATTAGGAATGATTGGAAATGGTAATTTAAAGGCTTAACTTGTACTTTGAGTCATGATTGGAATCTAGGGGCATAAACTATATTGTGAAATTGGACTGAAGAAAAATTAAGGCATGTTTTATATAGTAAATTATGACTTGTGGTTTGGGACATATAAATCTGTAGGCTTAATTTAAGATCAAGCGAAACATGTTAATGGATCTGTAAAGAATCTGTGAAGTCTGTTTAATCTGTTAAAATTGGGACATAATTTTGTATTTAAAACATGGATATGGATTAGGGGCACAAACCAAACCGTGATTAAAGATCTTAATATGGGCATATAACACATGATGAATATGACTTGGAAAAAAGGGCATGAAAGCCTATAATGAAATAGGGATAGTTGTTAAAGAATGAAATGCCTAGAATTATAGCAATTAGAAAATGTAACTACGCTTAGACAAGAGGTTAGATTACACTTGTGGTAGAAGTCTTCCCGGACCCGCCCGGCATATCCAGCGACCACAAGTGGTGAATCTAATGTGAGGGGTCTAAGTGCATAAACACGTGATGGTGCTAAGACATGAGGTTAAGTCCGGCTTGTGGAGGAAGTCTGCCCGGACCCAACCGGCATATCCAGCATCCACAAGTTGTAGACTTAATGTGCGAGGCCTAGCGCATTATAACCATAAATGAATGTATGGTAATGAATTTGTAATACTTAACCTGTTTGAATCCATAAGGACTGTATGAGCATGTTAAACCTATGGGGTTAAGTATGCTTATTAAATCGGTGGGGTTAAGTAAGCATGTTAAATCAGTGGGGTTAAGTAAATCAGAAAAATCTGTGGGGGTTATACGAACCTGTTAATCTAGAAAACTTAATCTGCTAAATATGTAGGGATTATATGGACCCGTTAACTTGTAAGGTTTAACCCGTAAATCTATAGGGGGTTGTGCAAATCTATTAAATATGTTAGTCATAATCTATCAAAATCCTTGTTAATTGGGGACACAAGATCTGTAGGGGTTGGCTTGTGTCATCTGTTGTGTGGGACGCATATTAGTCAGTAACCCATTCTGGTATTAAAGGGGACCCCGCACTAGGTAGGGGTCTGGGCATGCTTACTGAGACGATTGTAAGAGGCTCATCTGGGAAGAGATGTGTACTGGCGCGTTCTAACGGACTCGTGAGCGTGCATGAGTACGACCTGATCTGGGAAAATAAGCCGTTGTAGCACTAGTAAATAGGTCTATGTCCTTCTGCAGGTTGCCACTTTAGGAAGTAATACACCCTACTGTGGGGCCGACACAGGGTATTTACAAGATTAGGAGCCAATCGATTGGGGAGTAGTAATTAGGGTACATCTAGTCCTATCTGTTTCTGTGGGGTACCTGTAGTTCTGTTTGGGTTAACACCCGTTATTTCTATTTAGGTACCTTTTAATTCTGTTTGGGGTAAAACTTGCTACTAGAGTACACCTAAAATTACCTTTATACTTCTATAAGGATCATCCTTTTTCTGTTAAGTAATTGGGGAGTATGCAATCCTAATACATATCTGTTATAATAGTATTGGTGTGGAGAAAAGTATTTAAGAAGCGCAACATGTCCAGTTATGTTATCCTGATTATCTTGTTACACCTGCCTTATGATATTGCTATCTCTCTCATCCAGTTTATATGCCTATCATGGTGCTTTTACTTATTTATATGCTAAAAGTAACTGGACTCTCCAGACTTTATGCCCGAGCCATTTTGTTTCCTCTTCTTTCTCTTCCGTTTCCCCCTAAGGTTCCCAGGGTGAGAATACTCAAGCTTGATCAGGACTCTTCTTTCATCTTGCTTGGAGTTGTTTTAGATGTACGGTTTGATTTCATATCTCTCTACTATGGCTATGTTTTTGGGATTATGCTTCTTTTATTATTATTCTCTGATGTTTTAAGTATAAGATAGAAGTTTTAATGATGTACTGGGTTTTATGCATCTCAGACATATGATGTAACCATGTTTTGAACTACGATATTTTTCTACTTAATAGAATATTAAATTCCGCTGCTATTTTATATCTGTCTTGTAATGTTTCTGTTTTTGTTTACCTATAACCCTTCGCGAAACTTAATGCATTCTCTTAATGAGTGACATTAACGGACGTGGGGTGTCACACTTGGTATCAAAGCTGAAGGTTACCAGATCGGATAAAAGATTTTGAAAATTGTTTTCAAAAAGGTTTTAAAAGAAAGCATTTTCAAAAGAAAAGTCTATTTTGAAAAACATATTCGCTAAAACCATATGTAATATCTTTCGATTCTCTTTTTGAGTCCCTTTTTTCCTTTTCTTTTTAGCGTGTCTGGGAACCTAATATTCCTAAGGGCGTCACTATACCAGGCTGGCTCCGTAGGTATCTAGAGGCCACGGCGCCTGCTGGTGGCCAAGGAGATATTCCTTCCCCAGCTGCACCCGTTGTTCCACATCCTCCTCCTTCGCGAGTAGAAAATTTCTCTAAGATCTGCAAAGATTTCTGTGCTATGGGTGGAAAGCCATTCCGAGGAACTGAGACTTTCGTAAAAGCAAGGAATTGGCTTAAAGAGACGGAGAATTTATTCGGAATTTTCAAAGTTGAGGATCTTAAGAAGATTCAGTTAGCCGTTTGACAGTTGAAAGATAAGGCTTCATTCTGGTGGGAGGTGACGCAAGCGGGACGTTCAGTTGAGACATAAGATGATTTCCGATAGAGGTTTTAAATGAAGTTTCTTTCTCAAGCCGAGCAAAGTATGAAAATGGAAAGGTTTTTGGCACTTAAGCAAGGAGGCATGTATGTTAGAAAGTATGTTAATAAGTTTAACCAATTGGCGAGGTTTGGTTCGGAGCTAATGAATACCCCGCACAAGAAAGCTTTAAGGTTTGCTAGAAGATTGGATGAACCCCTCCATGGGTTGGCTATGTCCCATATTCCGATGGGAGCAACTTTTGAGAAGCTAGTTGATATGGCGTTAATGCACGAGGGAGATAAAGGTGAAAAGAAAGAGGCTAAGGTTGAGGAAACAAAAAAAAAGTGTGGCCAAAGAAAGAACAAAAACAAGAGGGCGGAAGGATCAACAAAGCTCAAGGTAAAAAAATGTCATGGTTGCGGGAACGTGGGTCATTTAGGAAAAGACTGCAAAAAAAAGAAGAATGCTTGCTTTAACTATGGTGAAGTCGGACACCATACTAGGGAATGCCAGAAGAAGCAAGGACAGAGCCAAAGGACAGGACCGTCTGGAGGGCAGGTGCATACTCTCATGGCCAGCGCGCCATACAGAGGTAGGAAGTTTCCGTGGAAGGTTTGATTTCTTTTTCCGATCATCATGTTAGAACTCATTTTGATTCGGGCGCTTCGCATTCTTTTATATCTGATTCTGTGGTTGAGTCCCGCACCTTAGTACTATTATGGGTTTGGATCCCATTGTCATTTCAAACCCCGTCGGGGGTATGGCTCATCTGTCTATGATTTGTCGGGGTTTGAGAATATCTGTGTTAGGCGTCGAATTTAAATACGACGCATATGTACTTGGTTTTATGGGATACCATCTGATTTTAGGGATGGATTGGCTGGCCATGTATGGTGTCATTCTGGATTATTAGGGCAGGGTCGTTAGATTTATGACTTGCCATGGAAGGACTCTCGAGATTTCTAATGACCCAAGAGGGTCTAGCATGTTTAGTTTCCTAGAATCACTTGATGCTTCTAACGAGGATTTGCAATCTGTACCTGTAATTTGTGAGTATCCAGATGTTTTCAAGGAGGTTAGGGACTTACCTATGAGGCACGAGATTGATTTATGGGTGTACTTGGTAGATAATGCGAAGCTAGTCGCATTACCTGTGCGCCACATGACTCCTAGGGAAAGGAGAGAGCTCCGCAAGCAAGTAGGGGAGCTACTTGAAAGGGTGTAGGTTAGGCGAGGCATATCTGAATGGAGTGCTCCGGTGGTATTTGCAACTAAGGTGGATGGTTCGCTTTGCTTATGTGTGGATATTCATGATGTTTTTCCTTATTTCTCATTTACGGAAGTATCTGCACGATATAGCAGAGGAAGTAGAGGTAGAACGGGAGGCAACAATTAGACGAGTTCCTACCCATATACTTAGATAATAGGTTAAGAAAACTGCGCAACATGGAGGTTAAGTTAATAAAAGTGCAATGGGGAGAAGACAACGAGGATGCGACTTGGGAGACTGAACATAAGAATCGCACTTCTTACCCTTTCCTTTTTGGGACTATGTTCTTAACTTCTTTTCCAAAGCGTTTATTCGTACTTGGTTCTGTCATTCGTGTGTATCCTATCAATCAAATCTTCGACCTTTAGGTCGAAATCCCACGGATGTAAACATGTGTTTGAGACAAGTTATGTTTGATGGATGCAAGTTGATGCAAGTGTTTGCTAGTGATTGCTCGTGGATGCATATACACTAGATCGGCTCAATCACTCTCATACTACATATGCATGTGTGTGCATTTTTCTTCTTTTAATGGAGGAAGTGGGCGTATCATCGTATAGTTATTGCATTTGGACGAATGATTGTGCACACATATAGAACTTACATGTTATAATAGGATTATTTGCATACATGTTGGATTCATGGCACTAATATACATTGCATTAAGGAGGTCGACTGAATTAGTGGACTGCCTAATCTTTCGCATTATTATAGAGACATATACATAACCTTTGCATATGTTCATATAAGCATTAGAAATTTTTAAGGACAATGGAAGCCGGTGATTGCTGGATGATCGATGTTAGGAGATATATTCTTCTTAACTTAGAGATTTAGAGGATAAAATCCTTTGAATAAGGGAGAATGTAACACCCATAATTTTAACAATACTAAAGATGATAAATTAAAGAATACTTAATGAAATATTCAAAATTAAGTGAAACGGACTATGCAATTGCATTCGTCTTGGAATTCTGGTCAAAATAGACAACTGGTTTGCGTAAAACATACATCGTATGAAGAAGTTATTAAGGTTTGAAGTTTGTATACGCGTAAAAAAAAAGAATAAAATAAGTCCAGAAATTCAAAACAGTTCAAATTCGAGCAGAAAAAGGGGAGCAGAAAATTTCCCTCCATGGGTGTCGGCGTGTCGACCCATGGTTCGACCCCTGGGTCGACAAACAAAAGGTGGAGGGGGGTCGATCCGACTGCCTGATCCGAGGCAGAATTCATTTTTTTGAATGTGGACTCCTTTGTTAACCAAATTCGTTGATTCTATGCTATAAATAAGACCCTATACCCATTGTTTTATTCATTCTAAATCAATGGAGAACTAGATGCTGCCTGTCCCAAGATTATATCAAGCCTTTTCTTCTTCAACAATCAAGTCATTCAAGTTTAGAATTCTGTGATTCAACATTTGCAACTTTTCTTCTATCTCTTAGATCTATTCTCGTGAGTCTACATTATTTTTAGATAGAAATAATTAAAATGTAATCTTGACATGCCTATGAATTAGATCTAAGCCTACGACTATTGGAATCATATCAGATTCTATTATTTGTATATGTAATTCACCAACTAGATCTCATCATGCCTGTTTATGATCATGTCACAATGCCTAATCAATTCTATTATCACATGTTCATCAGATCTTTTCTTAAATGCCTATTTCTGTTCATCAGATCTGTACTTATATGCCTATTTCTGCAATCATATGCTCATTTCTGTTACTATTGGTTTTATGCCAATTTTGTCCTTATCTCTCATTCCCTTTTTATTTTATAGCCCGGCTAATTTCGAGCCTAGGCCGATATCGCTGAAACATGCGTATAAACAAAATTGGGTATCATTGGAAATGGTAATTTAAGGGCATAACTTGTACTTTGAATCACGATTGGAATTCTGGGGCATAAATTATATTGTGAAATTGGAATGAAGAAAAATTGGGGCATGATTTATATGGTAAATTATGACTTGTGGTTTGGGACATATAAATCTGTAGGCTTAATTTAAGATTAAGAGAAATATGTTAATGGACTGTAAAGAATTTGTGAAGCCTGTTTAATCTGTTAAAATTGGGGCATAACTTGTATTGAAAATATGGATATGGATTTGGGGCAGAAACCAAACTGTGATTAAAGATATTAATTTGGGCATATAACACGTGATGAATATGACTTGGAAAAAAGGGCATGAAAACCTATAATGAAATAGAGATAATTATTAAAGGATGAAATGCCTAGAATTACAGTAATTAGAAACTATAACCACGCTTAGACACGTGGTTAGATTACACTTGTGGTAAAAGACTGCCCAGACCCGCTCGTCGTATCCAACGACCACAAGTGGTGAATCGAATGTGAGGGGTCTAAGTGGATAAACATGTGATGGTGCTAAGACACAAGGTTAAGTCCGACTTGTAGAAGAAGTCTTCCCGGACCCAACGGACATATCCCGCATCCACAATTGGTTGATTTAATGTGGGAGGTCTAGCACATTATAACCATAAATGAATGTATGGTAATGAATTTGTAATACTTAAGCTGTTTGAATCCATAAGGATCATATGAGCTTGTTAAACCTAAGTGGTTAAGTAAGCCTGTTAAATCGGTAGGGTTAAGTAAGCCTGTTAAATCGGTGGGGTTTAGTAAATATGAAAAATCTGTGGGGGTTATACGAACCTGTTAATCTAGAAAACTTAACCTGCTAAATCTGTAGGGGTTATATGGACCCGTTAACTTGTAAAGTTTAACCTGTAAATCTGTAGGGGGTTATGCAAAGGGGATTTTTGTCACAAGGACAAACTCACCAAAAAATTTGCCCAAAAGGACAAGAGACAAAAAACTTGCCCAAAAGGACAACTTTTAGTGCAAATGGTGAAATTCAGTGGGCTCCCATGTTTTTTCACTTTGCACTACAAATTGTCCTTTTGGGCAAGTTTTTTCCCTCTTGTCCTTTTGGGCAAATTTTTTGGTTTTTTGTCCTTCACACTATATTCCTGTTATGCAAATCTGTTAAATTTGTTAGTCGTAACCTATCAAAATCCTAGTTAATTGGGGACACAAGATCTGTAGGGGTTGACCTGTGTCATCTGTTGTGTGGGACCCATGTTAGTCAGTAACCCATTTTGGTACTAAAGGGGGACCCTGCACTAGGTAGGGGAACGGGCACGCTTACTGAGCTGATTGTAAGAGGTTCATCTGGGAAAAGGTATGTACTGGCGTGTTCCAATGGACTCAAGTACGTGCATGAGTACGGCCTGATCTGGAAAAATAAGCTGGTGTACAACCAGTAAATAGGTTTGTGTCCTTCTGTAGGTTGTCATTTTAGAGAGTAATACAACCTACTGTGGGGCCGACTGTAACGACCCGCATTTTACACATCAGAGGATCGTAGAATATTTATTTCTTTCTCATGCGAAATCGTATGGTCATGTAACTTTGGAAGATGACTATTGGGGTCATTTCCCATGTTCATGATTTTTGCCGATTTTTAAATGATTGTTTTGCCCCTAGCTGATCTTGTTTCGACCACAACTTTTGATTGGAAGGAGTTTTGACCTGAAACCACTTCCATTAGATTCGAATGATGGTTTACCTTTCCGTAGAGTGCTCATATATGAAAAAAAGGACTTACCGTTTAGGAGATATGGCTGAATTAAGATTTAGAAGGTGAAAAACAACTTAACCGGGCTTAATTGGGTAATTAATAGCTAGGCACAGAGGGGAACCCGGGATTTGGAGTATTTAAGGGCTGTTAGGGTTTAGAGAACACCCTTTTCTCATTTTTCAGCCGCCACTTATCATCCTTCTCAACTTAGTAATGGCCTCTAACATCTAAATCACCTCTAAACCACTTTCTAATTGAAGATTTGGCTAAATTACATCAAATCAAAGGGAAATACCACCAAATCAAGGTCAGAACTGCTGTATAGCCTTGGGGATAGCGCCAAACAGAAGATAATTTCAGATTTGGTATCTTTTTTATGGCTAAGGTGAGTAATTTGCATACACCCTTTTCTCATTTTTCAGCCGCCACTTATCATCCTTCTCAACTTAGTAATGGCCTCTAACATCTAAATCACCTCTAAACCACTTTCTAATTGAAGATTTGGCTAAATTACATCAAATCAAAGGGAAATACCACCAAATCAAGGTCAGATTTGCTGTATAGCCTTGGGGATAGCGCCAAACAGAAGATAATTTCAGATTTGGTATCTTGTTTATGGCTAAGGTGAGTGATTTGCATAGTTCCTCACTAATTATGATTAATTAAGGGTAATTAGCTTTAATTAGCGAATTTAAACATGATTAAATTCTGGAAAAATATTTATAAATTTCGAAATATTATTTTGGGCCTGTGTTAGAAAATTTGGTTAATTTGGTTAAGTTTTATTATTCCTATCATTAGTTTTGCTTAAACATGATTAAGGGAGAAATATGGGGTTTTGGCTATGTCTGATCCGTTTTAACCTATAAATTTTTTGTTTTGGTGTTTGTGGTCAATTCTACAAGTTGCTATGACTATATGGTATGCTTTGTGATTGTCTAGAAGTGATAGATTGGCATAAAACGTCGTCGAATAGCGTAAACAACTCCTTGGACATAGTGCAGGAAATATGCAGGAACCGACCGGATCAGATCGCCCTACCCGACCTTGACCCGCTCGTGAACGGAGACATCGAACCGATCCACTTACCTGGAGAGCTCCACGACCCGAACCGCCATGAGAGGGAGTCCACGAGCCGATCCGAACAAATGAAGGAACTCGACCCGATCTGAATGAGTCCCACGAACCGAAGCTCAGCTCGAACCAAAGGGAGGCCGATCCGATCAGGGAGGCGCGTCATGACCCGTACCAGGTGGTTGATCACGATCCTAACCCAATGGGTATCCTCTGGTCCGACCTAAAGGGCTTGTGACGAAACGAGATGTTGAGCACGAGTAGGGAGCGACCGAACCGAACCGACTTGGGTGGGGAAATCTGACCCGACCCGATGTGAATGATCACAGGCAGGACTACTTCGTGGAGCACGATCCGAAGCATAGTGAAGAGGAGCATGCCGAACCGATCCGGAGATGATGACCAAAACTCGAGATGCAAAGGTAGTCCAAATGGGAAGTTTGCACTCAGGATCCAGATGGGAACCAATGAGTTAACTTCGTGATTGGACTTTGCTGCGGGACGTGTGCTAAGGGGTTATCGATGTCCATAACTTTGATTCAACACCAAGACGGATGTTAGACTACAGATCAGTGCGGTGGGGTAGATGTCACTCCATGAGGCAGAGTGATCATAGCATGGCTATGAGCCAGTGCAGTGAAGTCGTCATGACTTCCTGGGGCAGAGTGGACATAGCAAGGACTAGTGGCTATGGATCAGTGCAGTGGAGTCGCCATGACTCCATGGGGCAGAGTGATCATAGTAAGGATTTGGGTGATCAAAGAGGTGGATATCGTATGCTTTACGCACTGAGTGAGAGTTGTGAGGATGGTTGCTATGCTTGATTGTTTGACATCACTATGACATGCACACCCCCATCCACGTATCCTTTACACCGTATGTTAGTGGCACCTTAGAGTATTGTACGGTATGTTGTGCTAACACTTTGTTTGCAGGTCCAGGTATGGTTTAGTATACCTGTTATTGTTCTGTTTTACTGCTTATCGCTCATACCAGACTTTTGTCTGACCCAGAGTTTTATGTCTCTTCTTATTACTCTGGGTGCTCTTAAACGGGCAAACTAGAGACAGGTTAGCTGGTATGCACGAGTAGCTGATCCGGAGATGAGCAGGAGGCTCCTACGTATTATCTACATATATTCTCCCTGTGTCGTTGATGGTCACTGCTTTGGGCATTAGTAGTGCACCTTTCCTTTCTTTTGCTTTAGAGACATTATTTTGAAGTTGTAATAACTGTTATGCATCATAAGCTGTATATTGGATTTCCGCTGCTATGATGACAATGGTTTAGTTTTCAGCTTATGCACTGTCTCTCCTGTTTTATGTCAAGTATGTTATTATTATATTTTATTCCATGCGCTGTTAGACATTCTACAGGTTTCTTGTTAGTTCAAATTCCTGCCTTTGGTGACCGTCCCGTGCTGGTTGGACATCGGCACAACGCAATTTCATTGGAAATGTCGGCTGGTGCGAGGTGGGTCGTCACATTTGGTATCAGATCTCTAGGTTGCGTAGTTAACCTAGGGAAAGACATTAGGGAGAGATAGTACGTATATGAGAGCGCGTATTTGTGATTACTTTGGTTTTCAAAAGCTATATATACACACACACTATTAGTATATTTAAGGATAAAGTCGCATTGCATTGGCACCACTGAAGAGATGGTTAATCGTTTCTCGTTACAGATCGAACGATGAGCCGATATACGAGGGGTACTGCTGGAGGAGCTAATAATTGGAATGCTCCCGATATGAGGACGATGTTCACTGACCTCATGGGAGAGACGCTTAGGGATGTTCAGAGGGCAGCTCCTAATGCTGCAAATGGTGGTGGTGCAGCAGTGCAGGCGCCTAAGGCCGATTTCGCCAAGCTATGCAAGAAATCGGCTATAGAAGTTCAGGATTGGTTGGATAGCTGTGAGCGTATCTTCGAAGACTTAGGTATTGAGGATGCGATGAAGAGAAAGCTAGCATCCCGTCAGCTGCAAGGATGGGAGATGAATTAGTGGAATGCTATTAAGGCAGCTACTCCAGAGGACCAGGTTACATAGGATCAGCTTAAGGCCCGATTCGGTGAAAAAAATTTCCCAGCTGCTTAGAAGTTAGAGTTGTTTAGAAAATTTCTGGAGCTTAAGCAGAATGGTAGGGCAGTCTCGGAGTACATTGCAGAGTTCGATACTCTATCTAAATATTGATTATCCCTTATTGATACTGTCGAAAAGAAAAATGAAAAGTTCATAACAGGCTTAGATCAGTACTTGGGGTAAAGGCTTATAAACCATGTCGATGAGACGTTTGAATTGATTGTGGGGAAAGCTTTGAGATCAGAGAGTCTATACCCTAAGTCGAAGACTGAGGTTGCATCTGCAGAGGAGCCAAAGCCGCAAGCAAGCAATGGAGGCAAGAATGGTTCTCAGAATAAGAGAAAGCAGAATCAGACCAAGGATGGCTAGAAGAATAAGAATAAGAAAGATGTTGAGTGCTTTAGCTGTGGCAAGAAGGGCCATTATGCTAATGAATGTCGACCAAAGCCAGCGGACAGGAAGTGCTTCAACTGTGGCCATGTGGGACATCACAAGGACAAGTGTCCGCAACTCCCTAAAGAAAAGAAGATGGTGAAAGCATATGCTATCAATGATGTTCCTTCTTCGTCGAATGCCCCGACTGTGACAGAGAAAGGAAAGAATGTCTTCATTCAAGGTATGCTTTCTGATGTTCCTATTCGAGTATTGTTTGATACTGAAGCTTCCCGTTCCTTCATATCTGGTGACCTGGTAGATAAGTTGGGATTGGAAACCGAGATAGTCGATAGACATTTAGTAGTGACGAACCCGATTGGTGGTTCGACTAGCCTTTGTATGATTTGTCGTAATGTGGTCTTATCGAGTCATGGATGCGTGTTTGTTTGTGATTGCTTTGTTTTGGGCTTTATGGGGTTTGGCATTATTTTGGGAGTCGATTGGCTCCAAAGAGACGGGGTGGTGGTAGATTGTGAGGGCTTTTTGGTGATAGTTAGAGCGGATAATGGGCGGAGGGTAGTGTTTGGTGGTCTACCTAGTGATGGGTTAATGGCTAGTTTTTTAAATTCCCTCGACATCCCGCATGATGAGTTGTCAGACGTGCCTGTGGCTGGCCAGTATCCGGGCGTCTTCGAGGAAGTGACCGGACTTCCACCACACCGAGAGATTGAGTTCCATATTGATTTAGTGAAATATGCCAAACCTATAGTGATGCCACTTCGCCGTATAGCACCAAGGGAGCAGCGAGAGCTCGGGGTGAAAGTGAGTGATCTTTTAAAGAAGGGATTTATCAGAAGAACTGTTTCTGAGTGGGGATCAGTAGTTGTGTTTGCTACCAAGGCAGATGGTTCCCTTCATTTGTGTGTAGACTACCATGAGTTTAATAAGGTGACGAGGAAGGAGAAGTATCCTCTACCACGGATAGATGATTTGTTTGATCAGTTGAGTGGCGCGAGAGTGTTTTTCCAGTTGGATCTCGCGACAGGTTTTCATCAGCTTAGAGTGGAAGCTGAGAGTATAGCTAAAACGGCCTTTCGGACGCCGTCTGGATTTTATGAGCGGTTGGTCATGCCATTCGGGTTGACCAATGCACCAGTATATTTTGTGGATCTTATGAACAGGGTATTCAGGGATCAATTGAATAAGTTTGTTCTTGTGTTCGTAGACGATATCTTGGTTTATTCAAGGACAGAGGAAGAACACAAGGAACATTTAAGGATTATGATGGAGGTGTTGAGAAAACACCAATTGAAAGCAAAGTTTTCTAAATGTCACTTCTGGAGGAGGGAAGTGAGATTCTTGGACCATGTTGTTTCAGAGAATGGTATTGTCGTGGACCCTGCGAATGTGGTACGGTACAAGATTGGCCTACGCCCAAGAATGCAACAGACATAAGAAATTTCTCGGGATTAGCTAGATATTATCGTAAGTTTATCCAAGACTTCTCCAAGACAGCAGCACCGTTGACTCAGTTGACCAAGAAGAATCAAGCTTTCGTCTGGGACGAAAAATGTGAGAATGCATTCAAGAGTCTAAAGGACAAGTTGACAAGTGCACCAGTGTTAGTCATTCCTAAGGGGAATGAAGAGATGATGGTATACACAGAAGCCTGTGGTGTTGGACTAGGTGTTGTATTGATGCAAGGAGGTAGGGTTGTAGCTTATGCTAGTCGGCAACTAAATTCGCATGAGAAAAGATATCCTACCCATGATTTGTAATTGGCAGCGATCGTGTTCGCATTGAAGATGTGGAGACATTATCTCTTGGGAGAAAGATTCGAGTTGTTTACCAATCATAAATCGTTAAACTATCTTTTCTCACAGAAGGATCTAAATCTCCGACAGCAAAGATAGTTATAATTCTTGGCTTCCTACGATTTTGATATCGCATACACACTAGGAAAGGTCAATGTGGCAGCTGATGCATTGAGTAGAAGACATGCCAGTTTAGGGGCTATGTTACTTGAGTGGAAGCAACTGGAGTACATTGCTGGGTATGATTTCAGACCAAAGTGCGAATTGGATCAATAAATGTTAGCAAGTTTGACGGTCAGACCCACTTTGATTGAGCGGATTGGTTCCAGTCAGAGGGACGATCCTAACCTATTGAAAATCATCTCCAAGTTAGAGATGGGCATCGATGAGGAGATGAACGAGCATGGGCTTGATCGAGATGGATGGCTTAGAAAGAAAGGAAGACTAGTTGTACCCAATGTCAATGGATTGAGAGATGAAGTGCTTAGAGAATGTCATCACTCAAAACTGACTATACACCCCGGTGGTAACAAGATGTATCGAGACATGAAGTAGACCTACTACTGGGAAGGGATGAAAAGAGACGTTGGGAAGTTTATATCCAAGTGTATGAATTGCCAGTTAGTTAAAGTTGAGCAAAAGAAGCCTAGTGGTTTGTTACAACCATTAGAAATCCCAGAATGGAAATGGGAATAAGTCTCGATGGATTTCATCGACGGTTTCACAAGGACTAGATCAGGTCATGATAGCATTTGGGTAATTGTGGATCGATTGACTAAAATTGCTAGGTTTATACCAGTCAAGTCGAGTAGAACGACAACTAAGTTAGCTGAACTATATATGAAGTGGGTAGTGAGATTTCATGGAGTACCAAAAGGCATCGTGAGTGACCGAGATCCATTATTTACTAATGGGTTTTGGAAGAGCTTACAAGAGGCTTTAGGATCAGAATTACATCTCTGTACCGCGTATCATCCTCAAACCGACGGTCAGACAAAGAGGGTGAATCGAGTGTTAGAAGATCTCTTGAGAGCTTGCATATTGGATTTTGGTGGATCATGGGATGACCATTTACATCTAGTAGAGTTTGCATATAATAATAGTTATCAATCCAGTATTAGTATGGCTCCATTTGAAGCTTTGTACGGAAGACCATGCAACTCACCATCATATTGGTTAGAAACTGGTGAGAAGTTTGTGCTTAGATCAGATGTGATAAGAGAAACTTCAGATAAGGTTAGGATCATTCAACAACAAATGAAGGCTGCCCAAGATAAGTAGAAGAGTTATGCTTATAAGAGGCAAAAGGATTTAAAGTTCTCCATTGGCGACTTGGTGTTTGTCAAGATTTCTCCGTTAAAGAGCGTGATTCGATTTGGCAGGAGAGGCAAGTTAGCACCGAGATTTGTTGGACCATTCCCAGTTTTCGAGCGAATTGGGAATTTGGCATATAAAGTTGAATTACCAGGGAAGATGGCAGGAGTTCATAACGTATTTCATGTTTCCCTGTTAAGAAAATTCGTGCACGACCCTGATAAGACTATTTCACCGGATCAGTCGGACGATATCGAGGTTGAACCCAAGGAAGTTGGGAACCGCAGGCCTATGCGTATTGTTGGGAACGATACGAAGCAACTTCGAAGGAAGGCGGTGAGACTAGTCAAAGTTCAGTGGGGTGATGATGAGGAAGATTGTACTTGGGAAACAGAAGAGAACATAAGGAGGAAGTATCTAGAACTCTTTGCCTGGTAAGGTTTATATATTGGTATAATACTCCCTTATTAGTAAACCGCATGCTAGGATAGGCTTGTTGTGTTGTTTTGTATGCTTGATTGTTTTGTTAATGATTGGTAGGCGTGCGGGATCCTTTGTCTGTTCTGGGTTAAGGAATTTCGGGGATGAAATTTCTTAAGGGGGGAGAATGCAACGACCCGCATTCTACGCATCATAGGATCGAAGAATATTTATTTCTTTCTCATGCTAAGTCATATGGTCACGTAACTTTGGGAGACGACTATTAGGGTCATTTACCATGTTCATGATTTTTGCCGATTTTTAAATGACCGTTTTGCCCCTATCTGATCTTGTTTCGGCCATAACTTTTGATTGGGAAGGAGTTTTGACCTGAAACCACTTCCATTAGATCCGGATGATGGTTTACCTTTCCGTAGAGTGGTCATATGTGAAAAACGGACTTACCGTTTGGGAGGTATGGCTGAATTAAATTTAGAAGGTGAAAACCAGGTTAACCGGGCTTAATTGGGTAATTAACAGCTAGGCCCAGGGAGGGATTTCGGGATTTGGAGTATTTAAGGGCTGTTAGGGTTTAGAGAACGCCCTTTTCTCATTTTTTAGCCGCCACTTATCATCCCTCTCAGCTTAGTAATGGCCTCCAACATCTAAAACACCTCTAAACCACTTTCTAATTGAAGATTTGGCTAAATTACATCAAATCAAAGGGAAATAGCACCAAATCAAGGTCAGAACTACTGTATAGCCTTGGATACAGCGCCAAACAGAAGATAATTTCAGATTTGGTATTTTGTTTATGGCTAAGGTGAGTGATTTGCATAGTTCCTCACTAATTATGATTAATTAAGGGTAATTAGTGTTAATTAGCGAATTTAAACATGATTAAATTCTGGAAAAATATTTATAAATTTTGAAATATTGTTTTAGGCCTCTGTTAGAAAATTTGGTTAGTTTGGTTAAGTTTTATTAATCCTATCATTAGTTTCGCTTAAACATGGTTAAGGAAAAAATATGGGGTTTTGGCTATGTTTGATCCGTTTTAACCTATAAAATTTTTGTTTTGGTGTTTGTGGTCAATTCCACAAGTTTCTATGACTGTATGGTTGTGATTGTCTAGAAGTGTTATATGGGTCGAAAATGCCGTCGAATGGCGTAAACAACTTGCTGGACAAAGTACAGGAAATATGCAGGAACCCGACCGGATCGGATTGCCCTACCCGACCCCGACCCGCTCGTGAACGGAGACACCGAACCGATCCACTCACTTGGAGAGCTCCACGACCCGAACCGCCATGAGAGGGAGTCCATGAGCCGATCAGAACAAATGAAGGAACTCGACCCGAACCGAATGGGTCCCACGAACCGAAATTCAGCTCGAACCAAAGGGAGGCCGATCCGATCAGGGAGGCGCGCCATGACCCGAACCAGTGGCTGATCACGATACGAACCCAATGGGTATCCTCCGATCCGACTCGAAGGGCTTGTCACGAAACGAGATGTTGAGCACGAGCAGGGAGGGACTGAACTGAATCGACTTGGGTGGGGAAATCCGACCCGATGTGAATGATCACAGGCAAGACTACTTCGAGGAGCACGATCCGAAGAATAGTGAAGAGGAGCATGCCGAACCGATCTGGAGATGATGACCAAAACCTGAGATGCAAAGGTAGTCCAAATGAGAAGTTTGCAATCAGGATCCAGATGGGAACCAACGAGTCAACTTTGTGATTGGACTTTGCTGCGGGACGTGTGCTAAGGGGTTATCGACATCCATAACTTTGATTCAACACCAAGATGGATGTTAGAATACGGATCAGTGCAGTGGGTAGATGTTACTCCATAGGGCAGAGTGATCGTAGCATGGCTATGAGCCAGTGCAGTGAAGTCGTCGCGACTTCATGGGGGAAGAGTGGACATAGCAAGGACTAGTGGTTGTGGATCAGTGTAGTGGAGTCACCATGACTCCATGGGGCAAAGTGATCATAGCTATGATTTGGGTGATCAAAGCGGTGGATATCATATGCTTTACGCACTGAGTGAGAGTTGTGAGGATGGTTGCTATGCTTGATTGGTTAACATCACTATGACATGCACACCCCCACCCCCGTATAATTAACACCATATGTTAGTGTCACCTTAGAGTATTGTACAGTATGTTGTGCTAATTCTTTGGTTGCAGGTCCAGGTTTAGTTATGGTTTAGTATACCTGTTATTGTTCTATTTTGCTACTTATCGCTCATACCAGACTTTTGTCTGACCCAGAGTTTTATGTCTCTTCTTATTACTCTGGGTGCTCTTAAACGGGCAGACTAGAGACAGGTTAGCTGGTTATGCACGAGTAGCTGATCCGGAGACGAGCAGGAGGCTCCTACATATTATCAGCATATATTCTCCCTGTGTTGTCAATGGTCACTACTTTGGACACTAATAGTGCACCTTTCCTTTCTTTTGCTTTAGAGACAGTATTTTGAAGTTGTAATAACGGTTATGGATCATAAGCTGTATTTTGGATTTCCGCTGCTATGATGATTATGGTTTAGATTTCAGCTTATGCACTGTCTCTCCTGTTTTATGTAAAATATGTTACTATTATATTTTATTCCATGCGTTGTGAGACATTTTATAGGTTTCTTGTTAGTTTAAATTCCTTTCTTTGGCGATCGTCCCGTGCTGGTTGGACATCGGCACAGCGCACTTTCATTGGAAATGTCGACTGGTGCAGGGCAGGTCGTCACACCGACACTTGGTATTTACAGGATAGGGAGCCGATCGATTCGGGGTAGTAATTTGTGTACATCAGGTCATGTATGTTTCTGTGGGGTACCTAGAGTTCTGTTTGGGTTAACACCTGTTGTTATTGTTTAGGTACCGGTTAATTCCGTTTGGAGTAAAACCCGCTACTAGAGTACACCTAAAACTACCATTATATTTCTATAGGGATCATCTTGTTTTTGTTACTTAATTAGGGAGTATGCAATCCTGTTACATGTCTGTTATACTAGTATTGGTGCAGAGAAAAGTACTTAAGAAGCGCAACATATCCAGTTCTGTTATCCTGTTTATCCTATTACACCGCCTTATGATATTGCTATCTCTCTCATCCAGTTTATATGCCTATCATGGTGTTTTTACTTATTTATATGCTAAAATTAACTGGACTCTCCAAACTTTATGTCTGACCCATTTTGTTTCCTCTTCTTTCTGTTCCGTTCCCCCCAGGTTCTCATGGTGGGAATACTCAAGCTTGATCAGGACTCTGCTTTCATCTTGCTTGGAGCTGTTTTAGATGTACAGCTTGATTTCATATCTCCCTACTATGGCTATGTCTTGGGGAATATGCTTCTTTTGTTACTGTACTCTGATGTTTTAAGTATAAGACAAAAAATTTAATGATGTACTGGGTTTTATGCATCTCAGACATATGATGTAATCATGTTTTGAACTATGATGTTTTTCTGCTTAATAAAATTTTAAATTTCGCTGCTATTTTATATCTGTCTTGTGATGCTTCTGTTTTTGTTTACCTATAACACTTCACGAAACTTAATGCATTCTCTTAATGAGTGACATTAACGGACGTGGGGTGTCACAAATATGTGCGTATATAGGTTGAATTAATTATGTTATTAATCTAAGTGTAGTGTTGTGAATATAAGGTCAATTAGTTTATGTTGTATGTACATGTGCATATATAGTGTCGTATGTATAGTGTTGTTAATTAATCTATGTATAGGTTGAATTAATTAAGGCCAACTTCTTGTTATTAATTTATGTATTGCAAGTTTATGTTGTTTGTATCACAATTGAATTATGTGCATGTATATATGTTGAATTAATATATAAGAGATTTTAGACTTGTTAAGGGACGTTTAGTGGAAATGGAAATAATTAAGTTTATGTTTTATAAAAAATTATTGAAAACGATATTTAATTCTATAACGTACGGTTAGTTCGACTGAATATTGAAAATATACGTATATGTAATAAAGTCCGTATACGTAGAATTAGAGATTGAAATTAAGCCATTGAAGGCTTATTTGGTTTAATATTTTCTATTTACGTAGACGATTGATAAATAAGAGCATTAATCATAATATATTATATTCATAAAGCCTTAGAGTGCTTTTCGGCCCCATCTAATAAGTATTGTATATGACTGTTATGTGAATGTTCGTTTTGTTAACAGAACGGATATCTAAAATCATCATATACAATATTTATTGGATTTGTCCTTGTATTAGACAAGTTATGAAAACATTAATAAAACTAAATCTCGTAAAGCATTCCATTTTAAACGATTCTCAAAATTCCGAAAGTGCTTCCTTTATCTTCACTGCACTACAACTAAAATACCCTATTACAACAGTGGCAAACCGTTGTAAATTACTTTTTACAATGGTGGCGTAACCGTCATATGTTAAGAAGTTGTAATAGACTCGGTTTTGCACTGTTGCGACAGTGCTGTTATATGTATATTTTACAACTGTTTTCCACCGTTGTAATAAACTTTATTACAACTATTATGCACCATTGTTGTTATAACTTTTACAACTATTTATAATCGTTGTGATATATTTTATTACAACTATTATTTTACAGTTGTAATATCCACAAATTATATAAATATTACAAATAAAAGAATTCATTCCAGAACATATTATCTACAAAACTAGAGATATCAAACAAACTTAAAACATGAATTCAAATAATATATTAATTTTTTCAAACTCTCATCATTTTTTTATATAATACGCTAATAGAACACAATACATACATACCCAACAAAACAGTCTAAAGTAGTCATTCACATCACCAACTAAACCTTACAAAAAACATAACCATTCCAAAATATATACATCGATACAACACAAAAATACATATGAAATTTTTTTGTCCACATACTCAAAACTTGTAACAACATACTAATTGGGTCCAGGTCTCTCAGGTTACAGATCCCAGACATAAAAACCTGGTTAAAAATAATATACCAAATGAGAATTCAAATGCTTATAAATTATAGATGAAGCATAACGTAAATGTTATGTAATGTCTATGTACATGAACATAACAAATTAAAGGTTATGTCAGGCGATCCACCAAACACCTTGTACGCAAGAATGACTTATATAGTTTGTACCTCAAGTAAGTGGTTAAACCATATATCAAATGACGTTTAACAAAGCCTACAATATCTGTCTTGTCCTCAAATTGGAGTGACCGACAATAATGAAAGTAAGACAAATTCAGATGGATAGGATTTGCATAGTACCTCACTTATTCTGTCATACTTTTGCTTCTTAGTTCCCGCTTTCAATCCTTACCATGGAAAACTTCCCCTTAAGAAATACATTAGCATATAACAAAGAGATTCTAAATCATCTCTCCTGCTTTGTTTTACTCCCGAGGCGACCTAAACCCATAAGAAAATTATTTGGTTTTATATCTTGATGAAGAAAACCTCTTAAATGCATATATTCAACTCGGTTTATCAGTTGATCTACAAGCATAATGTTAACTCCGTTATGAAAATGTGGTTAAAAACTAAGAAGTGTGTATTGACAGTGACATATGGCTAAGAAGTAGTCACACAAATAAAGCCCACATGACTTGAAACCATGTCATTAAAATGGTTTGAGACTAGGTTGCCGGTTATTCATGATCCGGCATCTTCCTACTGTGATATATAGAGTTGGATCGTATATTGACTTTAGGACGTTTATATACAAAAGTGCATGGCATACTGTAATGGGATGACGTGGTATATAGGCCAATGTTTAAATACTTCAACAAAATAGACTGGCAAACAAAATATAAGAGGTGATCAGTCGGTTATATATTCCAAGGTGTACAGTTCAACAAGCGTATATGTTGACCGATCGGTATAGATGACGTGAACAATGCATGGTATTGTTAGCTTGCATAAATAAAGGTGCAAGACAACGTTAGATTTGTAAATATTATATCTGAGTCCGTGAATCTTGCATAATAATGTAAACGCACGTGACAAAGCAAGAATAGATAAGGTAAGGCACTAGAAGATGAAACAGGCAGTGGCGTAATTATGTAAATAGGGCAAGCTGTATATATAAGAAAAGTGAGCCGATCAGTATACATTTTGATAGAACCGATCGGTGGTTTTTTCTATAATTGATCGGTACCCTACCAATCGGTACCAACCGCCAGCTGTTACCAGCTATAACCTTGTGGAAGTTTTGTAAATACTGCAGAATACCGATCGGTTCCATGCATCACATATTTCCAGCTCCCTCCTCATTTGTTCCACATCTATAAATAGGCCATGGCTACCACCATTCAAAGGACCGAATTTTTTGACCCCGGAGGGCTGTCCAACTTTATTATCTATCATTTCTAAGTGATCTTATCATCCCCAACCATCTCTAATCAAAGATCCAACTCCGAATCTATCATGGAACCATAGAAATCCGATCAAGTTCAGAAGAAACTCTAGATCTATTCTACCACTTGCTACACTTGAAGGATCTCACCAATTTTTCCAACCATTTCTGTTAGATCAAAGAGAGGAGACTGAGAGATTAACGATGAATGTGATGAGATAATATCCATGCCTTGTAAATTTAAATGTAATAATGGAATCATTCTCAAAGTGGACGCAGATCTTCTAAAGATTGAACCACTATAAAACTTCGTGTTCTTAATTTTATGCTTTTTATTTTTGTGATTGTGGCCTCTCCTTGTTACTCTTAACCATTCGGTGAAGTGCTCTCAAAGCACCCTCGGTGTTTAAGCCATTTTTGACTTGAACATTTGGCGTCCACCGCGAGGCCGCATTCGCATCTCCTTCCTTCACACTTTTCTCAAGTCTAAAAGTCATGCATTAAAGTTCTAGACCTCCTCCTTCTCCGAAATCATGGCTAAATCTAAAAGAGCCACAAGCAAAATCGTTGAAGGAAATGATAATGTCGCTAATGAGACTACGCCATATACTAACCGTTTCAAAGTTGGCAAAATCTCAGTGGATGGAGCCGGTGTGACTAAAAATGAGTTGAACGCCGCTATTGCCAACATGAACCAGCGAATGGATTCTTCTACTAAATCTATGATGGAGAAACTTGACGCCATCCTTAATGCTCGGACAAATCCAGCCCCTCCGAAAGTCCATGTTGATCTCAAAGAAAATAGCAAATCACCCGCTTCCGATCACAACTGCAACTACAACATAGAAGACGATAATTATTGGTTGAGTGACAAGGACGAGGCTAACGTCGAAAACTCAAAACCAAAAGCCAAAAATCATTCTGAGATGAAAGCTCAAAGGGTTACTAGTCCTATCATGGGGGCACCTCCTCGTCGGAAAAGCAAAGGACCTAAGCTCCATAAGACCGCTTGCCTAGATGAATATTTGGTAAAGAGCTCAGCTTCGCAGAGTGCCATAACACTGAAGCATACATCTTGGACATGATAGAAAAAATCATGAAAATGAATCAAGCTAGCAAAGACGATGAAAGAGAATAGGACTTCTCTCCTGACAGGACTCCGTTCACTGAAAGAATCCTTGAAGCAGAATGTCCAAAGAAGTTCAATCCTCCAACTTTGCCTCTATACAACGGCCGTGTTGATCCTAACTAATTCCTATTCAAATATGAGTGGCATATGAGTGCAGCTAAAGCGAATGATGAGATGAGATGCACGTATTTTCCTCTCTACTTAGAAGGTGCTACATCATTATGGTTCACAAAGCTGCCACCTAAATCCATATACCGGTTCTCTGATCTGACCAAAAAGTTCAAGGAGCAGTTCCGCTTGTATGCTACCAAAGCTAAGGATGCTATAAAGCTCTCAGCCATGAAGCATAGACCAAGGGAAACTGTTAAAGCCTTTCTCAGTCAATTCAATGTTGCCCTGTCTGATGTGAGGAATCAAGAGCCATATATAATTCTCATGGCTTTACTCGATGATATAGACAAAATAGGCGAATTCGGGAAGTGGATAAAGATGAAGGAACCGAATACGCTTGACAAGTTTTAAAGAAGGCAGAGGGGTACTTGAGAGTGGACGATAATCCTATAACTCTTCAGATCATTAGTGGTAACCAACTTCTTGAAGCTACTAAAAGTGCAGCTATCTAATCTATTCAGATGAATACTCAGGGGCAGAAGCGAGCCAATGACGGAAATAACAACAAAGTTAATAAAAAGTTTCGTCTTCTAGGCTCGTCTGAATTAACACCTCTAAATGACACTCGTGAGAACATTTACCTTGCCACAATGGATGTAGAAGATTACCCTGAACCTCGGCCAATAAAGATGAATGACCATCTGACCAAACCTGGGAAGTTCTGCCGGTTCCACAATCAACTAGGCCACAATACCAATAAATGTAGGCATCTGAAATCATTAATTGAAGAGCTAATTAGGATGAACCGTCAGTAACAATATGTGAAGAGTTCCCAAGGTGCAAATCCTTCTGCAACTCCCCAGGGGCAAGGGGCACCAAATGACCAATCCGGTCCAAGCAACGTAGCTTCTTCTCAAACTAATCCAAGGTTGATAATCAATTGACGACCGTTAATGATGATCTGATATCTATGGCTCAGAATGAGCAATCTCTATCGCCTTTACTTTAACTCTTGCATTACTTTACTCTTTTCTATGTTCTACTTTCTTGTAAAAAGTATGTAATGATTTACATGCATTATACCAAAGAATAGCTTTACGAACGAAATCATATCTGCCTGTATAAATCTCTTACTTGCAAAATATACACGAAAATTTGCTAAAGTTGATTTTCTTACTATAGGCTGTTCAATAGGCGTTCATTTCCTAAAATTCCGAGCAAGTGACAATCCTAATAACGCCAATTCAAATGTCAAAACGTCATAACCATCGATATGCATAATGCTTGGATGAAAAGCACTACTTTGAAAAGTGAATAAGGAAAATCCTAATGAGTCAAATGGCAAAGAGAGAAGCGGACAGCCATGGATCTGAAATCGCAAAGGTTGCGGGAAATCGTTGCGCGAAACGAAGCGCTGGAGTTCACTATAAGTGAAATGAAGTGTGGGAGTTCGTAGCGTGAAGCGATGCAACCGTCCAAAGGTCGCGGGAATTCATTACGCGAAACAAAGCGTAGGAGTTCACAATAAGCGAAACAAAGCGTGGGAGTTTGTGGCGCGAAGCGATGCAACCATCGAAAGGTCTACTGGAATTCGTTGTGCAAAACGAAGCACGGGAGTTCACCTATAAGTGAGATGAAGCGTGGGAGTTCTTGGAGTGAAGCGATGCAACCTCCAAAGTCGCGAGAATTCGTTGCGCGAAACGAAGCGCGTAGTTCACTATAAATGAAACGAAGCATGGTAGTTCGTGGAGCGAAGCGATGCAACCCTCCAAAGGTTCCCAGGAATTCGTTATGCGAAATGAAGCGCGGGAGTTCACTCTAAGTAAAACGAAGAATGGGAGTTCATGGCACAAAGCAATGCAATCCTCCAAGGCCGCGGGAATTCTTTGCGCGAAACGAAGCCCGGGATTTCACTAAAAGTGAAACGAAGCGTGGGATTTTGTGGCACGAAGCGATGCAACCCTCCAAAGGTTCGCTGGAATTCGATGTGTGAAACGAAGCGCTGGAATTCAATATAAGTGAAACGAAGCGTGCAAGTTCGTGGGCAAAGCGATACAACCCTCCAAAGGTTCGTTGGAATTTGTTACGCGAAACGAAGTGTGGGGTTTCACTATAAGTGGCACGAAGCGTGGAAGTTCGTGGCACGAAGCAATGCCATCCTCCAAGGTCATGGGAATTCGTTGTGCAAAACGAAGCGCGGGAGTTTACTATAAGTGAAATGAAGCATGGGAGTTCGTGGCACGAAGCGATGCAACCCTCCAAATGTTCGCTGGAATGCGTTGCACAGAACAAAGCGCAGGAGTTCACTATAAGTGAAATGAAGTGTAGGAGTTCGTGGCGTGAAGCGATGCAACCCTCCAAGGTCGCGGGAATTCGCTGTGCGAAATAAAGCTCTGGAGTTCACTATAAGTGAAACAAAGCGTGGGAGTTCGTAGCGCGAAGCGATGCAACCCTCCAAGGTCACGGGAATTCGTTGTGCGAAACGAAGCGTAGGAGTACACTATAAGTGAAATGAAGCGTGAGAGTTCGTGGCGCGAAGCAATGCAACCTCACCTAAACCTCACTGGAGTTTGCCTACGAAACGATACAATAATCAAAAATCCTTTCCATAGAGAAAGAAAATTCTCCACAGGAGAAGTCAACAACGCTCAATGAACTCCATAATGTTGATTCAGTCAACAGGAGAAGACGAATATTGAATTGTAGTGGCCTTTCCAAAACACGGGGCATCCGATGGAGTCTCCATTGTTAGAACTAATTGGCAAGACAAACATTGAGCAATAAAAGTCCTTCCCCACAGTGAGGGCTAATGACGACCTCCTAAGAGGGGCACAGATGTCAAAGCTTCGCAAAGAGGAAGTAGAAAACAAATTACAGATACATATTTCAAAAATGTGAAACATTGTATCCCATCATATAAGTCATAAAACGATAATGTTTGAAATCCAAAGTCGACTTAGTCGATTAGTTGATTTTAAAAGTTAATGCGAATTCAAATTAGAATATCATACTTATGCAGATAATATTTGACGAATTTTAAATCATTGAATAAAAAAGTCCTATGCAAGCACTTTATTCAATTCAAAATATAATTCGCTATAGTTCATTTTTCAACTAATCCACTATAAACATGGAGAGTTGATGGTGAGTATAAGTCCTAAATTGTGCAATCGCATGTTTTAATTACAGAACAGGTGACATAAAGCATACGAATTTAATGTATGATTCTCCATGACAAACAAAGAGTTGCAACCGGATCTCGGCATAAAAATATATCAACAGTGATGTTTATTTCGAAGCCCGCATTTCCCGCAAGGGAAAAATACAAGCTTCGAGGGTCAAATGTTAACCCCATTATGAAAACGCGGTTCAAAATTAAGATGTGTGCACTAATAGTGACATACGGATACGGCTACGAAGTTATCACACAAATAAAGCCCACATGACTTGAAATCATGTCACTAAAACGGTTTGATACTAGGTCGCCCGGTTATTCATGATCCGGTATCTTCCTATTAGGACGGTTCGTAAAATCATTACAAAGCATGCCAATCGGTTAGGAACACGTTAACATACCAAACTATCATGAAATGGGCATGAAGAACCTTGCAAGAATGTGATTGTACTGTACACACGTTGGGGCAGTTCGTTGTTTAAATGACAATAACACAATATAAATGTGTATTACCACGTTGCACCAACATACAGTAGACGACGTGTATATGGATACATTAATGTATAAGTGTATACATCTACATGTTTACATGCAAACAACACACTGGAATGGTACGATGTATTGTTGCATGACTCAACACACATCTGTAGACATGATCGGACTGCCTCTATTAAGACAGATCAGTCAACTCTAGCGTTCCAGTCCGTAGTGTGTTTCAGCATCGGTCGGTATCAACTGAGAAAGTGGCATCAAGCAAATATAAAGCGTGAGACACTACCGTTTGAACATGCACAGTTAATCGGTTATTAAGACCCTGAGCGATCATCTATTAAAGCATTAGGGTGGTTCATTATAAAGTTAGTATATGAAGACATTAGCATGATATATAGAGCTGGATCATATATTGACTTTGGGACGTTTATATACAAAAGGTGCATGGCATACTGTAATGGGATCAGGGACGTCACTACTTTGGGCATGGGTGGGCAGCTACCCGGGGCAAGATTTGGGGTTATATCAATGATCCGGAACAATTTGACAGTGAAACTCCATCACGAAAGAATGTTTCTTTAGAATCTTTGAACGCTGAATCCAATGAAAATAACTTAAGCTCGATACTGCTAGACAATATTCATGCAAACAATAGTAAGTCTCAAAATGATAAAGGCTTTGATGAGAAAGGTAAATATGAGGCTAATTCTAGTTCATCACTAGATGATAATCCTTTGTCACGTCCCAAGAACTCTACATACTTAGGTGAAAATAATGCACCGGTGAAAATTGATGAAATTTCTCTTAGCTTTCTTCAGTCATTAGCAAGGAAAACAGAAGGTAAAGAAAAACTATTACTTTTGGGTCCTTGTCAATTTGGGTGCAAATGTTTGTAATACTTTGGTTTGTAAATACACTTAGTTAATTTCGTTATTTTGATATGCATGGAGATGATAAATTTATGTGTTTTTTCTGATCACTCGTATAATCTGCCCACCCCAAGTTAAATTCCTGGTGATGTCACTGAATGGGATGACATGGCACATAGACCAATGTTTAAATGCTTTAACAAAATAGACTACCACTTACGAAATATAAAGGTGATCGGTCGGTTATATATTCAAAGGTGTACAGTTCAGTATCCATATATGTTGATCGGTCAGTATAGATGACAGGAACAATGCGTGGTATTGTTAGGGTGCGTTCTTAACGAACGTGAGCGTGGCATTTGAGCGTGCCATTTGAGCGTGGTACTGTAGCGAAGGGGAAATGTGTTTTTAGCTACGAACGTGGTATTTGAGCGTGGTATTTAATTGTTAAATTAATGGTTTTGATTTAATTAAATTCTAATTGCATCAAACAAAACGACAACATATTTCATAAAATAAACGACAACGTTTTTCATAAAACATTAAGAACTCAATGGTACTGGAATTAAAACAAGTACATGAAAATCTAAAATAAACGACGATGAGGTAACTGACTCAACTCAGCTGAAATAAACCCACATATGCCCTCATCGGTAAGCTCCAGAACAATATCCACATTCCGCTCGTCATTGCGGAAAATCGTCAGAATCTCCCAAAGGTCCACACGCGTATCCGATCTCTGAAGAAGCTCCAAGCACCGCCGGGCAAGCTGTCTCGTATCATCGGTCATAAACGAGCTGGCACGCGCTGCCTGTCTGCGCCTAGAGGGCTGACCAGAAGGGGGATCGCCCGAAGCCATCCAACCGGTATAGAAACCCGCATCGGCAGGGGAGAAAGAAGCAGCTGGCACATGCGCTGGTGGAGGTGCTGGTGCAGTAGGAGGTGCAACCGGAGGAATCGGATACGCACAAGTATCTTTCCACAAACAACCCTCGAACATAATGTCCTGCTCTCGAAATTTCATCGGCGAGTGCTTCCTAAATTTTCTGAATGGTCTGCCACCGCCGGTACTCCAAAAATCATCAGGACCGTCTAGATAATCGAACTCTGCATTCCATACACCCCCAGGTGTTCTAAGCAGCATGTCCCAATCGCGAAAGGCTCGCTTCATGTTGTCCCATTTGTTTTTAATCTGGTTTTCTGTGAACTCCAGATTAAAACGGTTATTCATTGTTGTTGCGACTGTTGCGTAGAACCCACGGACGCTTGTATCGCGCTCCGCTATGAACTCAACGCAAATATCTATGAAAGCGGAAATTAAAATTTACCGTTTTTGCAGCTCGAAATTGCTCAAAAAATTCGAAATATGGGGTAAAAGGGGAGAGGTTTCGGGTTGGGATGGGGAGGAAAAGGAGGGGTCCGTTCTTATAGCCAACGAAAGGATACGTTGGAAAATTAACCGTTGGCGTCCGACGCGTCGGACGCCAACAGTTACTTTTCCAACGTTCGAGAATCGTGGAATCTGGAAGGGGTAAAAGGTGCTAGCGTCCGACGCCAAAAAAAAAAATGAGCGTGCCAAATTTTGGCTGCGAACGCACCCTTAGCTTGCATAAATAAAGGTACAGGACGACATCATATTTGTAAGTATTATATCTGAGTCCATGAATCTTGCATAACAATGCAAACGCATGTGACAAAGCAAGAATAGATAAGGTAAGGCACGAAGACGAAAGAGTCAGTGGCACAATTATGTAAACAGGGCATGCTGTAAATAAGAAAAGTGAGCCGATCGGTGTATGTATATGATAGAACCGATCAGTGGTTTTTTCTACGACCGATCGGTACCAACCGCCAGCTGTTACAAGCTATAACCCAGTGGCAGTTTTGTAAATACTGTAGAATACTGATCGACTCCCTACATCATATATTTTCAGCTTCCTCCTCATCTGTTACACACCTATAAATAGGCCATGGCTACCAGCATTCAAAGGACCAAATTTTTTGACCTCGAAGGGTTGTCCAACTTTATTATCAATCATTTCTAAGTGATCTTATCATCTCCAACTATCTCTAATCAAAGATCCAACTCTGAATCTATTATGGAACCATGGAAATCCGATCAAGTTCTCGAGAAACTCTAGATCTATTAAACCAATTGCTACACTTGAAGGATCTCACCAATTTTTCCAACCATTTATATTAGATCAAAAAGAGGAGATTGAGAGATTAATGATGAATGTGACGAGAGAATATCCATACCTTTTAAATTTAAATGTGATAACAGAATCGTTCTCAAAGTGGACGTAGATCTTCTAAAGATCGAACCACTATAAAACTTCGTATTCTTACTTTTATGCTTTTTATTTTTATGATTGTGGCCTCACCTTATTACTCCTAACCGTTCGGTGAAGTGCTCTCAAAGCACCCTTGATGTTTAAGCCATTTTTGACTAAAACACATAATAACTGCTTTTAATGTGAACTTTCGGTTACAATAATTGAAAAGAACCTCTAAGCTTGGCCCAAGAAGATCAATTACCATAACATTGAACTCGCCATCTACTCCAGACCATTTTAGATGAGGAATTCCAACTATTATTCATGATACAAATAAAAAATTAAAAATTTAACATACAAGCATACAAACAATGTTTTGAAATATAAGCTAAGCCATAAAGATTAAGCTTACTTCCTCCATGGAGTAGCATGTACGATTTTGACTCATAATGAAGTTGAGGAAGTTTAGCTTACATAGATTCCCAAATTTCACAAAGTACACCTAATTAATAAAGATTTTGGGCTATAAAAATTGAACAGCGAGCTACAAGCTGATCTTGAAAATGAAGGAGGTTATAAAGACTTTCATGATCCTAGCAAATATCAATTGAGAGTATTGTGCACTGATAATAGAAACATTGAATTACATATATGCAGCTCAGAGTTAATGAAGTAATTACGAAATTAAGGTATAGACCTTGACAATGGCATGGCGTGATGTGAGAGGCATATCCTGATGGAGCTTCTCAGGGGTCACCCCGCATGATACTAGTCCATTCAAGAAAAATTCTATCATATCTCTAGCACATTTTGGAGTTCTGTATATGGGATCCAATAATTCGCATGTTAACACTATAGTTCATACAATCACATACCTATAATCCTGCAAAATATTGTTTTTCTATCCAGACAGTTTGTAAAAAAATAAAATCCACAATCACAATATAATCCAAGTCTCGTTGTTATTGGGAATCTTCCTGTCCGTTGTGTGACTCAAGTTCAGGATGATATTGATTATGATGACAATTATGGAAAGGAAAAAAAACAAGCACAAAAATCTTTATGAAAAAACAGGTACACGAATCTATGATTTTGATTTTCAACCACTTACACAGCTGGCGTGAATGATCATTTTATTCATTGGTTTCTTATTTAACATTGTTAGTGGTGAGGACCTAGAACCTCCATGAAAACAAAGGGAATTCAATTAATATTGATGTTTAGAGTTCACTAATTGCAATAAATAAATTAGTAAAAAATAAAGCAATGGTCTTCGTGAAAATATATAATGTGGATCTTGTGAAATTCGATCACAATACTACCACAAAAAAATTCTATGGCAAGTCAATTAAACGGGAACTTGACATGAATAAAATTTTTACTAGGTACCGCAAGCCATCAAATCTACTCCTGAAAATAGGATTCAATTCTCTACCATCTACCCTTGTTGTTTCATTTTACTCTAATGTTGTTAGAGTTTTTACATTATATTGTATAAACATCGAGGACTGTTCAACACTTAAACGATTCAACCAAGACATGTAAAGTTTAGGAATTACCAACTTGACGCCAACTTCCTCTCCACTCTCAATATTAATTCCTACAAAACAATAATTAAAGAAGTCGTATTAAATCCCAAAACATAAATTAAAAAATCCAATAAGGTAATCGACCACTATAGATCACACCAAATGATCCGCTGCCAATCTTTTTACTAAGCTTGAATTTTCCACCAATCACATGACCGATTCTTAATCATTGTCCAACCAAAATATAGAGTTCTCAGATTCAAATTTCTACACAAGATCACTAAAAATCCCAAGTATAATATATATTACCTCAGTCCGACTGAAATTGAATCTGTGTCCCACTGATTCCAATGAGATACGCAAATTTGATTCAAGAATACCTACCATATTCAGACTATACTAATATTCAGACGTGATAAATTGACCAGAAGAACAATAAAAAAATCTCGATTGCTTACAGTAATTATTAGTTTAATAAGGAAAACGTCCAAATCTACTATCACTTTTTAGATCTACCGGCGGCGCCATAGGTGGTTGAGACATATCTATATCTCAACGCAATTCAGGCGATAACTCAAGACCGAACCACGACCGCTCCAGCAGCATGATTTTTGACAATAGAAGATATACTTTTGAGCATTGCTAACTCATACGATTGATTTTCGTTTTGATTGGAAATAGAATAGGTGATAGTGTGTTTTCGTTTGGATCTGAATTTTATAAGAAAAGAGAAAAGAGGAAGATGATAATAATGTTTTGTTTTTAATAAAGTAACTTAGGAAGTGGAACGAGCAAGTGCAATTTTTTTGATTTGGAGCCAAAATGTGGACTCACGGAAGTGGCAATTTTTTCGGATTGGAGCGAAATTTTGTAACGGAGTGAATACAGAAAAAAAATTCAATTTGAAAGAAAATGTGGGATTAAAGCTAAAATTCTAGCAATTTCAAAAAAAAAGAATACTTGCATATATAGGCGAAACGATGTTACTAAAGAAAACTTGGAAATGCATATAAAAGTAATAATTTCCAAAATAAATTTTATATTTATTTGATTTCAAAAAAATTCTACTTTTATGAGTTCTTCTAAATTTGAATATTTTATTAAGCTTAAATTTAGCTAATGTTTTATTTTTTTGAAAATTTCAAAATTTTGTGAATATTTTTACATTTATTTTAACAAATTTTCAGGTTTTGAACTTTCTAAAATATTAAATATAATTATCTATTATAATTAGTGAATAAGTAATAATAAATTAGAATTAAGAAGAAAAAATTCATTACTAATTAATTATCTTTTACAATAGATATCTTTTACAACTAGTGAAAAAGAACCATTGCAGTAGGAATCTATCACAACCGGTAAAGTAAAAGAGTTGTTGAAAATCGATTTATTACAACTTTTTCAGTAAAAAGTTGTAAAAAACCTGTATTACAACTGATATTTTGTGACAGTTATAAAATTACAGTTGTAATATGGTATTTTTGTTGTAGTGCTATGTACACACAATTGTGTATTGTTCAGAAAACTAAAGCGAAGTTCTGTTGAAATTTTGTTGAACCGTTTAAATTGAATTTTTTTACATGATTTAATTACGTTATTGTATTTGTAATGGGAGGTAGGATGACCCATCAGTGAAGTGTAAACGATCAATTAACATAACATTCAACAATAAAATTGTTTTAATAAAATGTCAATGCAAATTTTATCATACTTTTTTATTACCTACTTAGGAAAAATGGACAATTATTTTACTGGTTGAAGATGGATGTACAAACGAAGAGAAGCTGAAAACGCAATAAGTGAACAATTTATTAATGGTGTTGGTGTGTTTATTGATTTCGGTTTATGTAATAATGGATATAACGATGAAATCTGTTGTCCATGTAGTCGATGCAAATTATTAAGTATTTGATACCGCAAATAGTCAAAATTCATTTGCATCAGCACGGTTTTGTGCCGAACTATTTGGTTTGGGATCATCATGGAGAACATTAGCATCTACTTCTATACAAGTTGATGAGGAAGTGAATAATGAAATTGCTACGATGAATCTCGTAGAACATATGGTTGAAGATGTTGCATGCTTAATGTTCCTCGTTTGTTATCCACTAAAAATCATGCATATGCTGTTGGATTTAATTCAAAGTTTGAATTGATGGATCGGACAATACACTCAATGTGTATGGGTCGGTCTGTCAAGTTGTAAACAACGGGTCGGTCGGTCATGTTGTAAACAACAGGTCGGTCGGTCACACTGTAAACGATAGATAGGTCTGCATACACGATGGATCTGTCTACATACATTCTATGGATCGACCTTAACATATGGCTCGGTCTATAACAATGGGTCGGTCAAGAGCATTGAAATGGGTCGGCCATAAACTAAACTAGCAATGGCATTTATATAAGTTGTTGGATCGGTCACAAGCTCTAAATATGGATCATCCTCAACAGATAGAAGATGGCTTGGTTCCATGCAAAAGAGCTGATGAAGTCTTTACGCAAATACTGGGCCAGCCCATTATACAATATATTACGAAATATAGACATAAAAGTAGCGTGAACCATTTTAGCCAAAAGCATGATCAATAATAGAAGACCAAATTAAATACTGAAAGGCACTATATGCGTGAATCAGCTAACCTGTATATCAGTATAAATATATATGGTTTGCACTGCTGTATGAAAACACGTATCAATACATCGCCAAGAATACTAACAATGGATCGGTTCACTTCAAAGTAAGGGACATGCGTTCCACATGGCAGTTACTAATGTGCATGCACGCATTGCATAAAGAATAAGAGAACCAGGTGCTGGCAAATAAAAAGCATAGAGTTTGCACAGTAGCAACAACATTGGACGTGCCATGTTAAACAAGCTGGATGGGTCGGCATGTTGAAATATACCAATGGGTCGGTATCAAATGCTAATATTGGCCGGTCTTGTGTAAGAGCATTCCCAGCAGCTCTATCCATTTGGAGCGTGGATTGCATTGTTTGGACATTGATTCCCCCCACCCATCCAGCAGTCGGTGGGTGGACGCTGGGTTCTTTTTTTTTCAAATATAACCGTAAACGGTTTTCTGAAAACCATTTATGGGTTAAACGGTTTTCAGAAAACCGTTTAACCCAAAAGGGTTTTCAGAAAACCGTTTGCAAATTTATTTATTTTAATTTCTATGATCTGGTCGAACGGCCAAAACGTAGTTAACGGATATAAAATTGAATATGTAGTAAATTAAAATTAAAATATAATATATATATATATACAGCCGTTTTCGAAAAATTTAGAATACAATATGGCTAAATAAAGTTTGTGTCGAATATTAAAATATAGTTTAAATAAATAACCGTTGGTCCACAGTAAAATACATTTCAAATTTAGAGCCGTTGCAGGATATTATAATTCTGTTTGAATTTATAGCCATTATCGAATATACTTTAATACATTATTCTTTATATAGCCGTTGCAATTACGGGTTGAAGAAGCTATAAAACCACTTCAGTTGTGCACATTTAAGCTTCACAACACCAAAAATGTCTCATAATGTCCACAACGACGATTCTGTTTACGTGCATTCGGGGTTCTCCAAGCAAGGTTTGCGATTGTAAAAAATCCTGTTAAATTATTTAAGCCACAGGTTTTGAGCATCATTATGCGTGCTTGTATTATAATGCATAACATGATCACCGAAGAAGAAAGAGGGAAATTTCCGTCTTATTTGGGATTTGATCCTGATAACACCGCAACTGTTGTTGCTGATCGAAACCCAGCGACTCTTGAGGTATTTCTACGGTGACTGCGTAAAATTAGGTCTAGGGAGGTCCATAGTAAACTGCAGGACGACCTGGTTGAGCATTTATGGCATACGAAAGGTACTGCTTAGATATAGTCTAAGAGGTTGTTGAAGTATTGTAACGTTGTAGTACTCAATTATTGTATTGTTTTATGTACTTTAAATATATTGCCTTTCTATTTAATAGTGTGGCTAATATGCAAAATGCACGTTTGATTTAATATAACTCTTTATTTTCACACTTCAGAAGTGGACGACCCAAACTGTATATAACTACTTGACTCCTTAAATGCATTAACTCTTTATTTTCACACTTCAGAAGTTTGAACGGTACTTGAAAAGATAGAGCAAAGTCTAGTTTTCGTTTGCCATTTCGAAGTGTGTGGTTAAACTACAATTCAAACGTTTAATATAGGTAGAGCAAAGTAAAAGCAAAGCAAAGTAAAGTAAAGCAAAGTAAAGTAAAGTTTGTTGGGTTATACAACTTGACCGGGTCAGAGCAATTAAACTTAGCCTGTTTTCTATAGTTGATTGGAAAACACATTGCAGAACAATGAATGGCTTATTATAATTATCATGCCTACTTGCATCCTTTTTCTTTATAAATACGGGGTATGGGTGTTTTCCTTATACTCACAAACAAACCCACTTCTAAGCAAACAACAATGGATGATCCCAACAACAACAATTTCTCTGGGTATACCGATGATAACATTGGTAATTTTACTAATTTATTATCTCAAGCCGACAACCCCCTCAATGATTCCATCCCCGTTCCTAACTCCAGAACAAAGTCAATATCTCCACCAAATGAACCTCACCCAGCAGTACGGTACCATGTATGGCCAACTTCATAATCAAAACGTACACCAACAGATGGTTGCTCCGACCCAGGTACCTGAGAAAGCCAAGGCCAAACGGTCTTACACCAAGCGAAAAACAAAAGAAACTCCCGTTCAAAGTAGCATGGAAAAAACTGTAGCTACCGGTAAAATATGGAAAGCAGCTGACTATAAAGTGCTAGCTAATGCATGGGTAAACGCGTCTGCTGTTGCTGAAGGCCGTTCTGGTGGTAAGTTTTTCTACCAGAGGGTTAACGATTTATACAACGGAGATCCTGAATGCGTGACACGAAGATCAATTGAGAGCACGAAGACTGCATGGTATAATTTGAATACTATGTGTACCAAGTACAAAGGGATAAAAGCATTAAAGGGGGATTCGCTTAGAAGCAGTCAAACATTCAGAGATTTAAAGGGCGATTACGATACCATATATCGTGACACCTGTAAAACTGAATTCATTGCTCATGCAGCATTGGAAATTCTTTCTTTTTGTCCACGTTGGGCCAATCTATGCGACATGGATGATGTATATCTTGTGGACACAGAAGAATCTAACTTAAGAAATGTAGCTTCTAGACTTTCGATGGATTCATCCCCGGGAAATACAAGTGAACCTCCTTTAGCTACAAACGATGATGGGAATAACAGTACACCTGTGACTCCAAATTTGGGAATGATGTATGGTGGGGTTGAAACAAGGCCAGAAGGAATAAAATCAAGCAAAAGAGCACTGCTGAGAAATAAGGAAACAAAAGATTTGACATCGTCTAGTGATAAACTAACTTCGTTGTTAAGTGATATATCTCTCGCATCCGTCTCCACCAACGAAGACCGTGAAAAGCGTAAAGATAAGAAGCTGCAGATCATGGAGATGCAACTGCAGCAAGATGCCGCTAGGACTACAGCTCTCATAGAAAGAACTGCTTACAAAGAAAAACGTGAAAGACGTTTGAAGGAAAAGGAAGATGATGCATTTCTATTAAGGGATATATCTCATTTGACCGGACAGACTCTTCAGTATGCTATAGCAAAAAAAGGCCGTATATTGAGGGCTCAACAGAAACGATATCAGGGAGAAGAAGGAAGTACCGAGATGTAGACACAGTCTATGTTGCAAAAATCGAGTGTGTTGTATCCTAGCTTTAGTTTTCTAAGTTGACTTTAATTCTGTTATTTCTCTGTTGCTATTTCTAGCTTGTTGTATCCTAGTTTTAGTTTTCTATGTTGGGTGTATTGTTTCGTGGGTTATAAAAGAAAATTTACTAGTTTTAAGTAATTTATATTGAAATCCATGTTCTAAATTAAATTGAAAACTTATATTTACATAAATTTACAAATTAATTCACACGTATTAAATTAACACGTCGAAAATCGTATTATCTTCAAAAAAAATTCCCCGATTTTTACGGTTCTATGTTTAAAACAGAAAGGGTTTCATGAAAACCGAAAATAGCCCCTAAACGGTTTTCATAAAACCGTTTATAGCTTAAACGGTTTTATGAAAACCGTATAGGGCTTATTCGGTTTTCATGAAACCGTTTAGGTCTCGACGTTCAACTTTGTGAAATGGAGACCCTCGCCATTTCGAATGTCTCCCCACACCCGTATCCACGCTGCTGGAGAGCGTCGACAACATTCCCCCCTCCCCCCCCCCATTTCAAGCCCCCTCCCCACTGCTGGGAATGCTCTAAATGGTGGCGCGCCACAAAGCTCATTATGCATCGACAGTATTGAAGTATGAAGCATTTGTTTGATAACTGGCGGGTCCGAATACTGGTAATGTAAATGCATGGTAACGTGAATACATGGCAACGATGGCACAAATGTAAAGTAATGCCACAGAACACGTCATCACATGCATGGCACTCAATCGTATTACCTGTATGACGTAAAACATGTATAATGAAACAAGCAGAAGCCAAGCTGTCAAGACACATGAGCACATAAGAGTAAAACCCTGTACAATATTACATGGATCAACATGGATATAACAAATGGGCGATTGTTAATATAATTTGATGGATCGGTTGTTGCCAAGGGGACAACTGGCCAGCACGTGTTCATTCATGTATTATGTAAATTATGGAATGGTTGATTATAAAAGCAACGTGGTCGGCCTCAAGCAAAAAGGTGGTGGATTCGGAGAAAAATGCATAGGCTGGTCCTGAAGCAAATATAAAAGTGGTTAGTCCTAAAACAAATAATAGTCGGTCGGTGGTAAATATTACACGAATCTGTTAATAGACAATGCGGTCGAATACTTCGTAACCGACAAGCGGATCGGTATCAAACTCGATGGATGGGTCGGTGTTAAACAAGAAGTATGTGTCGGTAGCAAGCTGAATATATGGGTCAGCAGGAAATAGTATGGGTCGGTACTGAAATGGGTCGGCAGTTTTTGTGGCAGTTGTGTACAACTGTAAAGTAACCCAGTGGCATATTCATAAATAAGTTTGAGGCCGACTAAAACCTTGCACACCATAATTACAACTCTGCAACTACCTCAAAACTACACCTATAAATACCCCACTTCTTGACCATTCGAACGACCGATTCTTCCACACCGAAGGGATGTCCAAATCTTTTCTCCACCACTTTCAAGCACTCCAAGCTCCATTAATGGCCTTTCAAATTTAATCCATCTTACTTCAACAACAAATAGATCAAATCTTCTCCAAACTCCATTAGAAATCTCTCAAACTCACTCTAAGTGATCTCTTACTACCACTGATTCTCTCCAAAGCCTAGATCCAACATAAGATCATCATGGATCCGGTGAAGATCATCTAAGTGTCAAAGTGATTGGATATCTATACAACTACCATCACAAGCCAAAAGATCTCACCGATTGCTTCGCAAATCCAAGTGAAATCTAGAGCGAAAAAGGTATAAAATCATTGTTAAAGAGAGATAAAAGTGAATTCATGTACTTTCTTAATGCAAAACAGATAATGAAAAGTGCTACCATAGTGGACGTCGGTCTAAATTGACCGAACCACTCTAAAACTTGCGTGTTTTTACTTGTTTTTACATTTTGTGGCTCCATTTTTTTATTTCATACTTTTTGGTGAATTATTGAGGAAATACCTTTGGTGTTGTAGCCATTTTTTGGTACAATATTTGGCGCCCATTGTGGGGCTACGCTCACACTTCTCCCAAACTTAAGAGTTTTGCATTGAAGTTCCAAACCTAATTCTACTATAGATTCTCTAAATCTAAGATCCAGGCCAACTGACGAATTCTCTTCCAAGTTCAAATCCTTGTCCGAGATAGCGGCTAAGTCAAAGAAGACTGCAAGTAAAACCGGTGGAGCGCCCAATGATGTTTTTAATGAAGCTACGCCACTTACTAACCATTCTGAAGTTGGCAAAAGCTTTGTTGGTGGAGCCAAGGTTACTAGAGCTGAACTAGACGTCATCATCGCCAATTTAAATCTATGGATGGAAACTTCCACCAAAACTTTAATGGATGCTAATCAGACTCTTATTGACAAGATGAATGATCTTCTGAAAGCACAAGCTAATCCCACTCCTCCTCAAAGAGTTCACGTCAACCTTGAGGACAACGCGAATTCGTCAGCCTCCGATCATTATTATAATGATAGCATGGAAGGGCTTGGTGACCGAGAAAGCGATAAAGGCGATGTTGTTGTCTAAGTCTCGAAGCTGAAGACCAAAATCCGTTCCGATCGAAATACCCAACGAGTTGTAAGTCCCACCAAGGGGGCACCTCCCCATGGTGGAGGTAGAAGGCCTTGATCTTCTAATCGCGATCGGCCACCAAGGTGAGCATCTGGAAAAGGGGTCAAAGTCCGCTCCGCGGAACGACACAACTCGAAGGAATATATCGCGGATATGGTAAAGAAAATCATGAAAGATATTATAGTTCGCAATGATAGTGAAAGGGAATGGGAGTTCTCTCCTAACAAAAATTCATTCACTAAGAGGATCCATGAAGCAGAGTTTCCTAACAAGTTCAGTCATCCTACCTTGCCTCCATACAATGGGACTTCTGATCCAAATCCCTTCTTTTATAAGTACGAATGGCACATGAATGCAGCCAAAGCAATAGACGAGATCAAATGCCTATCCTTCCCTCTCTATCTGGAAGGTGTGGCATCATTATGGCTCACAAGGCTACTGCCGAAATCCGTTGACCGATTTGACGACTTGACTGTAAAATTCAAGGAGAAGTTCAGGCTGCAAGCTATGAAAGCTAAGGATGTTATTTCTCTGACATCACTGAAGCAGAATCCAGGAGAGTCTGTCAAAGATTTCTCTGGAGATACAATACTACTTTGTCAGAAGTAGGGAATCCCGAACCCCGCATGATCTTAATGTCTCTAAGCGGCTCCATAGATGAGAAAAGCAAATTTGGTAGATGGGTTAAAATGAAAGAACCAAACACGCTAGAGAAATTCTATAGAAAAGCAGATAACTATATGAGAGTGGACAATAATCCTGCGCCTCTTCAGATTATTGATGGTAACCTACTTCTAGAAGCTTCCAAAAATGTTGCTACTCAATAAATTCAGAAGAATCCTAGAGGTCAAAAGAAAGGAAATGATAGGAAAGATAATCGAGATGGCAAAAAGACTCGCTTCTTTACACTCGCTGAGTTCAACTCTCTAAAAAATACTCCGAAAAACATTTACCTCGCTACCAAAGATGCAGAACATTATCCAGAACCATCATCGCTGAATATTTTTAAGAGAGCAGCGAATTATGGAAAATTATGTTGCTCTCACAATCAACCCGGGCATGATACTAATGATTGTCGACACTTGAAGAAGCTAATCGAGGAGTTGATTAGGAAAAACAAACTACAATAATATGTGGAAAATCCATAGGCTACAAATCTTTCTGCAACTCCCCAGGGGCAAGAGACATCTAATGTTCAATCCGGTCCAGGCAATAAAACTCCAGCACGGATTAATGGAAGGCCGGCCATAAACTAATGACAAATGTTGGTGCTCCAACTTTAATGGCTTAGAATAAGCGATCATCATCGCAACAACTTTACTTCATGCTTTACTTCGTGTTGTATTCAAAATTTCCGTAAAATAGTCTGTAATATTTTACAAATGTTGTACAATACATTAGCTCTGTGACCAAGAGCATATCTTCCTGAATAAATCTATTACTTCAAATCTTATGTCAAATCAAAATTTGCTTTAAGATGATTTTATATTGTAGGCCATCCGTTGAGCGCTTGTTCCTTTAAAGTCTAACAAAGCATGGCGACCCCAACAACACGAGTTTGGGCATCAAATACTGCAAATACCAACATGCACAAATGTAAAAATAGAAAAGCATCGTCGTGAATATTGAATGAGAAGAGTCACGAAGATTCAAATAGCGAGAAAGGGCCACGACAAACAAATAAAAGGGTTGTTACTTTTGTTGAAAGGGAAATCTCCCAAATTTGAGGTCCAAGGCCTTAGTTTCTAAACTGAAATAGCTTGCCTAATCAAGCTTACAACAAAGGAACAGGCGCCAGCCCGACAAAATGATGCAACAAGAAAAAAACCTCATAAATAAAGCAAATGCTTCTTGAGTGAAGCACAAAGACCTCCCCGAGTGGGGGCACTAAATCCAAATACCACCCCGAGCGGTGGCACTAAATCCAAAGACCTCCCCGAGTGGGGGCACTAAATCTAAAGACCTCTCCGAGCAGGGGCACAAAATAAAAGACCTCCTCGAGTGGGGCACTTAATCCAAAGACATCCCCTTATGGGGGCACAAAATAAAAGACCCCCCCGAGTGGGGGCATAAAATTTAAAAATCTCCCTAAATGGGGGCACTAAATTTAAAGACCTTCCTGAGTAAAGGCACTGGATTCAAATTCAAAATTTGAAATCCAACAAAACTATTTCATCGGGCCTAAAAATAGACAATCGCCAAATCAAAGACCGATTAGTTTACAATCCAAAAGCTGCAGTCGCTCTAGTCTCAGAAACACAAATCGAGGTTCTAATTTGAATAGGTACACGTTTCATAAAATATGAATCATCGTACAAGATTATATAAGTCCTTAAAAGGCGGTGCTTGGAATCTACAGTCGGTATGTGCAAGTTGGTTAGTTTTTAGTGTCACCGCGAATTCAGTTTAGAATGTAGAATCTACACGGGTAATAGTCAATAAGTCGATCGGATGAAATGATCATGTATAAATATGTCATTCAGTTCAAATCACAAAATTTGCCATAGTCAAATTTTTAATGATTAACTAACCTGTTATCAATATGGGTAGTCGATAACAAAATATTCATCGGAAAATATGCAATGTTTTTTTGTTGTTACAAGAACAGGGCATAGCACTGAAAAACATGATCGGGATGCTTATTACGAAGATGAATCACTATGGATTGCCTTCGAAAGACGCGCATTGATTCAAAAGAGCCTCAATAGCCAAGCGAATGTTCAAAAACAAGCATCCACTACTATGGCATGAACCAATGTCAAATAAAACTTGGAGATCCATGCTTTCAAACTCTGAACTGACAAAGACGAGATCCGGGTTCAATTGCAAAACATTGAGATCGACCATTCAGCTTAATCTTAAGAAATCTTGCTCAGACCCTAGAAGTCCAAACTTTGACCCAGGAACAGAGATGCCAATGTCCTGAAAACTGATCCTATAAAGTAGCATATGTCTGACCCATTATCTGGAAAAATCCATTCTTTACACAAGAAAGTACACGATCAACAAGAAGAATGTATGTCCCGATCCATGCATATAAAGAAGCAAAAACTTGAGTCATCAACCAGTTTATGTATCAAAACCCAATGTATTAGAACGTTAACTTCGGAGTTTACAATTTTTTACAAAATAAAAATTATAAACTCCGAGGGGCAAATGTTACCCACTAAAAATCACGCATATACTATTGGATTTTATTCAAAGTTAGAATTGATGGATCGGATAATACACTTAGTGTGTATGGATTGGTCGGTCACGTCGTAAACAACAGGTCGGTCGGTCATGTTGTAAACAACGGGTCGGTCAGTCACGTTGTAAACAACGGGTCGGTCGGTCACGTTGTAAATGTGGATCGATCTGCGTACATTCTATGGATCGACCTTAACATATGGGTCGGTCTATAACAATGGGTCGATCAAGAGCACTGAAATGGGTTGGCTACAATTTAAACAGGCAAAGACATTTATATAAGCCATTGGGTCGGTCACAAGCTCTAAATATGGATCGGCCTCAATAGATAAAAGATGGCTTTGTTCCATGAAAAAGAAGCCGATGAAGTCTTTACGCAAATGCTGGACTAGCCCATTATATAATATATTACGAAATATAGACCTAAAATTAGCGTGAATCAGTTTAGCCAAAAGCATGATCATTAATAGAAGTCCACTTTAAATACTGAAAGGCAGCATATGCGTGAATCAACTAACCTCTATATCAATATAAATATATACGGTTTGCACTGCTGTATGAAAACATGTATCAATACATGGTCAATCCGCGTTCTCTCGCCACGAATTGACATCATGTTCTTAATTAAGCTGCTCCCCAAGAATAGTAACAATGGATCGGTTCACTTCAAAGTAAGGGACATGCAATCCACATGGCAATTACTTGCGTGCATGCACACATTGCATGAAGAATAAGAGAACCATGTGCTAGCAAATAAAAAGCATAGAGTCTGCATAGTAACAACAACATTGGACATGCCATGTTAAACAAGCTGCATGGGTTGGCACGTTGAAATATACGAATGGGTCAGTATCAAATGCTAATATGGGCCAGTCTTGTGTAAATGGTGGTGCACTAGAAAGCTCATTATGTATTGACAGTATTGAAGTATGAAACATTTGTTTGATAACTGGCGGGTCCGAATATTGGTAATGTAAATGCATGGTAACGTGAATACGTGGCAATGATAGAACAAATGTAAAGTAATGCCACAGAACACGTCAACGCATGCATGGCACTCAATTGTATTGCTTATATGACGCACAACATGTATAATGAAACAAGCATAAGCCAAGCTATCAAGACACATGAGCACATAAGAGTGAAACCCTATACAATGTTACATGGATAAACATGGAAAGAATAAATGGGTTAAATGTTAATACAATTTGATGGATTGATTGTTGCCAAGGGGACAACTAGCCAGCACCTATTCGTTCATGTATTACATAATGGGATGGTTGATTATAAAAGCAACGTGGTCGGCCTCAAGAAAAAAGGCTGTAGCTTCAGAGAAAAATGCATGGGTTGGGCTTGAAGCAAATATAAAAGTGGTCTGTCCTGAAATAAATAATAGAGGGTCGGTGGTAAATATTACATGAATCTGTTAATATACAATGCGGTGGTATACTGCGTAACCAATAAGTGGATCGCTATCAAACTGGAAGGATGGGTCGGTGTTAAACAGGAAGTATGAGTTGGTAGCAAGCCGAATATACGGGTCAGCAGGAAACAGTATGGGTCGGTGCTGAAATTGGTCGGCAGTTGTGTACAGCTGTAAATTAACCCAGTGGCATTTTCGTAAATAAGTTTGAGGCCGACCCGAACCCTGCACACCATAATTATAACTCTGTCACTACCTCCAAACTACACCTATAAATACCACTTCTCAACCATTCAAGGGACCAATTTTCCCACCCTGAAGGGCTATCCAAATCATTTCTCCATCACTCTCAAGCAGTCCAAGCTCCATTAATGGACTCTCAAATTCCATTCATCTTCCTTAAACAACAGATGGATTAAATCTTCACCAAACTCCATTAGAAATCTCTCAAACTCGCCCTAAGTGATCTCCAACTGCCGTTAATTCGATCGAAAGCCTAGATCCAACACAAGATCGCTATGGGTCCAGTGAAGATCGTCTAATTGTCAAAGTGGTTGGAGATCTACACAACTACCATCACAACCCAAAAGATCTCACCGATTCCTTCGCAAATCTAAGTGAAATCTAAAGCGAAAAGCTTGAAAAAAGTAGACAATCATTGTTAGAGAGAGAAATGAGAGATATGAGTGAATTCATGCACTTTGTAAATCCAAAAGAGATAATGAAAAGTTCTTTCATTGTGGACGTAGGTCAAAGCTAATAGAACCACTCTAAAATTTGTGTATTTTTACTTGTTTTTACATTTTGTGGCTCCATTTTCCTATTTCATACCTTTTGGTGAAGTATTCAGAAAATACCAATGGTGTTGTGGACATTTTTTGGTTACAACATCGTTTAACAATTTACTGTTGACGATGGTAATGCTGAAATGAACCAAATACTAGAGCCAAAAAATATATGATTTATTAGATGCCGCGAAAAAACCTCTTTGGGATTGCTGTAAAAGCGGAACCCAATTATCAGTGTCTATTGAATACATTGTGATGAAATGTAAATATAATCTCATAGAAGCTGGATTTACAGCAGTTGTACAAGTTACAAAGCGGCATATGCCTCCCAATAATTTAATGTGCGAAAATCATTATAAAGTTAAAAAAAAAAATTAGGCTCCTATCCTTAAAACTAAAGTTAATTAGGCTCACATCCTCCACTTTTGAAACATACAAATCTCATCCCTATTTTTAAAACGTAGCATTTATTTTCCCCAAAATGAACCCATTCAAATTTATGACGTAGTTAATGTTTATATGTTACATATTAGGGTTTTTTATTTTCCAAAAACATAATTTTCGTATTCATGGCGGCGGCGGCGTCATCGATATAATTTTTTTTCTTTGGATTCTTTCATTCTTAATTTTCGCGTACTGAATTAGTTTTTTCTTCCTTGTTAATGGCTGCAAATTCTTCAAAGAGTTAATCGGATCGAGCTTTCATTTAAATAAGAGGATGTTTCTTCTTCCAGGTGACGTATACTTGTTAATTTTTTTTATACGCATTTCATTTTGAAGTCGTTTTTTGTTGATTTATTATTCTAAAATTCTTTAATTGTATAATTTTATCGATGCATAGTATAATTTTTGTATAAAGTTATATGGTTATTATTAGCTTTATAGCCGTATAATTAAATTTGGCAGTTCATTTGCAATTATCCATCTGCTTGTATGTATGTTTCTACATGCTTGTACCCAGTTATCATTTATATTTGCATGCATGTATGCAATTTATGACAATATGTGCATGCTTGTATGTAGTTATTGACAATATTTCCACATTTTTATGCAGATATTTTAAATATATGCATGCTTGTATGCATATATTGACAATATATGCATGCTTTTATGCAAATATGAAGTATTTTTTCATGCTTGAAGTCAAATATTAACAATATTTACATTCTTGAATACAGATATATAGTATTTTTTGTATATTTTTTGTGCATGTACTATGAGTACTTGTACACATGTATTCATTTTTTATGTAAATCATGGGATTCTTGAATACAAATATTTCGAAAACCTGCATACATAATAGCATGTAGATTTTAAGAATGATTGTGTTAGCCTACTTTGTGAACTAGGCAACACAAAGTCAAGAAACCAAACATTGAATGATATTTTTAATTATAAGACTTCGGTTTGGATTGGAGGAAAACACTACAATTCAGGTTGATAGCTGCAGTTGTTCGGATCGGATAGGATCCTCTGTTCGGATCGGGTTAGAGCAACATATTGGTTCAGATCGGATAGAGTTCTCTGTTCGGATCGGTGATCTCTTACTGGATAGATTGGTAAGGCATATCCAATCGGATCGGAAGGCAACTAAATCTCGAATGGATCGGAAAGCCATCTGCTTGCCACAACATTGGAGCGGAGCGGAATAGGTTAGAGAAGGAGAGGCGCCCAAACCAGTCCGGTTCGGATCGGGTATCCCGATCCGAACCCCATACCTGCACGTCTCCGACCCGCACCCATGATCCATGTTAATCTCCTGTAAAATCGCCTGGAGAACCGGACCGGCTATGACTAATTTCTACCCCTAACGTCCATCTCTTTGATGTGTTGTCAACATGATAGTTCATCCGAACCCGAAGAGAGTGCGATGGATAACACGTGGCCCGACCCGGATCGAATCTCAAGCAAATTCACACCTATAAATACCCCGACTGGAGACAAAGAAAATGATCTTTTTGAGCACTTAGAGAATTCAATCACCTCCATCATCCGAACTCCATTACTCCCGGAGAATCCAAACCATCTGTCATTTCTTGTTTTAGTCAATTGAGTGAACAAAAGTGAGTTGAGAGTGAATATTACTCTGTATTTGCAACTGAATCATTGAATATAGTGAAAAATAAGTGGACGTAGGCATTTGTTCGCCGAACCACTATAAATCCTGCGTGTTCATTTCTATTTTTATCTCATTTTATCTTGTTTTAAATCAATTTGGGTGTTAGAACCACTTTTGGGTCTAACATTTTGGTGCTTTCACTGAGAACCTTCATCTAAATTCTTTATTTTCCGGGATCTCTTTCTACTTTTTGGACCGTTGAGTTCAAAGAAGCGAATCCTTAAGTTTCTCCGCTTTTTTTTTTACATTTGTTGAAGTAATTGTCAAAGAGTCATGGCCAAAGGAAAAGGCAAAGAAGTTCAGTCTGTTCGAGGAAATGGAGCTGGCGAAGATCAGCAAAATGCTGTAGTAACAAGGTCTCGGGGGCAGAGTTCAGCAGCAGGAAGAATCAATGCAGGAAATCCGAACCGACAGCAGGGGGAGAGCTCCGATCCGATCCGGGTAGGAGACTCTGAAGCAGTGCATTCCCCCAATCTGAACCGACCCGAGCTGCTCGCTGCGCACCGTTCCGACCAGGCACCCCAGCTCCGATCCGACCCGACTTCCTACCTCCGATCCGACCCGATGCTTGGTGAAGCTGGAACCTCTACTCGAGTCCCTACGAATGCTCCAATTCCAGCTGCCAGGGTTGGTGATCAGGTCAATCCATCTGCGCCCATCACTCAAGGAGATTTTTCGCGCTTGCTTGACATGCTTGAGAGCACAAGGGAAGCCATGAGAGTTCATGAGCGCACTAATCTCATGATGCAGGAAAGTATGAGGCTCATGAGTCGAGAGATCAGTGAGCTCCGTCGACAGAGAACTCCATCACCGGTTCGTCACACACCAGTAGACCAATCTTCATCTTCCGAGGAAGAGAGGCCCCGTGAACGGAGGCCACTCGAACGACCTCAGAATGTGGAGCAGCTGACATTTGGATCTTTGGGATCTCGCGAGGATATCGCACGAGCATTAGGAAACGATGACCCAACTCGGGGGCAAAGACTCCAGTCCCCTCTTCCCGAGATCGACCGGGAACACAGGGAACGGAATCGAGCAGAGGCAGCTCGAAGAAGAAGGGCATCTCCTGAGCAAGAGCCCAGAAGGAACTCGGATACTAGGGCCAGGGAACCTGAGCAGCCCCTAACCAGTGCTGATGTACAGGCAATGGTTCGCCGAATTATGTCCGAGAGCCGGAATTATACAAATGAAGACTATGGCATTGAACGAAGCCATACTCCGTTCACCGACGATATCCTTGACTTCCAATTTCCCCGGCGCTTTAACTTGCCACAGATGGATAAATACAATGGAAGGACTGATCCGGGACAACATTTGATGAGATATTCGTGGCTCATGAATGCTGTTGCTGCCCCAGATGAAGTGAAGTGCAAAGCATTCCCAATCTACTTAGAAGATGTGGCACTGTTCTGGTTTACCCGACTTTCTCCTCGTTCGATTTCAAATTACAAGGAACTAAGCGAGCGTTTCATGAACCAGTTCCGTCTCCATGCCCGAAAGTCCAAAAGTGTTATTGAGTTGTCAAGAATCAAACAGGCGCCCGGAGAGTCTTTAAGGGCATATCTTGATCGTTTTAACCAAGCCGTAACTGAGGTCAGTGACCCGCACGAGCCCACTATTCTGATGGCATTGAAGGAAGGAGTCGATCCTGAATCCGAGTTTGGAGACTACCTTTCTGGGAAAACACCCCCCACAAGGGCGATATTCTACGAAAAAGCCGATATTTATCTAAGACGAGAGGAGGCCAGGGCAAACCGAAAGAGAAAGTCAGAGACAGCTTCAACGGAGAATGTGCAGAGTAATATTGCCGTGAAGCAGTCTGGGGAAAGTTCTGGCAAGGTTGAAGTAAATGTAGGAAACAAGGGTGGAAACAGCAATACTGGAAATAGGGGAAACAACAACAACCGTAATTCGAACGGTAACAGAAGAAACAGAAATAAGGGAAGTGACCCTAACAAAAGGCCCTGATTCCAGAACTATGAGAACTATATACCATTGAATGACACCCTGGAAAATATTTACCTGGATACGTACAATGTGTTGCAGTACAAAAGACCGCCACCTCGTGATTCGACCGAGAAAGAAATGGCGACAGGGAAATTTTGCTTGTTTCACGGAACTCATGGGCATTCGACCAATGAATGTCGGCATTTGAGGGACGTAATTGAAAAGCTGCTGCGTGAAGGATAGTTGGATGAATACAAGGTTGCCCCGAGGGATAGGGGGCAAGGAGAGCAGGCTCCAAAACAGATCCTACCTGCTCCTAAGCCTACCGCGCAGCAGAAAGGTAAAGGGATTGTCATCAACTCCATAGTAGGCGGACCTCACCCGGCAATCCGAAGTTTTAGGTCAATGGACCAATATGTGAATGCTGCCAAGCATCTAGATGTGAGTGAAGGTGACGATTTGGAAGATGTCACCCCCATAAAACAACAAAAAACCATGTTCGACGACGTGGTATTTCGCAGCCGAGACAACACGGGGATACAATCTCCCACCAATGATCCGTTGGTTATTACTACCACCATTGGGCCGGCCTTGGTCCATAAGGTATTAGTAGACAACGGAAGTTCCGTTAATATTTTGTTCAAGAAGTCATTTGATCAGATGAAGCTTGAGCCCGAAGATCTGAAACCTTGTGAAGGATGGATTAGAGGCTTCAACGGAGCGACGACAGCTCCCATGGGATATATAGAGTTGCCCGTGACCCTAGGGCAAGGAGAACGTAGAAGAGTGTGAATGCTTCAGTTCGTAGTATTGGACGTAGATTCGCCATATAACGCATTTTTAGGGAGACCTGCCCTTGCTGAATTTAGAGTTTGTATCGCCCCTTGGTGCTTATTACTAAAGTTCCCAACCGAAGCCGGGACTGGAGTAATAAGAGGGGATCAGGTTTCTGGACGGGCCTGCTATGTGGCCGAACTGAAGATGTTGATGAAAGGAGTTAATGCTGAGAGTAAGGATGCCTCGTCTCCCTCAAAGGGGGACTCGGCATAGCAATTAGAGAAATTGACCCCAAAGGAGTTGCCCAAAGGAACACCTGAAGACCTGGATCCTAGAAAAGACGAGGAACCAGAGGCTAGGAATGCAACTCCTAACGAAGCGACAGTGGAAATTCCCATTGATAAAGCTGATCCGACGAAAGTTTTGAAGATTGGTTCTCAATTGGATCTACGTCGTGCTGAGGAACTGACGGACTTCTTGAAGGCAAACTTAGATGTGTTCGCCTGGACCCATGCTGACATGTGTGGGATATCACCTTCCATTATCAGTCACAAATTGAATGTAAATCCGAAGCATCCGCCTGTGAAGCAAAAGAGACGCATGCTGGGCCCAGAGAGGTCGGCTGCTCTCAAAGAGGAAGTAGAGAAATTGAAGCAAAATGGATTTATTCGAGATTCAACTTATCCCGACTGGATATCGAATCCCGTCTTGGTAAAGAAGCCAAACGGAAAGTGGCGAACTTGTATTGACTATTCAGATTTAAATAAAGCTTGCCCAAAAGATAGTTTCCCACTTCCCAGGATTGACCAGCTTGTAGACTCGACAGCAGGTCATGAACTTCTTTCTTTCATGGACGCATACTCTGGATACAACCAAATTCCTATGCATGTACCAGACCAAGAGCATACGAGTTTCATTACGAATTTGGGGCTATATTGTTATGTTGTAATGCCATTCGGGTTAAAAAACGCTGGAGCTACTTATCAGCGCTTGGTAAATAGAATGTTTTATGATCAAATAGGAAAAACTATGGAAGTTTATGTGGATGATATGCTTGTCAAATCAAAGCAGTCCTCCAGTCATACGCAAGACTTAGCAGAAATGTTTGGTATCTTGCGAAAATACCGTATGAAACTGAACCCTTTAAAATGTTCATTTGGAGTGGCGTCGGGGAAGTTCCTTGGCTTCATTATGAGTTCCCGAGGAATTGAAATCAACCCTAGCCAGATAGCAGCGATTAGAAACATCGAAGAACCGAGGAGAATTAAAGACGTCCAAAGTCTGGCAGGGAAAGTAGCGGCGTTGAGTAGATTCATCTCCAAAGCCACAGATAAGTGTGTTCCGTTTTTTGATTTGATAAAAAGGGGAAAGAAGAACTTCCAGTGGACTCCCAATTGTGTTGAGGCCTTTCAAAATCTGTTAGAGCTGTTAGAGAAACCGCCAATCTTATCAAAGCCCGTAGATCACGAAGAATTATTTGTTTATCTAGCAGTCTCGGCTCATGCTGTCAGCACAGCCCTGGTTCGAGAAGAAGACAAAGTACAAAGGCCAGTGTACTATGTGAGTAAGAAATTAGCAGCGGTAGAGCGCAACTACCCAAAGATTGAGAAGCTTGCTTACAGCCTCCTGATCGCATCCCGAAAACTTCGTCACTACTTCCAAGCCCATCCAATAACCATATACACCGACCAGCCGTTAAGACAGGTGTTGCAGAGACCCGAAGCATCGGGAAGGTTGATCAAATGGAACATAGAACTAAGCCAGTTTGATTTGAATTTTCAACCACGAAAGTCAATCAGGGGGCAAGCTCTAGCAGACTTTATTGCGGAGTTCACCATTACAGAGGAGGAAATAATCAATGACCGAGTGGTCAAGTCCGAGGATAAGCTAGAGATGAATCCGTGGAAATTATATACAGATGGAGCTAAAAATGACCGAAGGTCCGGAGCTGGAATTGTCTTAGTCACTCCCGAGGGACGGTCGTTATATTACGCCCTGCGATTAGAATTTTCGGCAACTAACAATGACTCTGAGTATGAAGCCCTGATTGCCGGGCTGAAACTTGCTAAAGACCTCGGAGTAAAAATGATGGACATATTTTGTGACTCTAAGATTGTTGTTTGTCAAGTGCGAGAGGAATTCGCGGCTCGAGGACCTCGACTTATCGCCTACCTCAAGAAAGTGAAAGAGCTATTGAGTAGCTTAGAGCGGTACAACATAATACATATTCCCAGAGTTGAAAACCAGAAAGCGGATAGACTGGCAAAACTGGCTAGTTCTGACAATCCAGAAGGGACTGAGGTAATTCCAATTGAAACGTTGGAGTCGCCAAGCTTTGAGTCAATGGAAATTGAATTCGCTCTTGAAGCGGAACCAGAGAAGGAGTCATGGATGACTCCAATTAAGAATTTCCTTAAGAATGGGACACTCCCATCGAAGAAGAGTGAGAAAAGAGCTGTAGTTCGCAAAGCAACCAGATATGTTATACAAGACGATACTCTCTATAGACAAGGATTTTCTATGCCCCTGTTACGATGTATCGCACACGACGACATCAAGCGTGTACTAAGAGAAGTGCACGAAGGTGAGTGTGGAGATCATACAGGAGGTCAAACTTTAGCAAAGAAAATATTGCGGTACGGATACTTCTGGCCTACGATCAACAAAGATGCGGCTGATTATTCACGACGCTGCGATAAGTGCTAGAGATTCGCCAAAATCCCCAGGGCACCGTCAACCCAGCTTAAATCGATGGTGAGCCCTTGGCCATTTGCCACATGGGGAATTGACATCATTGGAGTTTTACCGATTGCTAAAGGAGGAGCTAAGTATGCAATAGTGGCGGTGGACTATTTTACGAAATGGTTGGAAGCTGAGCCCTTGACCAAGATCACAACAAGAAAAGTGATAACTTTTGTGGTCAGAAATATTATATGCCGATTCGGGATTCCAAGGACGATCATAACTGACAACGGGACCCAATTTGATAGCTCTGAATTCAGAAATTTTTGCCAGAAATATAAGATAGACAAGCGATATACTGCAGTCGCCTATCCACAATCGAATGGGCAAGTAGAGGCAGTAAACAAAGTTATAAAATCCATCCTCAAGAAACGGTTGGAGCGTGCAAAGGCAAGATGGGTTGACGAATTGCCCCTAGCTTTGTGGGCATATCGAACAACATTTAAAACGGCTACCGGTCATACCCCTTTCTCTCTCTCCTTTGGCTCAGAAGCAGTAATTCCAGTTGAACTGGAAGTTCCTTCCCACAGGGTGACGTATTATGACCCGATGACGAATCGGGCACTTTTACTCGAGTCTCTTGATGAAGTCGAAGAGAAAAGGGACAAAGCAGACTTGCGTGCAGCAAGACATCGGCGTCAGATGGCACGCTATTATGACAAAAAAGTTCGCCTCAGAACTTTTGAACCAGGAGATTTGGTGCTAAAGAGAGTTTTTCCATCCCTTCCTCACCTCGGCCCAAAATGGGAAGGACCCTTTGTCATCCAACGGAAACTTGAAAAAGGAACCTTCAAGTTAACGACCGTAGATGGCGAAGAAGTTCCTCGAGCATGGAATGCCCAACACTTAATGCGATATTTGGATTAGAAATGCTATATTTTTTGTTATTTTTACTGTGAATTCTGTAACAAGACATGCCTTGCCTAGGGAAAATCTGATGATATGAATAAAGGACTATAAAGTGGATGTAGGCTACGACTTAGCTGAACCACTATAAAAATATTGTGTGATTATTTACTTTTATGCATTTACATTCATTAGTTGTTCTGTTGTGATTATAAAATACAGGATAACTCAGAGCCTAAAAAAGGTTGAAATCAGTTTGGACATAAAAAGAAGCACAATGATTATTTGTGCAATAAGACGTAAAAGAATGAGAAAACGACATTCTAACTCTAACTCTCCAGAGAAAGAGAGAGAGTATAAAAGCGTCTCAGACTGAGCGCTGAAAAAGAAATTCTATTCTTAACTCTAAATCTCCAGAAAAAGAGAGAGAGTATAAAAGCGTCTCCGACTGAGCGCTGAAAAAGAGATTCTACTCCGAACTCTAACTTTCCAGAGAGAAAGAGAGTATAAAGGCGTCTTCGACCGAGCGCCGAGAAAGAAATCTTTTCCCGTTGAGAGACCGGGGAATGAATAGATGACTAAGCTCGAACTCTAACTCTCAAGAGAAAGAGAGAGAGTATAAAAGAAATGCCGGGAAAAACAACAGGTATTGACGACACAGGAAATGCCATCCCGTTAGAGAATTGGGAGCATTCAGATTGCATGGTTAAGCATTGAATAACTTATGGAAATTGACTGGGGACACATATGCATACACATATTTCCCCCCTCCACAACTTTGTTTCATAACTATAGACATGCATTTTTACATAAGTGCAGAACTGCTAACAAATAAACATTGCAAAAAGTGAATTATTTTTATTTACAAATGAATGAATCTGTACAGGGAAATAGCTAAAAAAGAAAGTGCGGAAGCTGTTTTTGTAGCAGCACTTATTGGTTCACAAAGATGCTAAAAAGACACAGGGGAACCCACTATTTGGGTTTGGGATGAGCCTTCGATTTCTTGGCAGCTTTTTTCGCATCCTTTGCTTCCTTCTCGGCTTCAGTCAAGATTCGTTTTGATTTCTTTTTCCCAGAAGATGTGGTACTGGAGCCAGCAGACTTCTTCCCGGAGGGCGGGGCACTGGAATCAAGAGAAGATTTTTTAGCAAGTTCTTCGGTAATAGATCTAGTTGAGAGCTTAACAACTAACCTTGAACCTGCATCCACAACTGCGAGGGGCTTGAGGGCCTCAGGGTGTAGTTCTTCGGCCTTTAATTGTAAGCGCTTGTCTTGATCGGCCTTCATGGCCGCCAAGGTAACGTCATCAGCGCTTTTCGACTCCCCGGTTATTGCAACCTCCGGTTCCTCATCATGCCCCTCGTCTCCTCCGTCGTCTTTTAAAGCTGCGATCATTTCTTCATCATGGGGAGTGATGACCTTAGTTGGTTCATTTCCTTCTCCCAAGTCTATAGAAGCAGCCTTGTCTTCCCCTTTTTTGGCCCCATCTGCGGGCTTTGTCCCAGCGGTAGCTCCTTGGGCTACATCTGTCTTTGCGGATGATTCAACACCTACAGAATGAGAAACATCGGTTATCAACTCAGGCGAAAGCAAAGGGTTTCTCATCGAACGTTCAATCACGTAGCCAAAGGTAGTAGTAGCCTTGGCAAATTGAGAAGAAAAGATAGGAATACCTTCTGAAGACTTTTCAGCGGGGGTGACTACTACCTCTAGAGTTATTTCAGGAATGGGAGATAGCAAAGTTGTCCGGGAAATTCCCGGGTTTTCGGGATCATACCCTTCTACTTCGGGAGTTGTAGGAGCAGAAGAAGAGGAGCCAGCTTCGGGAATGGTTTTCTGTTTAGACTTCCGCCTCTCTTCTTCCATGGCCTCAGCAATTAGGCGGCGCCCTTCAGCTAGGCGCTCCGGTTCATCGTCTCTCAAGTATTTCTCCATCAGCTTATCTTCATCAAGGGAATCGACCTTAAGTTCTTCTTTTTCCCACTCAACGATTTGATTCCATACTTGAACCAGAGTGGATGGATAGTCCTCGATCCAAGAAATGTTTCGACGATGAATAATATGTGCGAAGAATTCCATCATTAATTCGCCGAAACTTTGAATCTCAACCTCCGCCTCAGATAATTGCTTGCGGGCTTCCTCCGCAGATTTAATGGCACATTCCACATTGCCCTCGGCCAGAGCAGCCCTGTTTTCTGCCTCCAACAGCTTCGAAGCCAAGCCAGCATTCTCCTTTTCTAATTCAGCACTCCTTTTCGCTAACTCGGCGTTTTTCCGTTCAAGCTCAGCATAAGCAAGGTGTGTTTTAGCGGCTTCTGATTTGGCCTCGTCAGCTTGCTTTTTTAGTTCAGAGCGCTCCTGAGTATGGGACTCAAGCAAGTCATGATAACGCTTTTGCATGTCCTCAAACTGTTGTTTGAAATTAGAAGCGTTCTTTTGAGCGACAGCTAGTTGGGCTTGAGTGTCTTCTAAGTCTTTTCCTAAGGTTTTTAAGGCCTTAGCGTCCTCCTCCGCGGTCTTTTGCATTGAGTTAGCATTTGTCATTAGAGTGCGGACGATTCTAGAAAGATTGCGCGAATACTTGAACATCTCGGTATATTGTTTCTCCACCAAATCAATCTTTGCTTTGGCCTCCTCTGCCCAATTAGACGAAATAGGTTCCAGGGCAGGTAAAAAAGTCAGAGTTTCGAAGTAGTGTTCAGGAAATTGCTCTTCCAAATATGCCCGTCTTACTGCAGTTCCCGCATCTGGTGGGGGAGGAGCAAGGATTGTCAATTCAGTGTCTCTTCCTGAGGAGGATTCGGTAGTCCGTTTGTCTGTCCTAGGTCGTTTGGTGGCAGGGACCTTTTGCTTACTTCGAGACCCAGTTTCTCTTGGAGGAGTTTTCTCTCTACTCCGCTTTTCATGGGAGGAAGTGGAGTCTTTAGATGGTGGTCTATCCTCCTCCCTGCGACCTTGGTAGCTCTTATATTTCTCTTGTTCCGGTCGAACTGGTGAGCGGGAGCGTGAGGGTCGAGAACGATAGGGACCGTAAGGTCTTCTCTCCTCCCTACCACGATCATCCCGGCGATCATGCTCGATATCCTGAGGGGGATTGGACATGCTGCGACGAAGCTTTCTTATATCGTAATAGGATCGAGACATTGTACCTGCACGATAAAATAAGCGAAGTTTAGAATTAATGGATTCATAAAGAAAGAAGTGCAACGAATGCTAATGCTGTGATGTAAAGTGCATCCTAAGTGGTGTGTGTCCCCCCAACCAACCCGAGTCTGAAGCTAGACTGGTGCGGGCAGGCTCTTTGGCCTTAGCGGGAGTAGTTTCTTCGGAAGAAGTGAAGACTAAAGGATCCTTCCTGAAATCCTCTGAAGTATATATAGTCTCAGGTAAGGGGAGATCCCCCAAACCCTGAAATATGTGCTCATCAGTGCTAGGAACATCCCCTTCGGAAGCGTGAAGTGGCGACTCTTGGGAAGATTTTGACTTGTCTAGAGAAGTAGTTTCCTCGGGGGCAATATACCCTTCACGATGCTTTTTGGCCAGATTAGCCAATTCATCATCTTGCGTAGAAGATGGAGAAGGTGAAGTGTGAAGAGAAGCTGTAGGAATTCCTGAACCTTCTCCTATCTCTGGGACCACCTCCACTGGAGGAATGTACGCGTATGGAACCGTCCCATGTCCAATGCTACGAAAAACAGATAGCAGCCCATGAAAGTGAAGGTATTCATCTTTAAGGACCTCGTCGATCGTCAAGAATTTTTGATCACCATTAAGAAGTCGGTGCATCCGATCAAAGAACACCTGATCTGATATCTGTTTGGGATTGTCAACTGCAAATAAAAAGGAAAACAGGTCAGGGTGATGATTCAAGTGTATAGAGTCCGGGCTTAGAAAATCAACGCTTTACTTGATTTTGTCCATCTCCTGGTGCATCTAGACTGTTGCTTTATATAGAACCATTCTAGTCTGGAATCTCCAGCTTTACTGCTAAATGGTGCAGAGATTATCTTTCTCTTTGGGACTGATTCAAAGTAGCAGAAGGATGGAGTCTCTCGAGTCCGATGCTTGAAATTATAAAAGAAATGAACATCATCGAACGTAAGCTCTACGCCTAGGATTTCACGATATGCTATGTACAAGGTGTGCAAATAGGCATATGAATTGGGATGCAACTGCATGGGGGCAATCCACATTTGTCTTAAGAAATCAACGATGAAAGGAGAGAATGGAGGAATGGCGCCGACCATGCACATCAATCGAGTGACCGTCATATATCCTTCTGGAGGGTTGTGGGGGCGGTCAGAGCGTGAGGGCACTAGGGTGTCCCCTTTCATTATTCCATATTTTAGACAGATTCGAACAAGTCGATCGTTGTCAATTGTTGATTCAACGGAGTCCGGGGGTGATTCCAATATGATGGCCGATTCAAATTCATCAGGTGCTCGATTATCACCAATCCCTCCTTCCTCTTCGAAACCCAAAGAAACTTCATTCTCTGAAGACACCTTGTCGTTTTCCCGATGACCAACCCCGTAATCTGAACCCTCACTGTCCCATTCCGGATCGGACGAAGAAGATATATCCTTAAGGGTGATTTTGCTAGAAGTTTCCGGAGCTTCTTTCCTCTCAGCTAGGCGGGAAGAGCGTCTGGGCCTCATTGTCATGGAACTATTGAAAAAGCAATAGCGCGGATTAGAGTAAATTATCCCGTGCCCCCCTTTGTGTATGTGTGTGAACTAAAGTGTGTGCAGCAAACGTGGGAAATGCAAAATAAAAGTACAGCAATGTAAGGCGGAGCTTTGAAGAAAGAATGATTATCAGAGTTGTTCTAAATTCTCGTTTATGTTCGCAAGGCACTATCCTAACTGTCCATGAAGTTATTGTTTAGAGTGAATGTTAGTTGAATTAGTTGGGTAGTCTTTGTGTACCAGTGTGATGCGTTCGGTTCGGTTCGGATATGCATATGATGATTGGCTCAATACAAATACAGATATAGGGTCGGTTCGGATGCTTCATTAAAGCAAGATCAGTTCAAGACAAGGGAAATAATGGGTTCGGATAAAGGACTGATCTGATCGGATCGGATGACCTGATCCGAACCGAACCAGCATCGCTTGACCAGTCCATTTACTTCAACCCCTTATCCCATTCACTCCTCCGACCCGAACCAACATTTTCCTTCCTTCCCGTCTTCCTAAAGTATGCAACCCGAACCGATTCCCTTTCCTTCTCCTTCCTTTCTGTTCCTTCGTATCCTACCCGAACCAACTCCAATTTGTTATCACGATCCTCATCTTCTTCCTCTTTCTCCCCACTCACAAACAAATCCATTCCATCACCAAAGCTCCAGTTGAGGACAAATATTTGCCCTCTCCAACCTATCAGCGCCTCGAAGTGATGGCGGATCCACCAGTAACAACGCGGAGTTCAAGCAAAGCCCCGTGGCTAAACCATTCCAATTAACCACGAATTGAAATCAAGAACAGTTACAACGAAGTTATTCGAGAATAAAAAAGCTACCTATATGTTCGATTTGAGAAATCTACAGGGAATAGTTTCAGGATATTGGAGTTTTTGAAGTTTTCAATACTAGGTTTGGAAGCGGCGGCGGAAAAGAAGAAGAAAAGAAAGAAGACGGTAGTGAATATATATAAGGGGTAGTGTTGACTCCTCGTATTCCTATTCTTTCTCCCCCGCTCGGACCGGAGTGAAGGCCCAGTAGCACAACTCTGCCTGAAGGCCCAATGTCCAAGAACCAAATCCACGAAAGCGCTTCGGATCGGAATCCGAACCGAGCAAATTTCACACATTAATTTAGCATCCGACTCGAATTGAAGAGAAGAAGAATAAAGGAAGAGCATACCTGCAAGAAGCATTATGTGTCGAGAAAAATTCCCAAATTTGCTCAGAAATGAAGAAAATGTGCTCGAGTCGGACACCGAACCGAATAGAAATCTGTGCATTCCTCCTGACTGTTCTGATTCAAGGACTAGCATTTAAACGACATCAAAGCACGCTTCGTACAACAGAAGCATCCTTTGAGGGGGCAAAATGTTAGCCTACTTTGTGAACTAGGCAACACAAAGTCAAGAAACCAAACATTGAATGATATTTTTAATTATAAGACTTCGGTTCGGATTGGAGGAAAACACTACAATTCAGGTTGATAGCTGCAGTTGTTCGGATCGGATAGGATCCTCTGTTCGGATCGGGTTAGAGCAGCATATTGGTTCGGATCGGATAGAGTTCTCTGTTCGGATCGGTGATCTCTTACTGGATAGATTGGTAAGGCATATCCAATCGGATCGGAAGGCAACTAAATCTCGAATGGATCGGAAAGCCATCTGCTTGCCACAACATTGGAGCGGAGCGGAATAGGTTAGAGAAGGAGAGGCGCCCAAACCAGTCCGGTTCGGATCGGGTATCCCGATCCGAACCCCATACCTGCACGTCTCCGACCCGCACCCATGATTCATGTTAATCTCCTGTAAAATCGCCTGGAGAACCGGACCGGCTATGACTAATTCCTACCCCTAACGTCCATCTCTTTGATGTGTTGTCAACATGATAGTTCATCCGAACCCGAAGAGAGTGTGATGGATAACACGTGGCCCGACCCGGATCGAATCTCAAGCAAATTCACACCTATAAATACCCCGACTGGAGACAAAGAAAAGGATCTTTTTGAGAACTTAGAGAATTCAATCACCTCCATCATCCGAACTCCATTACTCCCGGAGAATCCAAACCATCTTTCATTTCTTGTTTTAGTCAATTGAGTGAACAAAAGTGAGTTGAGAGTGAATATTACTCTGTATTTGCAACTGAATCATTGAATATAGTGAAAAATAAGTGGACGTAGGCATTTGTTCGCCGAACCACTATAAATCCTGCGTGTTCATTTCTATTTTTATCTCATTTTATCTTGTTTTAAATCAATTTGGGTGTTAGAACCACTTTTGGGTCTAACAGATTGCATATTTTTACCCTTGTTATCATACCACATAGAATTATTCAAACAAACATGATAATGTTTTATAAATTTCTGCAGCGTTGATTGTGGTATGTTTGTCATTAACTTGATGAAACAGAGAAGTGAGAACCAAGAAATCATTGAAGATGAGGAAGTATATGGCGCTGTGGCTATTAATGAACAACGTGTTGAGCTTGATGAAACAGAGAAGTGAGAACCAAGAAATCATTGAAGATCAGAATATAACAAACCTAGTGATTAAAATGTTGAAAATTGGTGTTTATATTTCTGATGAAAATGTTGAATGATGTTTTATTTTCGAATCACGTGAAACTGAGTATGTATTTTTTGAATTGATTTACTTTGGAAATTTTTGTCCTGTATGAAGTTCTACTACTTTTTCATGATGTTATCAAATGTTGCTCTCTTATGTACCCTTATAAATAATATAATGCATACTGTTATGCATTTTTTCAGCATAATTACTCAACTGCTAATATTTGTAGCATTACTCCAAAAAAACGCTACTATTGTTTTTTATAATTATTAGCATACTACTGTTGATCATAGTTGCAGATAAGTGCGCAATTATTTTGAATATTCTCACGCAAATTTTCAAAATTTCTGGAAATTTATATACTCTCTTTTAAACTTCAATTAATTTTTCCTTTGTATATGTTGTAATTTTTTGTTACATCTTACTATGCATCATTTATAATCTGCAATTTTCTCTGCAAATGTTTTGAACCTTTTGCTCATGTAGTTAGTATTAATAATAATGTTGGCAGCAGTTTCTTCTTGACCACTCATGCAAATTTATGTAGTAATGTATGCAATTATTCCACATAAATGCATAAATGTATGCAACTGTAGAAATTATACGCACGCAACTAGTATTTGTATTGTTTGCATATTCGTATGCAACTAATAATAATAATTTCATATAAGTATGCTAGTATTTAACTTTTGCAATTCAAATTTGCAACTTTTCTTTATATTTGCATACAATGATGCTAATATTTTGAATAACTGCACACCAGTAAGTAAAAATTCCAGGTTATCATATACAATCAAAATAACTTGAAGCCCTACATAATATTCCCTAGTAATTAATCATTGATAATAATAATCAATAGACCGTAGTTTGAAAACAAAATACCAGTACAAATATTCACAAAAAACTCTAAACATCAAATTTTCCAGTTTTATTTCACATTGTTTGCATTCGATAGTAACTAGTTCTATGTCAGATCTTGACTTGGAGTCCAGCTGTGTGGTTTGCAGTTCAGAATTTTGTATGCAATTACCGCTCTTTGTAAATCAACAGCCAAAGCATGATAAAGTTCATCTTTCTTCTCCAGTTCCTTGCCCTCACTTTTTTGATTCATCATGTTTATTACAAACATTGCATATTTGACACTGAAATTTTTTATACAGCATCACCAATGGTTAGTTGCATAATAGGCTTTGTTAAGAATCTGGTTAAAATATTTGCATAAAATCATGTAATAATTATTAAAAAATGCATAGCAGTATTCACAATTGAATGAAGATAACTGCGATAATTATTACTTCATCAATATAATCACGCAACTATTGTTAAAAGAAGCATACATTGTCAATATGAGTATAAATGTATGCAACTATTGTTAGAACACCTGGGTTTGCATGTGTTCATAAAAGTTGAGTTTAATATGCATATATTCTAGATATATGCATACAAATATGAGTATATTTTAAATATCTATATTCAGCATTTATGTTAAAAAATTGCCTATGAATATGTATCTATTCTTAATATATGCATATATGTATGTAACTTTTTACCAAACATGCAGAAAAACAGAATATAGAATAGATGTTTATTTGTATGCATATATCTAGAATATTTGCATATAAATATGCAGATTTTATTATTATTTTGCTGAATTGTATAATTCTGAAATTCCGACGTGCATCTATTACGAATAAATGCATTCAAACATTTAATTTTTTCGCATAATTGCTTACAATCGTATAGATTTATTGAATAAAAATCAAATTATAAGAAGACAATATCTATATTCGGAGATGGAAAAAAGCAATCAGATTTATACCTTTTTTCTCGCTATTTCTTGTACTGTGATGACGACGACAGCGAATCAAAACAGGAGGATGTTGATTAAAATTATAACCATCGGCTTTTGATTCTAAAACGCGATTTATTGATCGAGGGTTTTGCAAAATTGTGGGATTGGGGTTTCGATCGAGATAAGAGGAGCGATCGGACCGAGTAAATGATGATGAATCGTTGTTGGAGTGATCGAAGGTTTTGCAAAATTATAGGATTAGTGTTTTGAGCCACATAAAAGGAGCGATTGACTGAGTGAATGATGATGACTCATTGTTGGATAATTTTTTTACAGCAAAAGGTTAGATCTGTAATTTTTTGAGCGGACATTCAAAAATAGGGTTGTATTCTATATTCTTTTTATCAGCGGTTTTTTTTTATATTTTGAAACTTAATAGAGACCTATAAAAAACGCACCCAAAAAATAATGTCGGCTTTTGGTCTACCTTATTAAAAAGTAAATATATGTCTAAACGGTTACATGTTATTTTGGAAGGAAGAGAAATCAACCTTAAGAATTGTAAAATATGTAATCAGGAAAGATACAAACCAAGAAAGAAAAAGGGAAAAGAAGTGCCGTATAAATGTATGCATTATTTACCTATTACTCCAAGACATCAAAGGCTATATGCATCTTCTGTAACCGCGCAACATAAGAGATAACACAGTGTGAGAATATAGGAAGAAGGTATGTTAACACACCCAGCTGATGGGGAAGCATGGAAGTATTTTGCCAAAAGTATCCCAATTTTGCATTCGAAAGGCTTAATGTTAAACTTGGTTTATGTATGGATGGGTTTTCACCGTTTTCTCAATTTGGTGCCAAATATTTGTAACACCCCAAAATATAATACACTATAACAATAATAAATATTAAGAATTAACTGAAACTGGCATTTTTGTTGTGCTTATCTTAGAATTCTGGTTTAGATAAATCCCAAGTTTGCGTAAAACGGATAACGTACGAAGAAGTTATAAACTCTAGAAGTTTGTATACCTATAAGAGGCTTATTTATAAATATTAATTACATAATTTCGAATAAAGTAAGCGGGAAGAGGAAGTGAGAGATGTCCCATTAGTGGACGACCCACTCTACCCCGGGTCGACCCAAGGGAGGCTAGGTCGACCCAACCCTGATCCATATGAATTCTGCCTTCTGAACCTGGACTGTTTTGTGACCTTATTCATGTTGACTTAACATGACTTGTACGGTTCTAATCTAAAACCTAAGATATAAGGTTTGATGTTGGTTGTAATGTCATGTTTTTTTTTTGAAACGCAGTACAAAACTTTTTATTACTAACAAAATAATAAGAGTTTTCAATTATAACAATCATTGTCATCTCTTAATTATCCTCACAGATCCTCACCATGCATTCATGAATTACCAGAAAAGCCTTTTGCATACTAATATCTCTTGTAGCATAGATGAAAGGAATAAAACTTACACCCAACAATAATCGCCAAAATAGTTTATCATCTCAGATTTATGCCAGTCATCAAATTGGTCAATGAGAAGTTTGCGTCAAAAATCACAAATACATGAAGCAATGAAATCCCTAACACAATATATCACATAATAGCAGCTCACCAAGTAGGAGAAGGGTCATACATTGGATTTTTCCACGTATGCCTTCTTGAAGTTTACAACTTACTACTTGAGTGGCATCACATCTTCTGGACCATAATCATGTCCTTCATCCAGATCATCATCTGCCCATAATTTTCCTTTGTGCTTATTGCTTTTGGAATTGAATGATGAAAGTGAATTTGTGGGCACCACAGATGATAGAAGAGTAGCATTAACTAAAGGAAAAGCCAGGCCAGAGCTGGTTACTTTTGGTGGCGGGAGTTGAATGTTCGAGGGAGGTTTCAAGTTGGCATAAGCAGATGATTTCAAGGGTGTAGAAGTAATATTTGCTGATATGCAGGAATTAATGGCAAGAGGAGAGAATTCAGAATTTATTGAGCTGACTGCTATTGAACTTCAAACCACATGATGCTTCATAATTTGACACACATGATTTTCCTTTAATCAATATATCTCCATTAATTGAATTTTCTTCAAATAAATTGTAACACCCCATGGCCCTTAATGTCACTCACAAAGGGAATGCATTAATGTCATGAAGCGTTATAGTAGTATAGAACAGATAAATTACAAGAATAAATAAATAAAACACAGCGGAAGATAAAACTTATTTCATAGCATCATAACTTCAAAACAAGCTTACATAAGTAGTTTCCAAAAACCATCACAATAGAATCAATTGTCTTTTCCAAAAAATTCTAAGTACATAATGAAGCAAATACTTAAATAACATAAATGCATAAATCCCCACTGAGCATAAGCAAAGCCATAAAGGTGAGAGAGTCCAAAGCGATACATCTACTCTTTTCAAGCAACTGAAAGAAATCGGCACTAAGCTGTAGTATTCCCTCCTTGCAAACCTGAGGGGGGAAAAGGAAAGAAAAAGGTGGAAACAAACGGGTCAGACATAAAGTCTGGCGAGTCCAGTAATTTTAACAAATAATAGGTAAGGTAAATGATCAAGACATAAACAGGCATCATGACTGTAACTTAGATAAGGTAGATAAAAAGGATGGACAAGATGATTTCGTTCCTAAGTACTAAGACAATCCTACACCTTGGCTAAGCGAACAACCCTCTAAGTACTAACCGCGAAGACTGAAGCCAACATCAGACTAGCACCCAAAGGACTATCCAACTCAACTAACATGTATTTTGTTACACCGCGCTTTTGCTAAATTACACCACATTACTTAATTACACCGCACATCTACTAGTATCTTTTTTCTAGAGGTTGATCCCTTCCCACTAACTGTACCCACATGACAAACTTGGTAGTTACTTGTACCTAGCTGCTATCGTAGGTGTCGGCTTGCTCCTACCACCGCTAAGGTACCCTTACCCTACCCATTCGATCGGCTCCCTAAACCCCGTAGACACCAGTGCTGGCCCCACAGTGGGGTGTATCACTCCCAAAAGTGGCAACCCCGATATCAACATAAAATGCACGGCCATACCTACACGATGCAACAACGTCTTACCTACCAGCCCGGACCCATGCACGCACATGAACCCGTTGGACTTGCGTCGCCACCGCTATTCACGTTTTGTCCTATTACATTCAAGTCCAGTAAGCGTGCCCTAACCCCGGCCTAGTACTGGGCCCAATTAGGTACTCAAACGAGTTACTGGTTGAAACGGGTCCCCCATCCGACACAAGCCTCCCACCTATGCTTGGTCCCCACTAGGTTTTTCTCCTACTTAACCATGTTAATTTAAAAGTCCATGTCTTACACATGCTACTGTTAAGTCCATACTTACATGTCATAATTTACATGTCCTATCTTATTCCGATTAAGTCCATATTTACCTGTCATAATTTACATGTCACCCCACTTAACCCTCTAACCATACCCATGTATTATTATGGTTAGTACTCTTTAATTCATTCCTTATGATGAATGGTGCATGACCTCTCAAATTAGACCGAACACTTTGTGGCCGCTGGATTTGCCGGGCGGTTACGGGCAGTCTTACACCACAAACCGGGTCTAACCTCATGTCATTAACCGTTACGCCTACAATTCATTCCTTTGTCCTCTCACATTAGACGTCCAATTGTGACCGCTGAATTTGCCGGGCGGTTCCGGGCAGTCTTACGTCACAATTGCTCCTAACCTCGTGTCAAAGGTTCATTAACATCGTATTTCACCCATACCCAATTTTCATGTCATATATATCCAATTAAACATACAATCATGTCTATAATATTGCCTATTCCAAATTGTCACTAATTACACATTAATTAGCCTTAATTACAAATTTACAATTTTAGGCAATTTCATCAATTCCATGTAATTCATACCCAAATATGCCAATTTCACATATTATCCAATTATCCAAAATATCCTATAATATCCAATTTTCCAAATTTCACATATTCCCAATATTCCACATTGTTCCCACGTATACGCATTCGTGCGTATTTTTAATATAGGCTCGAAGGTAGCCTAGATCCACAAATAAAAGGAATAAGGGTATGAAGAGAGAATCAATTCATAGAAAATTGGAATAAAACATCATCATGAAATAAAGAGGCATATAGACTGGCATAAAGTCATAATAAAAGATTCAACATGAATAAACTGATAAAATAACTTTACATAGAAACATAGGCATATGATGACATGAATCAAAAAGTTGAAGACTTGGTGAGATTTTCATTACAAACATATATATGAATCCTTTTTACAAATTTTTCATGTTACTTTAATCCCATTAGATTTGTGAAAACAACTGTACTCACCTTTCGTGGCTTAAGAAAAGGATTAATGAATTGAAATTGGTGCAAAAAGGTTGAATCGACGTTGATTAATCTTATTTAATTGTTGTTAAAGCTCTAAACTTTGATTTGAATTGTGTATGAACACTTGAGATTTAATTTATAGGCAGCGGCTAGGGTTTAAGAGAGAGCTTGACAGCATAATGGTATCATAGATAATATTTTATGAATTAGGGTTAGGTCTTAAGGTGTATATATAGATGTCTAGGATTGATTAGAGCTCTTAGATTAACCCAGAAATCATCAGGACCACTCAGATGCAACATCAGCCCTCAGCGCGAATCGGGCCACGGGTTGACAACCAAACACCATGGATCGACCCCTAGTCGACCCAGCGGGGCCCTAGTCGACCCAGCGGGGCTCGGGTCGACTCCAAAAATGGTGCGGTTCGGCTATTCCCCCTCCCGATTTGCGGTTTTGAACTTTTTTGAATATTTATTCATTTAATATATATATATATATCTCATATGCATACAAACTTCAAGGCTTAATAACATCTTCATAAGGTATCCGTTTCGTGCAAACCAAATGTCTATCTTGACCTAAAATTTTGAGACGAACATAATAGCGCAACCCATTTCACTTAATTCTTCTTCTAAAAATTAAGTATACTTTAGTTTTTGAATTTTAATGTTATAAAATTACGAGGTGTTACATTCTCCCCTCCTTAAAGGATTTCGTCCCCGAAATCTCCAAGTTAAGGAGAATGTATCCTACTATCTAATCATCCATCTACTCAACCATCATCCACAAGCATCCATTGTCCTTAAAAGATTTCTAATGCATTTCATGTACATATGCATAATGTGTGTATATGTCCGTATACTAATGCAAAATTAAGTGGTCCACTGATTCAGTCGACCTCCTTAATGCAAATAATGATAGTGCCATGTATCCATCATGTATGCAAAGAACCCTATACATATCATTACTACATGTGTGCACAACCATTCATTTAAATGCAACATCCATATGATACACGCATTCAATGTACATTCATTTTACTAAATACATCCATTTATATGCAATATGCAATATGAAAGTGACTGAGCCGATCTAGTGCCTAAAGTGTGTGTATATGCATCCACGAGCAACCGCTAGCAAACACTTGCATCCACATGCATCCACCATACATAACATGTCTCAAACACATGTTTCAACCATAGGACTACCCTATCTAAAGGTCAAAGACACTAGCAAGAGGACATGCTAAAGATAGAACAAGTACAAGCTAAGCGATAAAGGAGAAATTAAAAGACATACCCTCAAAAAGAAAAGGGTACAATGAATGCATCTTCTCTTCCATCTCCCAAATAGCGTCGCTCTCATCATCTCCCCATTGCACTTTGACTAGCTTGACCTCTCAATTCCTCATCTTCTTAATCTCCAACCCAAGAATGCATGTAGGAGCTCGTCGATCGTCGCATCACGCTCTATTTCCACCTATCTAAGCAAGCTCTTCCAAAACTCGCCAATAAAGATAGGATCGCGATCGCTCACTATGATAGAAGGAGCACCGTGCAAACGAACTATCTCTCGAATGTATACGGAGGCTAACCATGGAGCATTCCTCTTACTTTTCACGGGAATGAAATGGGCGCTCTTAGTAAGTCTGTCTACCACGACCCAAATCCCCGTGTTACCCTTCCTTGATCTTGGTAACCCGTCAACAAAGTCCATCGAGACACTCTCCCACTTCCATTGTGGGACCTCCAATGGATGAAGCAACCCACCGAGCTTCTTTTGCTCTGCTTTTAATTGTTGGCACACCAAGCATCCAGCGACAAACTCGGCCACATCCCTCTTCATACTGGCCCAAAAGCAAACTCGTCTCATGTCCATGTACATCTTGTCCCTACTGGGATGAATGGTCATCTTCGAACGATGTGCATCATCAAGAATGGTCTTACTCAAGTTCTCGTCTCGTGGTACACAAAGTCTACCGTCCCTACGTAACCAACCCTTATCATCTAGGGTATACCTACTGAGATGTCTCGATGAATCCCCCTTATGAGCTTCTCTACTTACTCAACCAACTGTGGGTCATCTCGTTGTGCCTCACCAATCCATCCCAAAAGCGTAGGTCTGACATCTAAGGATGCTAGCAAACTGGGTACAAAGTCAATGGAAGGTCTAAAGACAAACGTAGAGATAAACTCTAAGCTTCGCCGCTCAACAAACAACGGACTCAAGGACAACCTTTTCCTACTTAAGGCGTCTACCACCACGTTACCCTTGCCAGGGGTATCTCGAAATCGTTGGACACTAAGAATTCCATCCACCTTTGCTGCCTTAAGTTCAAGTCCTTTTGAGAGAACATGTATTTTAGCGATTTGTGGTCTGTAAATAATTCGAATTTTTCGCTAAGAAGATAATGATGCCAAGACTTAAGCGCGAAAACAATAGCGGCCAACTCTAGGTCATGTGTAGGGTAATTTTTCTTATGCGCTCTCAACTGCCTTCCTCCATAGGCTATTACCCTCCCCTCTTGCATTAAGACTGCGCCTAGTCTTGTCCCACAAGCATCGGTATAAACGGTAAATGGCTTACTCCCATCTGGCAACACTAAGACTGGGGCTGTGTTCAAAGCTCTTTTTAAACATTGGAATGCATCATCATAATCTACGTCCCACGTGAAAACTAGGTTCTTCTTCATCAAGCGTGTCAATGGGGTTGATATCTTTGCGAAGTCCTTGATAAACTTCATATAGTAGTCAGCCAACCCCAAGAAACTCGTTACCTCGGTAGCATTTTTAGGGACCTTCCAATCTTTGATAGCCACCACCTTCGCAGGATCCACAGCTATCCCTTCTTTGGAAACCACGTGCCCTAAGAATCGCATTTCCTTCCTCCAAAAGTGACATTTAGAAAATTTAGCTTTATGGTTATGTGCTCGAAGGATCTCCAACACTTCCCTAAGATGTAAGGCATGCTCTTCCTCGTTCTTAGAAAAGATCAAGATGTCATCCACCAAGACCACCACGAATTTATTAAGGTACTCCCTAAACATCCTACTCATCAAGTCAACAAAGTATGCGGGGGCGTTTGTCAAACCGAAGGGCATTACAAGCCACTCATAGAAAACGCCCGGAGTCCTAAAGGAAGTCTTGTCTATGCTATCCTCAGTCACTCTCAACTGATGGAAACCAGTGGCTAAGTCCAACTGCGAAAACACTTAGGTGCCAACTAACTGATCGAAGAGATCGTCAATCCTCGGCAGTGGGTGCCTATTCTTCTTAGTAAGCTTATTAAGTTCTCTATAGTCCACACAAAGTCTAAGGGACCCATCTGCCTTCGTGGCAAATACTACTGGAGCACCCCACTCCAATGCACCACATCTTATGAACCCCTTCTCAAGCAACTCCCCTACTTGCTTATTGAGTTCCCTCCTCTCAAGAGGAGCCATGTGGCATACTGGCAGAGATACGGGGTTTGCATTATCTACAAGATAAATACGAAAATCTATCTCACATTTTGGGGGTAGACCCCTTACCTCATCGAAGACATCAACATATTCACGGACTATACGAACAAAATCTAAATCATCATTGGATGCGTCAAGTGACTCAAGATAACTAAGCATCACTGATCCTCTAGGGTCACAAGAAATATCAAGGGTCTTTCCACTACGAGTCAACAATTTTACTACCCTTCGTTCATAATCTAGGATGGCACCATGTCTGGCTAGCCAATCCATCCCTAAAATCAACCCATAGCCCATGAAACCAAGCACAAAAGCATTACATTCAAAGCCAATGCCTAATATAGACAATCTCAAATCCCTACAAACCATGGGTAAATGAGTCGACCCACCAATAGGATTTGAGACTATAATGGGATACACAACGAGACTAGTATTTAAGTACAGTGTTTCAACTAATGATGTAGAGATAAACGAATGTGATGCACCAGAATCTAATAAAGTAAGGACAGGATGACCAAACAAGAAAATCAAACTTTCAACAGAAATTTTTCTACCTTCTTCCTGCCCCAAAGCCAGGAGAGCATGAACCTGCCCTCCCGAAGTAGAACCTGCCCTTTGCCCTTGCTTCTTAGGACAGTCCTTGACAGCATGACCTGGATCACCACAATGATAACAATCGAACTTCTTCTTCTTCCTACAATCTTTTTTCAAATGACCGAGTATCACACAGTTATGACACTTCCTCTTTTCTTTACCACCTTTATTTTGTTTTTGGGCTTTCTTTGGATCCTCCTTCTTATCTTGCGGCCTAAAAGTACTTACACCCTTCTCTTCTTCATGCATGTATGCCATATCAACAAGCTTTTCATACGTAGCCCCCACTGGAATGTGGGACATAGCCAAACTATGAAGCGGTTCATTTAGGCCCTTTGCAAACCTCAAGGCCTTCTTGTGAGGCGTATTCACCAACTCTAGTCCAAATCTTGCTAACTTATTAAATTCGGTCACATACTCCTTCGCGGTCAAGTTTTTCTACTTCAATGTCAAGAACCTCTCCATGTACATACTCTCCTCAGCTTGAGAAAGGAATTTCAACTCAAACCTTCCCCAAAAATCTGCCCTCATCTCTACAGCACGCTCTCCATTAGTAACCTCCCACCAAAACGAAGCTTCGTCCTTCATCAACCAAGCATCCAATTGGACCTTCCTACGATCGTCCAAATCGAAAATGCCAAATAGATTCTCCACTTCTTTCAACCAATTTCTGGCTTCAACGAACATTTCAGACCCACTAAAAGGTTTTCCACCCATCAAACGAAAGGCTTTACATATCTTGGAGAAAGCATCTTGACGCGGAGGAATGACTGGAGCTGGGGAAGGAGGAGGAGGAACGTCGGCCGGACCCGCGGCAGCGTCCCTAGCCTTGAGATATTGATGAAACCAACCGGGTACATGAATACCCTCTGGTATCTCAGATGCTCCAGACATGCTAAAAAGAAAAAGAAAGAGTTTCAAAACAAGGGAAGCAAAATAGAGATGTATGGCTTGCAGGGATTATGCTCTTTAAAGTAAACTTTTCTTGAAAATAGCTTCTGTAAAACAAGTTTTTGAAAATACTTTCTATGAAAATAATACTTTTGAAAACATTTTTCAAAACTTTTTGTCTGTTCTTGTAACCATAGCTCGGATACCACGTGTAACACCCCATGGCCATTAATGTCACTCACAAAGGGAATGCATTAATGTCATGAAGCGTTATAGAAGTATAGAACAGATAAATTACAAGAATAAATAAATAAAACACAGCGGAAGATAAAACTTATTTCATAGCATCATAACTTCAAAACATGCTTACATAAGTAGTCTCCAAAAACCATTACAACAGGATCAATTGTCTTTTCCAAAAACTTCTAAGTACATAAAGAAGCAAATACTTAAATAACATAAATGCATAAATCCCCACTGAGCATAAGCAAAGCCATAAAGGTGAGAGAGTCCAAAACGATACATCTACTCTTTTCAAGCAACTGAAAGAAATCGGCACTAAGCTGTAGTATTCCTTCCTTGCAAACCTGGGGGGGAGGAAAGAAAAGAGGTGGAAACAAACGGGTCAGACATAAAGTCTGGCGAGTCCAGTAATTTTAACAAATAATAGGTAAGGTAAATGATCAAGACATAAATAGGCATCATGATATGGATGTAACTTAGATAAGGTAGATAAAAAGGATGGACAAGATGATTTCGTTCCTAAGTACTAAGACAATCCTACACCTTGGCTAAGCGAACAACCCTCAAAGTACTAACCCCGAAGACCGAACTCAACATCAGACTAGCACCCAAAGGACTATCCAACTCAACCAACATGTATTTCGTTACACCGCGCTTTTGCTAAGTTACACCGTATTACTAAATTACACTGCACATCTACTAGTCTCTTTTTACTAGAGGTTGATCCCTTCCCACTAACTGCACCCACATGACAAACTTGGTAGTTACTTGTACCTAGCTGCTATCGTAGGTGCCGGCTTGCTCCTACCACCGCTAAGGTACCCTTACCCTACCCATTCGATCAGCTCCCTAAACCCTATAGGCACCCGTGCTGGCCCCACAGTTGGGTGTATCACTCCCCAAAGTGGCAACCCCGATACCAACATAAAATGCACGGCCATACCTACATGATGCAACAACATCTTACCTACCAGCCTGGACCCATGCATGTACATGAAGCCGTTGGACTCGTGTTGCCACCGCTATTCACGTTTTGACCTCTTACATTCAAGTCCAGTAAGCATGCCCCAACCCCAGCCTAGTACCTTGCCCAATTAGATACTCAAACAGGTTACTGGTTGAAACGGGTCCCCCATCCGACACAAGCCTCCCACCTACGCTTGGTCCCCACTAGGTTTTTCTCCCACTTAACCATTTTAATTTAAATGTCCATGTCTTCACATGCTACGGTTAAGTCCATACTTACATGTTGTAATTTACATGTCATATCTTATTCCGATTAAGTCCATATTTACATGTCATAATTTGCATGTCACCCCACTTAACCCTCTAAACATACTCATGTCTTATTACGGTTAGTATTATTTAATTCATTTCTTATGACGAACGGTGCAAGACCTCTCACATTAGACCGAACACTTTGTGGTCGTTGGATTTGCCGGGTTGTTCCGGGCAGTCTTACGCCACAAACCGGGTCTAACCTCGTGTCATTAACCGTTACGCCAACAATTCATTCCTTTGACCTCTCACATTAGACGTCCAATTGTGACCGCTGGATTTGCCGGGCTGTTGCGGGCAGTCTTACGTCATAATTGCGCCTAACCTCGTGTCAAAGGTTCATTAACATCGTATTCCACCCATACCCAATTTTCATGTCATATATATCCAATTAAACATATAATCATGTCTATAATATTGCATGTTCCAAATTGTCACTAATTACACATTAATTAGCCTCAATTACAAATTTACAATTTTAGGCAATTTCATCAATTCCATGTATGCCAATTTAACATATTATCCAATTATCCAAAATATCCAATAATATCCAATTTTCAAATTCCCATATTCCCAATATTCCACATCGTTCCCACGTATTCGCATTCGCACGTATTTTTAATATAGGCTCGAAGGTAGCCTAGATCCACAAATAAAGGGAATATGGGTAAGAAGAGAGAATCAATTCATAGAAAGTTGGAATAAAACATCATCATGAAATAAAGAGGCATATAGACTGGCATAGGGGTATAATAAAAGATTCGGCATGAATAAACTGATAAAAGGTATGAACTTTACATAGAAACATAGGCATATGATGACATGAATCAAAAAGTTGAAGACTTGGTGAGATTTTCATTACAAACATATATATGTATGAATCCTTTTTGCAAATTTTTCATGTTACTTTAATCCCATTAGATTTGTGAAAATAACTGTACTCACCTTTCGTGGCTTAAGAAAAGGATTAATGAATTGAAATTGGTGCAGAAAAGTTGAATTGACGTTGATTAATCTTCTTTAATTGTTGTTGAAGCTCTAAACTTTGATTTGAATTGTGTATGAACACTTGAGATTTAATTTAGAGGCGGCGGCTAGGGTTTAAGAGAGAGCTTGACAGCATAATGGTGTCATTGACAATATTTTATGAATTAGGGTTAGATCTCAAGGTGTATATATAGATGTCTAGGATCGATTAGAGCTCTTAGATTAACCCAAAAATCATCAGGACCACTCAGATGCAACATCAGCCCTCAGCGCGAATCGGTCCACGAGTTGACAACCAAACACCCTGGATCGACCCCTAGTCGACCCAGCAGGACTTTGGTCGACTCCAAAAATGGTGCAGTTCGACTATTCCCCCTCCCGATTTGTTGTTTTGAACTTTTTTGAATATTTATTTATTTAATTAATTTTTATATATATCTATATAATATATATATATTTCTCTCATATGCATACAAACTTCAAGGCTTAATAACATCTTCATAAGGTATTCGTTTCGTGCAAACCAAATGTCTATCTTGACCAAAAATTTTGAGATGAACATAATAGCGTAAACCATTTCACTTAATTCTTCTTCTAAAAATTAAGTATACTTTAATTTGTGAATTTTAATGTTATAAAATTACGAGGTGTTACATAAATTGCCTACTAGATTCCCCACCACTTCATCTTGATCAACTTGCTGTTTAGAAAGATCTATTGTCTCTTGCGCTTCAAGACCAGCATAAGCATCAGCATTACTTCCTGTATTATGTTCAACCTCTTCACTGTTAAGTTGCTTATTTGAATTAGGATTAACATTTGTAATACCATTTCCATCTTGCTCATTTGCTAAGGCATCAAAAGGATTTGCGTCAATATTAGGCACTTCATCTTCAATGTTAACATTAGCTTTATCATTAGTAGCACCTTTCTTTCTCCAATACTTCTTTGCCTTAGTGTTAACTGATGTCCACCTATTAGTATTTATAATTGTAGAGCCTCTCCTGTTATACTGTCGAGTTGGTTCATGGGTTTGCGATGAAAATTGTTTTCAAAATCCTCTTCACGATCAATATCCACATCCGCCTTTGCATTGACTCACGCTTTGTAGTTGTATGGCCAAATACCTTACAAGTATTACAGATATTGGGTCTCCAATCATAGGTTAGCCTGATTGATGGGAAAACTTTACCTAGTTCATCTAAAATTATTTTATTAGGTACCTCGAACTCAGAAGAAATCTCAATTAGTGACTTAGCATATCTAAATCTCTGCAACCTTTCTGTGCTACTATCAAAACAAATTAATCTACTCACATGACAAGCGAGCCAGTTAATACCAAATAACGTCCAAAGAATAGTGGGAATACAATAAAAATGAACCCAAATAGGAACTTTCTTGATTGTGCTTGTGAATTTTCAATAGATGGATCCATCTCATTATAATAAACATATGCCCTCTAATAAAAATGGGATTAGATTTTAAAATCCTTTCTCTGTTCGGTTCATTTGAAAAGTTGAAATAAAATTGAATTCCATCTGTTTTAATACTGACTTCTCCATTTAATTTCTAGAAATGATATAAGAAGTTTACCACTGTATGATATGAAGAAATGATGTCGAGAAAAAAGCCTACTAGGAAATTGCTCCAATACTTCATGCCTTCTGATCGAACTTCCTCAGGAATTTTATTTGGTTTACCATCCCTAGGAATGTCAAAATGATGTGGTTAGAAATTGCCAGCGTTTCGTGGGAGAGAATTAAAAAAATAGGCATAGTCCAATTTTGTAAAAGATCGATATGTGGCAGAAGATGATGACTGATTAGCAGTGAGAGTGGAGATTGTCAAATTGACATTAGAATAGGTAGTCTGTGGAGGAGGAACACAGTTGAAGTATATCTTGAATATAAATTTCGTGGATCTGATAAAATAGATCCCTGGCTTGCTTTGGCAGAGGATGGATTCATGTCAGCAGGGGTGGGTTAGGGAGAAGGGGAATCAGTGGAGAAGGACGTGAGGGAAGAGGTGGGAAGGTAATGTTAAAGGCGAAGGTGGTGGAAGAAGAAGAGGGATTTCCTGTGAGGCCGCCATTTACAAAATGAGTTAACTATAATGAATTTTTTTTAGTTATGTTTCATTGTGAATGTCATGTATTTTTTATAGTCAAATATTTAATTTATTTTTTATTTTAAATATTATATTTGGGATATTAATGTATTTTAATATTGAATTCGCTTATTAATACAAAGTTTGAAGTTAAATTTATATATAATTTAAAACGAGCTTGAAATGGCGCGGTAGTTTGTAATATGAAGTTTCAAACTTTAATTGAATATACAGGATCCGATATAAGCTGGATTTCTGTGAAACAAGAAACGTTTGAGTCTTGTTGATTATAATTTTCATATGAAAGAGAAATATCCAGATTTCATGTTATAGATTTTTAGTTATGTCCAACTCAATTTTTAAAATATTCAGTATGGAAATCATTATTAAATTATAACATTTATTAATTAATTTATAAGGGTTTTTAATATAATTTGGATATTGTTTAACCCAAAATGTTAATATTGAGTTATATAATCAATATCATTTATATCTAAAACTATATATATTTTATTTGGTTATTTATGATAATAATAATTTATTATTATTTAATTGAATTTACTATGGAATTTAATTAATCTTTTATCGATATTTTATAAGCATTAAAAATAGCAACTTTTGCAAACAGCCTCGGTTTTCGATGAAACTAGTTTCATTACCACCGTAGCATTAAATTATTATACGAAACCAAATTTTATGGCAAATAGATGTCATATGTGATAACGACAGCCGTAAACGTCCAATCATTTTCTATAACGCGTAATTAATTTAATTTAATTTAATTTAATAGAGGGGTATTTGTGTATAACTTGAGCAGACAATCGAATTAAGCCACAAAACCAATTTCTATGAGTTTGTATCGACAATTAGAGTCAGGATAGGTAGGTAGTTTGTTATTTTTTACATCGGGTATTTCGGTGTCCAAAATAGCTTTGTTTGGCACATAAGAATTATGTACCGGGAAAGAGTCTTGGAATGTGATGAAACTTGTGTCGTTGAATTCGTATTAGTTAATTATTGTAATATTTCAATTTTATTATCAATAGGACTTAACGTTTCATCATGGCAACGATAAAAGCCTACATTTTTCTTTAATCGTTTATATCATTAAACATGGGTAACTTTAGAGGAATAAACGACTGGCCAAATGAACTCCGATTTTAACGAAACAAATTTCATTGGATCCATAAGGAAAAGGACAAGTAGAATTTTAAAGTTTCAAGTTGATTGTATTTATTTTGTGATTGTGGAAAATTTACGCGTGATTTTTCACCTGTGAATTATAAAGGGATTTTTACAAACAATCTCGGAATTCGACGAAACCTATCCCATCGTGTCCGAAATATTTTTCTATGCTAGGATTACGATTTTCTTCAAAAACGGACATCATATGTATTGGTTTTAACATGATACTTTGCACCTAAGTTTTATATAATAATATTTTAATATGTAGGTCATCCTATATAAACATTCTACCAGTCAAACCCTAAATGAAATTTTGTGAACTGTCAATTTGTCAAAAATGCCTCCATCAAAACACGAATGGCCAAAAACACATAAGGTTCTTCCTTGATTATCTCCCAAGTCATTGATATATTCGAAAAGTTCCTAATAGTAAAAATCTCGCGCTCGATGAGTACACCATAATGAACGGCGATGATAAATTTTTGAGGATTATGGACGCTGGAATCTAAGCACGAAGTGGTTGCAATTGGGTGCAATTCGCAAGCGACTGGAGGCTTCAGAATTCTTGGAATTCATGGCGATGGCAGCGAAGCTTGCGACGCATCAATAGCCGGTGATCGATGGCATTTCGATGGCCTGGAGTCGGAGCTGCATTAGTTGGTTTGGAGCCTGTGTATGGGTCAAGCAAAACAGAGAACATGGAGGAAGAGAGGTTTTAATCGGCTGTTAATATTCAAACACGTTATTAGTTCATATTAAACCTTTAATTAGATAATTAAAATATATTTAGATAGCAATTTATTTATGTGATATTAATAGGAGCATAACATTTGGAAATGGAGAATCTAGGAGCAAATCAGTTTGGCTACAATAATTAATAAATGTAATTATATTAGTTTTAATTAAATGATTATGTTTTAGTTAAGTATAATTATATAAATTAAAGTGTATATACATAAAACGTTAATAACTTGCTCTTATGTGAATGGAATTCAACGATTCAAGATGTCTTGCACTCGCATCGACGAGCACTACATCATGAAATAGATTTGGACACGATGGGAATCAAATGAGATTTTTATTTAAATTAAACTTTCATTTAATTCAACTGAAACAGACCGTTTAAACAGCAAATCAAATCAAGATGAGTTAAACTCACTCAATTCTTCCCACTTATATTTTATGTAAGTTGGGTTTTATAATTGTGTGTTATGATTACTAGTGGTTGATTTTTTTTAATTATATATTCATATATTGACTAAACTGGTGAAATTATACATTGTTTAATTTCAGTGAAAAACCAAATTGCTATTTTAACGATTGGACCCAATTGAAGGTAACGCGCCTTGTTTGTCACGTTTATTAAATCAACGTGTTTAATTGTTTGAGTTGTTTTGATAATTGGTTGATGTTAAACAATCGTTATTTACTATTATAGAAATTATCAGTTAAATTGAATTGAATGAATTTATGCGAGATAGTCTATTTTAATTAGGGGATAATAGGTTGCACAGATCCAACTGGATTCCTTATATATTAGATATTTTTTATTCCCGTATTATCATTATATGAACTATTTTGATTGACTGGTTTATTTGATTGTTGATCGTTGACTAAAAATTCAACATTTGTTTTATTTTAATCAATGAGCAAAATTGGTTGAGTAATTGGCAGCAAATGGCCTAAAAATGAATCATTTTACAAATATTGATTTATCGTTAGGTGAATCGATAGAAACAAAGTTATAAAATTGATTTTTATAACTAAAGTTAGATTTTGAAATATATTATTTTGAATAAAAGTTTATTAAACAGAAATAATTATTTATTATTTAAATTTATAAGTGATTATTAAATGATCTTATAAAGAAAATTGCTTATGTTAATAAGATTTTATAAGGAAGAGAGTAGAAAGTTAATATAACGGTTAAGAGTTGGAAAATTGTTCTAAGAAACAAACAAAGGGAATTATTTAAATTAATTATATTATTAATTAATTTAAAGGAAGGCTAATTGAACTCGGTTAACGAGATAACTGTGTTTTGAGTGAGTAAGCCAACTGTTTTAACTTGAAAAAATGCTTTTAAAAGGAATTCACTAATTATTTAGTTAATTAGGAAGTTAACTACTTCCACAGTAGTTAATGAGAAAATAAATTATTATTTAATTAATAATAACTTAAGTGTTATTGAAATGAAATCTGATCGAATTATGAAAGGAGTTTATGAATGGGTTTTATATTAAAACCCAGGTTTTTATAACAAAGTTATGAAAGAGGTTTTAAGCGAATATCATAGTTTAAATAAATGTTTACTTAAAATTTAAATTAATTATAGGGAAGTGAAATAAAAAAGGGTTTTATATTAAAGCAGAATTTTATAAATGAGTTTTATGAAAAGAAATGAGAAGTCAAAGTGTTGATTTTAAATTAGCGATACTTAATAATGGAATTAAGTGAAAGGGATGGAATTGAAACGATATTTTCAAGTGGAAAATAGTCAAATGAATTAGAAATGGAGCAGTATGGTTTGATAACAAGTTAAGATAAGAATTGGAAACCAATTGGAGATTGGTTGAGTTATTCATTTTTTGAGTATTAATCTGATGTTGATTTTGGTCTTCGGGGTTGATATTTAGGGAATTGTCCGCTTACCAACTTACGGTCAGGGACTAATAAATGTTGAGTTATAGAAATCTAGAAATAGAAATGTTTCCAACTTTAAGTAGGAAATAAAAGGCTTGAGAAAATATAATGAGATTTCTAAAGAAAAGGAATAAAAGATTTAAGTGTACATATAATGGGATTTCCCAAGTAACGGAAATAAAAAGACTTGAGAATGTGTGTGTGTGTATATATATATATATATATATAATGATATTTCCAACATAAAGGGGAAAAGGAAATTATGAGAAAATATAGCGATGTTTTCATGGGAAAAAGGAAATGAAAAATGTAGTTTTGGAATGGGATTGTTGTAAAGGAGCAAGGGTTGGTTATTATTTTTCAAGCAAAGAAATAAAAGAGTTTTCGTAACATTATTTTATGAAAAATAAGTTGAACTAATAATGATGTAACAGATGTTTTGCATATGATAGTAAGACGGGAAACTTGATATGATTATAAGAATTTTTTCTAAGTATATAAAAAGGAAATGATTTTTAATATATTCATATATTAAAATAAGAAGTGGAAAACCATGTTCGGATTATTGAAAGGTTTAGAAGTTGAAATTAACCATTTGTTTAATTATTCTAATTAAAGAAGCCAAGTGATGCTGAATACTGAACCAGTAAACATATTTTATTTTTATGATTGAATGATTGTTTATTTTATAGTTGAATATCCGACTATCAAATCTAGCCTATACGATTATTGGTACGGAAAGATCGGGATTGGATTTATATTTGAAAACGATTCTGAACCGGCAAATACGTGAAGATGATAATTAAAGATGGAGCAAGTGAAAACTGTAGATCTTCATAAGAGGAAGGACTACTTATCAAATTTCTCTAGGATTGCAACTGAAGTTATTTGATTTGTGATTCTGTTGTGGTTGAAATCTATGGATTTCAAGGACTACTCGCTGCTGATCCATATGGTGATTCTTAGGATGTAGTAGGCTGGTGCCCTCGGTTCATCCTGTTCTTGGATGACTTGTATGGATGAATGTCTTACAGAGTATTTCTTAAGAATCACATACATTGATTTTTACAAACATACTTCTGTTGGTGCTAGTTAACACCGAAGAGTGTTTTTGTGGACGTCAATTTGTGATTTGGCAGATCGGACAATGTGGTATTCAAAGTGAATGGTGGCCAGGTGTTCTAAATGAATAAATAAATAAATAATGACCTCAAGCCTTATCAATGGGGAAATGGTAAAAATCGTTTAATTTGCATAGCTATGTGGGTCGCACCCATTACGGTATATCATTGCCTGATCTGGAGAAATCAAATGCCTCCAGTTGTTCCTTTTATTTTATTTATATGCCTTCGGCAGTTGGATGGCCCCCAACCGTGATGTTGATATGTTCGGTACTCTCATGTAAAGTGAGGGGCCGGTCAGGTTTAGCCTGGGTTGCAAGACGTTCTTGTGGAACCCTGATGTATTTATCTCTGGAGGTACATTGTCGGAAAGGCGGTTGCCCATACCTTGCCACAGAAATCCATTCTCTAATAAGAGCCCGCAGTTTGATCGCATACTATGTAAGTAGAGCATGAGATGCAAGCGTTCTGCTAGACTGGTATTTATTTGTATTTAGACAATATTATAATATCAGAAAAGATATTGATTTTAAAAATGTTTTAGGTTATTGTAAGGTAAAAACCGTATGTATTTATATGTGGATTTGGTCTAAAGATTATCCTTTCTTTCGAAAAGATTTTGACTTTAAAATCAAGTTGGGTGATATCTACAAACTTAGTGTGTTTTTCTCACTCTGGTTCATCGGACTGATCCGACATTTGTAATGCTCAGGTTAGACCGGGTTTTACAGGTTTAGGTTATCGAATACTGTGAAGTTCAGAAGCTGTGCTGGAGGAATTCAAGCATATAAAATATATTTACTCCGCATTGTGTTGTATTTGAGGACATGATATTATAACTGTCCAGAGGTGTTGACGTACTCTGATCATTGTAAGTGTTTTTAAAGCTCTCAATAAAGATTTGTTTCTATATTGTATTTTGTTCTGCTGCTATTTGAGATTCTGTGTTGGTTCTTTTTCTATTATAATATATTTCTTTCTACTTATCTCACCCTCTAATTTCTTTCTATTAGCATCCAGGTTTTCAGTGCATTTTGGGTTGGACTTGTGTTATTTAGTCTGCTCAAAAGGTACCAAAAATTTGGGTAGTCACATGGCTCTCTAAATATATAAATAGATAACTTCCCTCATTCACAATTGTGACGGCCCGCCCCGCATCAGCCGACATTTCCAATGAAAGTGCGATGTGCCAATGTCCAACCAGCACGGGACAGTCGCCAAAGAAAGGGAAGAAGGGAGTTTGAACTAGCAAGGAACCTGTAGAATGTCTCACAGCGCATGGAATAAAATATAATAATAACATACTTGACATAAAACAGGCGAGACAGTGCATACGCTGAGAACAAAACTATGATAGCAGCGGAAAACTCAAAATACAGCTTATGTTCCACGTTATCATTATTACAAATTTTCAAACTGTCTCTAAGCAAAATAAGAAAGGTACACTACTAATGCCCAAAGTAGTGACCGACAGCGAAACAGGGAGAATATCTATATATATCATACGTAGGAGCCTCCTGCTCGTCTTCGGTACAGCTACTTGTGCATACCACCTAGCATGCCTATTCTGCCTGTTTAAGAGCACCCAGAGTAATAAGAATATACATAAAACTCTGGGTTAGAAAAAAGTCTAGTATGAGCGATAAGTAACAAAACAATAACAGGTATACTAAACTATACCTGAACCTGGACCTGCAACCAAAGAGTTAGCACAACAAGATGTACAATACTCTAAGGTGACACTAACATATGGTGTAGGATACGGAGGCGGGGGTGTGCATGTCATAGTGATGTCAAACAATCGAGCATAGCAACCATCCTCACATATCTCACTCAGTGCGTAAAGCATGCAATATCCACTACTATGACCACCCAAATCCTTGCTATGATCACTTTGCCCCATGGAGTCATGACGACTCCACTGCACTGATCCATAGCCACTAATCCTTGCTATGTCCACTCTGCCCCATGAAGTCATGACGACTTCACTGCACTGGCTCATAGCCCTTCTATGATCACTCTGCCCCATGGAGTAATAACTACCCCACTGCATTGATCCGTAGCCTAACAATAGTCTCTCGGTGGAGAATCAAAGCTATGGACGTCGACAACTCTTAGTACACTTCCCACAGCAAAGTCTGATCGTGAAGTCAACTCATTGCTTCCCTTGGGATCCCGAGTTCTACTTCCCATTTGGACTACCTTTGCATCTCGGGTTTTGGTCTCCTCCAGATCGGTTCGGTCCTTCTTCTCGCCCTCGTTCCGGTTCGGTCATGCTTACTCCAGGACGGTTCTTGACACATACTCCAGCTAGTGGTCATCATGTCTGCTCGTTGGCGGCTCCCTGATCCGGTTCGTGATGAAGCTCCGGTTCGGGTCGTGGCAATGCTTTGGTTCGGGTCGGGGTAGCTTCACAGCTCGATTCGGGTCGGGCGATCCGATCTGGTCCGTTTTCGTGCACAACTTTCATGCAACCTTTCCAGCAACTGTTTTACGCCACACGACGGCGTTTTCGACCATTCAAACTGTTCTAAGAAATCATGAAACATACCAAACAGTCATAGCAACGTGTATAATCAACCAAAAACACCAAAACAACAATATGATTTGTTAAAATGGATCATACATACCCAAAACCCATATTTTCCCCTAAGTATGTTTAAGCAAATCTAATGATAGGGTTAGCAAAACTTAACCAAATTAACCAAATTTATAACAGAGGCCTAAAACAATATTTCAAAATTTATAAATATTTTCCAGAATTTAATCATGTATAAATTCACTAATTATCAATAATTACCCTTAATTAACCTTAACTAGTGTAAAAACAATGCTAATCACTATCTTTGCCACAATTAAAACTTTCAGAATTGAAACTCCTCTGATTTGTGCGAATACCAATGTCTAACAGTAGCTCTAACTCTGAAATGGTGCTATTTCTCCTTGATTTGATGTTTCTAAGCTTAATCCTTCATTAGAGAGCGATTTGGGATGAAATTAGAAGGTGGAGGCCATTGTTATGGTTTATAAGAGGTAAACGGCGGCTAGAAAATTGTAATTGAATGAAAACCTAACTCATTTCAGCCTCTCCATAAACCTAATCCCAAAATGGGTTATGGGCCCATTCACTAATCACCACACTTGGCCAGGTTAAGCGGTTTTTCACCTTCTAAACCTTATTTCAGCGATATCTCCTAAACGGTAAGTCCGTTTTTCACTTATGACCACTCTACGGAAAGGTAAACCATCATCCGGATCTAATGGAAGTGGTTTCAGGTCAAAAATCCTTTCCAGTCAAAAGTTATGCTCGAAACAATATTACCTAGGGGCAAAACGATCATTTAAAAATTGGCAAAAATCATGAACATGGGAAATCACCTCAATAGTCGTCTCCCAAAGTTACATGGCTATACGACTTCACATGAGAAAGAAATAAATATTCTGCGATCCCTTGATGCGTAAAATGCGGGTCGTTACATTCTTCCCCCCTTAAGAAATTTCGCCCCCGAAATTCCTTATCTAAGAAACAGGTAAAGGATCCCGCATGCCTACCAACCATTCACGACAATCAAACATGCAAAACAACAAACAAGTCTATCCTAGCATGCGGAAAACTAAATTGGATTAATATCTTACCAGTCAAAGAGTTCTGGATACGTCTTCCTAATGTTCTCCTCTGTATCCCAAGTACAGTCATTCTCGCCCCACTGAACCTTGACTAGATTCACCGCCTTCCTTCGAAGTTTCTTCGTATCTTGCTCAAGAATACGAATCGTCTTGCGGTTCCCAACCGCCTCGGGTTCTACTTCTATATCATCCAACTGATCAGGTGAAATAGTCATATAGGGATAGTGCACGAATTTCCTTAACTGGGAAACATGAAATACGTTATGAACTCCTGCCATCTTCTCTAGTAATTCAACTTTATATGCCAAATTACTAATTTGCTCGAGGATTGGGAATGGACAAACGAATCTTGGTGTTAACTTGCCTCTCCTACCAAATCGTATCATGCTCTTTAATGGAGAAATCTTGAGAAAAACCAAGTCGCCAATGGAGAATTTTAAATCTCTTCTCCTCTTACCAGCATAACTCTTCTTCCTAACTTGGGGAGCCTTCATTCGTTGTCGGATAACTTTGATCCTGTCTGAGGTTTCTCTTATCACATCTGGCCCAAGCACAAATTTCTCAATGGTTTCTAACCAGCATGACGGTGAGTTGCACGGTCTTCTGTGCAAAGCTTCATATGGAGCCATAAAAATACTGGATTGATAATTATTATTATATGCAAACTCTGCTAGATATAAATGGTCATCCCATGATCCACCAAAATCCAGTATGCAAGCTCTCCAGAGATCTTCTAATACTCAATTCACCCCCTCCGTATGACCGTCGGTTTGAGGATGATACGCGGTACTGAGATGTAATTCTGATCCTAATGCCTCTTGTAAGCTCTTCCAAAATCCACTAGTGAACAATGGATCTCAGTCACTCACAATGCCTTTGGGTATTCCATGAAATCTCACTACCCACCTCATATATAGTTCTACTAATTTAGCTACCGTTCTATTCGACTTGACGGGTATAAACCTTGCACTCTTAATCAATCGGTCCACAACCACCCAAATGCTATCATGGCCCGATCTAGTCCTTGGTAACCCATCAATGAAATCCATTGAGACTTGTTCCCATTTCCGTTCTGGAACTTCTAATGGTTGCTACAAAACACTAGGTTTCTTTTGCTCAGCTTTAACCAACTAACAGTTCATGCATTTGGATATAAACTTCCCAACATCTCTTTTCATTCCCTTCAGTAGTAGGTTTGGCTCATATCTCGATACATTTTATTACCACCGGAGTGTATAGTCAGTTTGGAGTGATGACATTCTCTAAGCACTTCATCTCTCAATCCATCGAAATTGGACACAACTAGTCTACCATTCTTTCTAAGCCATCTATCTCGATCAAGCCCATACTTGTTCATCTCTTCGTCGATTCTCAACTTTAACTTTGAGATGATTTCCAATAGGTTAGGATCGTCCCTCTGACTGGAACCAGTCTGCTCAATCAAAGTGGGTCTGATCGTCAAACTTGCTAATACTTCTGGATCCAATTCGCACTTTGGTCTGAAATCATATCCAGCGATGTACTCCAGTTGCTTCCATTCCAGAAACATACCCCCTAAACTGGCATGTCATTTACTCAATGCATCAGCTACCGCATTGCCCTTTCCTGGTGTATATGCGATATCGAAATAGTAGGAAGCCAAGAATTCTAACCAACTTTGCTGTCAGAGATTTAGATCCTTCTGAGAGAAAAGATACTTTAACGATTTATGATAGGTAAACAACTCGAATATTTCTCCCAAGAGATAATGTCTCCACATCTTCAATGCGAACACGATCGCTACCAATTCCAAATCATGGGTAGGATAACTTTTCTCATGTGGTTTCAGTTTCAGGCTAGCATAAGCTACAACCCTACCTCCTTGCATTAATACAACACCTAGTCCGCTACCACAGGCATCTGTGTATATAGTCATCTCTTCATTCCCTTTAGGAATGACTAACACTGGTGCACATGTCAACTTTTCCTTTAGACTCTTAAACGCATTCTGGCACTTTTCGTCCCAAAAAAAAAGCTTGATTCTTCTTGGTCAACTGAGTCAACGGTGCTGCTATCTTGGAGAAGTCTTAGATAAACTTACAATAATATCCAGCCAATCCTAAGAAACTTCTTATGTCTATTGCATTCTTGGGCGTAAACCAATCTTGTACCATAGCCACCTTCGCAGGATCCACGATATTATCATTTTATCAAAACAACATGGCCCAAGAATCTCACTTCCCTCCTCCAGAAATGACACTTAGAAAACTTTTCTTTCAATTGGTGTTTTCTCAACACCTCCATCACTATCTTCAAATGCACCTTGTGTTCTTCCTCTGTTCTCGAGTAGACAAGTAAGTCGTCCACGAACACAAGAACAAACTTATTCAATTGATCTCGGAATACTCTATTCATAAGATCCACAAAATATGCTGGTGCATTGGTCAACCCGAATGGCATGATCAACCACTCGTAGAATCCATACGGCGCCCAAAAGGCTGTTTTAGCTATACTCTCAGCCTCCACCCTAAGCTGATGAAATCATGTCGCGAGATCCAACTGGGAGAACACTCTTGCGCCACTCAACTGATCAAACAAATCGTCTATCTATAGTAGAGGATACTTATTCTTCCTCGTTACCTTATTCAACTCGCGATAGTCCACACACAATCGAAGGGAACCATCTGGCTTGGTAGCAAACACAAATGATGCTCCCCACTCAGAAACACTTCTTCTGACAAATCCCTTCTTCAACAGATCGCTTACTTGCACCCCGAGTTCTCGCTGCTCCCTTGGCGCCATACGACGAAGTGGCATCACTATAGGTCCGACATCTTTCACTAAATCAATTCGAAACTCAATCTCTCGGTGTGTGGAGGTCACTTCCTCGAAAACGTCCAGATACTCGCTAGCCACAGGCACATCTGACAACTCATCATGCGGGATGTCGAGGGAATTTAGAAAACTAGCTATTACACAATCACTAGGTAGACCACCAAACACTACCCTCTGCCCATCATCTGCTCTAACTGTCACCAAAAAGCCCTCATAGTCTACCACCACCACGTATCTTTGGAGCCAATCGACTCCCAAAATAATGCCAAACCCAGTAAAGCCCAAAACAAAGCAATTGCAAACAAACATGCATCCATGACTCGATAAGACAACATTACAACAATTCATGCTAAGGCTAGTTGAACCACCGATCAGGTTCGTCACCGCTAAAGGTCTATCGACTATCTCGGGTTCCAATCCCAACCTGTCTACCAGGTAACTAGATATGAAGGAATGGGAAGCTCCGGTATCAAACAATACTCAAACCGGAACATCATAAATAGAAAGCATACCTTGAATGACAACATTCTTTCCATTCTCCGCCGTAGGTGGGGCACTCGACGAAGAAGGAACGACATTAAGAGCATATGCATTCACAATCCTCTTCTCTTTGGGGGTTGCGGACATTTATCCTTGTGATGTCCCACTTGACCGCAGTTGAAGCACTTCCTATCCACTGGCTTCGCTCGACATTCTTTAGCATAATGGTCCTTCTTGCCATAGCTAAAACACTCAACATCTTTCTTATTCTTATTCTTCTGGCCATCCTTGGTCTGATTCTGCTTCCTCTTATTCTGAGAACCATTCTTGCATCCACCGCTTGCTTACAGTTTTGGCTCCTCTGCAGATGCAACCTTAGTTTTCGACTTAGGGTATAGGCTCTCTGATCTCAAAGCTTTCCCCACAATCGATTCAAACATCTCATAGATATGGTTTATAAGCCTTTCCCCCAAGTACTGAACAGTTATGAACTTATCGTTCTTCTTCTCGGGAGTGTCAATGAGGGATAATCCATACTTCGATAAAGTATCGAACTCTGCAATATACTCCGAGACTGCCCTACCATTCTGCTTAAGCTCCAAGAACTTCCTAAACAACTCTGACTTCTGAGCAGCTGGGATAAACTTTTCACTGAATCGGGCCTTAAACTGATCCCATGTAACTTGATCCTCTGGAGTGGCTGCCTTGATAGCATTCCACTAATTCATCACCCGTCCTTGCAGCTGACGAGATGCTAGCTTTCTCTTTGTCGCATCCTCGATGCCCAAGTCTTCGATGATATGCTCACAACTTTCCAACCAATCCTGAACTTCTGTAGCCGATTCCGCTCCGTGGAACGGCCTTCTACCAAGACTAGTGTAATCCTTGCATAGCTTGACGAATCGACTCTAAGTGACTACACCGCTGCACCACCACCATTTTCAGGAACTGCTCCTTGCATATTTCTAAGCATCTCTCTCATGAAGTCAGTGAACATCATCCTTATATCAGGATCATTCCCATTATTAGCTCCCCTACTAGCACCCCTAGTATATCGGCTCATCATTCAATCTGTAAGGAGAAAATGATTAACCATCTCTTCTGTGGTGCCAGTGCAATGCGACTTCATCCTTAAATATACTAATAGTATATATATAACTTTTGAAAGCCAAAATATAATAAATACGCGCTCTCATATACGCACTATCTCTGTCTGGTTTCTTCCCTAGGTTAACTACGCAACCTAGAGCTCTGATACCAAATGTGACGGCCTGCCCCGCACCAGCTGACATTTCCAATGAAACTGCATTGTGCCAATGTCCAACCAGCAAGGGATGGTCGCCAAAGAAAGGAAAGAAGGGAATTTGAACTAGCAAGAAACCTGTAGAATGTCTCATAGCGCATGGAATAAAATATAATAATAACATACTTGACATAAAACAGGCGAGACAGTGCATAAGCTGAGAACTAAACCATGATAGCAGCGGAAAACTCAAAATACAGCTTATGTTCCACGTTATCATTATTACAAATTTTCAAACTTTCTCTAAGAAAAATAAGAAAGGTACATTACTAATGCCCAAAGTAGTGACCAGCAGTGACATAGGGAGAATATCTATATATATCACACATGGGAGCCTCCTGCTCGTCTCCGGTACAGCTACTCGTGCATACCACCTAAAATGTCTCTTGTCTGCCCGTTTAAGAGCACCCGGAGTAATAAGAAGAGAAATAAAACTATGGTTCAGACAAAAGTCTGGTATGAGCTAGAAGCAGCAAAACAGAACAATAACAGGTATACTAAGCCGTACCTGAACCTGGACCTGCAACCAAAGAGTTAGCACAACAAGATGTACAATACTCTAAGGTGACACTAACATATGGTGTAGGATACGGGGGCGGGGGTGTGCATGTCATAGTGATGTCAAACAATCGAGCATAGCAACCATCCTCACATATCTCACTCAGTGCGTAAAGCATATGATATCCACTACTTTAACCACTCAAATCCTTGTTATGATCACTCTGCCATATGGAGTCATGACGACTCCACTACACTGATCCATAGCCACTAATCCTTGCTATGTCCACTCTGCCCCATGAAGTCATGACGACTTCACCGCACTGGCTCATAGCCCTGCTACGATCACTCTGGCCCATGGAGTAATAACTACCCTGCTGCACTGATCTGTAGCCTAACAATCTTCTCTCAGTTGTGAATCAAAGCTATGGACGTCGACAACTCCTTAGCACACGTCCCACAGCAAAGTCCAATCGTGAAGTCAACTCGTTGGTTCCCTCTGGATCCTGGGTTCTACTTCTCATTTGGGCTACCTTTGCATCTCGGGTTTTGGTCTCCTCCAGATCAGTTCGGTCCTTCTTCTCGCCCCCGGTTCGGTTCGGTCACACTTACTCCAGGTTGGTCTGTGATACATACCCTAGCTCGTGGTCATCATGTCTGCTCGTAGGAAGCTCCCTGATCCGGTTCATGATGAAGCTATGGTTCAGGTTGTGACAGTGCTTTGGTTCGGGTCGGGGTAGCTCCACAGCTCGATTAGGGTCGGGCGATCCGATCTGTCCGTTTTCCTGCACAACTTTCCTGCAACCTTTCCAGCGACTGTTTTACGCCACATGACAGCGTTTTCGACCATTCTAACTGTCCTAAGCAATCGTGAAACATACCGTACAGTCATACCAACGTGTATAATCAACCACAAACACCAAAACAACAATATGATTTGTTAAAATGGATCAAACATACCCAAAACCATACTCCCCCCCCCCCTAAGCATGTTTAAGCAAATCTAATGATAAGGTAAGCAAAACTTAACCAAATAAACCCAAATTTCTAACAGAGGCAAAAAAAATGTTTCGAATTTTATAAATATTTTCCAAATTTTAATCATGTATAAATTCACTAATTATCACTAATTTCCCTTAATTAGTGTAAAAACAATGCTAATCACTCACCTTTGCTACAATTAAAACTTTTAGAACTGAAACTCCTCTGATATGGGCGAACACCAATGTCTAATAGCAGCTCTAACTTTGAAATGGTGCTATTTCTCCTTGATTTGACGTTGCTAAGCTTAATCCTTGATTAGGGAACGATTTGGGATGAAATTAGAAGGTGGAGGCCATTGTTAGGGTTTCTAAGAGGTAAATGGCGGCTAGAAAACTGAAATAGAATGAAAACCTAACTCATTTCAGCCTCCCCAAAACCTTAATCTCGAAATAGGTTATGGGCTCATTCACTAATCACTTCATTTGGCCTGGTTAAGCAGTTTTCACCTTCAAAACCTTATTTCTGCCATATCTCCCAAACGGTAAGTCCGTTTTTCACCTATGACCACTCTACAGAAAGGTAAACCAACATCCGGATCTAATGGATGTGGTTTCAGGTCAAAACTCTTTTCCAATCAAAAGTTATGGCCGCAACAAGATCAGCTAGGGGCAAAACGGTCATTTAAAAATTGGCAAAAATCATGAACATGGGGGAATGAGCCCAATAGTCGTCTCCCAAAGTTACATAGCTATACGACTTCGCATGAGAAAGAAATAAATATTCTACGATCCCCTGACGCGTAGAATGCGGGTCGTTACAACAAATCACACAAATTTTTTGTATCTTCTCCTGCCTCCATGAAATTATTCTGAAAATTATAAACATATAATGAAGGATGCTACTAGAGATTGGATCAAGCAGAGACAACATCATGACTTCTATACATATAACTTGGATTGGATTTAGACTTCCTATTGCGTAGTATTATATAATTATCTTTACCAAGACTCATTGTGAGATTCCATTTCTATTATTTACAGATCTCATTTCTTATGCTTTGAATGTGACAGTTAAATAAAAGTGGTCAGGATCAACAGTGTTAGTAAAATAAATATACTTGTTTCACTGTTATCACTTATCCATTAAGATCCATTATACAAATGCATGTGATGTGATAACTGAATAAGCTATGCATATGCCTATGATGTTGATGATTGAACAAGTTATACATATGCTTGTAATGTTGGAAGGATTAGCATGTTATATGTATCTATCTTCCTTTTCCCATCTTCTATGTTTATTTCCAGTCTTGCCTATATGCATACGTAATTTGATTCTATTCCACTTCCTCTATTTTCTTTTTTACATGCGCCAAGCCTAGGCCCTTAGAAGCCTAGGTCCTTAGAAGCCTAGGCTATACCTGATTAGAATGGGCGTATGTTTGGAGGCAAAGATGAATAATATGAAAAAGAAACTTAGGCATGTTATTTACTCGGACTGATTGACTATAATCTGGGGAAAAGGATAATATACATGTTTAGACGTTTTTTAAATACTTGCTGTAAATGGACATTACGCATAAACATGTAACTTGGGAATGAAATTGATGAATAATATGCATATGAACTAGACATGTTAAATTTGACTTAAATGGAAATTAAGTAAATGACATGTTAAGCGTTGGGTTGTACACACATAGTGACTTGTAATATTACAACCATGCTTATTAGTAACCCTAAACCTTCTAGTTTAAAAACAAATGTTAATAATCAAAGAGGTCCCCTGTCTATTGTTGTGTCAATCTGCTATTTGGAACCCATATCAGCTAGTATCCCTGTATGTGTCTAATTAACGGAGGTCCTGCACTAGTGTCCAGGGCACACTTTACTGAACTGGATAGTAAGAGGTTCACATGGAGGGTGGTTACGAGCACATTCCGGTGGAGTCATGAGTGTTTATGGATCCGACTAGGGAAGATAAGATGCTATAACACCAGTTAATAGGTCTATGTTATATAGTTGATGGGTTAGGGAGTGATACACCCTACTGCCGGGGATGAAAGAGAGTATTTACAGGATATGGAGACGATCACTTGGGTAGTAATTAGGGTACACCTACTATTTAAACCTGCTGTTATGTGATCATGTTAAACTAGTACTGGTGCAAATATATATATGTTCAGACATTACCTGTTTAGGATATAAATGTGAAGCATTACCCGATCATATGTTTATTTCTGCACACCTGTCCATCTTGCTATTCTGTTTAGTTTATCTGTTATCACTACTCTAAAAGAGGTCAGTTGATTCGATTATTTGCCCCATGTTGCTTTAGTTCTGCAACCGAAGCAACTGCAGATGATGCGACTGACCAAAAATTTATTGCTCCAGACAAGAAACCGAAGCAAACATACTTTTTTGCTTTGGTTGTGTAACGAGCCAAGGATTTTTGGCCTCGAAAATTGACATAAATACATTTACCGTATCTCATGCCGACCTTCCAAATACCAAAAACACTGTAATGTTTATAGAAATAAAATAGAGGGTGAAATAAGAGAGAAAGAAATATAAGAACAGAAGAAGAAGAAGAAGAGCCAACATAAGACAGAATCTAACATTACAGACGAATGAAATATAATACATAAATAAATCTTTATTAAGATCTTTTAAAAATACTTACTGTAACACCCTACATTTTTAATGAAATTAAAAATGTGGAAATATGTATATATATTATATACATAGATATATTTAAGAGAAAAATTAAATATTGCAACAAAACAAGAAAAAGAGGAATGAGAAAAGAATAATGTTTAGCATTGTTTTAGGGTTTGTAAACAAAAAGACTTAGTGGCTCATTTGGTTAGAACATGTGACTTGTATAAAAGAGGTTCTGAGTTCAATCCCCGCCAGTGCCATATTTTTGTTTTAGGGGAATGGCTAAAAAGTGGCTTAGTGTGAACGCAGTTCAATTAAAAAAGCGGTTTAGCGTTAAAGGGTTAATTGGAAAGATAGTTATATATATATATATATATGACATATGGGTGTCAACACCTCTACTGCTACGCATTATGTTGCACACATGGCACATTTTTATTTGTTAATGATGATTTTTGAGTTTTAGGGCTGACGTGGCCTCTTCTGATTGGTTGGATGACGCGCCTTTGACCTGTGTGGTTCTGATGATCTCCTAGTTAATCTAAAGGCTCTAACTAAGCTAATACATCTATATAAGCGCATCTAATTTAACCCTAATCTAAACTAAATTCATTCATAAGCCTCCATGCTGCTACATCCAAAACTAAACTAGTTTCTCTTCTTCAACGATTCAAAGGATAGGAATTGTGAAAAAGGGGAACGATTATAGAACAACAAAAAACGCTTAATTCAGATCTATATTCTTTCTTCTTCTACCACTGTGAGTACAGTTACTTTCACAAGATAATTAATTAAAAATAATGGTGATAAGTGTGAATTGGACTATATGACTATGCGTGTATCATACGCTATTAGATCTATTATGTTGAGATATGTCAGTTCTGTTATCATATGTTATTGGATCTATTTTGTAGATTCATATGCGTAATTAAATCTACTCTATTCTATGATATGCATGTTTATGTTAATTAGATCTATGCAAGTATGTTAATTAGATCTATGCAAGTTTATGTTAATTAGATCTATGCAAGTTTATGTTAATTAGACTTGTGCAAGTTTATGTTGATTAGATCTATTCTATTCTATGCAAGTTTATGTTAATTAGATCTCTGTAAGTTTATGTTAATTAGATCTATGCAAGTTTTTGTTAATTAGATTTTATGTTGATTAGATCTATTCTATTCTGTGCAAGTTTATGTTAATTAGATCTATGCAAGTTTATGTTAATTAGATCTATGCAAGTTTATTTTAATTAGATCTATGCAAGTTTATGTTGATTAGATCTATCCTATTCTATGCAAGTTCATATTCCATATGATTATTGGATATATATTATGTATGAATGATGTCTCTTTCCCTCTTCTTTTCCTTTTTCTTATGAGTTAGGCTAATGACGAGCCAAACATATTCTGTGAATTATACGTACGAATGACATAGGAATGTCGGGGAAAAGTTTAGGAAAATCATTGAATATTATGTAATTGGCATAAATTGGTTTGTAATCATAAAATTAACTTGGGGCGTAAATTGTATAATTTATGTACATGGAATTATGGACATAATTAGAATGAGAATTATGAACATAGCCTAAATTGGAATATGGATATTAATTCAAATTGGGTTTTAAATAATAGAGTGACCCGGCACATCCAGCAACCGCAAACGGTAGTCTAATGTGAGAGGTCAAAGGCATAAACTAGATACGTAATAAAGCAAAGACACGAGGTTAGATTCAGATTGCGGTATAAGCCTGTCCGGACCCGCCCGACAAATCCAGTAACCGCAAAACGGAATCTAATGTGGGACATCTTGCAAGATTACGGTTATAATGAATTAAATAACACTTAACCAAGAAAGGACATGTAGTGGGACATGGGGTTAAGTGGGTGACATGTGAAATATAATTAGAAACACTTAACCAAGTTAAAACATGTAAGAAGACATGAATAAGAAGTGGTTAGGTGGGAAATCCTAGTGGGGACCAAGCATAGACGGGAAGCTTGTGTCAAGTGTAGGGAACCTTTTCAACCAGTAACCCGTTTAGTATCTATGTGAGCTCGAACTAGGTCGAGGACGGGACACGCTTACTGGGATTGATTGTAAGAGGTCAAACGGGTTAGTGGTGGCAACGTAAGTCCAATGGAGTCATGTGCGTGCATGGGTCCGGGCTGGTAGGTAAGACGTTGTTGCATTGTGTAGGTATAAGCCGTGCATCCTTAGTAGTACTAGGTTGCCACTTTAGGGAGTGATACACCCTACTGTGGGACCAGCATGGCTATCTACGAATTAGGGAGCCGATCGAATGGGGAGTGTAGTGGGTACAACTAGTGGAGATAGGAGCAGGCGACACCTATGACAGCAACTAGGGGTACACGAAACTACCATTATCATTATCATTATAATTAGTAAGAGGGATCAACTTTCTGTATAACTAGTATTGGTGTGGTGTAGGAATTATCTTATAGTGATTAGAAGCGCAATCAATGTTTATCTTGTCCATCTTGCTTACCTTGTTATACCTGTTTACGTTGCAGTCATTTCTTATATCAAGTTTATGTTCTTGTCCTGTTACATTAATGATTATATTGTTAAAGTCACTGGAACCACCAGACTTTATGTTTGACCTCGTTTGTCTCACTTCTTTTCTTTCCTTTCCCCCATTCCAAGTTCTCAGGGTGGGACTAGTGGAGCTTGACTTGGATCTCTTTCTCTCTCTTTTGGAAGTGCTTGGAGCTGCTGAAAGTAATGTTCAGCTTTATCTTCTTTTTTATTATGGTTATTTGTAACGGGATTATGCTTTTGGTTTTCATGTAATAATTTGACCAAGATGGATATTTGTGTCCTTGGTTTTACAAGTTGGTTTTGATGTTGTAACCAAACTATGTTCCTTTTTCGCTGTAATGAAGTTATTTTAAATTTTGAAGTACCATTTTTATATATCTGTCTTGTGATGTTCTGTTCTATACACTTATAATGTTCCATGAATGTTGATGCATTCCCTTTGTGAGTGACATTAATGGACGTGGGATGTTACACGTGGTATCAGAGCTGAAGATTTCCAGAACATGTAAAAGATTTTGAAAACCATTTTCAAAAAGCATTTTTTAAGAAGTATTTTCAAAAACATGTTTTAAAGAGAGTACTTTTAAGAGAAATGTTTATTATGAAAAACATAATCCCCAAAGGCCACATATCTATCTTTTGATTCTCTGTTTTGAATCTCTTCCTTTTTCCTTTCAGCATGTCTGGGGAACCTGTTATACCCGAGGGCATACATATACCAGGATGGTTCAGAAGGTATCTGGATTCTAGGGCTTCTGCCGCAGGCCCAGCAAACGTTCCTCCTCCCCCAGCTGCAGCCGCTTCTCCTCCTCCTCCCCATGTAGATGTTTTTCTAAGATATGCAAGGACTTTCGGGCGATGGGCGGAAAACCTTTTCATGGGACTGAGACGTTCGTCGAAGGTAGAAACTGGCTCAAGGAAGTGGAGGACTTATTTGGTATCTTTGAGGTAGATGATGGAAGAAAGGAACAACTAGCTGCTTGGTTAATGAAGGACAAGGCCTCATTTTGGTGGGAGGTCACAAATGGAGAATGTGCAGTGGAAACTTGAATGGATTTCAGACGGAGGTTCGAGTTGAAATTTCTTTCACGAGCAGAGGAGAGTTTATACATGGAGAGGTTCTTGGCTTTGAAACAAGGGAGTTTGTCTGTGAAGGAGTACGTTAATAAGTTTAACCAGTTAGCAAGATTCAGCTTAGAGTTGGTGAATACACCACATAAGAAGGCCCTAAGATTTGCTGAGGGTTTGAATGAGCCACGACACGGATTGGCTATGTCCCATATTCTTATGGGGGCTACTTTCGAGAAACTTGTTGACATGGCGTTTATGCATGAAGAGGAGAAAGGTGCTAATATTAATAAGGCATAGGATAAGAAGGTGGATTCAGAGAAAGCACAACAACAACAAAAGAAAGGCGGTAAGGATAACAAAGGCAAAGGGAAGAAAAGGTGTTTTAATTGTGGAACACCGGGCCACTTAAGCAAGGACTGTAGGAAGAAGCAGAAATCTGGTTGCTTCCAATGTGGTGAGGCAGGAGATATGATTAAAGACTGCCCAAGGAGGCAAGGACAAGGGCAAGGGCAGAGGACAGGATCTACTTATGGAGGGCAGGTTCATGCTCTCATAGTACCCGGAAAAGAGAGAGGTAGAAACATTTCTGTTGAAAGTTTGATTTTCCTTTTTGATCATCCTGTTCGAACTTTGTTTGACTCTAGCGCTTCGCACTTGTTCATATCTGCTTCGTTAGTTGAAACACTGCACCTAAATACTAGTTTAATTATGGATCCCATAGTAGTCTCAAATCTTATTAGGGGTACGACACATCTTTCTATGTTATGTCGGGACTCGAGAATATATGTGTATGGCATTTAGTTTTAATGCAACGCCCGCGTTCTTGGTTTCATGGGCTACGACTTGATTCTGGGGATGGATTAGCTAGCTAGGCATGGTGCCATCCTATACGGCGAAAGGAGGGCAGTTGGATTGTTGACTCATTGTGGAAGGAACCTTGATATTTCTTGTGACACTATAGGTCCGGTGATGCTTAGCTTCCTAGAATCACTTGACACATCCATAGATGATTTGAAATCTGTTCGTGTAGTCCGTGAGTATGGTGACGTCTTTGATGAGGTTCAGGGTTTACCCCCGAGACGCAAGATAGACTTCCGTATAAACTTAGTAGATAATGCAAAGCCAGTTGCATTACCAGTGCGCCACATGGCTCCAAGAGAAAGGAGGGTGCTTAGTAGACAAGTGAAAGAGTTGTTTGAGAAAGGGTTCATAAGAAGAAGTATCTCGGAGTGGGATGCTACAGTTGTTTTTGGCTGATGCTTCGCTCAGATTGTTCGTGGACTATAGGGAGCTGAATAAGCTCACGAAGAGGAACAGACACCCCTTGCCAAGGATAGATGAGTTGTTTGATCAGTTGGTTGGAGCTTCAGTTTTCTCGCAGTTGGATTTAGCTACAAGGTTTCATCAGCTAAGGGTAGCTGAGGAAAACATGGATAAGACTGCATTTAAGACTCCCGATGGTTTCTTCGAATGGCTCTTCATGCCGTTTGGTTTGACAAATGCACCCGCATATTTTGTAGACTTGATGAGTAGGACATTTAGGGAGTTTCTAAACAAGTTCGTGGTAGTCTTTGTTGATGATATTTTGATTTTCTCTAGAAGCAAGGAAGAGCATGCCCTACATCTTAGGGAAGTCTTAGAGACCCTTCGAGCACATCAACTCAAAGCTAAGTTCTCCAAATGGAAGGAAGTGAGGTTCTTAGGGCACGTGGTCTCTAAAGAAGGGATAGCAGTGGATCCTGTGAAGGTGGTGGTAATCCAAGATTGGATGATTCCTAGAAATGCAACGGAAGTAAGAAGTTTTCTTGGGTTGGCGGGTTACTATAGGAAGTTCATTAAGGGCTTCGCAAAGATATCAGCCCCACTTACATGACTGACAAAGAAGAACTTGACTTTTTCTTGGGATATTGAATGTGACGATGCTTTCCACCGTTTGAAGAGGGCTTTGACGACAACTCCTGTTTTAGTTTTGCTGAATGGGAGTAAGCTATTCACAGTTTATACCGATGCTTGCGGGACAGGGCTTGGCGCAGTTTTGATGCAAGAGGGAAGGGTGATATGTTATGGTGGAAGGCAGCTAAAGGTCCATGAGAAGAATTACCCTACCTACGACTTAGAGTTTGCCGCTATAGTTTTTGCGCTTAAGTCTTGGTGCCATTATCTCCTTGGCGAGAAGTTTGAGTTGTATACAGGCCATAAGTCTCTAAAATACTTATTCCCTCAAAAAGATCTAAACTTAAGGAAACAGAGGTGGATGGAATTTTTAGCATCCTACGATTTTGAGATTTCATATACCACTGGCAAGGGTAACGTGTTGGCTGACGCCTTGAGTAGAAAGAGGTTGACTTTGCGTCCTTTGTTCGTAGAGCGGCAGAGTTTGGAGTACATATCTACCTTTGACTTTAGACCCTCTATCGATTATGTACCCGGTTTGTTGGCATCATTGGAGGTGCGACTAACACTTTTAGGATGGGTTGGAGAGGCACAACGAGATGACCCACAGTTGGTTGAAATAGTAGATAAGCTCATAAGTGGGGAGTCTTCGAGCCATCTTAGTAGGTATACTATAGATGACAAAGGTTGGCTGTGTAGGGATGAGAGACTTTGTGTACCTCGAGACGAAATCTTGAGAAAGATGATTTTTGAAGAAGCACATCATTCTAAGATGACCATACATCTTGGTGGTGACAAGATGTATAGGGACATGAAGCGAGTTTTCTTTTGGGCCGGAATGAAGAAGGGCGTGGCTGAGTTCATTTCTATTCTTGGTGTGCCAGCAAGTCAAGGCGGAGCAAAAGAACCCTGGTGGTTTGCTTTACCCCTTAAAGGTTCCACAGTGGAAATGGGAGAGCGTTTCCATTGACTTTGCCGATGGGTTGCCGAGATCAAGGAAGGTAATACAGGAATTTGGGTAGCAGTAGATAGGCTTACCAAGAGCACCCATTTCATTCTCGTCAAGAGTAAAAGAATAACAGCATGGTTAGCATCTGTTTATCTTCGAGAGATAGTTCGTATGCACGGCATACCTAGTATTGTGAGCGATCAGATCCCATTTTCACTAGTGAGTTTTGGAAGAGCTTTCAAGAGGAGGTAGGAACACAATTGTGTTTGAGCACCGCTTATCACCTATAGACGGACGGCCAAACAGAAAGAGTGAATCGGATTCTAGAATATCTTTTGAGATCATACATTTTGGACATTGGAGGGACGTGGGAGGAACACCTTTCATTAGTAGAGTTCGCCTACAACAACAACTATCAGATTAGCATTGGCATGGAACCTTTTGGAGCTCTGTATGGACGACCTTGCCGATCACTGACTTGTTGGTGGGAATCTACGGATAAGATTTTACTTGGGCCCGATATGGTGGGAGAAACTTCGGAAAAGATAGACTTGATTTGGAGACGTAAGAAGACGGCACAGGATCGGCAAAAGTCTTATGCTGACAAGAGAAGGACCGATCTTAAGTTCAATGTTGGAGACATGGTCTTTATTAAAGTTTCACCGTTGAGGAACGTAGTTCGCTTTGGGTCCGTAGGGAAGTTGGCACCAAGGTTCGCAGGGCCATTCCCCATTACAGAAAGAATTGGACAAATGGCCTACAGAATGAAGTTGCCTAAGAAGCTTAGTGGTGTTCATAACGTATTTCAAGTGTCGCATTTGCGGAAATGTTTACATGACACCGCGGAAGTAGTAGAGCTGAGCATGCTTAGAGAGGTGGAAGTAGAGCGAAATGCCATGATTAGACGAGCTCCTACATGCATCCTTGGATCGGAGGTCAAGAAGTTACGCAACCGAGAGGTCAAGTTGGTTAAAGTCCAATGGGGATATGATCAAGGGAACGCGACTTAGGAGACGGAAGATAAGATGCGTGTGTCGCGCCCTTTCCTTTATGAGGGTATGTTCTTAACTTCTCCTTTTTCTACCGCTTTGTTTATACTTGTTCTATCGTTTAGTATATCCTCTCGATAACATCTTCGACCTTTAGGTAGGAAAATCCTATGGTTGTAAACATGTGTTTGAGACATGCTATGTTTGGTGGATGCAATTGGATGCAAGTGTTTGCTAGTGGTTGCTCGTGGATACATTTACACACACATTAGGCACTAGATCGGCTCAATCACTTTCATATTGCATATGAATGAGTGTGCATATTTAAATTAATGGATGTATGTTAAATGCGTTATCATATGGATGTTGCATTTGAATGAATTGTTATGCACTCATATAAAAATAATATGTACCATTAGGATTCCTTTGCATACATGTTGGACTCATGGCACTGACATAATTTGCATTGAGGAGGTCAACTGAATCAGTAGACCACCTGATCTTTGCATTAGATAAGGAACATATACACGCACCTTTGCATATGTTCATATAGCATTAGAAATCTTTTAAGGACAACGGATGCTTGTGGATGATGGATGGTAGGATATATTCTTCTTAACTTGAAGATTTCAGAGACGAAATCCTTTGAGTAAGGGAGAATGTAACACCCCGCATTTTTAATGAAACTAAAAATATGGAAATATATATTATATACATAGATATATTTAAGAGAAAAAAATAAATATTGCAACAAAACATGAAAAAGAGGAATGAGAGAAGAATAATGTTTAGCATTGTTCTTAGGTTTGTAAACAAAAAGACTTAGTGGCTCATTAGGTTAGAACACGTGACTTGTTTACAAGAGGTTCTGAGTTCAGTCCCCGCCAGCACCATCCTTTTGTTTTAGGGGAATGACTAAAAAGTGGCTTAGTGTGAACGCAGTTCAATTAAAAAAGAGGTTTAGTGTGAAAAGGGTTAATTGGAAAGATAGTTAAAAAGAAAAAAGAAATATATATATATATATATGACATGGGGGTGTCAACACCCCTGCTGCTGCGCATCATGTTGCATGAATGGCACATTTTTATTTGTCAATGACAATTTTTGAGTTTTAGGGCTGAAGTGGCCTCTTCTGATTGGCTGGATGACGTGTCTTTGAGCTGTGTGGTTCTGATAATCTCCTAGTTAATCTAAAGGCTCTAACTAAGCTAATACATCTATATAAGCACATCTAATCTAACCCTAATCTGAACTAAATTCATTCATAAGCCTCCATGCTATTGCATCCAAAACTAAACTAGTTTCTCTTTTTCAACGAATCAAAGCATAGGGATTATGAAAAGGGAACGATTCTAAAAGAACAGCAAACACTTAATTCAAATCTATATTCTTTCTTCTTCTACCACTGTGAGTAAAGTTACTTTGACAAGATAATTAATTAAAAATAATGGTGATAAGTGTGAATTGGACTGTATGACTATCCCTGTATCATATGCTATTTGATCTATTATGTTGAGATATACCAGTTCTGTTATCATATGTTTTTGGATCTATTTTGTAGATTCATATGTGTAATTAAATCTACTCTATTCTATGCTATGCAAATTTATGTTAATTAGATCTATGAAAGCTTATGTTAATTAGATCTATGCAAGTTTATGTTAATTAGTTCTATGCAAGTTTATGTTAATTAGATTTATGCAAGCTTGTGTTGATTGGATCTATTCTATTCTATAAAAGTTTATGTTAATTAGATCTATGCAAGTTTATGTTAATTAGATCTATGCAAGTTTATGTTAACTAGATTTATGCAAGTTTATGTTGATTAGATCTATTCTATTCTATGCAAGTTCATGTTAATTAGATCCAAGTTTATGTTAATTAGATCTATGCAAGTTTATGTTGATTAGATCTATGTAAGTTTATGTTAATTAGATCTATGCAAGTTTATGTTAATTAGATCTATGCAAGTTTATGTTGATTAGATCTATCCTATTATATGCAAGTTCATATTCCATATGACTATTGGATCTTTATTCTGTGTGTCTCTTTCCCACTTTTTTTTCCTTTTTCTTATGAGTTAGGCTAACGATGAGCCTAACGTATTGTGTGAATTATATGTACGAATGACATAGGAACGCTAGGGAAAAGTTTGGGAAAAGCATTGAATATTATGTAATTGGCATAAATTGGTTTGTAATCAAGTAATTAACTTGGGGGCATGAACTGGTATAATTTATGTACATGGAATTGTGGACATAATTAGAATGAGAATTACGAACATAGCCTAAATTGAGAATTATGAACAAACTGGAATATGAATATTAATTCAAATTGGGTTTTGAATAATATAATGAGATAATGAATGCCTAAGACATGAGGTTAGACTTGGTTTGTGGTATAAGCCAGCCTGGACCCGCCCGGCACATCCAGCAACCGCAAACGGTAGTCTAATATGATAGGGAAAAGGCATAAACTAGATGCGTAATAAGGCAAAGACACGAGGTTAGATTCAGATTGTGATATAAGCCCGCCCGGATCCGCCCGACAAATCCAGCAACCGCAAAACGGAATCTAATGTGGGAGGTCTTGGAAGATTACATTTATAATGAATTAAATAACACTTAACCAAGATAAGACATGTAGTGAGACATGGGTTTAAGTGGGTGACATGGGTGACATGTGAAATATAATTATAAACACTTAACCAAGTTAAAACATGTATGAAGACACGAATAAGAAGGGGTTAAGTGGGAAATCCTAGTGGGAACCAAGCATAGACGGGAACCTTGTGTCAAGTGTGGGTACCTTTTCAACCAGTAACCCATTTAGTATCTGTCTGAGCTCGAACTAGGTCGAGGACAGGACACACTTACTTGGGTTGATTGTAAGAGATCAAACGGGTTAGCTGTGGCAACGCAAGTCCAATGGAGTCATGTGCGTGCATGGGTCCCGGCTGGTAAGTAAGACATTGTTGTATCGTGTAGGTATAAGTCGTGCATCCTTAGTAGTATCGGGTTGCCACTTTAGGGAGTGATACACCCTATTGTCGGACCAGCAAGGGTATCTAAGATTTAGGGAGCCGATCGAATGAGGAGGGTAGTAGGTCAACTAGTGGAGATAGGAACAGGTGGCACCTATGACAGCAACTAGGGGTACACGAAACTACCATTATCATTATAATTAGTAAGGGGGATCAACTTTCTGTATAACTAGTATTGGTGCGGTGTAGGAATTATCTTATAGTGCTTAGAAGCGCAATCAACATTTATCTTGTCCATCTTGCTTACCTTGTCATACCTGTTTATGTTAAAGTCATTTCTTATATCCAGTACATGTTCTCATCATGTTACTTTAATGATTATATTGTTAAGGTCACTGGACTCGCCAGACTTTATGTATGACCTCGTTTTTTCGCCTTTTTTCTTTCCTTTTCCCCCTTCCAGGTTCTCAGGGTGGGACTAATGGAGCTTGACTTAGATCTCTTTTTCTCTCTTTTGGAAGTGCTTGGAGTTGCTGAAAGTAATGTTCGACTTTATCTTTTTTTTATTATGGCTATTTGTAATGGGATTATGCTTTTGGTTTTCATGTAATGATTTGACCAAGATGGATATTTGTGTACTTGGTTTTACAAGTTGGTTTTGATGTCGCAACCAAATTATGTTCCGTTTTCACTTCAATGAAGTTATTTTAAATTTTGAAGTACCATTTTTATATATTTGTCTTATGATGTTCTGTTCTATACACTTATAATGCTCCATGAAAGTTGATGCATTCCCTTTGTGAGTGACATTAATAGAAGTGGGGTGTTACACTTACAATATCAGAGTACATCAACACCTCTAGATATTTATAATAATCAGCCTCATATACAACACACAGTGGAAAACACACAATATATATATGTCATATGTTTGAACTCCTCCAGCACGTCTTCCGAAGTTCGTGGTATCCAAATCTAAAACTGTAAAACCCAGGCTATCCCAGGCATTATAAACGCCAAATCAGTCTGGTGAACTAGAGTGAGAGAAACACACTAAATTTAAAGATATCATCTAACTTGATTTTAAAGTCAAAATCCTTTCGGAAGAAAAGGATAATCATAAGACCAAATCCACACTTAAATACTGATGGGTTTTACCTTACGATTACCCAAAACATTTTGAAATTGTATATATATTGATATTATAATAGTGTCTAAATACAAGTAAATAACATTCTAGAGAAACGCTTGCATCTCATGATCCACATATATAGTATACAATCAAAACCGCGGGTGCTTATTGGAGATTGGATTCCGACAATGACAAGGTATGGAACAACACGCCGATAGTGTATCTCTAGAGGGGAATACACTGGGTTCAACCAGAACATCTTGCAACCTAGCCACACATGACCAACCACTCATTTTGCTTGAGTGTATCAAATGTATATCACCAACGGTTGGGCTCAAACCACCGTTTCCCAAAAAGGGACAGCATCAAAATAGATTATAGAAGGAAATGGATTTTATCTAGATAGGTGATAACACGCCCTAATGGGAGCGACAAACATAGCCATGCTGCCTGCCCGATTTCTGTCATTTCCCGGTTGATGAGACTTGAGGTTTAAATTACCTATTTCTGATAGCACACCACCATTCACATTGAATGCCACATTGTCAGATCTGCTAGAAAAATCACTAATTGACCTCCACAAAAATAACCTGGTTGGGAGCGACCCAACAATGGTACATTTGAAGAAATAAAAGTATGTGGCTCCTTAGGAAATACTCTGTCAGACATCCATCCATACAAGTCATCCAAAAACAGGATGAACCGAAGGCACCTTCCTACCACATTCGGGGTATCACCCTATAGATCAGAAGCGAGTAGTCCTTACAAATACATAGATTTCAATCATAACAGAATCACAGTTTATCTCCGAGAGATAACCATAGAATTTGAGTAATTCTTCCGCTTATGCAGATCCACGATCTTCAATGCCCCATCTTCAATCAACATCTTCCACGTATTTGCTGGTTCGGAATGGTTTTCCAATATACATTCAATCTCAGTCTTTCCGTACTAACAAACAAATAGGTCAGATTTGATAGCTGGTTATTTAACTATCAAATAAATAATCATGAGAATAAAGTAGGTTTACTGATTCAGTACTTGGCATTACCTGGCCTCTTTAATTAAAAATGATTAATGAAAATTTCTTACATCTTTGAATGTAACAAATATAGCATTTCGCTTCTTATCTAACATAGGAATATTTTCAAAACTATTTTATTTTAATACTCAGGATAATATTCTGTAATCATATCCAATTTTCAATCTTACTATAATTTGAAACATTTGCTATCTCGTTACTCATTATTTTAAATTGGGAAATAAATTCATCTTATTGCTTGCAAATAATGTTAAGAAATCTTTCTTGTTTTATTATTTGAAATAATAACCAACCTTTATTCTTTGGAATTTATCTATTCCAAACTCCCTTTTTCATTTCCTTTATATCTCAAAAATACCATTATAATCTCATATAATCTCCTTTTATCTCTTTTACTCCGGGAAATTCATTATATGTGTATATTCTCCAATCCTTTCATTTCCATCACTTTGGAAATCTCAGTATACATATTTCAAATCTTTTTACGTATCACTGCGTTATTATCTCTCATATGAAAATAATAACTCATTATATACCTCTTCATCATTACAACTAAAATCATCCTCAGATAATCCTGAAGTCGTTCAAGTTGGTGTATTTTAATTACCACTCAGACCTTGATCGATAACTTTCTTATCTTAAGATAGAAATGAGTTGTAATTCAAAAACTGATATTTCATTCTAATATCACGACAAATCCCATTTAACTATTTTATTCAAAATACGGTTTTATAAAACCTTCTTACCTTTGAAAATCTCTTGCTCGAATATAATCATTATTTATCAATTCATCGATTAAGTAATTAGTTATTAAAAACATCACCTTTTAACTTTTTTTCTTTAAAAAATTTAGTTTTATAATTCGGATTTGGTTATAAGATCCTATAACTTATTTCCTTACTAGATTAACTTTTACCAATTACTTTACTAATCCATTTAACCATTTCCCGCTTTGAAAATCTTATTTCAATTTCCCTAATTTTACTTAATTCCATTATTATGTAACGTTAATTTAAAATTAATGCTTTAACACCTCATCTCCTTTTTATAAACTTCGTTTATACAATTCTGATTTTATATAAACCCTTTTGTTCTAAAATTTCTTTTACCTAGTAAAAAAATTAAGTAAATATTAATTTAAGCTATCTTATTTGCTTAAAATTCCTCTTAAAATCTTATTTGAATTAAAACAAATATTCTTTAAGCTATTTCATTAGATTAATTTAATAACCAACTCCATTTAAAACGGTCGACTTAGTCAACTCAAAACACGGTTGCCTCGTTAACCGATTCCAATTAGTTCTCACTTTAAATTAATTAATAATATAATTAATTTAAATAATTTTATTTAATTATTTCTTAACAAAAGTAATTATCCAACTCTTAACCATTAGGTTCAGTTATGCTCATTTGCTTATAAGTCCTCTTAACATAAGAAATTTCTTTAAAAATTCAATTAATAACTTATTATAAACTTAATTAATAAATAATAAATATTTGTTTCCTTTTACAAATTTTTATTCAAAATAAAAAAAACTATCTTCAGTTATAAAAATATTTTTATAACATCACTTCTATCGATTTATCGTCATCTTTTGATTTACCTAACGGTAAATCAATATTTAGAAAATGATTGATTTATATGCCATATACTGCCAAATACTCAACCAATACTACCCATTGGTTTAACCAAACAAATATTGAATTTCAGGTCAACATTCAACAACTAAATCAATCATCTAATCCGAACATTTCATATGTTGATGATATAAAATAAATAATATCTAATATATTAGAGGAATCCGGTTGGATCCCTTCAACTTATTCTTCCCTGTATCCAAATATGTTATCTCAAATATGATTTTTTAATTCAAATAAATAATGGTCTTCATAACAGTCAATAATAATAATTCAATGTCAACCAATTTATTTCACACAACCATTACAATTCAAACAATTCATTAAATTAAACACGTTTATTTATAAACGTGACCAATAATGTAAGTTACCTTAATTGGGACCAATTGTTAAAATAACAATTTGGTGTTTCGCTGAAATTAATCAACATTTAATTTCATGGGTTCAATCTATATATGCATATAAATATATATAGCAAATATTCAACCACTAGCAACCATATCATACAAAAATAAAACCCGACTTATATAAAATATAAGTGGGATAACTGAGTGAGTTTAACTCACCTTGATTTGACTCCGTTGTCAATGGCTCTTTTAATTAAATTAAATGAACGTTTAACTTAATTAAAAATTCCAGTTGATTCCAATTCTGTCCAAACCAGTTCCAAAATATAGTGTTTGTCCATACGGTCCCGACGTCTCCGGTCTGGTCCAATTCTGGTAACACAGGTGTGAATTATATAGGTTATAAACATTCGACTTTTACTTAATATAATAAATTCTTAATTTAATTATATTGTTACTTACATTAGTTAACAATGAATTAGGCCAATGAAACCTTCTTTGATATCCTTCATTTGTTCTTAAACGATACCCACTTTTGCCTCTTTGTTACCAAAACCTGGTACCACGCAGAAATGAGCTATTTAATATTTTAGTATAGATGATTAAGGATATAATTATAAATTCCCCTTTACTACTTACGTAGTAAATTAAGTACTTGATTTAATTATTAACATCTGCATGAATCTACTGCTTTACTTCTGATTTTCGAACCCAAACCCTCGATAAATCCTTTTTCCTGCAACGTTTGGGGAAAACGATTTAATTAATTATAAATCCCTTTATCATAACTTACTTAACGATAAATTATCGGTTTTTGAACAATATAGAACAAAATACTCCCTTTGTTCACGTTCGTTTGAATTGCCTTGATTCCTTCAGCCTTTGTTTCTCCAGAATGATATATACCCACACCAAGAAAACCACATTGCTTCTCAATCTTATTAAAAATGAATTAGCTTTAACCAAACCAGGTCCTATTATTCGATCTCCCTGCCACGTTCAAAAACATCCCCTTCAAAACAATGGATACCACACTATACTTCGTTCCCTTAACACTCGCTGAAACCCAACCACATAAGAAAATCTGTCTGCCGCATCCTCTTCCTCCCACCGCTCAGATGATCCTCACTGATCCTTCCCCGCCTCCTGCTCTTGTCTCCTCCCCAACCTGTTGTTAATACTTCTCCTTCCCCACAGTTTCATCTCTGCACTATACACTTCGAACCGCACTGACCTTCCACCACCTCATGCTCGATCAAAATTCCTCCTCGCACCACCAATGCTGTCGTCCTAGAGCTGATCGAAGATAACCACTAACCGCGCATACACGCCAACGTCCCCCACTTGAACCCACACGCAACGCAAAGTCTTCCTCAAACACTCGTTGAACACGAAATGCGCCGCCGTATGGCCATGATTCTGATCGCCACGTCCATCTGGATTCGATCACCACCTGTAGATCGAAAGTCTTTGTTGAGCACTTCGTATATGTAGTTGCTTCACTAATGGCCGAGTTGATCACCCGGATATCGAAGGGGAAGTCTTAGATGGTCTGTTTCTTTGATTAAGGGAAGGGCGGCGCTCAATTTCGTTGACTGCGGAAAACAAAGTGTTAGGGTTAGACCAGTAAAGGATATATATATAGGGTAACTAACTTAATAAAATTTTATTATAAGAAACTTCATTGTAAAGTAATAATCAAAAACCATTACAAACGACTTTCGATCGAAACGGAACTCCTAATCCTAGCGTAAAAACATATTCCGGACACGACGAGACAAGTTTCATCAAATTGCGAGGTCGTTTATGAAAAGTCCTTTATAAATCAAAGTCTAAAGAACACGCGTTTAAATTTCCCACGATCATAAAATAAATCAAATTGACTTGAAACTTTGAAATTCTACTTGACCATTTCCTTAAGGATCCAATGAATTTTGTTTCGTTACAATCCGAGTTCATTTGGCGAGTTGTTTATTCCTTTAAACTTACCTCTGTCTAAAGATATAAACGATTAAATAAAAACAAGGGTGTTTGACGCTGCCATGGCCAAACGGTAAGTCCGATCGATACGAAATTTGAAATCTTATAATAATTAATTTATACGAATCCAATGGCACAAGTTTCGTCACATTTTGAGACTGTTTCCAGTTACGCTTATTGTATATGCACCACAAGACTATTTTGGACACCAAATTATCCGATGCCCAAAAATAACAAACTATCTACCTATTCTGACTCTACACGTTGATACAAACTCAACGAAATTAGTTTCGTGGATTAATTCGACTAACTACTCAATTTATACACAAATACCCCTCTATTAAATTAATTTAATTTAATTACACGCTATAAAATATGACTCGGCGTTTATTGCTGCCATTGTCAAGTACGACATCATTTTGGCACAAAATTTAATACCGTACAATAATTTAACATTACGGTTCCAATGAAACTAATTTCGTTGAAAACATACCCTGTTTGCAAATTGGCCACTTTTAAGGCTTACAGTAATATAGATTAAATATTATGAAAATCCAAAATAATCAAATAAAATAAAAATAAATTATTATTAGAGTAAATACCTAACTGCAAATATCATATAGCTTCAAATATAAATTATACAACTCAATATCATCAATTTCGAGTTAAACGATGTCCAAATTGTATTAAAACCCTTTTAAATATATTAATTAAACGTTATATTTTAATAACGATTTCTATAGCGATCATTTTAAAATTTGAATTGGACATAACTAACAATCTATGACACGAAATCTGAATTTTTTCTTCAGTATGAAAATTATTATCGACAATATTCCAACATTTCTTGTTTCACATAAATCCGACATATTGAATCATGTAAATTCAATTGAAGTTCAAAACTCAATATTACGAACCACTGCGCCATTTCGAGCTCGATTGATATTACATATAAATTTAACGTTCATACTTTATTTTAATAAACTAATTAAATAATAAAATATATCAATATTTCAAATATAATATTTAAAATAATAAATTAAATTAAATATTTGACTACCAAAAATACGGGACATTGCATTCTTCCCCCGTTAAAAGAATTTTGCCCCCGAAATTACTAAGGTAGGAAAAATGTCACAAACCCATTGTTTTTAAAATCCAACTTATTTTAAATCAAAAACCAATTCATTATTTATAAATAAAATTTTCAAAAATATCGAAAATTTTCTAACACTTTAAATTCTCGGAAAAATACGGCAGATTCTCCCTTATACGGAGTGACATCTACGATATCGCAAGAAAAAATAATATATATACATCGACCCATATAGCTGGAAAACAAAATTTAAAACCGAAAATTTATATTTTCATGTAGGTGTACCTTTTACGAGCGATATTGAGCGTACTTGCTCAACTTATATGCAATTATTCACCCAAAATCAACCTCAAAGCCTTTTGGCACCTCTACTTAACTCATTTAACATGTAAGTCATAAATACATGAAATTCCAAACAACATTTCATTTATTAACAAGTATAACTTCCCATATTCCAAGAATTAAACATGAATTATCAATTTAGTTTATACAATACAAGGTTATATCACCCAATTCTAATTCATATATGGTTTCATTTCGATTTATAATTATGGAATTCATTTCTTAGCTTTTGATTCATTAAACTCTTAACAAATCGTTAATTAATTCTATTCAAACAATCTATCATACAATCAACAACCAATACACAACCAACTCTATCAATCCATTGAATTTACATTCATTATTAATATTTACATTGATTTAACATAATTTAACATCAATCAATTTATATTCGGTTAATTTTTATTTACAATTCATTCATTCATTTAATATCCAAATCTATTGTATTTCATTTCAATATCATTCTTAGTTTACTTTCACTTAACCAAGTAAAATTTCAACCCGATTTGAATTCCATTCAAATCAATCAATGCATAATATCTCAATAATTTTATAAAATTATTTCTTTTCTATACAAAAATATATTTCGGGTAATTATTTTTCATTTACCCTCTTTACTAAACAATATTGTATCCATTACCAGTTCCATGCTTTTCAACCCTTGAACCAATTAAATAATACAAAACATTTGTGTACAAAATCTACAAATATGCTCTTATAATATACACTCGAACTCAATCTAGGATGTTATTAATCCCATCTCTATCGAGTTATGCCACAGAGCCAAGGTTATTACTAAACTAACAGCTCTGATACCACTATAACGACCCAAGGATTTTTTGGCCCCGAAAATCGACATGAATACATTTACCATACTTAAGGCTGACCTTCCAAACAACGAAAACACCAAAATGTTTATAAAAAGAAATTAAAGGGTGAGATAAGAGAGAAAGAAATATAAGAACAGAAGAAGAAGAACCAACACAACACAGAATCATACATCATTGCGGAATAAAATATAATACAAAAATAAATTTTTATTGAGAGCTTTTAAAAATACTTATAATATCAGAGTACGTCAACACCTCCAGACATTTATAATAATCTTCCCCATATACAACATAAAGTGGAAAGCACACCAGATATATATATTCCATACGTCTGAACTCCTCCAGCATGTCTTCTGAAGTTCGCAGCATCTAAATCTAAACCTGTAAAACTCGGGCTAACCCGTGCATTACAAATGTTGGATCAGTCTGGTGAACCAGAGTGAGAGAAACATACTAAGTTTAAAGGTATCATCAAACTTTATTTTAAAGTCAAAATCATTTCGAAATAAAAGGATAATTGTAAAACCAAATCCATATATAAATACAAATGTTTTTACCTTACGATTACTAAAAACATTTCGAAATCATATATATATATACTGATATTATAATAGTGTCTAAATACAAGTAAATAACAATCTAGCGGAACGCTTGCATCTCACGCTCCACACATATAGTATACTATCAAAACCGTGGGTGCTTATTGGAGAATGAATTCCGACTATGGCAAGGTATGGAACCACCTACCGATAGTGTATTTCTAGAGGGGAATACACTGGGTTCAACAAGAACATCTTGCAAGCCGACGACACATGACTGGCCACTCATTTCTCTTGAGTGTATCGAATGTATATCACCAACGATTTAGCTCAAACCACCGTTTCCCGAAAAGGGACAGCAACAAAATGGATTAAAGAAGGAAATGGATTTACTCTAGATAGGTGATAATACATCTAATAGGAGCGACCCACAGAGCCATGTTGCCTGCCCGATTTCTGTCATTTCCAGGTTGAAGAGACTTGAGGTTTAAATTACCTTTTTCATATAGCACACCACCATTCACTTTGAATGCCACATTGCCAGACCTACCAGAAAAATCACTAATTGACGTCCACGAAAATACCCTGGTTGGGAGCGACCCAACTATGGTACATTTAAAGAAATCAAAGTACGCGACCCCTTTGGAAACACTCTGTTAGACATCCGTCCATACAAGTCATCTAGGAATAGGATGAACCGAAGGCACCCTCCTACCACATCTGTGACAGCCCTAATTTCGACAGACTGATTTTTTTTTCAAAATTCCAATCTATCGAAACTCGGATTGGTTTGCCCTGGTATCCTGCAGAAAAGACAGAGACATAAAACATGTCAGAACTCAGAAATTATCTTATAATGGAATAAATAAAATATAATGTAATCAAAATATAGCCTTACCGTATTAATAATACTACCTAATCAGTATCCAAAGCTATCATGTCCCTTCCATAAATCTAACCTGCGAGTATGTTACGAGGAGGGGGTCAGAACATAAGTTCTAGTGACTGGATTTAAACTATACACTTTGGATAATCCTACATATAACATTCAATCATCTTTTCTTATTTATTAGGTTACTTGGGTTATCAACACTCAAGGCTTACACACGTCGTACCCATTTACTTCCCAGTGGATTAACCCAATACAGTATATATATGGCCACCCCCAATATCGAGGTACACCCCATGGTACCCCTCCCGCGTGGTCTCCACCGTAACACTATCAAAATATACAAAGTCCCTCATCCTACGCCATAGTGACGTACGGATAACAATATTACGTTCCGCATATATCTATCATTACTATGCAACATAAATGTACTGACTGCCACCTTTGATCGAATCAGACTCCATATTGGAGTAATGCCCTCAAGTCTACGATACACCACCCGGAGCCGACATGCATGTATTTAGACAGTCCACCATATATATCTTCAATTGTAGCTCGATGACTCAATCGCACGTCCTATAATATGCACCGAGTTCCATGGCAGATCAATATAAGAAGCACGGAACTCAGTCGGAAGCTTTTCCATATCGGTACAGGCCCGTATTTAAAGTGCCTCTATATATAGATATACCTAGGGTCTGTTTTCGTGGTGGTTATGGACCCACCTCGGCCCCTCCCTCAACTAGTAAAGAGTACAAAGCTAAGCGACTTCCTCTACACAAACAATCTAAATATCCATGGGACGTTTCCCTTGAACCCCTTACCCTGATAGTGAAGGGTGAAATGGTATCTTGGGTTTAGCTCGAGTCTTTCCACATCCTACTGGCTATCGATGATGGGTGCCCGACGGTCTACTATCCTTGTTGATCCTGACCCTCTGCCTCCTCGTGAGGCAATCACCGAACCACCCTGATGTCACCTCATCACAACATTCTGACTGCAAAGCTACATCTGCAATCAAGGCCCACCCACCTAGTAGTTACGCGTAGACCCAACCTCTGCGGATACAGCCTAAGACATCTGTCGCCGCACAGAGGGCTACTAGGAGCACCTTACATACCTCAAGAAGCCGCGTGCTTCCCCTTCCATTCTTTCGGAGCCGTCAGAACAATCATATGAATGTGCGCTCCCCTCGTTCCTTATAACACCACCATGATCTACCCCGTTGGTTTATTCAACCTCAAACATGCAGACTGGTTCAAGCGCCTCACTTTAAAATGTTATTAGACCCTATGTCTGAACAATCTTTTACGCGCTTGTCTTAACTCATCAGGTTTCCATTTAACTTTGTTATTCTTATTCACATTGAATTTTTATTCAAATCACCAAGTTTCTCTTGCTTATTAATTTCAGTTATATAACTTAACTCATTTAAGTTTATTAATAAGCCCACAACATGTTATTCTCTAGATTATGGCCCAAGGTCTATAATCCACAACTCCTTTTTATCTTCTTGTTGATTTCATCATTACGATAACATGTTTTACTTAATATGTAATTAAGTATATCCAATTCACACGTTTTCTAATTAACATGTCAGTCACCATTTATGATTAAATGTAACTTATTTCATTTCATAAGTTGTCCTCGTTCTTTCTCATTTAATCATAATTCCATTTTACATTGTCAATACAACTTGTTGTTTACTTATTAACTTAGTTCTATTAACTAAGTCCCATTAATAAGTTTCTCTACCCGTTTATTATAACCTATGTTATAATTTCCTCTTGTCCCTAGGATAAGCCTAAAAATTCTTATCAACGGGTTTCAGACTCCCAAGCTTACAAATTACTTAATTTATAATTAAGTACAACTTCCTATGTTTCATATATTTTCCCCCCTTTTCTCAACTGATTTCCGGTCTTCCCCATTTACTACTTACTTAATTTATAATTAAGTGTCCCTTAACTCATTTCATCGGTTACCCCATTTCCTTATTAGTTTATTATAACCTAAGTTATAATCTTCACTTGTCCCTAGGACAAGTCTATCTATTATACAACATTTTCATTTTATTTCTAATAGGTGATTATCATTTCTACAAGTTATTCTTACCCTAAAAGGTGTCTTTAATTACATAACTTTATTATTTCTACCGATTATATATACCACTAAGTGTCTTTAATTACATAATCTTATCAGGATAAGTTTGCGGGCCTATATATAAATATTACTGACCCCCTTAGATTTTCCTAGCCCATCCACTGTCCAACCAAATTTTACTTAACCCTAACTTTAGTTCATATTCATACAATCCCTGTGGATTAGATTAGGTTAAGTAGTTCAATTCATTACCATGTCCATTTATGGTTTATAATGGGCTAGGCCTGCCACATTAGGCCTACAACTTGTGGATGTTGGATATGCCGGTCGGGACTGGGCATACTTCTTCCACAAGTTGGGCTTAACCTCGTGTCATAGCCTGTCTCATATTTGCACAAATAGACCTCTCACATTAGGTTCAACATTAGTGGCTCCTGGATATGCCGGTAGGGTCCGGCCAGACTTCCACCACTAGTGCCGCCTAACCTCTTGTCACAAGTGCAATTACAATTTCTAATTGTAATCCTCGGCATTAATTATTAATCAATTATTTAAAGGGTACATTTTTTACAGGTGCCTATTAAGTTTCAAAATTAGGCTCACATCCGGTCATAAACTTATTGTAAATTTAGTCCCTATTTTTTGAAAATTCAAAATTTTTTTGAAAAAATCACATAAATTAGTAATTAATTAAAACAATTATTCAGAAAAAAAATTAGGTTAAAAAAACATCAAAAACCATGTCAAAATCAAGAATAACACGAAAAACAATAATATGCAGTAAAATGCATCAACAGATGCATATATTTCAAATAGTTGCATACAATATGCATTTATTACAATTCTACGTCAAAACTACAGTATAAATGCATACATGTATGCACGTACTGTGAATACATGCATCTTCTGATGCATTTATTTAAAAACTGCACACATACGTATAATTTTTTCAATTTTACGTAGATTTTGACATATCTGCATACATGTCTGAAGTTTAAAAAAAATAACTGCATACATGTATGCAGTTATTCAAACATGTACATAAATATATGCATGTGTATTTAAATAGTTGCATATATGTATGCAATTATATGTAATGGTTGCATACATGTATGCGACTTTTTTTTTTGAACGGAGTTCCGAGAATATTTCTAGACTTTAGAATTTTTTTTAACCTTACAGCGCTTTTTTTTGACTAAAAAATGAAAAAGGCGGAACTTTTAAAAATAGGGGGCAGGTTTACATTAAAAAGATGGGAGGGATGTGAGCCTAATTAAGTTTGGAAATATGGATGTTAGCCTAATTTCCACTTATTTAAACCTATGCCTTTATAGTTGTTAATGCCCATTTACTCAATTATATTCATGATGGGTTATATGTCTGAATTCATAATATTCAAATTATGCCAACTCATATTTTACATATGATCCCATTTGCGCCCAAATCATTTTTCTATACTTATGATACTATTTAAGATCTTTAAAGGTAATTTTGTCGATGCCCCAAACCCATATTTTTCTATTCAATTTTATGTTAATATGAATCCATATAATCATATACTTACCAGAATTATTCCCTGTATATAATTGGGACAAATTTACATGTAAACTTTTTAGCATTCAAATAAGTCCAATATATGAATTTTTCCCACCTATTCAAATTAATCTTACAACATGTAAATATTCCAATACTTCAACTAATTTAATATATGAATTATTCATATTAACAATTTGACATTATATCATTCTAATCATTCCCCCAATTCAATAGATTCAACATATGAATTTCCTGGTCTATTCATATTAACCTCTCAACTTGTTGTAACAACAATTTATAATTAAATTGGCAATTTCACAATTTATTAAAAGGGGAATGCTAAGCGATAGAGGTACTATTATTCTAAAAGTATATTTTAAACCCACTCACCTTTCATGCTTTTCCTAAATTTCTGATCTGATCCGTTCTATCATCCATGGTTTTCCTTTCCCCTTTAATTTGATTGGAAACCTAACAGCTTGGATCGACTATTTTCATTAAAAGAGAAGGGAAAGATATAGGAAGAATTTAATAGATTGGATCATGAAGTTTACCTTGCTTTCATGATTCAATAATATTTTTATTGATGTTGATTCTCTCTTCCAGATCTGAATCCATAATTCTCCTCGGCTAACATTTTAATTTCAGAATAGATTTGAGAAGAGAGAGAGAGAGCCATGGCAGAGCTCCAGCATAGCCGCTAAATTACGATGTTTAGGGTTAGGTCTAGGGACTTATTTATAGGTGTAGCGGAGGAAACAGGACCCTTAGATCTAAATATAAAACACCAGAATCATCCACGTCAGAAAAGAAGGTTCCAGATTTACAGGTGGGTCGACCCCCCTGTAGGTGGGTGGACCCCTAGGTTGACCCCCAATGGTCTAATTTCCCTCTAGATTTTCCCGCTCGTGAATTTTGTTTTTTGGACTGATTTTCGAATTTTCTGGATATATTTATTTAATATATATATATATATATATACATATAAGCTCCTTATATGTATGCAAACTTCTATTGCTCATAACTTCTTTATACGGTGTCCATTTTACGCAAATCAAGTGTCGATTTTGACCAGAATTTCGAGACAGATGCACTGATGCAGTCTTTTTACTAAATTTTGAATGATTAATTAAGTTATTTTTATTTTATTATCTTACACTAAAAATACGGGGTGTTACGTTCTCCCACCCTTAGGAAATCTCGTCCCCAATTTTTGATAAGAGTAAAATAAATTAACCCCTCGCATAAAATACATCCATCATGTATGCATCCAATTTTTACAAACATTGTGCACTTGTGCAAAGTGAAGTACAACATAATATTGCATGCATGCCTAATCGGTACCTCCTATGTGTATGCAAGCTTTTCAAAAATCCTTTTAAAATATGATGCTCACATACAAAATATACTGGCAGTTCTACATGAATGCAATATTTTGAAAATCAAAATGCTTTTTCATCCAAATTTTTCCACGCTCTTACAGAGTAAGAGCATAGTTCATCCAATTGTTGCATCCATAATCCTACAAACCAACTTTATTTTTTGAATTTTAGAAAAAACTAATTTTCAACATTCGATTTCTTATGTTGCTAAAAGGTGGAAAACGGGAAACTCAGCATCTCCCGCTTTTCTTTTTCCCACCTTTTTGTAACCGTACTTGGATTTTTATGTAATTATTTATAAAGATTCCCAATTTTCCTATCCTAGCACATTCTACATAAGAAAATTTTCTTTGCCACTATTTCCCTTTTTCATCTTATCTTGGAGAGTTTTATCTTTGTCCATCTTTTCTCATAATTTTCCATTTTTGTTGTTTTACTGAATTTTCTGTTTCTTTTTTCAGTTGTACATTTTCTCTTTTCTTAGCTTATTTTATTATCTAATCTTAGTTTAAATTTAAATAGGCCTCTAGTCTTCCAACTAAAACAGGAGAACAGATATCCTACACAGCTACTACTTAGGGCCAAAAATCTCGGGACTATGCCCTCCTCAGACAGAATAGTCCAAACTATGGGATCCACGATAGGTTTAGGTGTTACCCAAACTACCCAACAGAATAATGGAACGATCCCCACAGAAATGTAGTAACGGGTTTTGCCCTTAACATGAAAATTAACAACATGATCTAAACACTTACTTACCCTTTACTATCTATTAGTCACTACTAGTCCTAGCTATGTACCAATAATTATTTCAAGCAACACCCTAGGCTATTCAATGCTACGCATTTACGGGAACTCGCTATTATTCCAAGATAATTTTCATTATTTACTTTATAGCCTCAAAACTTTTCCTGTCTTTCCTAGGCACTAACCTTACCTACTCCGTACTTTTAAAACATGGTTTGGCCTTTCTTTTTCATTTAAATTTTCTTATAAAAATTCAAAAGTGTCAAATTTTCATTTTCCACATGAGAACTTACTTTTGCCAAACCATAAAAGCATGTCATCTTAAAAATGTAAATCATCATATTTTTTTCAAATCACAAACTGGAGTAGATATAGACAACTATTTTCTCCATCGGGTTTATGACCTGTTCTCACCTATAAGGTCGGTTTAGTCTCTCACTACAAGGTGCAAACGCCCACTCTATTCTTAATTCCTGCACTTATTTTGTCCACCCAACAAAATTATCTTAAAATAATTTATCAAAAAGGGTTGTCATAAGAATAGAGACTTAAAATCTTTCTTTATTAAAAATTCTTATATGAAATATAACAAGAAACATGCAAGCTATACATGCTCTATAACATGCACCTTTCACTGAGAGAATTTTACTTTAGATAAAGTTTTCGCAAGAAATCACCGTTTGCAAAATATACCCTATTTTACTTAAAAACCCAATATGTACTTCTTTACATATTTAAAACTATAACTTTTAAGATTAAAACTTGAAAACACCATAAACAATTTTCCCAAAACTTTTACAATTTCAAGTTCTTAAAAGTTAACAACGAGATTAGACTCAAAGCTGGTTTCCAATTTTCTTCTACAATTTCCTAGACACTCCCCAAGGTCACTTCTCCTAACTATTTATATTCCTAACCCAATTTTTTCTCTTCTTAACCTTTTCCAATTTATAAGGTTTTCAAGCCCACTAACCCAAAATACTAATCATATAGGATTCACTTTCCTTCCGTACAAAGTACATTGTACGCTCTCTATCCAAATTACCTAAGGATCTTAGATTTCCTTATTCATTCCTTTAGTTACAAAACAAGTATCCCAATTCATACCATATTATACTCTTTCTATTTATTGGGTTCTTCTATGGATCTAGGTATATATAAAATATATTTATATTTTTAAAAATACAAATACGTTCACTCACTATTTATATAGGAATCCTAAACCTAAGCTCTGATACCAGATGTAACAACCTCAACGGAGATTGCTACATTCGGTCGTGGTATTACATTGATACCCAACTCCTTGTTTTACGGCCAGCCTCTCGACTGTCCACGCCCCCTTGCCTAACCAACCCCCTTTGGGACGTGTAGGGGTAAGAGTCTCCCGCTTGCCATTAAGCCAAGAGAGAGAACCCCCTATCACGCTGTCTCAGACAAGCAAGGACTGGTTCAAGCGCATCACTTTAATATGTTATTAGACCCTATGTCTAAACATTATTTTACGCGCTTGGCTTACCTCATCAGGTTTCCTTTTAAATTGGTTATTCTCATTCACATTGCATTCTTATTCAAATTACCAACTTTCTCTTGCTTATTAATTTCAGTTATATAACTTAACCCATTTAAGTTTATTAATAAGCCCACAACATGTTATTCTCTAGATTGTGGCCCAAGTTCTGTAATCCATAACCCCTTTTTATATTCTTGTTTATTTCATCATTACAATAACATGTTTTGCTTAATATATAATTGTTGAAATGGAAAATGGTTCACAACACCAAGGGTGCAAATGCGCACTTCACCAATTACGGTTAAAATTAAATTATGAGGCCATAATTGCAAAATAAAAGCATAAAAATAAAGACAAAAAGCTTTTTATAGTGGTTCGATCCAATATGAATCTACGTCCACTTCTAACCAATTCTCATTATGATATTCGAGCTTATTAGATATGGATTTTCCCTCACTACATTCATTTCTCTCTTTTAACTCACTTTATGATCTAACTTCTTTTGAATTAGTAAGGAATTGAAAGGATCTCTATCTTTGTGGCGAAAGAAGTATGAATCTTCAAACACTTAATTGTTTTGACCCTTTCCCATGATTTGTAAGGAGTTTTGCGTTATATCCAGAATTAGAATGAATTGGGGAAGATATGAAATTGCTTGAATGATAGTGGAGAGATTTATCACATAGCTTGAATGAGATTGAAGGTGCTTAGATTCAATTGGAAAGAGCTTTAATGATCATTGACATAGTTATGATCCACATGAAATTGGAGAAGAGCTGTTGGACCCATAGAAGTCATTAGAGAAGTTGTAGGTGAGCTCTGAATTTGGCGGCACCTCCTTCTTAGAATCCCTTTTTCATCCCCCTCCCCCCAAAAAATGTGAATTATGGGCGGTATTTATAAGTGGAATTCAGACCAGGTGGCAATTCTGTAATTCTCTTGTACTCCCTTTAGGTCGTAGGCGAGCTAGAAGGGGTGTTATATGGTCTAAAGCATGGAGGGACATTCTAAATGAGGCAGAGCGACCCAAAAATTCCTAATACAAAGTGGTATGAGTTAAGGGAGCGCGGGGTGACTCAACTCGTTCTGGCTGAAGGCGGCGCGAGCTAAAGGCCTTAAAAACCCAACCCAATGCGGAATGGGCCATGAATCTTTATGATACGGTGTTGCAGTCTAAAGAGCTGGTTATACCAAAAGGCAGGACGAGCCAAAAGATGCGGAGCGAGCTTAACCAGGATGATGTATTTTGGGCTTTGATTAAACGGGCTAAAACTTTTAGCGAGCTGGCGACTTATGGAGCTGGCGACTTAAGGAGCTGGTGATCCAAGAATCCTGTGAGCTAGCATCTGAGTGAGCCAAGATGCCCCAATGACTTAAGATGCTCAAGCGAGCTAAAGCTTCCTAAACACCTCATATTATCTGAACGACCCAAGATATCGTAACGACCTAGAGCACCTATGCGAACTAAAGGGCTCATTGAGTTAAAGAAAACATAACGACCCAAAGGGCCTAACGACTAAAATCATAAATCAACCCAAACATGCTCATTATCTTCTGGAACATATTTCATGGGTTAACACTTGCCCCTCGAAGTTCATATTTATTAAAAATAATACGGGATTCAAACTAGGCGAAATTAGTGTGCAGTTTGAGATTTTAGGTCGCTAGCACCTTCAAACCGCGTGAGTATTTTATCCTTTGGTCATCCAGCTTCTTCGATCGTGACATGGTTTTAAGCCGTTGCGGCTTCTGGGTCATGCATTGATAAGAGTCCATTGGCATTCTCCTTGGGATTGGATTATTGTGGGGCCCTGCAAACTTGGTTTACTTGTTTAGACCCCTTTCTTTCCTCTTTAAGTCATCGTTCTCTTAAAACCCTTATTCAAGCTAGAAAACCTTATTAATGGCGGCCACTATCAGCTATGTCTTTCGATCCCAATCATCATTAAAGCGATTGAAGTCCAAACGGTCCCTTGGTTTAATAATCAAATTTGAAACTTCTTATCACCAAAAATCAGGTGTGATTCAAAGCTTTATTTACTGTGTATGCATACACATTTTAAGTTGGATTTGTTACTTTCGGACCTCATGGGACTATTGTTTGGTACAATTCCAATCGTGCATTTGATGATAATGTCGATGCATGCAGTAACTTTGAGCTCGCCTGTTTGTGATGGCTTTCGTCGTAACTTTCATGTACTTTGATTGCTAAGCATTAAGTAAACTAGGATGATAATCTTGCTTAATTCCACTGTTCATTGACGACCTTAATATCATGACTTACCATTCTTTTCAAAATTGAAGCGCTCCTATTGGTCGTATATCTCAGGTCGTGGTTTTGTAACGGCTCATGTCGAATTAGGTCGTTGCAACCACTTCCAGGTTTTTGACTGTGACCCTACCCTATATCGTTATGACAACTCTGAGCCTTAGGTCGTTACTTCAATCCTCATATTTGGGTCGCTCAACCTTTGAAGTTTTGGGTCTTTTACGACCCAAATAACTTGAATCAGAAAAACTTCATGAGGAATCGGACTGTTATAGTGGCCTAAAGTTTCTTGGTCGTATTGAATGACCTACAGTCTGATACCATGCAGAACGATCCAAAATCTCAAGGTTGGTAGGATCGACCTGAAACATCTTGAAATAGCTGCATCCTGGTTTGTTATTCACTTCTTATCATCGCTATATGTGCAGGATGTCTAAAAGAACTAAAGGGACCTCGAGCGAGGACACAGCTCGCAAGCACCATAGGTTGGAAAAACTCCCAATGTCAGAAATTCATACTACTCCTGTTGCACCTACATTGGCCGAGCTAACGGCTATCATAGACAGGCCTAGTTACGCTTTCAAGCCTCACACCTCTGAGCTTGCTGATCGCTTCGAAGGCCGGTGCCTTCAAGGAGTGAACTTCGATAAATTTTACTTGGATATATATCCGTCCGACAAGCGAATAGTCCCCGAAGACTTGGATATTCTAAAGAATCACTCGGTTACACAACTTGACACTCTTAGTACTTGGATGGAAAAGCACCTCGAGGAAATTGGCCAATACCATGCGCGCAAATTAGGAGCCTGGATCACCTTTATTTGCAAGCTCCAGAGGCTGAACAGGGAGAATACTGAACTCATCACCACTCTAGAGAAGGATAAAGCCGCACTTATTCAGACTCTTAAGTCTCAGGATGAGATCATTGCTGAAATATCAAGTCCTAGGGGCACTGCAGAAACGATTGGTACTTCTCCTTTTGTTCAAGGTGGGGAATGATGAAAAGAAGTTCTCATGTCTGACTTTTGCTATTTATCTTTCATGCGCTTATGTTATAGACTGGTTGTATATGCGAGTACCGGTCCTCGCTTAACACTCTTACGATATTTTATATTCAAAGTCTCTATGTTGGATTCGCAATGTGGTGATGGAATTATTTTTTGTCTGCTGTACTTTAAGATTTTATGCTAAGATCGAAAGAAATTTGTTGTGGCGACCTTTTGGCTTTGAACTTCAAAATATGTTGTTTCACAATGCTGCGCTAGGGTTTGATTGCCTTGGCTTTCGCTCGGGATACTTTCCACTGCTACAACCTATTTTACATTAACAAAAACATTGCATATTCCTGGGCTAATATTTTTCTATTGATTGCCCAAGTCACCAACAGATTACTCGGTTGAACACTTAGGTGCGACGAATTTTAATTGAATGGAGTGTCTTCACAGACTCGTTCAAAATCCGTTGACAATTGTCTGCGAAAACACGACATTCTAACTTAGCTTCATGTTGGCACTTAAAATCAACTAGCCAACATAATTCAATTATGGATTTCAAGTGCTAACTTTCATGGTAATGCACGATTTTTCATATTTAAGAAATTTGTAGCTGTGACATTGTGACGGCCCGCCCCACACCAACCGACATTTACTCCAAAAGTGTGTTGTACACATGTCCAGTTAGCACGGGACGGTCGTCAGAAGGAAAGGGAAGAAGGAAATGAACTAACAAGGAACCTGTAAAATGTCTCACAGCGCATGGAATAAAATATAATAACAACATACTTGACATAAAACAGGTGAGACAGTGCATAAGCTGAAAACAAACTAACATAGCAGCGGAAAATCCAAGTACAGCTTATGATCCAAAGCTAACATTATTACAACTTTCCAAACTGTCTTAAAAAGCAAAAGTAAGATAAAGGAGGTACACTACTAATGCCCAAGTAGCGACCACCAAGGACACAGGGAGAATATCTATATATCATACGTGGAAGTCTCCTGCTCGCCTCCGAATCAGCTACTCGCGCATCACCAGCTAACCTGTCTCTAGTCTGCTCGTGTGAGCACCCAGAGTAATAAGAGGAGACACAAAACTCTGGGTCAGACATAAAGCCTGGTATGAGCGATAAGCATCTAAAAAGAACAATAACAGGTAGACTAAAACATACCTGAACCTGGACCTGCAACCAAAGAGTTAGCACTACATACTGTACAACACTCTAAGGTGCCATTTTAAATAGTGTAAACATAACGGGGGTAGGGGTGTGCATGTCATAGTGATGGCAAACAATCAAACATAGCAACCATCCTCACATCTCTCACTCAGTGCATAAAGCATACGATATTCACCACTTCGATCACCCAACATACCTTGCTATGATCACTTTGCCTCATGAAGTCATAAATGGCTTCACTGCACTGATACATAGCCACTAATCCTTTGCTATGTCCACTCTGCCCCATGGAGTCACAATGACCCCACTGCACTGGCTCATAGCCTCACTAATCCTTTACTATGTCCACTCTGCCCCATGGAGTCACAGTGACCCCACTGCACTGGCTCATAGTCTTACTACGCATCACTTTGCCCTTCGAGTCATAATGACTCTACTGCACTGATAACGTAGCCTTGCTACCATCACCTTGCCCCTCGAGTCATAATGACTCTACTGCACTGATAAGTAGCCCATCATCCATTTTCCGTGGTGAATCGAATTTATGAACGTCGACAACTCCTTAGCACACGTCCCGCAGCAAAGTCCAACCATGAAGTGAACTCATTAGTTCCCAACTGGATCCTGAGCTCTAACTTCCATTTGGACTACCTTTGCATCTCGGGTTATTGGTCATCACCGGATCGGTTCGGATCTCCCCCTTAGCCATCAGTTCGGTTCGGATCGGAGTGCTCCTCCTTCGCTGGATCGGATCGAGTCATCATCACCTCAACGGATCGGATCGGGTCTCCACGTCCAGTCACCATCATCGGTTCGGGTCAAAGTTCTCCAATTTGCCACGGTTCGGATCGGCTTCTTCTGATCAACTCGGGTCGGGTCGTAGTCTCCAAATCTCGTCGAAGTACATCTGTTCGGGTTGGGGTACCATGGCGGATTGGGTCGGAGAACGTCAGACAGGTCGGATCGGACGATGCATGCCACGAGAAGAGCGAATAGATCGAAGAATGAAGTATGGGAGCGGATCGGGTCCTCCCTCCGTTCCGATCCGGATCGGTCTATTTCCTGCACTTTTCCAGCAAGTAGTTTTACGCCACTCGACGGCGTTTTCGACCATTCTACCTATTCTAATCAATCATAAAGCATACCATACAGTCATAGCAACAAGTAGAAGTGACCTCAAACACCAAAACAACAATCATAACATGTAAAATGGATCAAACATAACCAAAAAACCCATATTTCCCCTTAAGCATGTTTAGGTGAAACTAATGACGTGATTAGCAAAACTTAACCAAATTAACCCAAATTCATATCAGAGGTCTAACACATCATTTTGAATTTTATAAATATTTTTCCAGAATTTTATCATGTTTAAATTCGCTAATTAACACCAATTACCCTTAATTAGCCATAATTAGTGAGGAACTATGCAAATCACTCACCTTAGCCACAAATAAACTTAGATCTGAAATAAATCTCTGATTTGATGCGAATCCCAATGCTAAACAACAGCTCCAATGTTGATTTGGTGTAGATCTCCCTTGATTTGATGTTGCTAAGCTTAATCCTTGATTAGAAGATGATTTGGAGGTGATTTAGAGGCTGGAGGCCATTTTTAGGGTTTCTTGGAGGTAAGTGGAGGCTAGAAAACTGAAATGGAATGATCTTCTAACTCTTTTCAGCCTCCCCATAACCCTAATCCCGAAATGGGTTATGGGCCCATTCACTAATCCCCCTAGTTGGCCCGGTTAAGCAGTTTTTCACCTTCCAAACCTTATTTCAGCCATATCTCCCGAACGGTAAGTCCGTTTTTCACATATGACCACTCTACGGGTTTCAGGTCAAAATTCCTTTCCAATCAAAAGCTATGGCCAAAACAAGATCAGCTAGGGGCAAAACGGTCATTTAAAAATCGACAATAATCATGAACATGGGAAATGAGTCAAATGGTTGTTTCCCAAAGTTACATGACCATATGACTTCATATGGGAAAGGAATAAATATTCTACGATCCTCCGATGCGTAGAATGCGGGTTGTTACATTCTCCCCCTTAAGAAGTTTCGCCCCCGAAATTCCCTAACCAAAATACACAAAGGGTCCCGCATGCCTATCAACCATAAAACAACAATCAAACATGCAAAACAAGCAAAACAAGTCTATCCTAGCGTGCAGAATAACTAAATTACAAGGTAAATCTTACCAGGCAAAGAGTTATGGATACGTCTTCCTAATGCTCTCCTCTGTCTCCCAAGTGCAATCATTCTCGTCCTCGCCCCACTGAACCTTGACTAGCCTTACCGCCTTCCTTCGAAGTTGCTTCGTATCGTGCTCGGCAATACGGATCGGCTTGCGGTTCCCAACCGCCTCAGGTTCTACTTCGAAGTCCTCTAACTGATCAGGTGAAATAGTCAAATCTGGGTCGTGTACGAACTTCCTTAGTTGGGAAACATGAAATACGTTGTGAACTCCCGCCATCTTCTCTGGTAAGCCAACTCTATATGCCAAATTCCCGACTAGTTCAAGAACAGGGAATGGGCCAACAAACCTTGGGGCCAGTTGGCCTCTCCTGCCAAATCGTATCACGCTCTTCAGCGGAGAAATCTTGACAAACACCAAGTCACCAACGGAGAATTTTAAATCTCTTCTCCTCTTACCAGCATAGCTCTTCTGCCTATCCTGGGCAGCCTTCATTCGTTGTTGAATGATCTTAATCTTATCTGAAGTTTCCCTCACCACATCTGGTCCAAGCATAAACTTCTCGCCAGTCTCTATCCAACATGATGGTGAGTTGCACGGTCTTCTGTACAAAGCTTCATATGGAGCCGTACCCATACTGGATTGGTAGCTATTATTATATGAAAACTCTACTAGATGCAAATGGACATCCCATGATCCACCAAAATCCAATATACAAGCTCTAAAGAGATCTTCCAATATACGATTCACCCTCTCCGTCTGACCGTCGGTCTGAGGATGATATGCGGTACTGAGATGTAATTCTAACCCTAAAGCCTCTTGTAAGCCCTTCCAAAACCCACTAGTGAACAACCGGTCTCGGTCACTCACAATGCTTTTAGGTACTCCATGAAATCTCTCTACCCACTTCATGTACAATTCTGCTAACTTAGCTGCCGTTCTGGTCGATTTGGCTGGTATAAATCTTGCGCTCTTAGTCAATCGATCCACAATTACCCAAATGCTATCATGTTCCGATCTAGTCCTCGGTAAACCATCGATGAAATCCATCGAGACTTGCTCCCATTTCCATTCGGGAATTTCTAATGGTTGCAACAACCCACTAGGTTTCTTTTGCTCGGCTTTAACTAGCTGGCAATTCATGCATTTGGATATAAACTTCCCAACGTCTCTTTTCATCCCTTCCCAGTAGTAAGTCTGCTTCATGTCTTGATACATCTTGTTACCACCGGGATGTATAGTCAGTTTTGAGTGATGACATTCTCTAAGCACTTCATCTCTCAAACCATTCATGTTGGGTACAACTAGTCTTCCATTCTTTCTAAGCCATCCATCTCGATCAAGCCCATACAAATTCATCTCCTCACCGTCGATGTTCATCTCTAACCTGGAGATGATTTCCAATAGATTAGGATTGTCCCTATGGCTGGAACCAATCCGCTCTATCAAAGTGGGTCTGATCGTCAAACTAGCTAGCACTTCTGGATCCAATTCGCACTTTGGTCTGAAATCAAACCCTGCGATATACTCCAGTTGCTTCCATTCAAGAAACATAGCCCCTAAACTGGCATGTCTCCTACTCAAGGCATCGGCTACCGCATTACCTTTCCCAGGTGTGTATGCGATATCAAAATCATATGAAGCCAAGAGCGCTAACCATCTCTGCTGACGGAGATTCAGATCTTTCTGAGAGAAGAGATACTTTAATGATTTATGATCGGTAAACAACTCAAATCTTTCTCCCAAGAGATAGTGTCTCCACATCTTTAATGCGAACACAATCGTTGCCAGTTCCAAATCATGGGCAGGATACTTCTTCTCATGCGGCTTTAGTTGCCGACTAGCATAAGCTACAACCCTACCTCCTTGCATCAACACAACACCTAGTCCGGTACCACAAGCATCCGTGTATACCGTCATTTCCTCATTCCCTTTAGGAATGACTAATACTGGCGCACGCGTCAACTTTTCCTTTAGACTCTTGAATGCATTCTCACACACTCCGTCCCAGACGAAGGACTAATTCTTCTTAGTCAACTGAGTCAACGGTGCTGCTATCTTGGAGAAGTCCTGGATAAACTTATGATAATATCCAGCTAACCCCAAGAAACTTCTTACATCTGTTGCATTCTTGGGCGTAGGCCAATCCTGTACTGTGGCCACCTTCGCAGGGTCCACGGCAATATCATTCTCTGAAACAACATGACCCAAGAATCTCACTTCCCTTCTCCAAAAGTGACACTTAGAGAATTTCGCTTTCAATTGGTGTTTCCTCAACACCTCCATCACTATTCTCAAGTGTCCCTTGTGTTCCTACTCTGTCCTTGAGTAAACAAGGATATTGTCTACGAACACAAGAACAAACTTATTCAACTGATCTCTGAATACTCGATTCATAAGATCCACAAAATAGGCTGGTGCATTGGTCAACCCAAACGGCATGACCAACCACTCATAGAATCCAGACGGCATCCTAAATGCCGTTTTCGGAACACTCTCATCCGCTACTCGGAGCTGATGAAATCCTGTCGTGAGGTCCAACTGGGAGAACACCCTTGCTCCTTCCAGTTGATCAAACAAATCATCTATCCGCGTTAGAGGATACTTATTCTTCCTCGTTACCTTATTCAACTCGCGATAGTCCACACACAAACGAAGGGAACCATCTGCCTTAGTGGCAAACACAACTGGTGCTCCCAACTCGGAGACACTTCTTCTAATAAATCCCTTGTTCAAAAGATTGCTGACTTGCACCCCGAGCTCTCGCTGCTCCCTTGGTGCCATACGACAAAGTGACATCACTATAGGTCTGGCATCTTTCACTAAATCAATACGGAACTCAATCTCTCGGTGTGGTGGAAGCCCGGTCACCTCCTCGAAGACGTCCGGATACTGGCCAGCCACGTGCACAACTGACAACTCATCATGCGAGATATCGAGGGAATTTATAAAACTAGCCATTACCCCATCACCAGGTAGACTACCAAACACTACCCTCCACCCATCATCCGCCCTAACTGTCACCAAAAAGCCCTCACAGTCTACCACCACCCCGTATCTTTGGAGCCAATCGACTCCCAATATAATGCCATACCCAGTAAAGCCCAAAACAAAGCAATCACAAACAAACATACATCCATGACTCGATAAGACCAAATTTCGGCAAATCATACTAAGACTAGTCGAACCACCAATTGGGTTCGTCACAACCAATGGTCTATCGACTATCTCGGGTTCCAGTCCCAACCTATCTACCAGGTCACTAGATATGAAGGAACTGGAAGCCCCAGTATCAAACGAAACTCGAACTGGTACATCATAAATAGAAAGCATACCTTGAATAACAACATTCTTTCCTTTCTCCGCCGCAGTTGGGGCATTTGACGAAGAAGGAACGACATCAATAGCATATGCTTTCACAATCTGCTTCTCCTTAAGAGGTTGCGGACACTTATCCTTATGATGTCCCACTTGGCCACAGTTGTAGCACTTCCTTTCCGCTGGCTTGGCCCGACATTCTTTAGCATAATGGCCCTTCTTACCACAGCTGAAGCACTCAACGTTTTTCTTGTTCTTTTTCTGGCCACCCTTAGATTTGTCCTGCTTCCTCTTATTCTGAGAGTTATTCTTGCCTCCACCGCCTGCTTGCGGCTTCAGCCCTTCTGCAGATGCAGCCTCAGTCTTTGACTTAGGGTAAAGACTCTCTGATCTCAAAGCTTTCCCCACTATCGATTCAAAAGTCTCATCGATGTGGTTGATAAGCCTTTCCCCCAAGCATCCATCCAAACCAGTAATGAACTTCTCATTCTTCTTCTTAGGAGTATCGATAAGAGATAGTCCATACTTCGACAAAGTGTCGAACTCAGCAATATAGTCCGAGACTGCCCTGACATTCTGCTTGAGTTCCAAGAATCTCTTAAACAACACTGACTTCTGGGCAGCTGGAATGAACTTCTTGCTAAAGCGAGCCTTGAACTGGTCCCAAGTAATCTGATCTTCTGGAGTAGCTGTTCTAATGGCATTCCACCAATTCATCGCTCGCCCTTGCAGATGACGAGACGCTAGCCTTCTCTTCATCGCATCCTCAAGACCCAAGTCGTCGAAGATACGATCACAGCTATCCAACCAATCCTGAGCATCTGTGGCCGACTCCGTTCCGTGGAACGGCTTCCCACCAAGGTTAGTGTAATCCTTGCACAACTTGGTGAAATCGACCCTAGGCGCCTGCACCACTGGACCACCACCAATTCCAGGATTGGGAACTGCCCCTTGCACCTCCCTAAGCATGTATCTCATGAGGTCAGTAAACATCGCCCTCATGTTAGCAGCATTCTCGTTATTGGCTCCCCTACCAGCACCTCTAGCATATCGGCTCATCGTCAATCTGTAAAAGGGGAAACGATTAACGACCCCATAGTTGTGCTAGTGCAGTACGACTTCATTCTTATACTACTGATAGTGTATATATATATATATAGCTTTTGAAAACCAAATTAATCACAAATACGCGCTCTCATATACGTACTATCTCTCCCTAGGTTAACTACGCAACCTAGAGCTCTGATACCAAATGTGACGGCCCGCCCCACACCAACCGACATTTACTCCAAAAGTGCGCTGTACACATGTCCAGTTAGCACGGGACGGTCGTCAGAAGGAAAGGGAAGAAGGAAATGAACTAACAAGGAACCTTTAAAATGTCTCACAGTGCATGGAATAAAATATAATAACAACATACTTAACATAAAACAGGTGAGATAGTGCATAAGCTGAAAACAAACTAACATAGCGGCGGAAAATCCAAGTACAGCTTATGATCCAAAGCTAACATTGTTACAACTTTTCAAACTGTCTCAAAAAGAAAAAGTAAGATAAAGGAGATACACTACTAATGCCCAAGTAGCGACCACCAACGACACAGGGAGAATATCTATATATCATACGTGGAAGCCTCCTGCTCGCCTCCGAATCAGCTACTCGCGCATCACCAGCTAACCTGTCTCTAGTCTGCTCGTGTGAGCACCCAGAGTAATAAGAGGAGACACAAAACTCTGGGTCAGACATAAAGCCTGGTATGAGCGATAAGCATCTAAAAAGAACAATAACAGGTAGACTAAAACATACCTGAACCTGGACCTGCAACCAAAGAGTTAGCACTACATACTGTACAACACTCTAAGGTGCCATTTCAAATAGTGTAAACATAACGGAGGTGGGGGTGTGCATGTCATAGTGATGGCAAACAATCAAACATAGCAACCATCCTCATATCTCTCACTCAGTGCATAAAGCATACAATATTCACCACTTCGATCACCCAACATACCTTGCTATGATCACTTTGCCCCATGAAGTCATAAATGGCTTCACTGCACTGATACATAGCCACTAATCCTTTGCTATGTCCACTCTGCCCCATGGAGTCACAATGACCCCACTGCACTGGCTCATAGCCTCACTAATCCTTTACTATGTCCACTCTGCCCCATGGAGTCACAATGACCCCACTGCACTGGCTCATAGTCTTACTACGCACCACTTTGCCCCTTGAGTCATAATGACTCTACTGCACGGATAACGTAGTCTTGCTACCATCACCTTGCCCCTCGAGTCATAATGACTCTACTGCACTGATAAGTAGCTCATCATCCATTTTCAGTAGTGAATCGAAGTTATGAACGTCGAAAACTCCTTAGCACACGTCCCGCAGCAAAGTCCAACCATGAAGTGAACTCATTGGTTCCCAACTAGATCCTGAGCTCTAACTTCCATTTGGACTACTTTTGCATCTCGGGTTATTGGTCATCACTGGATCGGTTCGGATCTCCACCTTAGCCATCAGTTCGGTTCGGTTCGGAGTGCTTCTCCTTCGCTGGATCGGATCGAGTCATCATCACCTCAACGGATCGGATCGGGTCTCCACGTCCAGTCACCATCATCGGTTCGGGTCAAAGTTCTTTAATTTGCCACGGTTCGGATCGACTTCTTCTGATCAACTCGGGTCAGGTCGTAGTCTCCAAATTTCGTCGAAGTACATCTGTTCGGGTTGGGGTACCATGGCGGATCGGGTCGGAGAACGCCAGACGGGTCGGATCGGACGATGCATTCCACGAGAAGAGCGAATAGATCGAAGAATGAAGTATGGGAGCGGATGGGGTCCTCCCTCCGTTCCGATCCGGATCCGTCTATTTCCTGCACTTTTCCAGCAAGCAGTTTTACGCCACTTGACGGCGTTTTCGACCATTCTACCTATTCTAATCAATCACAAAGCATACCATACAGTCATAGCAACAAGTAGAAGTGACCTCAAACACCAAAACAACAATCATAACATGTAAAATGGATCAAACATACCCAAAAACCCCATATTTCCCCTTAAGCATGTTTAGGTGAAACTAATGATGTGATTAGCAAAACTTAACCAAATTAACCCAAATTCATATCAGAGGTCTAACACATCATTTTGAATTTTATAAATATTTTTCCAGAATTTTATCATGTTTAAATTCGCTAATTAACACTAATTACCCTTAATTAGCCATAATTAGTGAGGAACTATGCAAATCACTCACCTTAGCCACAAATAAACTTAGATCTGAAATAAATCTCTGATTTGATGCGAATCCCAATGCTAAACAGCAGCTCCAATGTTGATTTGGTGTAGATCTCCCTTGATTTGATGTTGCTAAGCTTAATGCTTGATTAGAAGATGATTTGGAGGTGATTAGAGGTTGGAGGCCATTTTTAGGGTTTCTTGGAGGTAAGTGGAGGCTAGAAAACTGAAATGGAATGATCCTCTAACTCTTTTCAACCTCCCCATAACCCTAATCCCGAAATGGGTTATGGGCCCATTCACTAATCCCCCTATTTGACCCGATTAAGCAGTTTTTCACCTTCCAAACCTTATTTCAGCCATATCTCCCAAACGGTAAGTCCGTTATTCACATATGACCACTCTACAGAAAGGTAAACCATCAAACGAATCTAATGGAAGTGGTTTCAGGTCAAAATTCCTTTCCAATCAAAAGTTATGGCCAAAACAAGATCAACTAGGGGAAAAATGGTCATTTAAAAATCGACAAAAATCATGAACATGGGAAATGAGTCAAATGGTTGTTTCCCAAAGTTACATGACCATATGACTTCATATGGGAAAGGAATAAATATTCTACGATCCTTCGATGCGTAGAATGCGGGTTGTTACAGACTTATCTTCTGCTTCTTCTTGGAGAAGCTCAGGGTATTCATGCCCCTATTTAAGAGGTCCTCTAGCCTACTCAGTGGGAAGTAATCTCATGACTCAATGTTTATTTGCTTTGTCAAACAGTTCTGTTATTGAAGATTCCATTGGATGCCTTGTGCCTTGAAGAGGTCGTTTTAGTCCATCGTTCGCCTTTTTCTGTTGACTGATTCGACATTGGAAAGTTCATTGAATGTTTATTTCTGCTAAGGAGAAGTTATTTTTTCCATGGAAAAGCGTTTTGGTTGTCGCGTCGTTTCGCTATGCGGAATCCCACGAAGTTTGGATGTGGGGTGAGGTTGCATCGATTCGCAGAGCGAGCATCAGTCATCGGTCGGAGTCACTCAACTTGGTGAGTGATTGCTGCCCGAGTGAGGTGCCTTAGACTCCTGGGAGCCTTTGAGATAAAGTTAAGGTTGAGCCGATCCATGGAGCAGGCATCAGTCATCAGTCGGAGTCACTTAACTATGTAAGTGATCGCTGCCCAACTGAAGCATCCTAGATCTCCATGAACAATGAGGTAAGGTTAAGCTGATCCATGGGGAGAGCATCAATCATCGGTCGGAGTCACTTAACTTGGTATCTGATCGCTGCCTGGCTTTGGACCTCCATGAACCATGAGGTAAGGTTAAGTTGTTCCATGGAGCAGTCATCGGTCAGAGTCACTTAACTTGGTAAGTGATCGCTGCCCGACTGATGCGTCCTGGACCTCCATGAAACATGAGGTAAGGTAAAGATGATCTATGGAGTGGGCATCAGTCATCGGTCGGAGTTACTTAACTTGGTAAGTGATCGCTGCCCGACTGATGCATCCTGGACCTTCATGAACTACGAGGTAAGGTTAAGCCGATCCTCGGAGCGGGCATCAATCATCGGTCGGAGTCACTTAGCTTGGTAAGTCATCGCTGCCCGGGTGATGCATCCTGGACCTCCATGAACTATGAGGTAAGGTCAAGCCAATCCCTGGAGCGGGCATGAGTCATCGGTCGGAGTCGCCTAACTTGGTAAGTGATCGCTGCCCAACTGATGTGCCCTAAACTCCTGTTAACCTTTGGGATAAGGTTTTGGATCCATGACTACTTGCTAATCTCTTGAGTGTTTGTGTAAAAACCCTGAATTTTGGGGCCAATTTAAATTTCTATTTTAAGTTATTTTAATGAGTTTTGGTTATTCAGAATAATTTATTTCAAATAATAACAATTAAAAAATTTATTTATTTTTTAGAAATTTTGTTGAAAATGAGTCCAAATTTCTAATTTTAAATAATTATTAAACAATAGAAGAAAGTATATATATATATATATATATAAAGGTTTACAGTAAAAATACAATTTTAGAGTTGGTATTTTACAAAATAAAAAAAGGGGCTTAAATTAAAAAGTTACATTGTCATTTTGTTGAAATTAAAAGATTTCATTTTCAAGGTAATAAAAGTTTGCATTTTTGTCATATAAACAAGTTTGCATTTTAGTCATATTGGCAAAATAAAACTATTGTTGTGTCACAATAATTTACACAATTGAAATATAATGTATCATTTCATTTACATTAAAAAGTTTGCATTGTAATTTTTGTTTACAATAAAGAGAATGAAATGTACCATTTTTATTTACATTAAAATGTTTAAAAGAAAAAGTATTATTTTTGTTGCAAAACAAAATATTCATTTTTGTTAGAATTAGAATGACGCATAAAATATCCATTTTGTTGAATAGTAAGTGACACATAGAATTATAATTTTTGTGAATTGAAATGAATTGGGCCTGAATAGGAGAAAGTGGTTTAATGGGTCTTTAATGTGATTAAGGGATTGGAACATTATATATATATATATATATAACAATAAATGGTTCATCCCTATTTCTCCATTATTATGTTTCCTTTTTATATTCACACATTACATAATTCCAATTTAAAACGTATGTATCTTAAACCATTCAATTTATTAATTAATGTCATTCATTTCATAATTAATTTTTCTTAATTGATTGGTTACTCAATTTGACTATTATCTCTATTAATTCTTCTCCGTTTGCAACGTTCATTTATAAATTGTATTATTCTCCTTCCATTGCTTCCATTATAAATTTACTATTTACACCTATTTGAATGATTCCAAACTCCAAATAAATATACCACTAGTTATACATTATATTGTTATACATATATTAAATTTCTTTCTTATGTTTGTAACATACATTAATTACTAATTAACGTATATTAATTTTTGTTGTAACTTACATAAATTAAAATTGTAATATAGATTGATTGTTATCAAAACATTTATTGTTTCTATCCTTATATATGTTTATATACATCAATTTCATGCTTTTGTTTCCAATAAACTTTATTTTCAAGTTTTAAAATTCAAACGTTCATGTATGCACATGTACGCATAAGCTATTAATTTAACTTAATTCCAACTCTTATATATCAACATACAGTTATTTTTGTGAAAATAAATTAATTAAATAATGAAACATAAAATACTATAACATAAATGCCTCATTCTCTCTCTTCCTTTCACATGCAAATATTCCATTTTAGAACATAATCAAAGGGGATTTGAGGGAAGAAATAAAGAGAGAAATAAATTCGCCACCTCAGCCATAATATTATAATATTCTAAACTCTCCACTACATATTATCTTTTCCTCTCCACAAATTCTCAAAATTTAACAGCAGCCTTCTTTCTCTCTCTCCCTCTCTCTCTCTCAAAACTCTGCATGAAATTAAATAATTCATATCTCCCAAACCATAAGGAGTTAGGCCATGAGATTTTGTGAGCGCTTAGAGAATGAGGAGTGCTACTCGCGCCTAAAATTAGGTGAGGAATTGGAAAGCATGACTGGTGAGAAGTCTTAATTTATTTTTATTATTATTTATTTTAAACAATATGAATAAATCGTAACTCGTTCGTTTTAACTCAGAATTTAACGATTTCGGAAGCGTTCTAATCGTGAAGCTGAGGTCTACGTTTTGAGACTAAAAGGGATACATTCTGAGCAAGACAGATTTTTGATCAAAATTCAAATGGATCTATTCAGAATTTAATATCTGTGAGATTTCTAAATTTTGAATAATTAAATAGTTTAATTATACTTGTTATGTGAATCACTGCATGTTCGTAAATATCATAGATGTGACGTGGTATTTAGAATTTATTATTTGTCTGTGTGATTTGTAATGCTTTGTGATGTCATGATATAGCCATGTTTGTCTTAGATCTATACATCTTGATGTAATCTCCATAAAGTTTTCATCTGTATTTTTTTTATTCCTTTTGATTCTTTCTTTTTTTAAGAAATAAAAATAAAGTTGAATCTTTAATTTGATTCACAAAATAAAATAAAGTTGGAATCTTTATTTTTTGATTCACAAAACAAAAGAAAGTTGAATTTTTATTTTGATTTACAAAATAAAAAGAAAAGTGAATCTTTATTTTGGATTCACAAAATGAAAAGAAAAGTTAAATCTTCATTTTGATTTATGATTTATAAAATGAAGAAAGTTTATATCTTTTAAATTTTACTTAAAAGATAAATAAAGTTTGGATATTTTATTTTGATGTATAAAATAAAATAAAGATGAGACCCTTATTTTGATTCATGAGAATTATACACCAAATCATATGTTGTTGATGTATGTGTTGACATGAAAGTTGACACGAATTATATGTTGCCATCGTTGTGCTGACATGAAAACTTAAACACTAAATTATACGTAGGTTGACATCAAAATTTAGATTGTTTTATGTATTGAGATATTGTATTGAACATATACGTCGACACCAAAAACTTAGACTATTTCAGGTATTGAAATATGGAATTGTACATGTATTGGTTTATGAAAACGAACACATATTTGGCGTCATATCATTTTAGCAAAAATGAGCATATTTTAGTGTAAACGATAATATATCGAAAAGAACAAATATGAGATAACAACTTTATTTACATTTTTCAATGTAATTAAAAAGAGATAAGAATTCTTTTTTTCATTTTTCAATGTAATTAAAAAGAAAAGAAATAGATAATTTACATTTTTCCAATGTAAATAAAAGAAAAGAGAATTTTAATTTTTTTTAATGTAAAGGAAATGAAATAGATAATTTACATTTTTCAATGTAAAAGCAAAGAAATAGGGAATTTACATTTTCAATGTAAAATAAAAAGGATTTACATTTTCAATGTAAATAATAAAAATAATGAATTAGAGAAAAAGAAAAATTTTATGTAACAAAAAAAAGAATTAGGAAAAGAAAGAAAGACATTTATTTACATTACATGTAGTGTACATAAATAAGAAAAAGGGAATGAAAAAAAAACATAGAAAGGAATTACACCTTTTTAATTTCAAATTAGCTACAAATAAAGATATGAAATAAAAAGGTAATTTTTATTCACATTTTAGATGAGAATAAAAACTTGAATTTTAAAAGGTGGATTTTATTTATAATTTAGAGATAAATAAAAAGAGTGAAATTTACATTTTTATACGTAAACAAAGGATATGATTTTGCGATGTAATAAAATTTACATTTTTATGTAATCAATTAAGATATGATTTTGCCATGTAATAAAGTTTACATTTTTATGTAATCAATTAAGATATGATTTTGCCATGTAATAAAATTTACATTTTTATGTAATCAATTAAGATATGATTTTGCCATGTAATAAAATTTACATTTTTATGTAATCAATTAAGACATGATTTTGCCATGTAATGAAATTTACATTTTTATGTAATCAATTAAGACATGATTTTGCCATGTAATGAAATTTACATTTTTATGTAATCAATTAAGATATGATTTTGCCATGTAATGAAATTTACATTTTTATGTAATCAATTAAGATATGATTTTGCCATGTAATGAAATTTACATCTTTATGTAATCAATTAAGATACGATTTTGCCATGTAATGAAATTTACATTTTTATGTAATCAATTAAGATATGATTTTGCAATGTAATGAAATTTACGTTTTTATGTAATCAAGATTTAAAGAAAGAGAATTGCATTTTTATGTAATCAAGATTACAAAGAAAGAGAATCACATTATATGTAATTAAAGAATAAGAATTTATATTAAATAAATTTGCATTTTATATGTAATTATAGCATAAGTAAAAAGAGCAAATTTGACAATGGAATCAAAATCACCTTTTTATGTAATTTATAAAAAAATGGAAATTTTCTCTGTAATGATTAATCACATTTTTGTGTTAGAAATGTAAATATTAGAAAATCACATATTTATTTTAAAAAGGGAATACATTAAAGTATATAAGGAAGAATGGAATTTTGTTAACGTAAGAATTTGCATTTTTAATGTAAATGAAATATGAGTCATAAATAAAATGGGATCCAATTAAAAAGATTCCATCTTTACTGTCAATATGCTAAGATAAGAAGATTAGATTTAGAATTAGACATTTGGAAAGGTTTATTGTTATTAATATAATAATTGAGAAAATCCCAAGTTTTATTAAGATTTGAACAGGTAAGTTATAGTATTTGAAATCAAGTTATTTTGGAAATATGGAATATTCCAAAATTAAGATATTTTGAAATGAGAAACAGTTTAATATAATATTTTTAGTAGAACAATTATAATGATTAATTAAAATTGTACTTGGACACGAGGTTAGGTCACATTTGTGGTGGAAGTCTGCCCGGACCCGACCGGCATATCCAGCAGCCACAAATGTTGGGCCTAATGTGAGAGGTCCAAGTGCGCAAATACAAATTGGGCCAAGACACGAGGTTAAGCCCAACTTGTGGGAGAAGTCTGCCCGGAACCGACCGGCCTATCCAGCATCCACAAGTTGTAGGCCTAATGTGAGAGGTCTGGCCCATATTAAAATATAAATGGATAACTTAGAAATTGACGTTATTTTCACACCGTTATGTGTTAATAATGAAATGAATATTTTCACCTCCAAGTTGTTACAAAAAAAGTTACATTTTTAATAAAATAAGATAAGGATTATAAAAAATTTACATTTTTCTTTGTAAATATTAGAAAAGTTACATTTTTTTAATGTAAATAAAAGGAAAATAGGAAGTTACATTTTTATATGTAATTGGTGTAATATAGAAACCGACATTTTTCAATGTAAATAAGGATGAAATAGAAATTATATTTTTATATGCAAATAAAAGAGTTTACATTTTTCAATGTAAGCAAAAGAATGATTAGGAATTTATATTTTCCAATGTAAATAGAATATGAAATAAAGGTTACATTTTCAATATAATAATGTATTGAAGTATAAGTTTACATTTCTCAAAGTAAATAAAATAGGAATAGAAATTTACATTTTTCAATGTAAATAATAAGATTAGAAATTTACATTTCTAAGGAGTGGATTTTCATTAGAAAAATAATGAAACCAAATATACATTTGGTGTAAATTGAAAAATGTAAGAGTAAAATATACATTGTTATGTTTAGGATGTGTATGTAAAGTAAAAATAGCGATAGATCGTTATAAATTATCAACAACGCTATGAAATGGTTTTCAAATTTATATATGCGAGAGTTATTTGGAAAGTCCGAGTTTACTCTCATTCCAAATAATGATACGACGTTCGAAGAATTGAAGACGACGATTGAAGACCGACGATCTTCACATCGAATGGGTAACTAGTGTTGAGGCCCTTGATTGATTTGCTCCCAAGACGGGGCTAAAATGGTAGTTATCCGGACGTAGTGCTGATTTGTACGGATTTGGCTTTCGCTCAGACCCAGAGCATAAGCTTATAAATGGAATGTGTGTCTGACATTGTACTCCTTTATATTGTATTTATTGATTTTCTGTCGAATGTATGAATGTTTGGTGGCGGAGAAATTATTCTCTTGCTTAACACCCTTTCATATATTTCGGCAAAGGATTGGTAGTGTGATATGGAGTGACGATGTGGCATGCTAAGATGCATATGATCAAGGCTTTGTTGAAAAGCAGGCCTTGTGGGATGATCAAAGCATAGCCTGTTTAGGCATAGCTTTGTGTATAGCGTGACTTCGCGAGCCTCACACACCGGCGGAGTCTAAAACAGGAGAAGGGAACGCAGTGAGAGAAGCACGTTTCTTTCTAGCTAGAAGTGGTGTTTGGGCTTTATCACGGCCCGACATTTTACTTATGTGGATGATGGAATGAGGCGTCTCGGATGATAGGTCCTATAGGACCGGGAAACGTGTGTTCAGGAATAACTAATCCGCAACTCGTATGGTGGACCGACCCTGCTGCTATCCAAGGGTTCACTGTGGGGGATCCTGAGGCATTAGCTAGAGTGTCTCGAATCGGTAAGGAGCTCCTCCCTAGCCTTTACTCATGATGGAAACCCAATTTCCAATACGACCTCATGCGGTTTTGATTGTATTACTAGTATGGAACCATAGTATTATGGTATCTATGTGTCCTAGGATTGATACATTATGATTGAACTATTTTTGAAAACTTATATACACTAATAATAATATCAAAATCCGTTTTTATCGTATCAAGCATTTTTGACCATTATAAGGTAAAACCCTATCCTCCGGTTTGCGTTGCATTATGTGATGGGACTTGGGTCTTATGATGGTTTCATTTTTCTAAAAAGAATTGCGTTGTTTTAACGATTTACTTTAGTTTATGCACCGGCAATCCATTGTAGTAAACCCGTTCCGCGTTAGCAGCGTGGTCCTTGGATTTGCTTTACTACTATTAGTTAAATTAGTTAAGAATACTCACACGAGTCCCATGACTGACCCGTTGTTTGTTTCCACCTTTACAAACTCGGTTGCCATCTTTCCACACAGGTAGTCGAGTAGTTTGCCTATAGGTTCTTATCTCGAGCAGGATTCTGGATTGAAGCCTAAAGATGTGTCCAGAGCATAGTTGTCTTCCGCTGCCTTAGTTATTTTATTTCCGTTGCAATGTATTAAAATATTGTAATTTATCTTCCGCTGTAATTTCATTCAATATACTCTGGTATTCTGTACTCTGATGTAACATTATTATGATGTTTATAAAAGTCTGCTGTTGTTGTTCTGATGTGTTGTAACCCAAAGTAAGCGTATCCGGCGATTTCTCGCAAGGGCGATTTTCGGGTCGTTTCATTTTGGTATCAGAGCTTTGGTTAGCTCAAATCTTTGGGGTACAACTCGTTAGAACTAAACAAAAGACTCATCAGAGATTGGATTAGTAATATCCAATAAGAATACTCATTAGAGATAGGATCAGCAGTATCCTAGAATGAGAAAACTCATTAGAGATGGGGTTAGTAATGCCCTAGAATGAGTTGAGAGTGACAAGCTTATAATATACGTATTTGTAATTATAATCTATTTTAGAAAATATGATTTTTGAACATATAAAAGTTATATATATTTTAAAAAGTTAATCAACTAATTGATTGATGGTTGTGTAGTGTAATTATTGGTTTAACTAATAAAATTATAGAAACCAATTAAAGAATGAAAAATTGAGTAGTATAATTAAAACAATTTTTAAATTCGTTCCTTTTCGAGGATGAAAAGTTTTTAAGTGGGGGAGACTGTAACAACCCGGAATTTTGGGGCCAATTTAAAATTCTGTTTTAAGTTATTTTAATGAGTTTTGGTTATATAAAATAATTTATTTTAAATAATAAAAATTAAAAAATTTATTTTATTTTAGAAATTTTGTTGAAAATGAGTCCAGATTTAAAATTTCTAATTTTATATAATTATTAAACAATAGAAGAAAGTACATATATAATTTGAATAAAAAGTTTTACAGTAAAAATACAATTTTAGAGTTGGTATTTTACAAAATAAAAAAAGGGGCTTAAATTAAAAAGTTACATTGTCATTTTGTTGAAATGAAAATATTTCATTTTCAAGGTAATAAAAGTTTGCATTTTTGTCATATAAACAAGTTTGCATTTTTGTCATATAGGCAAAATAAAACTATTGTTGTGTCGCATTAATTTACACAATTGAAATATAATGTATCATTTCGTTTATATTAAAAAGTTTGCATTGTAATTTTTGTTTACAATAAAGAGAATGAAATGTATCATTTTTATTTACATTAAAATGTTTAAAAGAAAAAGTATTATTTTTGTTGCAAAACAAAATATTCATTTTTGTTAGAATTAGAATGACGCACAAAATATCCATTTTGTTGAATAGTAAATGTCACATAGAATTACAACTTTTGTGAATTGAAATGAAATGGGCCTGAATAGGAGAAAGTGGTTTAATGGGTCTTTAATGTGATTAAGGGATTGGAACATTATATGTATATGTATATGTATATATATATATATATATATATATATATGTTCCATCCCTATTTCTCCATTATTATGTTTCCTTTTTATATTCACACATTACATAATTCCAATTTCAAAACGTATGTATCTTAAACCACTCAGTTTATTAATTAATGTTGTTCATTTCATAATTAATTTTTCTTAATTGATTGCTTACTCAATTTGACTATTATCTCTATTAATTCTTCTCCGTTTGCAACGTTCATTTATAAATTGTATTATTCTCCTTCCATTATAAATTTACTATTTACACATGTTTGAATGATTCCAAACTCCAAATTTATATACCACTAGTTGTACATTATATTGTTATACATATATTAAATTTCTTTCTTATGTTTGTAACATACATTAATTACTAATTAATGTATATTAATTTTTGCTGTAACGTACATAAATTAAAATTGTAATATAGAATGATTGTTATCAAATCATTTATTGTTTCTATCCTTATATATGTTTATATACATCAATTTCATGCTTTTGTTTCCAATAAACTTTATTTTCAAGTTTTAAAATTCAAACGTTCATGTATGCACATATACGCATAAGCTATTAACTTAACTTAATTCCAACTCTTATATATCAACATACAGTTATTTTTGTGAAAATAAATTAATTAAAATAATGAAACATAAAATACTATAACATAAATGCCCCATTCTCTCTCCCTTTCACATGCAAATATTCCATTTTAGAACATAATCAAAGGGGATTTGAGGGAAGAAATAAAGGGAGAAATAAATTCGCCATCTCAACCATAATATTATAATATTCTAAACTCTCCACTACATATTATCTTTTCCTCTCCACAAATTCGCAAAATTTAACAGCAGCCTTCTTTCTCTCTCTCCCTCTCTCTCTCTCTCTCAAAACTCTACATGAAATTAAATAATTCATATCTCCCAAACCATAAGGAGTTAGGCCATGAGATTTTGTGAGCGCTTGGAGAATGAGGAGTGCTACTCGCGCCTAAAATTAGGTGAGGAATTGGAAAGCATGACTGGTGAGAAGTCTTAATTTATTTTGATTATTATTTATTTAAAATAAATATGAATAAATCGTAACTCGTTCGTTTTAACTCAGAATTTAACGATTTCGGAAGCGTTGTAATCGTGAAGCTAAGGTCTACGTTTCGAGACTAAAAGGGATACATTCTGAGCAAGTCAGATTTTTGATCAAAATTCAAAGTGATATATTCATAATTCAATATCTGTGAGATTTCTGAATTTTGAATAATTAAATAGTTTAATTATACTTGTTATGTGAATCACTGTATGTTCGTAAATATCATAGATGCGACGTGGTATTTAGAATTTATTATTTGTCTGTGTGATTTGTAATGCTTTGTGATGTCATGATATAGCCATGTTCGTCTTAGATCTATACATCTTGATGTAATCTCCATAAAGTTCTCATCTGTATTTTTTTTAATTCCTTATGAATCTTTTTTTTTGAAGAAATCAAAATAAAGTTGAATCTTTAATTTGATTCACAAAATAAAAGATAGTTGGAATATTTATTTTTTGATTCACAAAACAAAATAAAGTTGAATTTTTATTTTGATTTACAAAATAAAAAGAAAAGTGAATACTTATTTTGGATTCAAAAAATGAAAAGAAAAGTTAAATCTTCATTTTGAATTATGATTTATAAAATGAAGAAAGTTTAGATCTTTTAAATTTTACTAAAAAGATAAATAAAGTTTGGATATTTTATTTTGATGTATAAAATAAAATAAAGATGAGACCTTTATTTCGATTCATGAGAATTATACACCAAATCATATGTAGTTGATGTATGTGTTGACATGAAAGTTGACACTGAATTATATGTTTCCATCCTTGTGCTAACATGAAAACTTAAACACTAAATTATACGTAGGTTGACACCAAAATTTATGTTGTTTCATGTATTGAGATATTGTATCGAACATATACGTTGACACCAAAAACTTAGACTATTTCAGGTATTGAAATATGGAATTGTACATGTATTGGTTTACGAAAACGAACACATATTTGGCGTCATATCTTTTTAGCAAAAATGAGCATATTTTAGTGTAAACGATAATATATTGAAAAGAACAAATATGAGATAACAACTTTATTTACATTTTTCAATGTAATTAAAAAGAGATAAGATTTTTTTTCATTTTTCAATGTAATTAAAAAGAAAAGAAATAGATAATTTACATTTTTCCAATGTAAATAAAAGAAAAGAGAATTTACATTTTTTTAATGTAAAGAAAATGAAATAGATAATTTACATTTTTCAATGTAAAAGCAAAGAAATAGGGAATTTACATTTTCATTGTAAAATAAAAAGGATGTACATTTTCAGTGTAAATAATAAAAATAATGAATTAGAGAAAAAGAACATTTTTATGTAACAAAAAAAAAGTGAATTAGAAAAAGAAAGAAAGACATTTATTTATATTACATGTAGTGTACATAAATAAGAAAAAGGGAATGAAAAAAAAACATAGAAAGGAATTACACCTTTTTAATTTCAAATTAGCTACAAATAAAGATATGAAATAAAAAGGTTATTTTTATTCACATTTTAGATGAGAATAAAAACTTGAATTTTAAAAGGTGGATTTTATTTATAATTTAGAGATAAATAAAAAGAGTGAAATTTACATTTTTATATGTAAACAAAGGATAGGATTTTAAGATGTAATAAAATTTACATTTTTATGTAATCAATTAAGATATGATTTTGCCATGTAATAAAATTTACATTTTTATGTAATCAATTAAGATATGATTTTGCCATGTAATAAAATTTACATTTTTATGTAATCAATTAAGATATGATTTTTCCATGTAATGAAATTTACATTTTTGTGTAATCAATTAAGAAATGATTTTGTCATGTAATGAAATTTACATTTTTATGTAATCAATTAAGATATGATTTTGTCATTTAATGAAATTTACATTTTTATGTAATCAATTAAGATATGATTTTGCCATGTAATAAAATTTACATTTTTATGTAATCAATTAAGATATGATTTTTCCATGTAATGAAATTTACATTTTTATGTAATCAATTAAGATATGATTTTGCCATGTAACGAAATTTACATTTTTATGTAATCAAGATTTAAAGAAAGAGAATTGCATTTTTATGTAATCAAGATTACAAAGAAAGAGAATCACATTATATGTAATTAAAGAATAAGAATTTATATTAAATAAAATTACATGTTATATGTAATTAAAGCATAAGTAAAAAGAGCAAATTTGACAATGGAATCAAAATCACCTTTTTATGTAATTTATTAAAAAAAATGGAAATTTTCTCTTTAATGATTAACCACATTTTTGTGTTAGAAATGTAAATATTAGAAAATCAAATATTTATGTTAAAAAGGGAATTCATTAAAGTATATAAGGAAGAATGGAATTTTGTTAACGTAAGAATTTGCATTTTTAATGTAAATGAAATATGAGTCATAAATAAAAAGGGATCCAATTAAAAAGATTCCATCTTTACTGTCAATATGCTAAGATAAGAAGATTAGATTCAGAATTAGATATTTTGAAAGGTTTATTGTTATTAATATAATAATTGAGAAAATCCCAAGTTTTATTAAGATTTGAACAGGTAAGTTATAGTATTTGAAATCAAGTTATTTTGGAAATATGGAATATTCCAAAATTAAGATATTTTAAAATGAGAAACTGTTTAATATAATATTTTTAGTAGAACAATTATAATGATATATTAAAATTGTACTTGGACACGAGGTTAGGTCACATTTGTGGTGGAAGTCTGCCCGGACCCGACCGGCATATCCAGCAGCCACAAATGTTGGGCCTAATGTGAGAGGTCCAAGTAAGCAAATACAAATTGGGCCAAGACACGAGGTTAAGCCCAACTTGTGGGAGAAGTCTGCCCGGAACCGACCGGCCTATCCAGCATCCACAAATTGTAGGCCTAATGTGAGAGGTCTGGCCCATATTAAAATATAAATGGATAACTTAGAAATTGACGTCATTTTCACACCGTTATGTGTTAATAATGAAATGAATATTTTCACCTCAAAGTTGTTATAAAAAAAAGTTACATTTTTAATTAAATAAGATAAGGATTATAAAAGTTTTACATTTTTCTTAATGTAAATATTAGAAAAGTTACATTTTTTTAATGTTAATAAAAGGAAAATAGGAAGTTACATTTTTATATGTAATTGGTGTAATATAGAAACCGACATTTTTCAATTTAAATAAGGATGAAATAGAAATTATATTTTTATATGCAAATAAAAGAGTTTACATTTTTCAACGTACACAAAAGAATGGTTAGGAATTTATATTTTCCAATGTAAATAGAATATGAAATAAAGGTTACATTTTCAATATAATAATGTATTGAAGTATAAGTTTACATTTCTCAAAGTAAATAAAATAGGAATAGAAATTTACATTTTTCAATGTAAATAATAAGATTAGAAATTTACATTTCTAAGGAGTGGATTTTCGTTAGAAAAATAATGAAACCAAATATACATTTGGTGTAAATTGAAAAATGGAAGAGTAAAATATACATTGTTATGTTTAGAATGTGTATGTAAAGTAAAAATAGCGATAGATCATTATAAATTATTAACAACACTATGAAATGATTTTCAAATTTATATATGCGAGAGTTATTTGGAAAGTCCGAGTTTACTCTCATTCCAAATAATGATACGACGTTCGAAGAATTGAAGACGGCGATTGAAGACCGACGATCTTCACATCGAATGGGTAACTAGTGTTGAGGCCCTTGATTGATTTGCTCACAAGACGGGGCTAAAATGGTAGTTATCCGAACGTAGTGCTGATTTGTACGGATTTGGCTCTCGCTCAGACCCAGAGCATAAGCTTATAAATGGAATGTGTGTCTGACATTGTACTCCTTTATATTGTTTTTATTGATTTTCTGTCGAATGTATGAATGTTTGGTGGCGGAGAAATTATTCTCTTGCTTAACACCCTTTCATATATTTCGGCAAAGGATTGGTAGTGTGATATGGAGTGACGATGTGGCATGCTAAGATGCATATGATCAAGGCTTTGTTGAAAAGCAGTCCTTGTGGGATGATCAAAGCATAGCCCGTTTAGGCATAGCTTTGTGTATAGCGTGACTTCGCGAGCCTCACACACCGGCGGAGTCTAAAACGGGAGAAGGGAACGCAGGGAGAGCAGCACGTTTTTTCTAGCTAGAAGTGGTGTCTGGGCTTTAACACGACCCGACATTTTACTTATGTGGATGATGGAATGAGGCGTCTCGGATGATAGGTCCTATAGGACTGGGAAACATGTGTTCAGGAATAACTAATCCGCAACTCGTATGGTGGACCGGCCCCGCAGCTATCCAAGGGTTCACTGCGGGGGATCCTGAGGCATTAGCTAGAGTGTCTCGAATCGGTAAGGAGCTCCTCCCTAGCCTTGCCTCATGATGGAAACCCAATTTCTAATACGACCTCATGCAGTTTTGATTGTATTACTAGTATGGAAGCATAGTATTATGGTATATATGTGTCCTAGGATTGATACATTATGATTGAACTATTTTTGAAAACTTATATACACTTATAATAATATCAAAATCCGTTTTTATCGTATCAAGCATTTTTGACCATTATAAGGTAAAACCCTATCCTCCGGTTTGCGTTGCATTGTGTGATGGGACTTGGGTCTTATAATGGTTTCATTTTTCTAAAAAGCATTGCGTTGTTTTAACGATTTACTTTAGTTTATGCACCGGCAATCCATTAGAGTAAACCCGTTCCGCATTAGCGGCGTGGTCCTTGGATATGCTTAACTACTATTAGTTAAATTAGTTAAGAATTCTCACACCAGTCCCATGACTGATCCGTTGTTTGTTTCCACCTTTACAAACTCGAGTGCCATATTTCCACACGGGCAGTCGAGTAGTTTGCCTATAGGTCCTTATCTCGAGCAGGATTCTGGATTGAAGCCTAAAGTTGTGTCCAGAGCATAGTTGTCTTCCGCTGCCTTAGTTATTTTATTTCCGCTGCAATGTATTAAAATATTGTAATTTATCTTCCGCTGTAATTTTATTCAATATACTCTGATATTCTGTACTCTGATGTAACATTATTATGATGTTTATAAAAGTCTGCTGTTGTTGTTCTGATGGGTTGTAGCCCAATGTATGCGTATCCGGCGATTTCCCGCAAGGGCGATTTTCAGGTTGTTTCAGTTTGACTCATCGGGACTTTCTTGATCAATCGTTGAATCGGTGCTATCGGGGTTGTCTCCCTGGGTCGGGTTGTGAGGAAGCAAGCGCTCGTTAGATAGCCTATAGTGAGAATCCGTCTGTTAGCAAATTTTCGTATAAATTTGGCAAGCTAGAGATTTATACATGCAGGTAATACTTCATTCGTAGTGCTGTTGCTTGGTACAATGCATGTAAATTATTATAGACTATTTACATGAAACTAGAACATAGCTAAATGCAAAGTAATGCAAGACGTAAATTAAATGCGATAGTGATGACTTATTTTTAGCGGTAGATATTAGATCATCATCAACGATCATTAGTTGATTATCTGCCTTGGCATAATGTGAGCAAAAGCTATGTTGCTTGGACCGGATTGGTCATTTCATGTCGTTGGCCCTTGGGTAGTCGCAGAAGGATTTGCATCTTGGGAATTCTTCACATACTGTTGCAAACGGTTCTTCTTAATCAGCTCTTCGATTATTGATCTCAGTTTCCTGCATTTGTTGGTGTTGTGGCCTAACTGATTATGAAACCAACAAAACTTCCAAGATTTGGTCAGATGGTCGTTCATTCTTATTGCCCGAGGCTCTGGATAATCTCCCGCATCCTTTATGGCAAGGTAAATGTTTTCAAGAGTACCATTCAAAGGTGTCATAATAGACGAATCAAGAAAGCCATACTTTTTATTAGCTTTATTGTCATTTTCGTCATTAGTTCGCTTCTGCCCTTGCACATGCTTCTGACTAGGTTGAATAACTGCACTTTTAGGAGCCTCAAGGAGTTGGTTACCAACAATGGTCTGAAGAGGTATAGGATTGTCGTCCACCCTCATGTACTCTTTTGCTTTCTTATAGAACTTGTCAAGTGTAGTTGGTTCCTTCATCTTTATCCACTTCTCGAATTCGCTTTATTTGTCTATAGCATCGAATAAAGCCATGAGAATTAAGCATGGCTCTGGATTCCTCACTTCAGACAAGACAACACTTAATCGACTGAGGAAGGCTTTGACAGTTCCCTGTGGCTTCTATTTCATTGGCGAGAGTGTTATAGCGTCCTTGGATTTAGTAGCATACAAGTGGAACTGCTCTTTGAACTTTTTGGTTAGGTTAGAAAACCAATTGATAGATGTAGGAGGCAGCTTTATGAACCATAACGATGCCGCACCTGTTAAGTAGAGAGGAAAATACGTGCATCTCATCTCATCAGTTTCTTTAGTTGTACTCATGTGCCACTCGTATTTGAACAGAAAGCAGTTTGGATCAACAAGGCCGTTGTACAGAGGCAAAGTAGGAGGATTGAACTTCTTTAGACACTTTGCTTCAAGGATTCTTTCGGTAAATGGAGTCCTATCAGGAAAGAAGTCCCATTCCTTTTCATTGTCTTTGCTAGCTTGATTCTTTTTCACGAATCGTTCTATCATATCCGATATGTATTGTTCGGTGCTCTGACGCTCTGTGAAGCTGAGCTCTTTACCAAATGTTCGTCTAGGTATACGGTCTCGATTAGAGAGTTTAGGTGCATTGCCTTCTCGACGAGGGGGTGCCCCCGTGACAGGGTTAGTGACATTTCATGCATTCACATCGGAATGATTCTTGGCTTGATCTCAGTTCTTCAATATTAGCTTCTCAGGCACTTGCCCCATCATAATCGTCTTCTATTATTGTTGCGGTTATGATCGGAAGTGGGTGATATATCATTCCCTTCAATATCTATATGCACTTTCGGCGAAGTTGGATTTGATCGAGCATTAAGGATGGCATCAAGTTTCTCCATCATCATTTTAGTTGAGGCATCCATTTGGTTGTTTACGTTGGCAATAGCGACTTTTAATTCATTTCTGGTCACACCGGCTCCGTTTTCTGAATTTTTGCCAACTTTAAAGCAGTTTGCGAGCGGTGTTTCTTCATTAGCAACATTATCAGCTTCTACCACGTTTTTGCTAGTGGTCTTCTTAGATTTATCCATGAGTTCGAAGAAGGATGCGACTTAGAGCTTTAATAGCAATTATTTACCTTTGTGAGAGTATGAGAGGAGGTAGGAGATGCGAACGCGGCCCCACGGTAGGCGCCAAATGTTGAAACCGAAAATGGTTCACAACACTAAGGTTGCAAATGCACACTTCACCAATTACGGTTGGAATTAAAATATGAGGCCACAATCGCAAAATAAAAGCATAAAAATGAAGACAAGAAGCTTTTTATAGTGGTTCGATCCAATATGAATCTACATCAACTTCTAACCAATTCTCATTATGATATTCAAGCTTATAAGATATGGATTTTCCCTCACTACATTCATTTCTCTCTTTTAATTCTCTTTATGATCTAACTTCTCTTGAATTAGCAAGGAGTTGATAGGATCTCTAACCTTGTGGTGAATGAAGTACGGATCTTCAAACACTTAATTGTTTTGACCCTTTTTCATGACTTGTAAGGAGTTTTGCGTTATATCCGGATTTAGAATGGATTGGAGAAGATATGAAATTACTTGAATGATATTGGATTGATTTATCACATGGCTTGAATGAGATTGAAGGTGCTTAGATTCAATTGGAGAGAGCTTTAAAGATCATTGGCATGGATTTGATCCAAATTAAATTGGAGAAGAGCTGCTGAACCTATAGAAGTCATTAGAGAAGTTGTAGGTGAGCTCTGAATTTGGCGGCACCTCCTTCTCAGAATCCCTTTTTTCATCCCCCCCAAAATGTGAATTGTGGGGGGTATTTATAGGTGGAATTCAGACCAGATGGCAATTATGTAATTCTCTTGAACTCCTTTTAGGTCATAGGCGGGCTAGAAGGGATGTTGTACGGTCCAAAGCATGGCGGGACATTCTAAATGAGGCAGAGCGACCCAAAACTTCCTGATACGAAGTGGTACGAGTTAAGGGAGCGCGGGGTGACTCAACTCGTTCTGGCTGAAGGCGGTGCGAGCTAAAGGCCTTAACCACCCAACCTAGTGCAGAATGGACGAAGAATCTATATGATATGGTGTCGTGGTATAAAGAGTTTGTTAAACCAAAAGGCACGACGAGCCAAAAGATGCGGAGCGAGCTAAACCAGGATGATGTATTTTGGGCTTTGATGAAACAGGCTAAAACTTTTAGCGAGCTGGCGACTTAAGGAGCAGGCGACTTAAGGACTACAAAAAAGGCCTGTTGCTTCGCCTCATTTGCATCAGTTATTAATACAACCGAAGCAAGTGATATAATTTGCATCAGTTATTTTAACAACCGATGCAAATATATCAAAGCAAATAGTGTTATTTCCAGTTGCTTCACTGTATTTTCTTCAGTTGTACTCACAACTGAAGCAAATAGCATTATTTGCTTCGGTTTTACTACTAACCGAAGCAAGTGCCTCGATGCAAATTGTGTTATATGCATCAGTTCTACTTGCAGCCGAAGCAAATAGTGTTATTTGCGTCTGTTCCTTAAGAACTGAAGCAAATGCACTGATGCAAATAGTTTAATTTGCATCGGTTTCTTCGGAACTGATACAAATGCATCGAAGCGAATGTTAATCGAGCAAATGCATATATCAATAATTGTAAACAACAATTTACATATATTAATATTCATAATTTATTATAATTAGTGATTATGAATAAATAATTCACAACAACTAATTATAAAGAATATTCAATAGTTATTTTTTATATGTAATAATCTATTATCATTAGTTATCACTACAAAATTATGGTTAATATTTAATAATTATAGATTTAATAATTAATTAATTAATACCATATAATTATTAATCAATACTATATAAATATTAATTAATAATCAATATTTAATTAATATTGCTTAACAACTAATATTTAATTAACATGTAGTGTTTATTAATTAAGAAGTAATAATTAATAATAAAATTTTAATACATCACATATTAATTACTATAAGTAGTTAATTCTTACTAATTATATAGTAATTAAGACTAATATTTCATAACTAATACTAAAATTTAATAATTATGAAGTGATATTTAATAAAATTAATAAATTTAAATAATTATCAATTAATAATGATTAATAATCAATAATTAATAAATAACGTTTAACATTTAATATTTTATTAATAAGCGATATTTATAGTTAAGAATTAATATTTAATTTTTGATTATATTTATTAAATAATTACAATTAATCAATGAATTATTAATAATTATATAGTAATTTGTATTGGTGTTTATTTATAATTGGTAAATTAAATTAATAACTATTAATAATTTGAAAATTATAGATAATATTTTGTAATTGATATTTTTCGTAATTAATAATTGATTATTTTTATTAAATAATTACCAAAAAGTAATATTTTAATTTATAGGATGAGTAATTTTTTGTTTGGTAATTTATTATATAGTTAGTTATTATAATTAGCAATTATTGTTAATATATATTAATTAAAGTAAATATTTAACAAACTAACAATCAATACTTAATAATTAGTACTTAACAATTAATATTTAATTAATGAGTAATATTTAATAATTAATAAGTCATGTTTAATAATAAATGATTATTATTTATAATAAAATTTGATTAATAATGGTTAGTAAGTAATAATTACTACTAAGCAATTTGATTAATAATGATTAGTAAGAAAAATAGGTAGTATTTAGTTTTGATAAATAAATAATCCATAATTCCTAATCATTATCTACAATTAATAATTAATAAATATAATTAACAATTAATAATAATTAAATAATAACTCATCTATTTGTTTGTATTAAAAATTCAATAATTAGTAAAAGTAATATTTATAATTAAAAGTTGGTAAATAAGAATTAATAATTAATAGTAACCTATAAATTTTTAACATTAATTAATTAATTAATAAAAACTATATAATAAGACCTTTTTCCAAAAAAACTATATAATAATTGAGGCTAATATTTAACAATTAGTAACTAATAATAAAATTTAATAGATACTTGTGAAGTGATATCTAGTATTTATGAATTAATTTTAAATAAATATTAATTAATAATAGCTGTTAAAAAAATAAAAAATAATAAACATTGAAGAAATAATTATTATTGAATGTTTAGTTTTTGACAATTATACTATAACTAATACACCACAACAAGTGTTCTTTTTATATTAGTGGTTGCAATTCCTACTCTTGAACGTCTATAATAATTCACACTGAAATTTGGGCGGGACAAAGTGAAAATTTGGCTCCAAAATAATCCATGTCCTCCATTTCTACTGCCCCAATGCCTCTTCCAGTTCATTTCCCAAAATCAAAACCGAATCCATTCGCTTCCCTAAATCAAAATCGAATCCAAAACCCCAACCATCAACATCACTTTGCTATGCGCTCACCACTATTAGCTCTCCACTTTTAGCTCTCTGCTCTCTGCTCTCCACTCTTAACATCAAAATCAAACCCAAAATTACGAGCATCTACAACAAAATCGAACCCAAATCGTAGGCATCTACTGGTTATCTGCATTCCGCTCCTTATCGCTTAGCTATCCGCTGCTCCTCCCCATCACCTGCGACCATTGTGAGCCATGACATCGATTGGTCTCCGCTGTTCTCATATTTTCGTTCAAACCCGAGCCGCTTACTCCTGCTCAAGATCCAAATCTTCAACCAAATCCAAATCATGGATTAACGAACGAACGGCCGAGGAGCTCTCTAATCTCGAAGTCGATCCTGTTCTCGATGACCATCGCTTCTTACAAGAATACAGGTAGTATTTTGAGAGTTGATTTTTTTTGTTACTTTGATTTGGTTAGTGTCATTATGTAACTCTTGTGTAATGGCGCGTTTTGTTAAGCTGTCGAATAATTAATTTATGTAATTATTAAATATCAATTGGGCGATATCGATGACTTGAATTAAATAATATTGAATATTTAATTAAAATAATATATATAATAATATATTATAATGTCGAAATAATCGGAAATCACCGAATTCACAATACTGTGTGAATTGGATCAGCTAAAATATTTAATTCAGTTTAGAATTGAAATTGAATAACGAATCGATTTAATAATCGACGTTAAAACGTATTAATTATATTATAATTATAATAGAGCTCGAAATGGCGCTGCAGTTCGTAAATTGGCGATTTGAACTTCAACTGAATGTACAGGATTCGTTTGAAGCCGGATTTCTGTGAAACAAGAAACGTGTGGAGCTGGTGGAGTATATCTTTCTAGTGGAAGAGAAAAATCGGGATTTCATCGTGTAGATTTTGATGTACGTCCAAAACAAATTTCAGAAAAGTCGCTGTAGAATTCCTTTATAATTCGCAACGCTTTATATACGTTATAAAAGGGTTTTCGATATAAATTGAATATCGAGATAAATCTAAAATCTGAAATATCAAACTGTAAATTTTGATATGATATTCTGGAGCTGTACGATATCATATGTGAAGATATACAATAATATAAATTTATTGGTATTTAATTTAATTATATTTAAATATATTTATATATTTAAATAGGCTATTTAGAGCGTTAAAAATAGCCACTTTTGCAAACGAAGTCGGAATTCGACGAAACCAGTTTTGTTGGATCCGCAATATCAAATAGTTGCTAGATGTCAAGTTTCGTGATTTTTAGAGTCACTGTGTGGCCGTACGGATTTTTAGAGTGAAGAACAGTCAGTATTTCGACAGTTAAAAATACGCTGTGTGAGCAGACGGAGTCGGAATTCGACGAAACCAGTTTCGTTGGCACCGTAATGTCGAACTCTAGGTACATGTCCAGTTTGGTGATTTATGGGTATCATACGTGGTCGCAGGAATTTTTGAAGACCAGAGAAGAGCATAAAATCAATTAAATAAAATAGAAAAATCAAATTTAAAATATTCCCCCTATTTTTCTAAGGTCCAACCCAGGCCACACGGCCTCTCTTCTCTGCCACAAACGTTACCAACCACCATAGCTTATATAAGCGCATACAAACCAAACCATAACAAACTTCGAAGAAAAGAAAAAAATCAAAACAAATCAAACAAAAATTGTAAAATCATGGGATTTATATATAGTAATCGCTGAAGGAAGAGATTCAAGCTTGTATCATTCTTTTAGAACTCGACGCAGATTTTTCTGTGTTCTAAAACCCACGCTGTAGTCTAGGGTTCACCGAATTAGGTATTTAAAGGCAGCGATGTGATTTTTGGTTTCATATTCGAGTTTATAATGTCGATTTGAGTGGGTTCGCCAGTTTTTGATGGATTTGGTGCAAAATAGTTTCGGTGGTTTCCTATTGCGAGCGACGAAGTCGAGATGTCGGATGTCAGTAGGGGTGGGCGAGTTCGAAACGGAGGGTACGGTGTGATAGAGTGGTGAACGAGAAGCTTAATGGTATTTTCGGTTTGGAGTTCGATGGGTAGAGGAGGATAAAGGAGGCGGTCAACGCATTGGTACTGGCCGAGAGGAATACTGGAGGTCGGCATTTTGTATTGGGGAAGATGGATTTTTATCGGGCCTGGTAGTTGAAAGGGAGGTGGGCCGAAAATAAAGATTAAAGCCCAAAGGGGTATTCAATTTTAAGTTCTATTTATTTAATTATGTGCGTAAACTTCAGTATGCAATAACTTAATCATACGTGATCGAAACTCAGCGAAACAAGATCCGTTGGGATCGTATGGACGGGAGCAACACAATGAGACTGACCGGGAATGAATCCGAGCTCGTTACAATTTATGGAGAAATAAATTGTCCGTTGAAGTCAAATAAACGCAAACCGTTATTAAACGATTAACGCGCCAAAGTGAGTAAATCTCACTAACTCTGAACAGTTTATAATTTCATGTTGTATTGTTAGAACTGATAAAATTGTCTGTTTGACTGTGTGTTGATTGTTTGATTGAACTGCTAGTCAGTTAGTTAAATTTCTATATTGATTTTATTTAACAGAATACATCATATGGAACTGAAAGTGATGTTATCTATATTGTCTAACATCTGTGATGCAGGGAAAACAGGTTGGAGGAATCCGACTGGATTCCTCAACATTTATTTTACCGTTTTTCATATATTGTGATATATGATGTGTTATGAAATCTATTATTGATTTCATATGTTTGAATGATACCGATCATTGTTATACGACACGTTAAACACCGTAGGTGATACCAGAATGTAAAAAGGAAATTTTCAATGTTTATATTGAAGATAAATCTTATTTATAAAATCGATAGGATTTTATAAGATGAAAACATTTATTTATTTAGGAAATAAATAAAGGAACATTTATTTAGATTATAAATAAATGGAATAAAGGAATATTTATTTAGGGAATAAATAAAGGAACACTTGTTCGGAAAATAAATAGAATTATACAAGGATAGATTTAAACACGTGCTTCGCACACGGTATAACACGATATGGATTTAAATGAGTTATTCGAATTAGATATTTGAATAGAGTTAAACACATTAGAGTGATTCGAATTACTTATTCGAATAGAGTTAAACAAAGTAATCTGTTAGGTTAACTAAAGCAAGTTAGCCGAGTTAATCAAAGTGAATTAGTTGCGTCAAACTAAGTGACTTAGTTATGTTAAACTAATTTGTAAATCAAAGTGAATTAGTTGCGTCAAACTAAGTGAATTAGTCAAGTTAAACTAATTGGTTAATCGAAGTAAATCGGTTAGAGTTAATCAAAGTGAATTAACTAAGTTAAACTAAGTGGATTAGTTCAGTTAATCGAGACAAGGAAATCAAGTTAGGTTAAACCATTTGAGTTAACCAGTTAAAGTTTACCAGTTAAAGATAAACAGTTAGAGTTGACCAGTTGAGTTAACCGGTTGAGTTGACCAGTTAGAGTTGATCAGTTAGAGTTATCCGAGTAGAGTTAATCGAGTAGAGTTGTCGAATATCACTTATCCAAAGTAGAGTTATCGAATATGGTGTATTCAAGAGAAGAGTTATCGAATATAGTTTATTTGAGTGGAGAAATCAAATGTTATTCATTTGAGAAGAGTTATCGAATATTATTTATTCGAAGAGTAGTTATCGAATATTGGTTATTCGAAGTTAGTTAATCCGAAGGAGCTAGTCGAAGAGTTATTCGAAGTTAGTTAATCCAAAGGAGTTATTCGAAGTTAGTTAATCCAAAGGAGTTATTCGAAGTTAGTTAATCCGAAGGAGTTAATCGAAGAGTTAATCCGAAGGAGTTAGTCGAAGAGTTAATCCAAAGGAGTTATTCGAAGTTAGTTAATCCAAAGGAGTTATTCGAAGTTAGTTAATCCAAAGGAGTATTCGAAGTTAGTTAATCCAAAGGAGTTATTCGAAGTTAGTTAATCCAAAGGAGTATTCGAAGTTAGTTAATCCAAAGGAGTTATTCGAAGTTAGTTAATCAAAAGGAGTTATTCGAAGTTAGTTAATCCAAAGGAGTTATTCGAAGTTAGCTAATCCAAAGGAGTTATTCGAAGTTAGTTGATCCAAAGAAGTTAGTCGAAGAGTTAATCGAATATAGTTATTCGAAAGAAGGTGTTAATCGAATATAGTTATTCGAGTAAAGTTAAAAGGAGTTAATCGAATTTGGTTATTCGAAATGAGTTATTCGAATTTGATATTTGAATAGAGTTAAACACATTAGAGTGATTTGAATTACTTATTCAAATAAAGTTAAACACGTAAGAGTTAATTGAATATTGGTTATTCAATTAGAGTTAAATCGAATTTAGTTATTCGAAAGGAGTTAATCAATTTGAGTTAAGTTAATCGATTTGAATTAAGTTGAATCGAAATGGAGTAAATCGATTAGTATTAAGTTAATCGAGTTAGAGTAAATCGAATATTGGTTATTCAAAGGTAAGTTATTCGAATTAGTTATTCGAAGGAGTTAATCAAATGAGTTGATCCAAAGGAGTTAGTCGAATATTAGTTATTCGAATAGAGTTAAAGGAGTTATCGATTTTAGTTTGATCAAAAGGAGTTATCGATTAGTAAATCGAAAGGAGATTTTCGAATATAGCATATTCGAAAGAAAGAGATCGAATATTGTTTATTCAAAAGAGAGAGATTTCGAATATGAGTTATTCGAAGAGAGATAATCGAATATAGGTTATTCGAAGAAGAGTTAATCAAATAGAGATTACTCGAAAGAGAGTTATATGTCGAATTCGATTATAGCGAATTCGGGAAAGTACTATTTACTTTCCAGGGTTTAAATCAAGATTTAGTTATTGATTTAGAAATTAGGTGTCTGTTAAATTATTCGAGTTAGGAGATAAAGTTATAATTTGGGTTAGATATTGTAGAAGTAGGAATTATAACGTTATAGTTATAATCAAACGTTGTCATATAAGAAGTAGATGCGTAACCTGAATCCGAGAATTTGCGTAAACAGATGATTGAAAAAGTGAGTGACGAGCTTCATCTATTTCACAGTAAAGGACGTTGTTCAATTAAGGTCTGAGAGGTAGTTATACCCCAACTTGATTGACTTCAGAATTGACAAAGGAATAGTTGTGGTTCGATAGAAAAGGTTGATTTGAAATATAGTTAAGTAATAAGCGATTAATGGATTAAGCATAACGATGTTTTATACAACGTTCATTTGAAATCCGTGAATGAGTTTTGGAAACGTTTTCCAAATATAGTCAGATATGTTTTCTAAACATAGAAAATGAAATGTTTTCATGATAAGAATTTAAGAAATAGAGTTAAGCAAATTCAGAAACTGACTGGAGAGGGTAAGTTGAACGGTTTTCTAAGTGACGATCTGATGTTGGTTTCGACCTTCCGAATTGATACTTAGAGAATTGTTCTCATACTAGTTACAGTTAGGGACTGATAGTTGCGAAATAATAGTGATGTGAAAATAAGCTATGGAAATGTTTTCCAATGATTTATAACATATATTTTCTAAATATATGAAATAAGGAAATATGAACATACGATGATTGATTGATCGAATTTCCATTTGGAAATATGATCGTTGTTTGTACACCGACATGTTTTCATTTGATAGTTAGATCACAGACTATCAAAGTTTTGACCATTTTAACATTGTTAATATGGAGAGACCGGTTGGATTATTATCCAAAAAACCACTCTGTATTGGCATAAGCGTTGCGAGCAATATATGCCAAAGATAAATTGAAGACGGAGTAAAGTGCAAGGGCTGTTGTATAAGTCTTAGATAACAGGGACTAAGATGGATATACTGAATAGTGCCTTCGGTTTGTCCAGTCCCAGGACAACGTATATGGAAGAAGGTCTGACAGAGTATATCCAATGGATCGCGTAAGTTGATCTGTTCAAACGTATTCACGTTTGGTGGCGGAGGAATTCGTTTCTCTTAGCTGTATACCCGTGTTATTTTTGGATAAGTCAATTTGTGATTTGGCGGGTATGACGATGTGGCATTCAAAGTGAATGGTGATCAGATGTTCTGAAGATAGACGTAGCCTCTAGCCTCACACCAGGAAGTAACAAAAGTTGGGCTAGGCAGCATGGCTAGTTGGGTCATTCCCAAGCAGGGTGTATTGTCACCGATCTAGGGAATATCCATATTTATACTTCTTTTTGATTCTGTATCTTCGGATGACGGTTTGATGGCCTATAACCGTGGTGGCAATATATTCGCGACACTCAACCTAAATGAGTGAGCGGTCATGTGTGGCCGGGTTGCAAGACGTTCTTGTTGAACCCTGAGTGTATCACCTCTAGAGTACACTATTCAGAAGGTGCTCCCATACCTTGTCTGTTGGAATCCATTCTCCAATAAGCGCCCTGCGGTTTATGATTTTATACTATGTATGTAGAACGTGAGATGCAAGCGTTTCTGCTAGATTGATACCTATTTGTACTTAGACATTATTATAATATCACAATGATATTGCTTGTCAAAGTTGTTCAGATACTCATAAGGGAAAAACCCGTTCCGTATTCATGGCGTGGTCTTATGAGATATCCTATACCTGTTTTAAACTATTTTACTCATACCAGTCCCATGACTGACCCGGAGTTTACTTTGTTGTTTTCCCTAAACTCTTGGGTGCCTAAATTTGTACGGGCAGTCAAGTAGTCGGGATTTACAGATATACTTGGAGAGCTTGGAGCAGGAGACTTCAAGATTCTATAGCTATAGTTATTTCCGCTGTGTTGTAAGTGTTGTACTCTGATAAGTGCTATTGTATATATATAACTGTTTACTTCAAAGTTATGTTATATATTATATGTTATTCGTTCCGCTGTGAGATTCGTGTTAATCTGATGATTCTGATGTTCTTCTTCTTCTTCTATTCTATTAGTTCTATCTTTTTTTTCTCACCTTCTAAATTCTTTCACTAACGTCTCGGAATTTCCGACTCTCGAGGAGTCGGAAATTTCCAGCCGTTACAGTTGGTATCAGAGCTTAAGTTAAGTGATTACCTTGGCTCCGTGGCATAACTCGATAGAGATGGGAGTAGTAATATCCTAGATTGAGTTTGAGTGTATATATATGAGTGCGTATATGTTATTCAATATAAAATGGTTTTATATTGTGGAGATTTATTGATTGAGTGGCTTATGAATTCTGGTCGATCAGTTGATCCACTGTATCGATAAGGGTTACTAAACACTCGAATACGATGAACCGTCATGGTATGTTTTGAAAGAGGGTAAATGAAATAATTTTTCCCAAAATATATTTGTTTATAGAAGAAATATATATCTTGAAATTTTTATAGTATATTGATTGTGTTGGTTGTTATTATAATCTAATAAGATTATAAAAGGGTGAAATGGTCATAAATGACCAATCAGAATTCATATGAATGTAATATATGAAATAGTTTGAATTAAGTATGAATTTAAATCAGATTTGGAATTAAAATAAGGAAATTTTAAGTTCCTGGGAGATTTTGAAAATGTTTTTCAAATTGAAAATGATATAGTATTGAACTCACTTCGATAGCTGGAAAATAGATTCTGATAATGAATCTAGACATCATCAGTGTTCATTTTCGAGTTCTAAGTGACGGATTACTACCAAAGGTTTTGTTTTTGAATTGTTTTGAGAAAACAAGTTGTTAAGAAATTCAAAGGTTTTGAATTGGCATTATGATTTCAAATTGATTTGAAAGAAACCCAGGAACTTAAGTTCTGGAATTAAAATTTAACTAATGAAGTTAAATAAAATGAGATGGTAAAAATAAATTGAAATTTAACTTGAACCGAGTTAAATAAAATTGAATTGGGATTAGAGATAATCTAGAATGGAACCAAATTGATAAGTCAATAATTTGGAATTTGATATTAGAGTTCGAATGTAATTCGATTTGGATTTGAGAATAATATGGCTTTCGATTTGAAATGATTAGTTGAGAGTTTGGAATTTGAAACTCGAATTTGAAATTGAATTCGGCCTGAATAAGCGAATGGTTGTGTTAAGAATAAATTGGTTAGAGTTGATTGGGACGGCATTTGTATATGCCGAGCTGATAACAGAGGGTAGGGATATAATGATACGACCGAAAAAAAGGTACAAGTTTATATTATATATGAGTTTGGATTTTATGAGCCGAATTGGCAAGCCGCTTGGCTATTTTGATTTCCTTTTTGATTGGAGGAGGCCTAGAGAGGCGAGTTGTGGTTTGTCATATTGACCAATACAAAGGAGGTTATGGCGAAATTTTTCGAAAATTCCAGGCGTTAGAACATTCTCATGATTTATGGAAATTCAGTTAGCCAGAATGAATTAATAATTTAATTGAAAATTTAATGGTTCAGTTGAAACTGGAGTTGAGAAGTAAACTAAAAGATATTTGAATCTAGTTAGTAAAGTTGGTAGCATTTTCCTAGCTTAGCAATTTCGAGGACGAAATTATTTTAAGTGGGGAAGTCTGTAATGGCGCGTTTTGTTAAGCTGTCGAATAATTAATTTATGTAATTATTAAATATCAATTGGGCGATATCGATGACTTGAATTAAATAATATTGAATATTTAATTAAAATAATATATATAATAATATATTATAATGTCGAAATAATCGGAAATCACCGAATTCACAATACTGTGTGAATTGGATCAGCTAAAATATTTAATTCAGTTTAGAATTGAAATTGAATAACGAATCGATTTAATAATTGATGTTAAAACGTATTAATTATATTATAATTATAATAGAGCTCGAAATGGCGATGCAGTTCGTAAATTGGCGATCTGAACTTCAACTGAATGTACAGGATTCGTTTGAAGCCGGATTTCTGTGAAACAAGAAACGTGTGGAGCTGGTGGAGTATATCTTTCTAGTGGAAGAGAAAAATCGGGATTTCATCGTGTAGATTTTGATGTACGTCCAAAACAAATTTCAGAAAAGTCGCTGTAGAATTCCTTTATAATTCGCAACGCTTTATATACGTTATAAAAGGGTTTTCGATATAAATTGAATATCGAGATAAATCTGAAATATCAAACTGTAAATTTTGATATGATATTCTGGAGCTGTACGATATCATATGTGAAGATATACAATAATATAAATTTATTGGTATTTAATTTAATTATATTTAAATATATTTATATATTTAAATAGGCTATTTAGAGCGTTAAAAATAGCCACTTTTGCAAACGAAGTCGGAATTCGACGAAACCAGTTTTGTTGGATCCGCAATATCAAATAGTTGCTAGATGTCAAGTTTCGTGATTTTTAGAGTCACTGTGTGGCCGTACGGATTTTTAGAGTGAAGAACAGTCAGTATTTCGACAGTTAAAAATACGCTGTGTGAGCAGACGGAGTCGGAATTCGACGAAACCAGTTTCGTTGGCACCGTAATGTCGAACTCTAGGTACATGTCCAGTTTGGTGATTTTTGGGTATCATACGTGGTCGCAGGGATTTTTGAAGACCAGAGAAGAGCATAAAATCGATTAAATAAAATAGAAAAATCAAATTTAAAATATTCCCCCTATTTTTCTAAGGTCCAACCCAGGCCACACGGCCTCTCTTCTCTGCCACAAACGTTACCAACCACCATAGCTTATATAAGCGCATACAAACCAAACCACAGCAAAGTTCGAAGAAAAGAAAAAAATCAAAACAAATCAAACAAAAATCGTAAAATCATGGGATTTATATATAGTAATCGCTGAAGGAAGAGATTCAAGCTTGTATCATTCTTTTAGAACTCGACGCAGATTTTTCTGTGTTCTAAAACCCACGCTGTAGTCTAGGGTTCACCGAATTAGGTATTTAAAGGCAGCGATGTGATTTTTGGTTTCATATTCGAGTTTATAATGTCGATTTGAGTGGGTTCACCAGTTTTTGATGGATTTGGTGCAAAATAGTTTCGGTGGTTTCCTGTTGCGAGCGACGAAGTCGAGATGTCGGATGTCAGTAGGGGTGGGCGAGTTCGAAACGGAGGGTACGTTATGATAGAGTGGTAAACGAGAAGCTTAATGGTATTTTCGGTTTGGAGTTCGATGGGTAGAGGAGGATAAAGGAGGCGGTCAACGCATTGGTACTGGCCGAGAGGAATACTGGAGGTCGGCATTTTGTATTGGGGAAGATGGATTTTTATCGGGCCTGGTAGTTGAAAGGGAGGTGGGCCGAAAATAAAGGTTAAAGCCCAAAGGGGTATTCAATTTTAAGTTCTATTTATTTAATTATGTGCGTAAACTTCAGTATGCAATAACTTACTCATACGTGATCGAAACTCAGCGAAACAAGATCCGTTGGGATCGTATGGACGGGAGCAACACAATGAGACTGACCGGGAATGAATCCGAGCTCGTTACAATTTATGGAGAAATAAATTGTCCGTCGAAGTCAAATAAACGCAAAACGTTATTAAACGATTAACGCGCCAAAGTGAGTAAATCTCACTAACTCTGAACAGTTTATAATTTCATGTTGTATTGTTAGAACTGATAAAATTGTCTGTTTGACTGTGTGTTGATTGTTTGATTGAACTGCTAGTCAGTTAGTTAAATTTCTATATTGATTTTGTTTAACAGAATACATCATATGGAACTGAAAGTGATGTTATCTATATTGTCTAACATCTGTGATGCAGAGAAAACAGGTTGGAGGAATCCGAATGGATTCCTCAACATTTATTTTACCGTTTTTCATATATTGTGATATATGATGTGTTATGAAATCTATTATTGATTTCATATGTTTGAATGATACCGATCATTGTTATATGACACGTTAAACACCGTAGGTGATACCAGAATGTAAAAAGGAAATTTTCAATGTTTATATTGAAGATAAATCTTATTTATAAAATCGATAGGATTTTATAAGATGAAAACATTTATTTATTTAGGAAATAAATAAAGGAACATTTATTTAGATTAAAAATAAATGGAATAAAGGAATATTTATTTAGGGAATAAATAAAGGAACACTTGTTCGGAAAATAAATAGAATTATACAAGGATAGATTTAAACACGTGCTTCGCACACGGTATAACACGATATGGATTTAAATGAGTTATTCGAATTAGATATTTGAATAGAGTTAAACACATTAGAGTGATTCGAATTACTTATTCGAATAGAGTTAAACAAAGTAATCTGTTAGGTTAACTAAAGCAAGTTAGCCGAGTTAATCAAAGTGAATTAGTTGCGTCAAACTAAGTGACTTAGTTAAGTTAAACTAATTTGTAAATCAAAGTGAATTAGTTGCGTCAAACTAAGTGAATTAGTCAAGTTAAACTAATTGGTTAATCGAAGTAAATCGGTTAGAGTTAATCAAAGTTAATTAACTAAGTTAAACTAAGTGGATTAGTTCAGTTAATCGAGACAAGGAAATCAAGTTAGGTTAAACCATTTGAGTTAACCAGTTATAGTTTACCAGTTAAAGATAAACAGTTAGAGTTGACCAGTTGAGTTAACCGGTTGAGTTGACCAGTTAGAGTTGATCAGTTAGAGTTATCCGAGTAGAGTTAATCGAGTAGAGTTGTCGAATATCACTTATCCAAAGTAGAGTTATCGAATATGGTGTATTCAAGAGAAGAGTTATCGAATATAGTTTATTCGAGTGGAGAAATCGAATGTTATTCATTTGAGAAGAGTTATCGAATATTATTTATTCGAAGAGTAGTTATCGAATATTGGTTATTCGAAGTTAGTTAATCCGAAGGAGCTAGTCGAAGAGTTATTCGAAGTTAGTTAATCCAAAGGAGTTATTCGAAGTTAGTTAATCCAAAGGAGTTATTCGAAGTTAGTTAATCCGAAGGAGTTAATCGAAGAGTTAATCCGAAGGAGTTAGTCGAAGAGTTAATCCAAAGGAGTTATTCGAAGTTAGTTAATCCAAAGGAGTTATTCGAAGTTAGTTAATCCAAAGGAGTATTCGAAGTTAGTTAATCCAAAGGAGTTATTCGAAGTTAGTTAATCCAAAGGAGTATTCGAAGTTAGTTAATCCAAAGGAGTTATTCGAAGTTAGTTAATCAAAAGGAGTTATTCGAAGTTAGTTAATCCAAAGGAGTTATTCGAAGTTAGCTAATCCAAAGGAGTTATTCGAAGTTAGTTGATCCAAAGAAGTTAGTCGAAGAGTTAATCGAATATAGTTATTCGAAAGAAGGTGTTAATCGAATATAGTTATTCGAGTAAAGTTAAAAGGAGTTAATCGAATTTGGTTATTCGAAATGAGTTATTCGAATTTGATATTTGAATAGAGTTAAACACATTAGAGTGATTTGAATTACTTATTCAAATAAAGTTAAACACGTAAGAGTTAATTGAATATTGGTTATTCAATTAGAGTTAAATCGAATTTAGTTATTCGAAAGGAGTTAATCAATTTGAGTTAAGTTAATCGATTTGAATTAAGTTGAATCGAAATGGAGTAAATCGATTAGTATTAAGTTAATCGAGTTAGAGTAAATCGAATATTGGTTATTCAAAGGTAAGTTATTCGAATTAGTTATTTGAAGGAGTTAATCAAATGAGTTGATCCGAAGGAGTTAGTCGAATATTAGTTATTCGAATAGAGTTAAAGGAGTTATCGATTTTAGTTTGATCAAAAGGAGTTATCGATTAGTAAATCGAAAGGAGATTTTCGAATATAGCATATTCGAAAGAAAGAGATCGAATATTGTTTATTCAAAAGAGAGAGATTTCGAATATGAGTTATTCGAAGAGAGATAATCGAATATAGGTTATTCGAAGAAGAGTTAATCAAATAGAGATTACTCGAAAGAGAGTTATACGTCGAATTCGATTATAGCGAATTCGGGAAAGTACTATTTACTTTCCAGGGTTTAAATCAAGATTTAGTTATTGATTTAGAAATTAGGTGTCTGTTAAATTATTCGAGTTAGGAGATAAAGTTATAATTTGGGTTAGATATTGTAGAAGTAGGAATTATAACGTTATAGTTATAATCAAACGTTGTCATATAAGAAGTAGATGCGTAACCTGAATCCGAGAATTTGCGTAAACAGATGATTGAAAAAGTGAGTGACGAGCTTCATCTATTTCACAGTAAAGGACGTTGTTCAATTAAGGTCTGAGAGGTAGTTATACCCCAACTTGATTGACTTCAGAATTGACAAAGGAATAGTTGTGGTTCGATAGAAAAGGTTGATTTGAAATATAGTTAAGTAATAAGCGATTAATGGATTAAGCATAACGATGTTTTATACAACGTTCATTTGAAATCCGTGAATGAGTTTTGGAAACGTTTTCCAAATATAGTCAGATATGTTTTCTAAACATAGAAAATGAAATGTTTTCATGATAAGAATTTAAGAAATAGAGTTAAGCAAATTCAGAAACTGACTGGAGAGGGTAAGTTGAACGGTTTTCTAAGTGACGATCTGATGTTGGTTTCGACCTTCCGAATTGATACTTAGAGAATTGTTCTCATACTAGTTACAGTTAGGGACTGATAGTTGCGAAATAATAGTGATGTGAAAATAAGCTATGGAAATGTTTTCCAATGATTTATAACATATATTTTCTAAATATATGAAATAAGGAAATATGAACATATGATGATTGATCGATCGAATTTCCATTTGGAAATAAGATCGTTGTTTGTACACCGACATGTTTTCATTTGATAGTTAGATCACAGACTATCAAAGTTTTGACCATTTTAACGTTGTTAATATGGAGAGACCGGTTGGATTATTATCCAAAGAACCACTCTGTATTGGCATAAGCGTTGCGAGCAATATATGCCAAAGATAAATTGAAGACGGAGTAAAGTGCAAGGGCTGTTGTATAAGTCTTAGATAACAGGGACTAAGATGGATATACTGAATAGTGCCTTCGGTTTGTCCAGTCCCAGGACAACGTATATGGAAGAAGGTCTGACAGAGTATATCCAATGGATCGCGTAAGTTGATCTGTTCAAACGTATTCACGTTTGGTGGCGGAGGAATTCGTTTCTCTTAGCTGTATACCCGTGTTATTTTTGGATAAGTCAATTTGTGATTTGGCGGGTATGACGATGTGGCATTCAAAGTGAATGGTGATCAGATGTTCTGAAGATAGACGTAGCCTCTAGCCTCACACCAGGAAGTAACAAAAGTTGGGCTAGGCAGCATGGCTAGTTGGGTCATTCCCAAGCAGGGTGTATTGTCACCGATCTAGGGAATATCCATATTTATACTTCTTTTTGATTCTGTATCTTCGGATGACGGTTTGATGGCCTATAACCGTGGTGGCAATATATTCGCGACACTCAACCTAAATGAGTGAGCGGTCATGTGTGGCCGGGTTGCAAGACGTTCTTGTTGAACCCTGAGTGTATCACCTCTAGAGTACACTATTCAGAAGGTGCTCCCATACCTTGTCTGTTGGAATCCATTCTCCAATAAGCGCCCTGCGGTTTATGATTTTATACTATGTATGTAGAACGTGAGATGCAAGCGTTTCTGCTAGATTGATACCTATTTGTACTTAGACATTATTATAATATCACAATGATATTGCTTGTCAAAGTTGTTCAGATACCCATAAGGGAAAAACCCGTTCCGTATTCACGGCGTGGTCTTATGAGATATCCTATACCTGTTTTAAACTATTTTACTCATACCAGTCCCATGACTGACCCGGAGTTTACTTTGTTGTTTTCCCTAAACTCTTGGGTGCCTAAATTTGTACGGGCAGTCAAGTAGTCGGGATTTACAGATATACTTGGAGAGCTTGGAGCAGGAGACTTCAAGATTCTATAGCTATAGTTATTTCCGCTGTGTTGTAAGTGTTGTACTCTGATAAGTGCTATTGTATATATATAACTGTTTACTTCAAAGTTATGTTATATATTATATGTTATTCGTTCCGCTGTGAGATTCGTGTTAATCTGATGATTCTGATGTTCTTCTTCTTCTATTCTATTAGTTCTATCTTTTCTTTCTCACCTTCTAAATTCTTTCACTAACGTCTCGGAATTTCCGACTCTCGAGGAGTCGGAAATTTCCAGCCGTTACATCTTGTCTTTATGTAATCGATTAGGAAGAAGTGGATGGATGAACTGAAGACGGCGGCAAGGGTTGCGAGGCTTGGGCCTGTGCTGCAGATTTCAGGCTCGGAATTTTTAGGGAGGTTACACAGGCACCTCAGGATGTTTGGGTTGTTGTATTTTTGTATATAGACTGGTAAATATCTGTTATACTTCGTCATTTTAAGAAAAAAGTTTTTCCAGTTCTAGCATATTTATGTATTTCTCAAAACCTGTTATTACTGATGAAACAAACAGCAGAATCACTAGTATGATGTCAAGGAGATTTATTTATATTCGGTCCCAAAGATATTAATTGAACTTAGATTCCCTTCTTTCCTGATAGATGTATCCAGCCGTGGAACACCATATTACAATTCATTTTTCCTTTTCTTTTAGACAAAATTCTTGTAGCAATTATGGAATTATTGCTCCGGCAAGTTATAATTTTGATTAAACAAAAAAAAATCCCTTGGATGGTTTAGACTTTAGAATTCTGGAGAGTACAATAGACAATGTTATACTGGTATTACTAATAAATTTGAATGTTCGGCAAACTAATGTGGATGCGTTCAACTTAACTTTTAATAGTTTATACTTTCCATTTTCGCCTAGTAATAAATAATATGTTTTCTTGTAGTTTCCCAGACTATGTTTTACTTCTACGCTGCTTGAAGAAACTGGCGACAAGGTATCCAACAACAAAATTTGTAAAGATAATCTCGACAGACTGCATTCCAAATTGTCCAGATTGTAACCTTCCTACCTTATTGGTATACAATAGTGGTGCTGTGAAGGGAACTTATGTTGGGTTGCGTCAGTTTGGCTCTCGAAAATGTACACGTGAATGTAAGTTTAGTAGCATTACCTACTCTACATTTAGTGAATTCAAACCACTCATAGTATATGTTCTCATACGTAATTGAAAGGATCTTTTGCACTTTGCTCTATATTCTAGTGCGTAGGTATTTTGAAGAATGAACTGCTTACAATGCACTCCTTTTGAAATACTTTGCTCTTTGAATGTAGCTTTTTTATCTTCATCTGTTTGGAGCTGTATTTGATGCCATTTTTTTTATAAACACAACTGTACAAGCAATGGGGCAGCAATAAAATAAGAGAACAAAGAGAAACTGCAAAAGTAACCTCGTCATTTCTGGAGGTGTGCAGATGGAAGTGGCGCACACCAGATGGAAGTTCTCATTTATTTGTCGGGCTCATCATCTGTAATGTACTCTTTAATTTGTACGTCCTGGTTTCAGGTACGGTAACCATGAAAAAGGAAATGGTATATTTGGATCTCAGTTGCAGCTTCATAGGTCGTACTTCTTTTTAGCATATGCCTTCGGTTTTCATTACATACATGAACAGTTCAAGTGTTGTGTTTATTATATAGCTGAACAATTCTAGAATTAGTTGGCCCAGTTTCAGCCTTTTTGTGTCATATTTGAGATACTGATGTAGTATTTGATATTGATGTAGTACTTGAATCAATTTCGCTGTAATATTGATGCATTTTCCTTCTATTTGTCAGTAGCATTTATTATAATATAACTTTATTTCATCTTTGTCGTACAATATTTGTCAAGTGCAATTCGATGACATTTCAGTTTTTAGAACCTGTAATAGCATTCTTTAATTTTTTGCTTTAGGCGAGTTTGCATTGGCGGTTGGTAATAAGCGGTTCAAAAATAATTTTTTTGCATCGGTTGTTACCAGTAACCGGTGCAACATAATAATTAGTTTTGAGCCAAAAACCTTCCTTTTTGCATCAGTTATTAGTTAAAACCGATGCAAAAATACATTTGTTGCATTGGTTCTAAAACCAGTGCAGTTATTTTTGACTTATTGCATCGGCTGCATATGCATCGGTTGTTGAACTGATGCAATAGGGGGGTAAACAACCGATGCAACTGACCTGTTTTGTAGTAGTGGGAGCTGTTGACCCAAGAATCCTGCGAGCTAGCATCTGAGTGAGCCAAGATACCCCCAACGACTTAGGATGCTCAAGCGAGCTAAAGCTTCCTGAACACTTCATATTATCTGAAAGACCTAAGATACCGTAACGACCTAGAGTACCTATGCGAACTAAAGGGCTAATTGAGTTAAAGAAAACATAACGATCCAAAGGGCCTGACGACCTAAAATCATAAATCAACCCAAACATGCTCATTATCTTCTAGAACATATTTCATGGGTTAACAGTAACTAAGTATATCCAATTCACATGTTTTCTAATTAACATGTCACTCACCATTTATGATTAAATATAACTTATTTCATTTCATAAGTTTTCCTCATTCTTTCTCATTTAATCAAAATTCCGTTTTACAATGTCAATAAAACTTATCACTGTTTACTTATTAACTTAGTTCTATTAACTAAGGCCCATTAATAAGTTTCCCCGCCTGTTTATTATAACCTATGTTATAATTTCCTCTTGTCCCTAGGACAAGCCTAAACATTTTAATCAACGGGTTTCAAACTCCTAAGCTTACAGATTACTCAATTTATAATTAAGTACAACTTCCTATGTTTCTTTAATTTCCCCATTTTCTCAACTGGTTTCCGGTTTTCCCCATTTACTACTCACTTAATTTATAATTAAGTGTCCCTTAACTCATTTCGCCAGTTATCCCATTTCCTTATTAGTTTATTATAACCTAAGTTATAATCTTCACTTGTCCCTAGGACAAGTCTACCTATTACGCAACATTTTCATTTTATTTACAATAGGTGATTATCATTTCTACAAGTTATGCTTACCCTAAATGGTGTCTTTAATTGCATAACTTTATTATTTCTTCCAGTAAGGTATACCACTAGGTGTCTTTAATTACATAACCTTATCGGGCTAAGTCTGCGAGCCTATATGTAAATATTACCCACCCCCTTAGATTTTCCTAGCCCACCCACTATCCAACCAATTTTTACTTAACCCTAACTTTAGTTCATATTCATATAATCCCTATGGATTAGATTAGGCTAAGTAGTCCAATTCATTACCATGTCCATTTATGGTTTATAATGGGATAGACCTCCCACATTAGGCCTATAACTTGTGGATGTTGGATATGCGGGCCAGGTCCGGGCAGGCTTCTTCCACAAGTTGGGCTTAACCTCATGTCATAGCCTATCTCGTATTTGCGCACTTAGACCTCTCACATTAGGTTCAAAATTAAGCGCTGCTAGATATGCCGGTCGGTCCAGGCATACTTCCACCACTAATGCAACCTAACCTCGTGTCATAAGTGCAATTACAATTTCTAATTGTAATCCTAGGCATTCATTATTAATCAATTATTTAATACTATGCCTTTATGGGTGTTAACGAACAATTACCCTATTATATTCATGATGGGTTATATGTCTAAATTCATACTATTCAAATTACACCAATTCATATTTTACATATGATCCCATTTGCGCCCAAATCATTTTTCTATACTTATGATCCAATTTAAGGTCTTTAAACATAATTTGGTCGATGCCGCAAATCCATATTAATTTATTCAGTTTTATGTTAATATGAATCCATATACCCCAATTATTCCCTGTATATAATTGGGACAAATTTACATGTAAACTTTTTATCACTCCAACAAGTCCAATATATGAATTTTCCCCACATGTTCAAATTAATCTTACAACTTGTAAACATCCCAATACTTCAACTAATCCAATATATGAATTATTCATATTAACACTTTGACGTTATATCATGCTAATCATTCCCCCAATTTAATAGATTCAACATATGAATTTCTTGATCTATTCATATTAATGTCTCAACTTGTTACAACAACAATCTATAATTAAACTGGCAATTTCACAATTTATTAAAAGGGGAATGCTAAACGATAGAGGTACTATTATTCAAAAAGTATATTTTAAACCCACTCACCTTTCATGCTTTCCCAAATTTTGGATCTGATCCATTCTATCATCCATGGTTTTCTTTTCCCCTTTAATTTGATTTGAAATCTAATAACGTGGATCGACTATTTTCATTAAAAGAGAAGGGAAAGAAATAGGAAGAATTGAATAGATTGGATCAAGAAGTTTACCCTGCTTTCATGATTCAATAATCTTTTTATTTATGTTGATTCTCTCTTCCAGATCTGAATCTGTAACTCTCCTAGTCTAACATTTTAATTTCAGAATAGATTTGAGAAGAGAGAGAGAGCCATGGCAGAGCTCCAGCATTGCCGCAAAATTATAATGTTTAGGGTTAGGTCTAGGGTCTTATTTGTTGGTGTAGCGGAGGAATCAGGACCCTTAGATTTAGATCTAAAACACTATAATCGTCCACATCAGAAAATAAGGTTCCAGATTCGCTGGTGGGTCGACCCCTAGGTCGACCCCTTTGTTGGTAGGTCGGATCCTAAGTCGACCCCCAACGGTCAAATTTCCTTCCAGATTTTCCCGCTTGTGAATTTTGATTTTTGGATTGATTTTTGAATTTTCCGGATATATTTATTTAATATATATATTGTAACACCCCACCTCCACTAGGGTCACTCACAAGGGAATGCACTAGGTTTGGTGAAGCATTATCGAGGTAAACATGCACAGAAATATTACAAGACAGAACATATATAAAACAGCGGAAGTAAAACAAATTTCATTACCTTATAAAATAAGGTCTAAAGCCTTTTACATCAAAATCTGTCTTGCAATAGTAAAGAGGCATAAAACCTTTTCATGAATTATTCCTAAAATAAAGCGGTGAAGCAGCCATAGCCAAGAGAAGACCAAGCTATACATGATGACCTTCAAGCATAAGAGGTCCGAACTAAACAACATCATTTCCTCCCTGAAAACCTGGGGTGGGGGGGAATGGAAGACAAAGAGGCCAAAGAAAACGGGGTCAGTCATAAAGACTGGTAAGTCCTATCTACTTCCAGTATAAAAACAGGTAAAGGTAACATGACATGCATAAATTGAAAGTAAACATAAGGATGACGACAAGATAGATAAGATAACCGGATGAACTACTGTAGCAAGATAAACTAAGGTATCATGATAAACTACGGTGTCAAGATAAATCAAGGTACCACATCGTCAGGTTTCTATCAAGTATACTATCCCAAGGTATCTATCATGTATAACATCCCCCGGTATTTATCATGTATATTTACTCTGCACCTCTCGTACTAGTATCCCAACCCGCGTCATGTGTTAACTATGAATGTCCCTTGCCCAATGTCATGTAATGGTCCATGTCAACCTAATATATAGCATATGTAGGTTTTCCCAACTCGTATGTTTCTTTCCATGTATAAGTTCAGTCCTTTGCCGTAGGCCGTACGGGCTTTCCCATGTAAATTTATACCACTTCAACGTAGTACCATTTTATCCTTGAAGTTATTTTGGACTGCTACCCTTGATCTAGTTATGTTTTCTTACCATGAACTATCGTGTGTTCACTTAGGATTTATGCCACCTAGGACCACTAGGGATTATGCTACCTTAATGAACGTTTCCGTGTCTCGGTTTGGGTTCAAGCCACCTAGGGCCACTAGGGATTATGTCACCCGTCAACCGCGCCCTTTATCCCACGTATGTATCGTGAATCGTTTTCCATGTCTAGACGCACAAGTATCCCAATGTGCCATCCGAGTTCCGTGCCAGGGAAAATCAAGAAATACGGAACTCGGTCGGGAGCTTTAAGTCGTCTGCTAATGCAGATATCAAGGTCTGTTTTTGTATCCGTGGCTATGGTCCCACGTGACCCATCCCTCAACTACTGAAAGGCAATCCAAGAAAAATCATGTATGAGAACCACATCCCGGCCCCACTATAGCCCCACTTTCCTATGGGCCAACCTCACCCATGACTCGATAGCAAGAACATGGTCTGTTGGGAGTTCTCTGCCTTTCCGTTCGTACACGATCGACTAAAGATGGTAGGTAGTCGGCGACGTGCTATCCAGGGCAAAGACAAGTATCGTCGACTCCACGCTAATCCATCACAGTCTTTAGGTTGCTCGCATAGCAACCAAGGCATACCCTTGGCTCTTCTACCACAGACCTTAATCCCTGTGAGGCCGGGTTTCATGGACCATCTGCCACCTCACAGAGGGATACCAAGAGTACCCTCATGTCCCCCGAAGCTACCGCTTCGTCACCCAGTTTGTTGGAGCCTTTATCTAAGTCAGATAATTTACTCCTCCTCGTGTTTTAAGCGATGACCTACCGTATCGGGTTACTCATCTATCTGTGAACTGGTCCAAATCCCTTGACTAAGAATTATTACTTAGTTTCCTACACTAAGGTTTACCACTTAGTCTCCTTTCCCGTTGTCCTTATTAATCCCTGTTTTCCCACCTAGTCCCCTGAACAAGGGTTTTGTCTAATTGGTTAAGTATTGTCATTTAAGTTCATGACTTAACATGCCTACGAATCATGTCAAGGTTTGGCTAAGTATTCAAGTCCAAGACCTAGCCCTACAAGTTGATTAAGTATACCAAGAAGCTCATGACTTAACCCTATTCAATCATCAAGTCAAATTAGTTAAGTATTTGTTTATCTTAGCCCTATCAAATTATCGTGTTAGATTGGTTAAACATAGATTATCTTAACCTCATCGGATTATCGAGTCGAATTGGTTAAGTATAGGTTAACTTAACCCCATCCACTAATCGTATTATAATGGTTAAGTATATTTAAACGGTCTTGTGACTTAACCCTATCAAGTTCTCATACTAGATTGCTTAATTATGTTGCTTAACCTCATCAAATCATCATGTATAATTGGTTAAGTATAAGTTACTTAACCTCATTGAATTATCATGTTAAGTTGGTTAAGTATTGGTTACTTAACCTCATTGAATTACCAAGTTTAGATTGGTTAAGTGTTTAACTTAACCCCATCGAATTACCGTGTTTAGATTAGTTAAGTGTAGGTTACTTAACACCATCTAATTACCATGTTTAGATTAGTTAAGTCTAAGTTACTTAACCCCATCTAATTACCATGTTTAGATTAGTTAAGTCTAAGTTACTTAACCCCATCTAATTACCATGTTTAGATTAGTTAAGTCTAAGTTACTTAACCCCATCTAATTACCCAGTCGGATTAGTTAAGTGTAAATTACTTAACCCCATCCCCTAATTGTCTTATATGGTTAAGTATCATTAAGAAATCAAGTCCTGTTTAACAAAACCTACCCATTCGTGTCATATCGGTTAAGTGTCATTAGTCAATATTACTTAACCTTTTCATATGGCATTAATTAGATTAATGCACCCCAACCTCTCACATTAGACTTTGTTGTGGTTACTAGTTAAGCCGGGCGGGTCCGGGTAGTTTTACACCACAACTTAGTCTAACCTCGGGTTTTAGGTGCTATATGACCAACTACTCACATTGGGTCCTATTGTTTGTAGCCACTAGTTAAGCCGGGCGGGTCCGGGTAGATTTATGCTACAAACTCAACCCAACCTCGAGTTGGCCACTTTCATGTTTGGTATAGTGTTATATTACACTTACAACCCATACGTGTCTAGTTTCAAGTCCCATGTTTACCCCCACATGTCATGTCCACATTTAGGTGTATCATGAGTGTCATATTTTCATGAAATCCCATGTCAAATTATCATGTCATAATCACGCTCGTCTATCCTACCCCATATCGTGTTTCCAACCCAAGTAAAAGAGAGTCAACATAGTAAGGGTACTATGCTACATATCGGCCTCAAAACATGCACGATGCCAAAAAGGGGTTGGCCACAAACATGCATCGTATCATAAGGGAATTTGGCCTCAAAATATGCATAGCATCATAAGGGGTTTTTGGCCTCAAACATGCATAATGTCACAACGGGATTAGCCACAATCGTGCATAGTAACATAAGAGAATTTGGCCATAAACATGCATAGTATCATAAGGGAATTTGGCCACAAACATGCATGATAACATAAGGGGTTTGGGTTCATTTACATGCATAAGCCCCAAAGTCAAGTCTTTGCCAATGTTCACAAGTCAAATGGTTCCCAAAGGTTCATGCTAACATTCCATAGATAAAGATTCAAACTTGCAAGACAAACTAGGTGAAACATAACATGAGTGACATGATTAAGTCGCTAAAACTTAGCCCAAGGTCATAGATCATAGAAAAGGGGCAAAATTAGGTTCACATAGGCTAGCATACTTATGTTTCATCGCATTTTATTCCATGTCACATTAGAACCACCGTTAGAATCTACAAGTAGTTAGAACTTACATAGCGAGGCTTAGGGAAAGATCATGAATCGTCTTGACCAAAAAAGGTGGCTCCTTTGTTGAAGAATCGTCATGAAATTTGCGTAGCAACGTTGATCCACTCCCTTGATTTGATGTAGCAAGCTAGCACCTTTGATTTGGATCCAACTTGAATGCATAAGCCCTTGGAGTTGGAGATGGAGGCCATGATCAAGATAGATTTTGGTAGCACTTAGTTGTAGGATTGATTTTTAGTGATTTAGGTTAGGTCCTAGGGTGTTTTTATAGAGATTAGGAGTAGTTTAGGCCCTTAGATTAACCCTAGGATAGATCTGAACCCTCAAAACCCATCACAGGCCAATAGACCAGACCCAAGAGCATGTCTTGAGGAACAAGTCAGGCACACCCAGGCCAACTGGCCGACCACCCAAGTCGACAGGGGAGTCGACTGGGCAGTCGACACCACCTGGGGTGTGTCGACTCCCAAGTCGACTCCCCGAGTCGACTCCCCAGTCGATTTGGGGGTGGCGGGAATTTTTCCCGCCTCTTCTGCTTGGCTGAATTTGAAATCTGAATTCGAATTTGAACTGTTTTTGAACTTGAAATTTTCTGAAAACTTTGACGGGCCATAACTTGGTCATACGGACTCCGATTTCCGAAAACTCGGACTCTATTTCGCGTATTTTTCCGAGACGAATGCAATGGCATAGCCCATTTCCCTTGATTCAGATTTTATAATTAAATTCTTCCTTGATTCTTGTCTTAGCATGTTGTAAAAATCCGGGTTGTTACATTCTCCCCAACATAAAGGATTTCGTCCCCGAAATCTCCAAGTTAGGAAGAACGTATCCTACCATCCATCATCCTTCTACTCAAAACATCATCCACAGGCAACCATGGTCCTTAAAAGACTCCTAATGCTTTATGAACACATGCAGAAAGTGTGTGTATATGTTCCTTAGCTAATGCTAATGATCAGGCCTGAGTAATCTTTCTAATGCAAAATATGTTTAGTGCCCTGAGTCCAACATGTATGCAAATAGTCCTAGTCATATAAACACTATATGTGTGCACAACCATTCATCCACATGCAACATCCACATGATAACATATTCAATTTCATCCATAAACAAGTACAAATACTCGTGCATATGCAACATGAAACGTGACCGCGTCAATCTAGTATCTAATGTGTATTCGCGCATCCACGAGCAACCACTTGCAACCATTTGCAGCCATATCAATCATAACATGTTTCAAATACATGTTTACATCCATAGGGTTCTACCTAAGGTTCCCAAGAGAGGATCGAGGAGATAAACAAGATAAACTCCTTACGGGGTTTGTAATAGAAACAGGACCGAGATGATATCCACCAAGCGATAGCATGCAAGCAAGCTCTACAGGTGAAACAAGGATCAAAGATATACTCTTAAAAAGAGACATGATGCGCGCGTCTAAGCCGCATTTCGATGAGCTTAATTCCATTGTGCCTTGACCGCCTTTGACTTCATGATTTCGTAGCTCCTTGATTCCTATTTCCAAGGTATGAGTCGGAACTCATTTCACTATCGCCTCTCGTTCCACTTTCACTTATTCTTTCCCTCGTATACTTGGCTCAACCATATCTGTGTACTCATGCAAGCTCTCCAAAATTCACTAGTGAATTCTGGATCTCGTTTACCGATGTCAATCCATGTTACCAAGCGTACCTACTAGGGTGATTCCTATAACCCATGCTTAAGCGAAATGAATCATCCGTTCTATTGGCGAACGTTACTTGATCGGATCAGAGATTTCCGATAAATGCATCGAGAGATTCTAGGTAACTAACAATGACAGAACTCATAAGGTTACACGAGACTTCGAGGGTATTACCAAGGCAAGTTAAGAGTTTAACTACCCTCCTTTCAAAACCGAGAATGGCATCCCTTACTGGATAACCACTTCAACCCTAGAATCCATCCATAGCTCAACAAATAGAAGCATTGCTTCTAATCTCAACACTTGGCATTTACACTCTCAATTCCAAACAAGTCATGAATAAATGGACCGACTCTTCAACTAGATTTTGGGACAAAAGTGGGATCTTCTACCATGCTAGTACTAAGGTGCAGAGACTTAACTATCGAGGCAGACTTAAATGATGCGATGATCAAAACAAAATCTAGACGGGACGATAGAGAAGAAAGGCTAAGCCTTTAACAGAAACGGTACCATTCCTCTTAGGTACGCTAGAAATGAGAGCATACAATTGCCCTCTCGCTGATCTTGTCCTTTGTGGATCAAGCCATACCAACAAGTTGCTTATTCTTAAGCCGGTGTCCTTTATCCTTGCTCTTATTATCCCTTCTTATAACTTCGGTAACAGTCTCTCGAGAACTTCCTCAATCGCACGGGAAAACACTTGCGTAACTAGACAAAGATTAGTCGCAGTTAAAACTACTATGACTCCAGATGGAGGAAAGAAAGGGAAAAGAGATTCGATCAAGGGAACAAAGGATAGTGCTAATGGCTTTTGGGGAATAGCCTTTAAAAACTTTTCTTGAAAAATGTTTCTTTGTAAACGGTTTCTCAAATAGTTTTCAGAAGGTTTTAAAAACTTTTGCCCAGTCTGGTAACCTTCTGCTCTGATACCAAATGTAACACCCCACCTCCGCTAGGGTCACTCACATGGGAATGCACTAGGTTTGGTGAAGCATTATCGAGGTAAACATGCACAGAAATATTACAAGACAGACCATATATAAAACAGCGGAAGTAAAACAAATTTCATTACCTTATAAAATAAGGTCTAAAGCCTTTTACATCAGAATACATCAAAACCTGTCTTGCAATAGTAAAGAGGCATAAAACCTTTTCATGAATTATTCCCCAAAATAAAGCGGTGAAGCAGCCATAGCCAAGAGAAGACCAAGGTATACATGATGACCTTCAAGCATAAGAGGTCCGAACTAAACAACATCATTTCCTCCCTGAAAACCTGGGGGGGGGGGACGGAAGACAAAGAGGCAAAAGAAAACGGGGTCAGTCATAAAGACTGGTAAGTCCTATCTACTTCCAGTATAAAAACAGGTAAAGGTAACATGACATGCATAAACTGAAAGTAAACATAAGGATGACGACAAGATAGATAAGATAACCGGATGAACTACTGTAGCAAGATAAACTAAGGTATCATGATAAACTACGGTGTCATGATAAATCAAGGTACCACATCGTCAGGTTTCTATCAAGTATACTATCCCAAGGTATCTATCATGTATAACATCCCCCGGTATTTATCATGTATATTTACTCTGCACCTCTCGTACTAGTATTCCAACCCGTGTCATGTGTTAACTATGAATGTCCCTTACCCAATGTCACGTAATGGTCCATGTCAACCTAATATATAGCATATGTAGGTTTTCCCAACTCATATGTTTCTTTCCATGTATAAGTTCAGTCCTTTGCCGTAGGCCGTACGGGCTTTCCCATGTAAATCTATACCACTTCAACGTAGTACCATTTTATCCTTGAAGTTATTTTGGAATGCTACCCTTGATCTAGTTATGTTTTCTTACCATGAACTATCACGTGTTCACTTAGGATTTATGCCACCTAGGACTAGGGATTATGCTACCTAATGAACGTTTCCGTGTCTCGGTTTGGGTTTAAGCCACCTAGGGCCACTAGGGATTATGCCACCCGTCAACCGCGCCCTTTATCCCACGTATGTATCGTGAATCGTTTTCCATGTCTAGATGCACAAGTATCTCAATGTGCCATCCGAGTTCCGTGCCAGGGCAAATCAAGAAATACGGAACTCGGTCGGGAGCTTTAAGTCGTCTGCTGATGCAGATATCAAGGTCTGTTATTGTATCCGTGGCTATGGTCCCACGTGACCCCTCCCTCAACTACTGAAAGGCAATCCAAGAAAAATCATGTATGAGAACCACATCGCGGCCCCACTTTCCTATGGGCACAACTCACCCATGACTCGATAGCAAGAACATGGTCTGTTGGGAGTTCTCTGCCTTTCCGTTCATACACGATCGACTAAAGATGGTAGGTAGTCGGCGACGTGCTATCCAGGGAAAAGACAAGTATCGTCGACTCCACGCTAATCCATCCCAGTCTTTAGGTCGCTCGCATAGCAACCAAGGCATACCCTTGGCTCTTCCACCGCAGACCTTAACCCCTGTGAGGCCGGGTTTCATGGACCATCTGCCACCTCACAGAGGGATATCAAGAGTACCCTCACGTCCCCTGATATTTAAACGGTCTTGTGACTTAACCCTATCAAGTTCTCATACTAGATTGGTTAAGTATGGTTGCGTAACCTCATCAAATCATCATGTATAATTGGTTAAGTATAAGTTACTTAACCTCATTGAATTATCATGTTAAGTTGGTTAAGTACTGGTTACTTAACCTCATTGAATTACCAAGTTTAGATTGGTTAAGTGTTTAACTTAACCCCATCGAATTACCGTGTTTAGATTAGTTAAGTGTAGGTTACTTAACCCCATCTAATTACCATGTTTAAATTAGTTAAGTCTAAGTTACTTAACCCCATCTAATTACCATGTTTAGATTAGTTAAGTCTAAGTTACTTAACCCCATCTAATTACCCAGTCGGATTAGTTAAGTGTAAATTACTTAACTTCATCCCCTAATTGTCATATATGGTTAAGTGTCATTAAGAAATCAAGTCCGGTTTAACTTAACCTACCTATTCGTGTCATATCGGTTAAGTGTCATTAGTCAAAATTACTTAACCTTTTCATATGGCATTAATTGGATTAATGCACCCCAACCTCTCACATTAGACCTTGTTGTGGTTACTAGTTAAGCCGGGAGGGTCCGGGTAGTTTTACACCACAACTTAGTCTAACCTCGTGTTTTAGGTGCTATATGACCAACTACTCACATTGGGTCCTATTGTTTGTAGCCACTAGTTAAGCCGGGTAAATGCACCCCAACGCTCGTCTATCCTACCCCAAATCGTGTTTCCAACCCAAGTAAAAGCGAGTCAACATAGTAAGGGTACTATGCTACATATCAGCCTCAAAACATGCACGATGCCAAAAAGGGGTTGGCCACAAACATGCATAGTATCATAAGGGAATTTGGCCTCAAAATATGCATAGCATCATAAGGGGTTTTTGGCCTCAAACATGCATAATGTCACAACAGGATTAGCCACAATCATGCATAGTATCATAAGGGAATTTGGCCACAAACATGCATAATATCATAAGGGAATTTGGCTACAAACATGTCTGATAACATAAGGGTTTTGGGTTCATTTACATGCATAAGCCCCAAAGTCAAGTCTTTGCCAATGTTCACAAGTCAAATGGTTCCCAAAGGTTCATGCTAACATTCCATAGATAAAGATTCTGTAACACCCCGCCTCCACTAGGGTCACTCGCAAAGGAATGCACTAGCTTTGGAGGGGCATTTTTGGTAAACATGCATAATGATATAGCAAGGCAGGACATGACATATATATATATATATGTAAATAAACGGAGTAAGTAAATAAAACAGCGGAAGATTTATAAACCATTTCAAACCACAAGTCTGGTACATCAAAATGTCACTTTCCCAAAATTACAAGTCTAGATAAATACGTCATCTGATAAACTGAAAATACATAAGTGCTATCCCCAAATAAGAGTGATAAACCATAGCGGCTCAAGTCCAAAGCATACTTGAGCTATCCAAGGAAGCAGCTAAAATCCAAGCTAGGCTCCAGTATTCCCTCCCTGAGAACCTGGGGGGGGGAAACGGAAGAAAAGAGGCGAAAGAAAACAGGTCAGTCAAAAAGACTGAGTAAGCCCTGCTACGATCAGTCTATAAACTAATAAAGTTAACATCATGATGGAAACTGAGATGATCATAGATAACAACATACTGGCATGATAAATCAACTACAAGACAGATAGAGGTGTCATCGCATAAAACAAGGTTAAGTTCTTGCACCACGGTGTACTAGCAACCCAACATAACAGGTATTGATCCCTTAGCCCAAACTTTTGGCCCAATAACATGAAGTGACCTTAGTATAAGATCCAGCCCAACGGTCTAGTCGATCGGCTCCCTATAAACCTAACACGTCAAGTGTTGGTGTCCATATGGCCCACATATGGTTGTAGTTAGTCTGTGCTGGGTCCACCTTTGGGTGTATCAAGCCCTCGGGTGTCAACCCCGGACACTTAAGCAATAATGCACAGCCCTAAACTACTGGTACCCGTGCCTCGAGTTTGTCCAAAATCGGACTACGTGCACGTCCGTAGCCCGCCGAACCCGCACCGCTGTACCACTCGGCCATCGCCCTTTGGTCGCTTACATCAGTCCAGTAATCGTGCCCCGCCCTAGCCTAGCCTCCAGGGTTGTGAATGATACCAAACTGGGATTACTGCTGGAACAGACCACGTTGCTAGGGTTTCTAAGAGGGTTAAGTGTGGTTTAACCCCTCACTAATCATGGATTAAATTAGTTAAGTGTAATCAACGGTTCACCACTTAACCCCATCTAATCCCTCGTATCCCCAAATGGATTAAATTGGTTAAGTGTAACTTAACCCCATTTTTCATCCCTCGAATTTCCAAATTGGTTAAGTATTAGTGGACCCTGACTTAACCCTAATCATGAGGCATTAATTAATTTAATGCACCTTAACCTCTCACATTAGACCTTGTTGTGGTTACTAGTTAGGCCGGGCGGGTCCGGGTAGGTTTACACCACAACTTAGTCTAACCTCGGGTTTTGGCACCACATGACCAACTTCTCACATTGGGTCCTATTGTTTGTAGCCACTAGTTAAGCCGGTCGGTTCCGGGTAGGATTACGCTACAAACTCAACCCAACCTCGAGTTGGCCACACTTATGTTTTCTAAGTGTCATGTCCACTTTATTTCAAAACATAATTACAAGTCAACAAATACTTGGGTAGACCTAACTTAATAGGTAAATTCCCAAGGGGTAGACCTAACTTAATAGGTAAATTCCCAATCTTATATTTTCATGTATTTTAAGTTTACCCCAAACCCCCAACGTCATTCTATCGCTTACATATTCGTAGTAACGCATAAAGGATAGGAAGAGGGAACTTGGCACAACATACATGATAAACTTGCACAACAATCATGCATAACATGTTAGACTTACACAACTTAGCATGGTGAACTTGCATATTACCATAAATATGTATAACATGTCAAACATGCACAACTTATCATTTTAAACTTGCATAAACATGCACAACTTGTCAAAACATGCACAACTTGTCATTTTAAACTTGCATAAACATGCACAACTTGTCATTTTAAACTTGCATAAACATGCACAACTTGTCAAAACATGCACAGCTTGTCAAAACATGCACAACTTGTCATTTTAAACTTGCATAAACATGCATAACTAAATAAACTTGTAAATCATGACTTAGCAAACATGCATAAACATGCATAACTCATTTAACTTGCAAATCAAGGCTTAGCAAACTCGCATAAACATGCATACTCAAATAAACTTGCAAATCATGTCATAGTAAATTCGCATATGCATGCATAACTTGTGAAACATGTAAAACATGGCATAGTAAATCCGCATATGCATGCATAACTTGTGAAACATGTAAAACATGGCATAGTAAATCCGCATATGCATGCATAACTTGTGAAACATGTAAAACATGGCATAGTAAATCCACATATGCATGCATAATCAAATAGACTCACATAAATCTCAATTTTCACCACATATTAACTTTAGAGTTTACAAAGTGAAGGTAAGAGGGCTTACAATGCTTATGCGGACTCAAATGAGTATAACAAATGCAAGAAACCCCTTATGCAACCAATTATAACCCCCAAATGCAAGCAAACTTGATCAAAACTCCTCTTTTATGGCGCCAATTGAAAAACAAGCCTTTAATGCAAGCTATGGAGGATCATACAAGCCTAAATATGCTTGTATGCATGGAAAATCACTTAGGAATTAAATTAGGATTTGTATGAAGAGGGTGGAGGCCATGAGAGGATGGATTTTGGCATAGTTTAGTTACTAGGATGAATAATGAATGATTTAGGGTAGGTTAGGGTCTTATTTATAGATTAGGCAAGTGTTTTAGGCCATAGGATTAACCCTAGATTCAATCCAAGCCATCAAAGCATGTCTTGGGGAAGAAGTCAAGTGTAGGAACCATCTAGGGCCTTTAGATTAAAGATGGACCATGAGAACCATTCAAATGCAAAATCTGCACTTGAGCGAATCGGCCCACGGGTAGACAGCCAAACACCCTGGATTAACCCCTAGTCGACCCAGCGAGCTCGGGTCGACTTCAAAAATCGGCCGGTTCGGTTATTCCCCTCTCCCAATTCGCTGTTTTGAGCATTTTTGCATATTTATTTATTAAATTTTCAATTATATATATATATATATATCAATATATATATATATATATCTGCGCAACCCATTTCACTTAATTAAGTATACTTTAATTTGGGAATTTTTCGTGAAACTTCGCGAGGCCATATCTTGGTCATACGGACTCCGATTTTCGAAAACTCGGACTCTATTTCGCGTATTTTTCCGAGACGAACGCAATGGCATAGCCCGTTTCCCTTGATTCAGAATTTTATAATTTAATTCTGCCTCGATTCATGTTATAACAGGTTATTGAAAATACGGGTTGTTACAGATTCAAACTTGCAAGACAAACTAGGTGAAACATAACATGAGTGACATGATTAAGTCACTAAAACTTAGCCCAAGGTCATAGATCACAGAAAAGGGGCAAAATTAGGTTCACATAGGCTAGCATACTTATGTTTCATCGCATTTTATTCCATGTCACATTAGAACCACCGTTAGAATCTACAAGTAGCTAGAACTTACATAGCGAGGCTTAGGGAAAGATCATGAATCGTATTGACCAAAAAAGGTGGCTCCTTTGTTGAAGAATAGTCATGAAATTTGCGTAGCAACGTTGATCCACTCCCTTGATTTGATGTAGCAAGCTAGCACCTTTGATTTGGATCCAACTTGAATGCATAAGCCCTTGGAGTTGGAGATGGAGGCCATGATCAAGATAGATTTTGGCAGCACTTAGTTGTAGGATTGATTTTTAGTGATTTAGGTTAGGTCCTAGGGTGTTTTTATAGAGATTAGGAGTAGTTTAGGCCCCTAGATTAACCCTAGGATAGATCTGAACCCTCAAAACCCGTCACAGGCCAATAGACCAGACGCAAGAGCCTGTCTTGAGGAACAAGTCAGGCACACCCAGGCCAACTGGCCGACCACCCAAGTCGACAGGGGCGTCGACTGGGCAGTCGACACCACCTGGGGTGTGTCGACTCCCCAGTCGACTTGGGGGTGGCGGGAATTTTCCCCGCCTCTTCTGCTTGGCTGAATTTGAAATCTGAATTCAAATTTGAACTGTTTTTGAACTTTAAATTTTCTGAAAACTTTGACGGGCCATAACTTGGTCATACGGACACCGATTTCCGAAAACTCAGACTCTATTTCGCGTATTTTTCCGAGACGAACGCAATGGCATAGCCCGTTTCCCTTGATTCAAATTCTATAATTAAATTCTGCCTTGATTCTTGTCTTAGCATGTTGTAAAAATCCGGGTTGTTACATATATATATACATATAAGATCCTTATATGTGTACAAACTTCTAAAGCTCATAACTACTTCATACGTTGTCCGTTTTACGCAAACCAGGTGTCGATTTTGACTAGAATTTCGAGATGGACGCAATGGCGCAGTCTGTTTTACTAAATTCTGAATATTTAATTAAGTTATTCTTATTTTATTATCTTACACCAAAAATATGAGGTGTTACAACATCCTATGTATCACCCTATAGATTAGGAACGAGTAGTCCTTGCAAATCCATAGATTTCAATCACGATAGAATCACATATTATCTCCGGGAGATAACCAGAGAATTTTAGTAATCCTTCTGCTTATGCAGATCCACGGTCTTCAATGCTCCATCTTCAATCAGCATCTTCCACGTATTTGCTGGTTCGGAATGGTTTCCGAATATACAATTGATCCCGGTCTTTCCGTACCAACAAACATATAGGTCATATTTGATAGTCAGTTATTTAACTATCAAATAAATAATCATGAAAATAAAGTGGGTTTACTGATTCAGGACTTGGCATTACCTGGCCTCTTTAATTGAAAACGATTAACGAAAATCTCTTACATCTTCAAATATAACAAATATAGCTTTTCGCTTCTTATCCAACATAGGATTATTTTCAAAACTATTTTATTTAAATACTTAGGAAAATGTTCTGTAATCATATCCAATTTTCTTTCTTACTATCATATGAAACATTTGCTATCTCATTACTCATTATCTAAAATAGGGAAATAAATTCATCTTATCGCTTGTAAACAATGTTACGAAATCTTTCTTGTTTTATTATTTGAAATAAAAACAAACCCTTTATTCTTTGGAATTTATCTATTCCAAACTTCGTTTTTCATTTCCTTTATATCTTAAAAATACCAATATAATCTCATATAATCTTCTTTTATCTCTTTTACTCTGGGAAATTCATTTTATGTGTATTCTCCAATCTTATCATTTCCGTCACTTTGGAATTCTCATTATACATATTTCAAATCTTTTTAATTATCATTGCAATATTATTTCTCATATGAAAATAATAACTCATTCTATACCTCTTTTCCATTACAACTAATATCATTCTCAGATAATCCTGAAGTTGTTCAAATTTGGGTATTTTAATAACCTCTTAGACCTTGATTAACAACGTTCCTATCTTAAGATAGAAATGAGTTGTAATTCAAAAACAGATATTTCATCGTAATATTAAAACAAATCCCATTTAACTATTTTATTCAGAATACATTTTTATAAAACCTTCTTATTTTTGAAAATCTCCTCCTCGAATATAATCATTATTTATTAATTCATAGATTAATTAATTGCTTATTAAAATCATCACCTTTTAACTTTTCTTCTTTAAACAATTTCGTTTGGTAGTTCGGATTTGGTTATAAGATCCTATTACTCACTTCCTTACCAAATTCACTTTTAGTGATTCCTTTTCTAATCCATTTAACCATTTCCCGCTTTGAAAGTCTTATTTCAATTTCCCCAGTTTTACTTAATTCCATTATTAAGTAACGTTTATTTAAAATTATCGCTTTAACACCTCATCTCCTTTTTATAAACTTCGTTTATACAATTCTGGTTCAATATAAACCCTTTTGCACTAAATTTTCTTTTACCTAGTTAAAAAATTAAGTAAATATATCTTATTCTCTTAAAATTCCTCTTAAAATCTTATTTAAATTAAAATAAATATCCTTTAAGCTATTTCATTCGATATATTTAATAACCAATTCTATTTAAAATGGTCAACTTAGTCAACTCAAAACATGGTTGTCTCATTACTCGATTCCAATTAGTTCTCACATTAAATTAACAAATAATATAATTAATTTAAATAATTTCATTTAATTGTTTCTTAACAAAAACAATTATCCAACTCTTAACCGTTAGGTTCAGTTCTGCTCATTTGCTTATAATTCTTCTTAACATAAGAATTTTCTTTAAAATATCAAATAATAATTTATTATAAACTTAATTAATAAATAATAAATATTTGTTTCCTTTTACAAACTTTTATTCAAAATAATATATTTAAAAATCTATCTTCAGTTATAAAAATAAAATTTATAACTTCACTTCTATCGATTTACCTGACAATTCAAATAATTCATTAAATTTAACACGTTTATTTATAAACCTGACCAATAAGGTAAGTTACCTTAATTGGGACCAATCATTAAAATAACGATTTGGTGTTTCACTGAAATAAAACAATGTTTAATTTCATGAGTTCAATCAATATATGCATATATATATATATAGCAAATAGTCAACCACAAGCAACCATAGCATACAAAAATAAAAACCCGACTTATATAAATATAAGTGTGATAACTGAGTGAGTTTAACTCACCTTGATTTGATTCTTTTGTCAATGGAATTAGACGGTCATTTAGTTTAATTAGAAACTCCGGTTGATTCCAATTCTGTCCAAGTTAGTTCCAAAATATAGAGTTCGTCCATACGGTCCCGACGTCTCTAGTCTAGTCCAATTCTGGTAGCATGGGTATGAATTATACGAATTATAAACATACGATCTTTACTTAATATAATAATTTCTTAATTTAATATTATCGTTAATTACATTTGTTAACAGTGTATTTGGCCAACATAAACTTCTTTGATATCCTTCATTCGTTCTGAAAAGATACCTACTTTTGCCTCTTTGTTATCAAACCTGGTACTACGTAGAAAGGAGTTATTTAATATTTCAGTATAAACAATTAAGGGTATAATTATAAATTCCCCTTAACTACTTACTTATTAACTTAAGTACTTGATTTAATTATTAACATCTGCATGAATCTACTGCTTTACTTCTGATTTACGAACCCGGGCCCTTGATAAATCCTTTTTCCTACAACGTTTGGGGAAAATGATTTAATTAATTATAAATCCTTAATCATAAGTTAATTAATGATAAGTTATTAGTTTTTAAACAATACAGGTTCGAATATCCCCTTTGTTCACTTACTTTTGAATTGCCTTAATCCATTCAGCCTTTGTTTCTCCAGAATAAAAATCTTATTAAAAATGAATTAGCCTTAACCAAACCGGGTCCTTTTATTCGATCTTCCTTCCAAGTTCAAAAAAAAATCATCTTTAAAACAATGGATACCACGCTGTACTTCATTCCCTCAACACTCGCTGAAACCCAACCGCGTAGGAAAATCTGTCTGTAGCATCCTCTTCCCCCCACCACTCAGATGTACCTCACCGATCCTTCCCCACTTCCTACTCTTGTCTCCTTCCCAACCCGTTGTTAATACTTCTCCATCCCCATAGGCAGTTTCATCTTCGTACTATACACTTCGAACCGCACTGACCTTCCACCACCTCATGCTCGATCAAAGTTCCTCCCTGCACCGGCAATGCCGTCGTCTTGGAGCTGATCGGAGATAACCACTCACCACGTGCACACGCTGACGTCCCCCACCCGAACCCATACGCAACTCGAAGCCTTCCTCCACCACCAGTTGAGCATGAACTGCGCCGGCCTATGGCCATGATTTTGGCTGCCACATCCATCTAGATTCGATCACCACAAGTTGATCAAAAGTCCTTGGTGAGCACTTTGTATGTGTAGTTGGAGACTTCGCCAATGGTTGAGTAGATCACCCGGAAATAGAAGAGGAAGTCTAAGATGGTCTGGTTCGTTGATTAAGGGAAGGGCAGCGCTCGGTATTGTTGACTGCGGAAACCAAAGTGTTAGGGTTGGACCAGTAAAGGATATATATTGGGCGACTAACTTAATAAAATATTAAAATAAGAAACTTTATTATGTAGTAACACTCAAAAACCATTACGAACGACTTTTGATTGAAACGAAACTCGTAACTCTAGCATAAAAAGATATTCCGGACACAATAGGATAGGTTTTGTCAAATTCCGGGGTCGTTTGTGAAAAGTCCTTTATAAATCAAAAGTTAAAAATCACACGTTTAAATTTCCCACGATCATAAAATAAATCAAATCGACTAGAAACTTTGAAATTCTATTAGACCATTTCTGAAACGACCCGAATTTCCCCATGAAGGAAAGCCCTGATTGAGTTGAGGACAAGACGAATCAGAACCAAACGGAAGAACACTTCATTGCTTATTACAACAATTTACATCAGAATACAAGAATATACAAAGCATAAATAAACGTTACACATTTACTAAATAACAAAGATTTACAATTTACAATGCAGTGGAAAATAATACAAAACACAACTGAAAAGAATATATAGATACAGAGCTTTCCGAATATCATTCTAGCTGTAAACCAGGATCTTGTGAATATAAATCTGCAAAACCAAAACTACAAGCTTCCCGTGTGGAAAATTAGGGCACCTAGAGTTTAGGTTAGAACAATAAACTCCAAGTTAGTCATGTGACTGGTGTGAGAACTAAATCAGTTATTAATCTTTATTTTTAAAGTTAGGTAAATCAAGGGACCACGCCGTATAAAACGGAACGGGTTTCATCCCAAGAATACCAGTGCATAAAACAAACATTGCAATGCTAAATAAAGAACAATGAAGCTATTATAAGACCCATGTCCCATCACACAATACAACGCAAGCCGGAGGAGAGAGTTTTTCCTTATAATAGCCGAAGAATGCTTGATACGCTAAATTTCATCTTTTATTATTACTATAAGTGTATAAAGCAACTTCAAACATAAATGTATCAATCATAGACGGCATGGGTACCATATATCATGTCGCCAATACTAGGCTCTACAATCAAAACCGCAAATGTCACGTATTAGAAGTTGAATTTCCGTCTGTGAGCCAAGGCAAGGGATTTTCCTTACCATTTCGAGACAATCTAGTCTGCCATGTCTCAGGAACAGCCGCAACTGCACCTTGGATCGTCAAGGCCAGTCCACACGGAGTGGATTAAAATGCCTGAACACTGCGTTTCCCCACCCTATGGGGCGTAAACTGGTCATACGTCGACCAGACCATCAGTCCCGGATTGACTAGTATAATTGAGGCGCCTCGCTATCCATCATCCACATAAGTAAAATGCTAGGGCTAGTAAAACGCTGACACTACTCCTAGCTAGAATGAAACGCATGCCCTCCCTGATCTCCTCGCCCGTTTCTAGTTCACACCAGGGTGTGAGTCTCGCGAATTAACGCCACACAAAGCTACGCTATATTAAAGCCGTGCTTTGATCATCAACCACAAGACCCTGCTTTTCAACAGAAGCCTTGATCATTTGCATCTCAACATGCCACACGGGTAATTCACGCTATGCAACCGATGTCTATCAATCACACAGAGTGAAATCCGATGTCAGACACACATCCTTTTACAAGTTTGTTCTGGGTCTGAACGAAACCTTAGGCACCTTATTCCTCCCCCATATGTCCAATACAGGGGAGAGGTTCTCGCATATCCGGTCGAACTCCAAGTATGTCTGGACGATCACCACTTATTACCTTGCCTTGGGTGTACAGCCCAATCAAGAATCCAAATGATGTGAAGACCTCCGGTCTTCAACCACCATCTTTATCCTCGACACATCGTCGAACCAGTTATTCAAAATGGGATAAACCCGGTCTTTCTTAATAACTCGCGTATATAATAAACAAGTGCTATAAAAACACAACATACGCCTCATTCCAATCTAGAATATTCCTTTATTTTAATATTCTTATACTTTGGGAAAGGTTCCCATTAATTTTATCAAAGATAAATTCTTTAATTTTATTCTTTAAACTTCCTTTGGATATCATTTCAATCTAATTAAAGATGCATTAAAACTCCACTTGGTTTTAATCTTCACAAAAATCAATATTAACGATTGTTTAACTTGGGAAATCATATCCTGTCTTTAACTAGGTTAAAGTACTAATGTCATTTAAAACACGGTTCACGATAAACCCAAAATCACATTCCATACCATCAGCCTTTAACCGAAAATTAGCAAGTGAACAATTCCCTAAGTATTAACCCCGAAGGCCGAAACCAACATTAGATCAATACCCTGGAAACCATTCAACTTAACTAATCTCCAATTTGTTTCTGATTTTCTTAACTCCATCGGGTCTAAGAACAGTATTATTAAAGATACCATTCACGACAACCCAAAATCTTATACCATTGTTAATCAGGTTAAAGAACAGGTGTTATTTAAAAAACCGTTCATGGTAAACCCAAATCACATTCCATTAATTAGGGAATCTTCATGGAAAAACAAATCAATGTATATAATCGATATCAATTCCTGTATCCAACCAATAATATAAATGGAATAACGACAAAGCCTTTTAAATTCCATATGTATTAACAGTCTTCCTCCATAGAAGTTCACTTCGATTATTATCAATCGAATTCCATTCAATTCCAATTTAATATATTAAATTGGAAAACTTTACTTTGGAAAATTCTCGTTAAATCTTAATAAAAAGATTTATAAATTCCAAACCACATTTCACTGTAAATCGGGTTAAAGAACGAATGTCGTTAAAAACACAATTCACAATAAACCCAATTCACATTCTATTTTCATTTCCAATTAAATGTTTATTAATTGGTAATTCTTCTTCAAATCTTAATTAAAAGATTTATTCTTTTCACTTTGTGTTTAAGAATAGTGCCATTTAAAACACAGTTCACGACAAACCCAAAATCCCATCAGTCTCTAACCGTAAATTAGTAAGAGAACGATTCCCTAAGTATCAACCCCGAAGGGCGAAACTAAATCAATACCCAAGAAACCGTTCAACTTAGCTAATCTCCAGTCAGATTCTAATTTTCTTAACTCAATTGGGTTTAAGAACATTACTACTAAAGATACCATTCACGACAAACCCAAAATCCAATTTGATATTAAATATAAGGTTCTGAATAGAAAATATATCGGCTTATGTTCAATATCAAATTCTGAAACCAACAAATATCATATTGGAATAACGATATATATATCTTCCAAATTCCTCCACAATATCCATATAATCACGGAACCCAATATCGAAATATTCCGAAGATAATTTCGATTCAAATCCATTCCAATTCATTATTTTAAAATATTTTTTATTTTAAAATATTCATTCTTTCTGAACTGGAATCAGACACAGTCAATTACCGTATAATGTTATTATATGGATTTCATACAACACGTGTATACAACAATAGTGATAAATAATCATCCATCATCCAGAGTGCATTCTACACTGTATAAGCATCAAATATAAATATTCAACGCTCACACAGCTTGTCAACCAATCGATTGACATACAACTAACTATTGGGATTAGTGTATGTCCAATATCATCCAAATACCCGTGTGGGGTTTCAAACGATCAAACACAGGTTTTATTTGTGCAGTTGGGCGATGTGTAAAATTTATCGTCCCAATTCATATCAGTCAAATGCGTGTACATAAACAAATCGTCCGATTTGTTTACAAATATTTATTTTATTCATATACACGTTAAAAATTATATTTTTAACCATAAAATATTTTATTCCATTCCACATCGCACAATCAATTTTCATAACACCATCAATCAAACAAACAAGTCGTCCATGGTCAGTGGACAACGGATGTCGGGCTCTGCTAAGCACCGTCTGCATCCTAGTATATATTTTAACTAGTAAATAAAATAAAAGTGAGAAGTTCTCACCTTTGGGTTCCACTCTGTCATTCTTTAAAGGACGGTTTTGATTCTGTTCTGATCTCAGTCCGTTCCGTCGTCATCTGTTTCACGCAGTTGATACAAAAAAACACATTTTTAATAATGCTTTCCATACATAAAAATCATATTTTTATCTCTTTGCTATATGTATATATATATATATAAATCAGATTTTTATTTCGCTATGTATATAAAAATAATATTTTTATATTCACTATTATATAAGAATCAAATCTCTATGGTTCGTAAAAATCAGATCTTTCTTGTTTTTAAAAATCTTATCTTTCTCGTTTTAAAAATATTATTAATGAATATCTATATTTTTAAAACCCAATGTATATTTATACAACCATGCTATTTTATTTTTAAAAACACATTTTTAATCTATGATATATATATATAAATTTACATTTTTATTTCCAAACTATATGTATAAATCATATTTTTTTTTTAAAACTATATTAATATAAATTTTATTATATTTTAATTTCTACATTAATTAAATTAATCACATAAATTGTTATTTTAAAACTGAAAATAAATCAGTGCCCAAATTTTTATAAAGAATTGAAATTTGAAGATATTGTTATATAAAAAGAAAGGTAAGAAAAGATCATTGTCTTCCTAGTTCTGGACGTCCTCAAAGTTTGCTTTGCGCCTAGGGTTTACCGCGCCACCCCCTATGGGTGATCGGAGACTGATCCGTCGTCGCCCCTTCAAAGCCCTAGGCCTGCGCCTCCACCATCCAAAATCCCATGCCATTCGATTTCGCCATCACCAAGAAATCCATGTTCGAATGTCCTGTCTTCACGACAAAATTCCGGGCAACTTCGCTACTAACAGAAGATCACCGCCGTCGGTCTTAAAGCTCTCGTCGAGCTGGTGGACTTGGCAGTTGAGAATCATTTTGATTGGTGCGTGGATGAGAAGAAACAAGAGGGAGAAGATCGGAGCTCTCCATTTGTTCACGATGAAGAAGGCGGCTCCAAAGATAGTTGACCGCGAAAAAGTGAATTTGGATTTGACTTGGGCTACTTATACTTGAATAATAATATTATTTAATTACTTATTTCGTAAAAATTAAAGTTTAAATTCCTAACCCCAAACGAGCCCAAATGACTGTCGCCCCTAGCCAATTACCCATATCCCGAACACAATGGGACATGTTTCGTTAGCCAATTTCATCATTTCAATCAGTTTTGATTTAAATTAAAATATAATTCAATATATATTGAATTCAAACTTACAATTTAATTTACCGTAGCCGCATACTGACTCAAAAAATCCAGAAAAATTAATCTGGCTATGTTTGGATGATATGGTCCTAACAAAACTTATTTCGTCGAATTTAGAGACCGTTTGGAAAATGACCATTTTCTGGTCGATCCAAATTGACTGAAATTGACAAAACACGTTTTCTTTTTCCACGCTCACATATTGATTTAGAAAATTATGAAAATTGGAATCTAGGAGTAGTCTGACATCTTGGATCCAACAAAAGTGGTTTCGTCCGAAAAGGAGGTTGTTTGCAAAACGGCTATTTTTAAGGGCCATATTTCCATTGCGACTATTCTGAATTTTCAACTGGGCATAACTTTTTATTCCCGCTATGAAATTTCAATTTTTCGGATTTGTTGGAAAGATATTTTCAAATAGATTCTAATATTTTTAGTTTCGGTAAAATCCGGTTTATTTTGAATCCTGTACATTCATTTGAAATTGAATTTTCGAACTACTGCGCCATTTCCAATTCCTATTATAATTAAATTAAATATTTATATTCTAACTTTGATTCAAATAAATATATGCATTCTAATTCTATTCAAAATAAATTTCTCATCGTTATTATTTAAAATAAATCATTTTAAATATTCAAAAATTCAATAAAATTTCCAAAATAAAAATTTAAATTAGTTTGGATTTTCCTGGTTGTTACAATCTCCCTCACTTAAAATCTTTTCGTCCTCGGAAAGGAATGGAGCTGAAAGTTGTTTTTACTAATCAACTCAATTTTCACTTTGGCTTTCATTCTTCAACTTTTCAATTTTTAAGAATTTTCCAATTCTTCAAAAATTTGGATAATGCCCTAAATTTTCGAAAAATTTCTCCATAACCTCCTTTGTAAGGGAGCACCAGCAAAATCCGCAAACCACCACACAGTCCTCTCCAATCAAAAAGGAAAAAATGGCTAGCCAAACGGCTCATAAAATCATCCAAACCCAAGAAATTTGTAAACATGTACGTATTTGTCGGGCGTACAATTTTATTCCTCTTCTCTAGCCTCTTGCAATGACCTGTTCACACAGATATATGTACATGCATGCATTTCCAAACGATTTTCAATACATTTCAATATTTGGTTCAATTTGGTTATATGCACCATTCTTTCACATAAGGGTTTCATTAGATAACAAATAATCATACAACACAACCATCAATTAATTAGTGAATTAATGTTTCAAATTCATAATTTTGACATGTATACAGAAAAACATGTTTTTGATGCTAAGTCACAACAATATATCCTAACTATATTTTTGTTCTCACACCAGTCAATTGGAAATATATAGATATCCTACTTTCGGTTTTCGAATATAAACTACTAATGCTGACATGTCAATTACCAGTATCATCAAAGTCATCTCCGGGTGACTAGAGTGTGATTCTATATCTATCTAGTATATTAGGACTTCGTAAACATGTGGATCTGACGTACATGCAAAATCTTTATATACCTGATTGTCCAAATTAGTTTAATATTAAAATACGAATAATAAAGTTTAAATTTTCAAAACAAAACTTGTTTTCAATTTAATTTTAAAAATAACACTCTTCCGACTCATTCTAGGACACTACTGATCCCATCTCTAACGAGTAATTCCCATCGGATATTACTAATCCAATCTCCGATGAATTCTTTCGTTTAGTTCTAATGTGTCTTGTTCTCTGAGCTCTGTAAACCAAAGCTCTGATACCAAAATGAAACGACCCGAACTTCCCCGTGAAGGAAAGCCCGGATTGAGTTGAGGACAAGACGAATCAGAACCCAAACAGAAGAACATTTCATTGCTTATTACAACAATTTACATCAGAATACAAGAATATACAAAGTATAAATAAATGATACACATTTACTAAATATCAGAGATTTACAATTTACAATGTAGCGGAAAATAGTACAAAACACAGTTGAAAAGAATATATGGATACAGAGCTTTACGAATATCATTCCAGCGGTAAACCAAGATCCTGTGAATATAAATCTGCAAAACCAAAACTACAAGCTGCCCGTGTGGAAAACAGGGGCACCCAGATTTTAGTTAAAACAATAAACTCCAGGTCAATCATGTGACTGGTGTGAGAACTAAAACAGGTAGTAATCTTTATTTTTAAAGTTAGGTAAATCAAGGGACCACGCCGTATAACACGGAACGGGCTTCCTCCCAAGAATACCAGTGCATAAAACAAACAGTGCAATGCTAAACAAAGAACAATAAAGTTATTATAAAACCCAGGTCCCATCACACAATGCAACACAAGATGGAGGATAGGGTTTTTCCTTATAATAGCCAAAGAATGCTTGATACGCTAAATTTCATCTTTTATTATTACAATAAGTGAAGAAAACAACTTCAAATATAAATGTATCAACCATAAATGGCATGGGTACCATATATCATGTCGCCAATACTAGGCTCTACAATCAAAACTGCAAATGTCACGTATTGGAAGTTGGATTTCCGTCTGTGAGCCAAGGAAAAGGATCTCCTTAACACTTCGAGACAATCAAGCCTACCATGTCTTAGGAACAACCGCAATTGCACCTTGGATCGTCAGGGTCGGTCCACATGGAGTGGATTAAAATGCCAGAACACTGTGTTTCCTTACCCAATAGGGCGTAAACTGGTCATACCCCGACCAGAACATCGGTCCCAGATCGACCGATATAACCAAGGCGCCTCGCTATCCATTATCCACATAAGTAAAATGCCAGGGCTAGTAAAACGTTGACATCACTCCTAGCTAGAAAGAAACGCATGCCTCCCCGATGTCCTCTCTCGTTTCTGGTTCACACCGGGGTGTGAGGCTCGCGAATTAATGCCACACAAAGCTATGCTATATTAAAGCCGTGCTTTGATCATCAACCACGAGACCCTGCTTTTCAATAGAAGCCTTGATCATTTGCATCTCAGCATGCCACACAGGCAATTCATGCTATGCAACCGGTGTCTATCAATCACACAGAGTGAAATCCGATGTTAGATACACATCCGTTTACAAGTTCGTTCTGGGTCTGAATGAAACCGGAGGCCCACCATATGTCCAATATAGGGGAGAAGTCCTCGCATATTAGGTCGATCTCCTAGTACGTCTGGACGATCACCACTTATTACCTTGCCTTGGGTGTACAGCCCAATCAAGACATCAGTAATCATCCAAACGATGTGAAGACCTCCAGTCTTCAACCACCGTCTTTATCCTCGACACATGGTCGGATCAGTTATCTAGAATTTTATAAACCCGGTCTTTCTAAATAACTCGCGTATATAATAAACAAGTGCTATAAAAACACAACATATGCCTCATTCCAATCCAGAATATTCCTTTATTTTAATATTCTTATACTTTGGGAAAGGTTCCCATTAATTTTATCAAAGATAAATTCTTTAAATTTATTCTTTAATCTTCCTTTGGATATCATTTCAATCTAATTAAAGATGCATTAAAACTCCACTTGGTTTTAATCTTCCCAAAAATCAATATTAACGATTGTTTAACTTGGGCTCCTGTCTTTAACTGGGTTAAAGAACCAATGATATTTAAAACACGGTTCACGATAAACCCAAAATCACATTCCATTCCATCAGCCTTTAACCGTAAATTAGCAAGTGAACAATTCCCTAAGTATTAATCCTGAAGGCCGAAACCAACATCGGATCAATACCCAGGAAACCATTCAACTTAACTAATCTCCAGTTAGTTTTTTATTTTCTTAACTCGATTGGGTCTAAGAACAGTATTATTAAAGATACCATTAACGACAACCCAAAATCTTATTCTATTGTTAATCGGGTTAAAGAACAAATGTTATTTAAAATACCGTTCACGATAAACCCAAATCACATTCCATTAATTATGGAATCTTCACGGAAAAACAAATCAATGTATATAATCAATATCAATTCCCGTATCTGACCAATAACATAAGTGGAATAACGGCCAAGCCTTTTAAATTCCATATGTATTAACAGTCTTCCTCCATAGAAGTTCACTTCGATTATTATCAATCGAATTACATTCGATTCAATTTCAATATATTAAATTGGAAAACTTTACTTTGGAAAATTCCCGTAAAATCTTAGTAAAAAGATTTATAAATTCCAAGTCACATTTCACTGTAAATCGGGTTAAAGAACGAATGTCGTTAAAAACATAGTTCACAATAAACCTAATTTACATTCTATTTTCAGTTCCAATTAAATATTATTTAATTGGAAGTTCTTCTTCAAATCTTAATTAAAAGATTTATTCTTTTCACTCTGGGTTTAAGAAAACTGTCGTTTAAAACTGTAATGTTCCATATTTTATGGTGGAATAATTAATTTATTTAATTATTTAAAATATTGTTTGGTAATATAAATGGTCGTTTAAATTAAATAACTCTGAATATTTAATTAAAATAATAATTAAATAATATATTTAATTTTGAAATAATCAAAAATAGTGGAATTCACAATAGAATGTGAACTGGAAAATTTATAATATATAATTCAGTTTTGAGTTGAAATAACGAATATATTATATAAACGAAGTTTGAACGTAGAATTATAATATAATTATAATCGAGCTCGAAATGGCACGGTAGTTCGTAATTTGGTGATTCGAACTTTAAACAAATATACAGAAGCCGTTTTAAATTGAATTTCTGAGAAACAAGAAACGTTGGAATTTGTTAAAGTATATTTTTCTAATGGAAGAGAAAATTCGAGATTTCGTCGTGTAGATTTTGATTTATGTCCAAATCAAATTTTAGAGAAGTCGCTATGGAATTCCTTTATAATTTATAACAATTTATTTATATTTATAAAAGGAATTTCATTATAAATCGAATATCGATTTAATTGGGATTTGAAATATCGAGTTAGAAATTCATATAGGAATATTGTGGAGATGTATAATATCGTTTGTGAATACATATGATAATATATATTTATTGATATTTAATTAAATTATATTTAATTATATTTTTATATTTAAAAGGGTTATTTAGAGCTTTGAAATAGCCAGTTTTGCAAACGAACTCGGAATTCGACGAAACTAATTTTGTTGGATCCGCAACGTTAAATTATTGTTATATTTCAGTTTTCGTGATTTTTGAAGTCAGTATGTGGCCGTACGGATTTTAAGTGCGAAAAACAGTTAGTATTCTGATGGTTAAAAATACGCTGTGTGAGCTCATGGAGCCGGAATTCTACAAAACCAGTTTCGTTGGGATCGTAATGTCAAACTCTAGCTGCATGTCAATTTTCATATTTTTTAGGTATCGTGTGTGTTCGTAGGAATTTTTAGAGTATAGAAACAAATATAAAATGAATAAAACTAAAATATCCTAAGAGATTGGTGAGCCTAAATAAGACACGCACTCATCGTTTCAGCCACACAAAAAAATCCAGTCCCCCTTAAAAAATCATTCTCATAAGCCGCCACCAGTTTGGCTAAAACATTGAAAACATCCTCTTAGAAAATCAAAAGAAAATCAAACTAAAATCCGAAAATCACAACACTTGTTTCTTTGAATTCCCGAGACAAGGATCTTCACGCTGGTACCCTTCCTGTTGAGTGCGACGCCGGTTTGAGGAAGCTCGAAATTTACAGTGAACCTAGGGTTCACTTTTGGCACGAATTTACACGACGATCTTCAATTTGGAGATTGTTATGGAGTTTGTGGTTGGAATAGGGTTCGTCCATGATGAATTGGTGGGTTTCGGTGGTGAAAGTCATCGTCAGTTTCAGTGGAAGCGTGGGTGTCGCGATATGACGTAGGGGATCGAACTATGTACTTTGTGTATGAGGTGAAGGAGATTTAGACGAGGAGTACAATGTTGATGGTTTGGGGGTTTAACGTGAAGTGATGATGGAGGTGTTGGGGATCAAGGATGTGGAAATGTCTGGAGTTGAGATACAGGGAATCGCGAGTGGTGTTTGGGGAAGATGGAGTTGGAAGGGAGCAGGTATGGGCCTTTGAAAGGGAGAATGGGCTGATCAATTAAAAGGTGGAAGCCCAATTTAATTATATAGCTTTATTTTAATTTAAAATATTCACTTAACTTGTATTTGTAATATCTTGGTCATACGATATCATAATTTTGAACAGTTGGATCCGTTGGGATCGTATGGACGGTGGCTACACACTGAACTGACTGGAAGTGAATTCGAGCTTGTTACAATTTATAGAAAAATAAATTGTCCGTCTGAATCAGCAGATGCAAATCGTTATATAACGGTTAACGCGAAATGTGAGTAAAACTCACCAACTCTGAATAGTTATATTTTTGTAGCATATTTTTAGAACTGATAATTATCCGTTGATTGCTGTGTGTTAACTGTTTGGTTGAATTGCTTATGTATTGGTTGAAATTATAGATAACGATATATATATATATATATAAATCGTTAATCAAATATTGATTCTGTTTAGCAGAATATTTCATAGTGAAATGAAGTTGTTGTTAATTATATTGTTTAACATCTGTGGATGTAGGGAAACAGGTCGGAGGAATCCAACTGGATTCCTCAACATTTATTTTACTGTTTTTCATATATTGTAATATATGATGTGATATATAATTTATGTTAATTATGTGCGTTTGAATGAAATCAATCATTGTTATTTGGTGTTTTGAATACCATAAGAATTACTAGGATGTAGAAAAGGGGATTTTCAAAATATATTTTGAAAATAAATTATTTATTATAAAATCAGTGGATTTTATATATAAATGAAAAGGGTTTTATAAAAGAAATTAATTATAAAATCAAAGGAGATATAAAAAGAGATATTTATTTGTTAAATAAATAGAAAGATAAAAAGAATATTTATTTGTTAAATAAATAGAATAAGAAATAAATGAACTATTTGTGAAAACAAATAGAAAAGGGAAATATTTGTAAAACATTTACAAATAGAATTGAAAAGGGAAATATTTGTAAAACATTTACAAATAGAATTGAAAGGGGAAATATTTGTAGACACTTACTAATAGAATAGAAAAAGGAAATATTTGTGAAACAAATAGAATAGGAAAGGAATATTCATTTGTAAAATAAGTAGAATTATATAAAGGAATATTTGGAAAATGAAAAGAATTTTATAAAAAGAGAATTGTACATTTGAAAGGTTTAGACCCGTGCTTCGCACATAGGTATAATAGAATATGAATTCAAAGTGAACATTTAAGAGAATCTGTTTTAACAGATAAAGTAAGAAGATTAATTTATAAATAAGGTTTTATAAATTAAATAAAATATTTATCATTGGATAAATTGAATATATAAGTCAGACTTATATAGAGAAGTAAGAATAGATTTCAACATCGATATTTGAACTAAATATGGACGAAGAGTAAATTGGATTGGGTTAATCAGTTAGAGTTAACCAGTTAGAGTTAATTAGTTACAATTAACCAGTTAGAGTTAATCAGTTAGAGTTAACCAGTTAGAGTTAATCAGTTAGAGTTAACCAGTTAGAGTTAACCAGTTAGAGTTGACTAGTTAGAGTTAATCAACTAGAGTTAATCAGTTAGAGTTAATCAGTTAGAGTTAAACAATTAGTGTTAATCAGTTAGAGTTAATCAGTTAGAGTTAACAAATTAGGGTTAACCAGTTAGAGTTAATCAGTTAGAGTTAACGAGTTAACCAGTTAGAGTTAATCGGTTAGAGTTAACCAGTTAGAGTTAATCGGTTAGAGTTAACTAGTTAGAGTTAACCAGCTGGAGTTAACCAGTTAGAGTTAACCAGTTAGAGTTAATCAGTTAGAGTTAACTAGTTAGAGTTAATCAATTAGAGTTAATCAGTTAGAGTTAACCAGTTAGAGTTAATCAATTAAAATTAACCGATTAGAGTTAAATGGAACTAGAGTTATTCTAATAGAGTTAATCGAGCAAGAGTTAGTCGAATATTAGTTATTCGAATAGAGTTAATTGAATTAGAGTTAGTCGGATTAGAGTTATTCGAATATAGTTTATTCGAGGAAAGAGTTATCGAATAAGGTTATTCGAAGAAGAGAATTTATCGAATATAGTTTATTCGAATGGAGAAAGGAGTTATTGAATATTAGTTATTCGAAGAAAGGAGTTATCGAATATTAGTTATTTGAAGAAAGGAATTACCGAATATAGTTTATTCGAGAGGAATTATCGAATATAGTTTATTCGAGAGGAGTTAATTGTATATAGTTTATTCAAGAGGATTTAATCGAATATAGTTTATTCGAGAGGAGTTATTGAATATTAGTTATTCGAAAGGAGTTATCGAATATTAGTTATTCGAAAGGAGTCATCGAATATTAGTGATTCGAAAGGAGTTAATCGAATATTAGTTATTCGGAAGGAGTTAATTGAATATAGTTTGTTCAAAAGGAGTTAATTGATAAGAGTAAATTAGTTAGAGTTAATTGAATAGAGTTAATCCAGTCGGGTAAATCAAATAGAGTTAATCCAATATAGTTAATGAGTTGAGTTAATCAAATAGAGCTAACTGATAAGAGTAAATCGATTAGAATTAATCGAATAGTGTTAATTGAATAGAGTTAATCGAATATGGCTATTCGAAGAGAGGTTATCGAATATAGTTTATTCGAATCGAATAGAGATTTATTCGAAAGAGAATAATGTAAGGATGTTGTTAAGGGATTAAAAAGATAAACTTTGACTATTTCGAAGTTAAAACTTTGTTCAGTTAAGGTATGAGAGGTAATTATACGCCAACTTGATTGACTTCCTTCTTAACTAAGGAATGGTAAGGTTTGATAGTGAAGGATGGATAAGTGAATTTGGTTAATGAGTGAAATGGTTTGAGTTAGCATGGCGATGTTTGATTTAAACATCAGTTTAAATCCAGTGAAGGAGTTTCGGAAATGTTTCCAAATAAGAATCAGAAATGTTTTCTGATAATAGAAAATAAGAATTTAGAATATATGGAAACAGGAGATAAGTAAATTAATGAACTAAAGAGATAAATGTTAAATGATGATTGATCAATAAAATTTCCATCTGGAAATAATATCGTTGTTTGCACACGTGTTTTCTTTGATAGTTAAATCACCGACTATCAAAGTTTTGACCATTTTTCCGTCGTCAATACGGAGAGACCAGTTGGATTCTTATCCAAAGAACCACTCCATATGCGCATTAGCGTTTCGAAACAAATAGATTGAAGACAAATTGAAGACGGAGTAAAGTGCAAGGGCTGTAGTATAAGTCCTAGGTAGAGATTTCATAGGATGGATGTACAGAATAATGCCTTCGGTTTGTCCAGTCCCAAGACAACCTGTATGGATGAATGTTTGATAGAGTATTTCTGGTGGATCACGTGAGTTGATCGTTTCAAATGTATTTACGTTGGTGGCGGAGGAATTCGTTTCTCTTAGGTTATACCCATGGTATTTTTAGGGAAATCAATTTGTGATTTGACGGGTATGACAATGTGGCATTCAAAGTGAATGAATGAGTAATCTGTTGAAACATACGTTATGACCTCCAGCCTCATCAACTGGGAAATGACAGAAATCGGGCAGGCAGCATGGCTAAGTGGTTCGCAACCAATTAGGGTATATTGTCACCATCTAGAGAATATTCATATTTGTTACTTCTTTCAATTCTGTATCTCCCGGGAATGGTTATGTTGGTTTATCAGCTGCAAGGTGACAATATATTCGGTACTCTCAAGCGAAATGAGGGGTCGGTCATGTGTGGCTGAGTTGCAAGATGTTCTTGGTTAACTCTAGTGTATCGCTTCTAGAGTACACCGAACAGAAGGTGGATCCATACCTTGTCATTGTTGGAATCCATTCCCCAAATAAGAGCCTGCGGTTTGGATTGCATAATATATATGTAGAACGTTATATGCATGCGTTTCTGCTAGATTGTTAAGTACTTTTATTTAGACATTATTGTAAGATCAGAAGAGACTTGATATAAAGAATAATTTGGTTTATCATAAGGTAAAAACCGTTCGTGTTTATATGTGGATCGGTTTTACGATTATCATTCCTTTAAAAAAAGATTTTAAAAGTTAAACAAGTGATTTGAGTTTACTCACACCAGTCACATGACTGACCCGAAGTTTATTTTTGTTTTGTTTTCCCTTAACTCTTGGGTGCCCAATTTTGTACGTGCAGTAAAGTAGTCGGGATTTACAGATACTTGTAGAGCAAGAGAAGGAGGCTTCGGAATTTTATAGCTATGGTTTTTCCGCTGTGTTGTAAGTGTTGTACTTTGGAAATGATATGCATATTCAAGTACAGATTTATATCTCAAAGTTATGTTATGAAATATATTTATTCGTTCCACTGTGAGATTCATGTTTACTCTGATGTTGTATGTTCTTCTTCCACTTCTTATATTCTAAGTTTCTATCTTATCTATCCTCACCCTCTAATATCTTTCATTAACTACCGGTATTTTCGATCCTTGGATGTTTGATATGTGTTGTATATCGGATAACCAAGATCGACTTTTTCCGGGACGTTACAAAAAAACAGTTCACGACAAACCCAGAATCCCATCAGTCTCTAACCGTAAATTAGTAAGAGAACAATTCCCTAAGTATTAACCCCAAAGGCCGAAACCAACATCAGATCAATACCCAAGAAATCGTTCAACTTAGCTAACCTCCAGTTAGATTCTAATTTTCTTAACTCCATTGGGTTTAAGAACAATATTACTGAAGATACCATTCACGACAAACCCAAAATCCAATTTGATATTAAATACAAGGCTCTGAATAGAAAATATATCGGCTTATATTCAATATCAACTTTTGAAACCAACAAATATTGTATTGGAATAACGATATATATATATATATACCTTCCAAATTCCTCCACAATACCCGTATAATCATGGAACCCAATATCGAAATATTCCGAAGATAATTTCGATTCAAATCCATTCCAATTCATATATTGGAAATTCTAGTTATTTTAAAACCATTTCAAATCAGACATCAGAATCAGATTTTGATCTTTTACATAATATTATTTTTAAAATATTCATTATTTTAAAATATTCGTTATTTTAAAATATTCATTCTTTTTGAACTGGAATCAGACACAGTCAATTACCACAAAATGTTGTTATATGGATTTCATACAACACATGTATACAACAACAATGATAAATAATCATCCATCATCCAAAGTGCATTCTACATTGTATAAGCATCAAATATAAATATTTAATGCTCACACGGTTTGTCAACCAATGATTGACATACAACTAAATATTGGGATTAATGTATGTCCAATATCATCCCAATACCTGTGTGGGGCTTCAAACAATCAAACACAGATTTTATTTGTGCATTTGGGCGAAGTGTAAAATTTATCGTCCCAATCCATATCAGTCAAATGCGTGTACATAAAAAAATCATCCGATTTGTTTATAAATATTTATTTTATTCATATACATGTTAAAAATTATATTTTTAACTATAAAATATTTTATTCCATTCCACATCACACAATCAATTTTCACAACACCATCAATCAAACAAACAAGTCGTTCATGGTCTGTGGACGACGGGTGTCGGGCGCTGCTAAGCACCGTCTGCATCCTAATATATATTTTAAGTAGAAAATAAAATAAAAGTGAGAAGTTCTCACCTTTGGGTTCCACTCCGTCATTCTTTAAAGGACGGTTTTGATTCCGTTTTGATCTCAGTCCGTTCCATCATCATCTGTTTCACGCAGTTGATATAAAAAACACATTTTTAATAATACTTTCCATACATAAAAATCATATTTTTATCTCTTTGCTATATATATATATATATATATATATATCTAATTTTTAATTCGCTACATATATAAAAATAATATTTTTATATTCTCTATTATATAAGAATCAAATCTCTATGGTTCGTAAAAATCAGATTGTAACAACCCGTATTTTTATAACATGTTAAAACCATAAATCAAGGCAGAATTAATTTTTAAAATAATAATTAAGGGAAATGGGTTATGCCATTGCGTTCATCTCAGAATTCTTCTTGAAATAGAGTCCGAGTTTGCATAAAACGGATACCGTACGAAGAAGATATGGACGAACGAAGTTGGGCAGAAAAACCAGAAACCGGCCAGAATGCAATGGCGCACTTGGGAAGTGCTCCAGAAAAAAAATTGCACTGGCGCACTTGGGAAGTGCGCCCACGCAATTTTGCATTGGCGCATTTGGCAGGTGCGCCCAGGCCGAGTAGAACCCTGCTTGGTCAGGCCCTGGCTGGCCTGGTTGGGTTTTGGTCGAATTTCTGAGCTCTGGTGTGTCACTAAGGCGGACTTGTCATTTTCTGATTGGCTTTTCTTGAGATGGATGGCCTTAATTTCTTCTAGCTTCATCGACGGCTCTAATTAGTTTGAAACCCTATATAAACAGCCTCCAAGCCTCATTCTCTTTACACCATTCTTCTCTAACCTTATGCTATTCAAACTCATGATGATCATGGCTTCTTCTTCCTCTAAAATTAATTAAATTAAAATAAATCATGAAGATTATTTCTTGAAGACTACGGCTAGGAATTTCTTATTGGGGATCTGCTTCTACAATCAAAGCAAGATTCAGCGATTCAACAATTCAACGACTAATTTCTAGACTTGACATCTACATCTAAATTTCTTAGACCACGATTTGTAAGTTGCAGTTACTTTTAGATAAAAACTATAAATCTAATATGGGCATGTTATAAACTGGAATTGATTTATGTATGATTCATATCTATTCTTGTTTTCTTTTTGGATCTTGACTACTGGGAATATTGCCTATGATGTTAAAACTATTGTTAATGGCCTAAGACTACGCCTATGACTGTGAACATAAGACTATGCCTATGACCATGAACAAAAGACTATGCCTATGCCTATGACAGTGAACATAAAACTGTTGCCTATAACTATGTCAAGGACAATTTTGACTAATCACCTATGATTCATGACCAAGAGGTTATTGCCTAGATTTATGACTATGAAATTGAATCTAGATTATTATTCAAACCTTTTCATGCTCATAGTGTTATGCCTGTGATGTTTTAATCAATTTATTCAGTTAGGTCATGCCTTGGAAATAAATTGATAATAGGGCAATGTTTGTTATGTTGATCTATGCATGTGGTTCTATTCTATCATCATGTTGAATCGGGAATTAATGAATAAGTCTATTCATATGTATATGAACTTGGAGTATAACCCACTATGACAAGTTGTACATTTTATCATGTTATGCAAGTTTTAGGTTGTGAAATCATATCACATATGTGTCCAAATGTTAGATCTACATGTTTATGTGTATATGTTAAACCTATGTCATATTCCAAGTTCATACTTATTCATATGTTCGTGATTTATTTGCAAGTTCACATATATGTAAGTTGATTTAGTCTATGTTGCAAATTCACATATATGTATGTTGGTTCAGTCTACGCTGCAAGATCACACCTATGATATTCATGTTGATTATTTTGCAAGTTCACACCTATGATGTTCATATTGGCTATGCCGATGATGCCAAGTTTACGCCTATGTCATGCTTATGTTAATAAATTTCTTTATGCCAATTTTGTTTACGTTAAATTAGGCTAAGTTTTTAGCCTAATATTATATGCCAAAAAACCATGCGGACGGAAAATTAGGCTAAGATTGTCAGCCTAATATTTAGACGGGGTAACGTTGGAAAAAATTGGTAATTATAGGAAGCTTGGCATGAAACTTGCCTTGAAAACTTGACACGAACTCGACATGAAAACTTGAACATGGACATGACACTAGAATGAACTTGAAAATGGCCAACTTGAGGTTGGGTTGAGTTTGTAGTGTAAATCTGCCCGGAACCGCCCGGCAAATCTAGTGACTGCAAACAATAGGATCCAATGTGAGTGGTTGGTCATATCGCGCTTGAAACCCGAGGTTAGACTGAGTTGTGGTGTAAATTTGCCCGGAACCACCGGGCATATCCAGTGACCACAACAACAGGTCTAAAGTGAGAGGTTGGGGTGCATTAATGAATTAATGCCACATGATAAGGCTAAGTCATGAACATGAAAGACAACACTTAACCAACTTGAGACATGATTGGTAGGGTTAGGTCATGAACTTGAACGACAACACCTAACCAATTTGACATGTGAATTGTAGGGCTAAGTCGCGAACTTAAATGACAACATTTTGTCAATTTGACATGCTAGACTGATAAGGGTTAAGTCTCGAATTTAAATGACAACACTTAACCTGCTGGACGGAAACCCTAGTTACGCGGTCCATTTCAGTAGTAACTCAGTAGATGTATCATGGTACCCTGGAACTAGGCAGGGTGGGGCACGATTACTGGGTTGATTATAAGCAACCAGAACGACGGCTGCGTTGGTGCACCAGTATAGGTTCAGGCAGGCTATGGTTGTGCACGTGGTCCGGAGTTGAAAAAGCAGGCATTGGGCATCAGTAGGTTTATCTGTGCATGCTTGATTCGTGTCGGTGGTTGGCACCAACGGGCTTGATACACCCTATGGTGGACCTAACACAGGTGACTACATTCGTGATAGGGTCGTATGACACAGACATACGACGAGCTAGAACTTGTAGGGAGCCAATCAACTAGTGGATCGTTTCGTTGGACCTGGAAATGGGTCATTTCATGATATTGGGCCAGGGGATTATTTAATGATTTATATAAGACATGGGTTTGGGATTCTTGTACAGTTGATGCAGCGAACCTTGAATACGTGATCCTATACTTGATTTATCATGTTATCTTAGTCTATCTTGCCTATCTTGTCATCATCCGTATGTTTATTTTCAGTTTATGCATGTCATGTTACCTTTATCTGTTTTTATGCTGAAAGTGACTTGGACTTACCAGTCTTTATGACTAACCCGTTTTCTTTCGCCTCTTTTTCTTCCGTTCCCCCCCCCCCGGGTTCCCATGGAGGAAACTCTAGCACTTAGCTTGGATTTCACTTGCTTTCGGTTCAGCTCATGTACGGTTTGATCTTGAGCTATGCTATGGCCGCATTTCTGCTACCTTTGGGGAATTAAGCTCCTTTTGTTGTTTCAAGTTTATGCTTCTTTATTTATGCAAGACAAAATTTATTGTAATGGAAAATAATGACCTTGGCTATTTGATGTAAAAGTTTTGACTCTTTTTGAAAGTAATGAAATTTATCTTTTGATTCTTCCGCTGTTTTATCTATGTTTTGTCTTGTATTATTTCTGTGTTTGTTTACCTCGATAACGCTCCGCCAAAACTAGTGCATTCCCTTTGTGAGTGACCCTAGCGGAGGTGGGGTGTTACATTTGGTATCATAGCAGAAGGTTATCAGACTGGACAAAAGTTTTTAAAACCTTTAAAATTATTTTCAAAAACCGTTTACAAAGAAGCATTTTTCAAGAAAAGTCTTGTTTTATTTAAAAGGCTATTCCCCAAAAGCCATTAGCGCTATCCTTTGTTTCCTCGTTTGAATCTCTTCTTTTTCATTTTAGCATGTCTGGGAATCTTAACTTTCCAGAGGGCATGCCAATACTTGGCTAGTTTAGGTAGTACTTAGAGGCTAGGGCCAACGATGCAGGCCCAGCAGATATTCCTCCTCTAGCTGTAGCGATTCCTCCTCCTCCGCCCCCCTCCTCGTGCAATTTCTTTCTCGAAGATCTGTAAAGATTTTAGAGCCATGGGTGGAAAGGATTTCAAGGGAACTGAATCATTCGTAGAAGCGAGGAATTGGCTCAAAGAAACTTAGGATCTGTTCGTTATCTTCGAGGTGGACGATAGGCAAAAAGTACAGTTGGCGGTATGGTTGCTCAAAGACAAAGCTTCCTATTGGTGGGAAGTCACTAACACTGAGAGGCTAGTTGAAACATGGATGGATTTCAGAATAATGTTCGAGACGAAATTCCTCTCACAAGCTGAATGAAGTCTATAGCTGGAAAAGTTCTTATCTCTTAAGCAAGGACGTTTGACGGCCAAAGAGTACGTCAATCAATTCATCAACTGGCTCGGTTTGGACTGGACTTAGTAAATACCCCTCATAAGAAGGATCTTCGTTTTGTCAAAGGATTGAATGACCCACTTCACAGCTTGGCCATGACTCACGTACCTATGGGGGATACTTAAGAAAAGCTAGTGGACAAGGTGCTCTTAAGTGAAGAAGACAAGAATGGCAAAAAGGAGGTCAAGGCGAATGAATATCAAAACAAGAAGGTAGACTCCGAGAAAGGAGGCAAGAACAACAACAACAACAAGAATGATAACAAGACACGCGAGAAAAGAAAATGCCATTTATGTGGTATTGAGGGCCATATAGCCCAGGATTGTAGAAAAAAAAGATGAAGATGGGAGCATGTTTCCAGTGTGGTGAAACTAGACATATCCGCAAGAACTGCCCTAAGAAGCAAGGGTAAGCCCCGCAGGCAGGACCCTCTAGGGGTACATCTTTAACTTCTTCTCCTTGATGCTTTGTTTTATCTTGCTTATCTTCTCAATCCTATCTTGAGAACCTTAGGTAGAACCCTTTTGGATGTAAACATCTGATTGAAACATGTTATGGTTGATGTTTGCAAATGGTTGCAAGTGGTCGCAAGTGGTTGCTCGTGGTTGCAAAACACACATTAGGCACTAGATCGGCTCAGACACATTTTCATATTGCATATGCATGAGTGTTTATACTAGTTTATGGATGAAATTGAATGTGTTATCATGGATGGATGTTTGTGCACACATATAGTGTTTACGTGACTAGGACTATTTGCATACATGTTGGATTACTGACACTAAACATATTTTGCATTTGGAAGATCAATCAGGCCTGATCATTTGCATTAGATAAGGAACATATACAAACACTTTCTGCATATGTTCATATAGCATTAGAAATCTTTTAAGGACAATGGTTGCTTGTGGATGATGGTTAATTGGATGATAGGATGTATTCTTCCTAACTTGAAGATTTTGGGGACGAAATCCTTTAAGGAGGGGAGAATATAAAAACCCGTATTTTTATAACATGTTAAAACCATAAATAAAGGCAGAATTAATTTTTAAAATAAGAATCAAGGGAATCGGGTTACGCCATTGCGTTCGTCTCGGAATTCTGCTTGAAATAGAGTCCGAGTTTGCGTAAAACGGATACCGTACGAAGAAGATATGGACGAACGAAGTTAGGCAGAAAAATCAGAAACCGGCCAGAATGCACTGGCGCACTTGGGAAGTGCGCCAGAACAAAATTGCACTGGCGCACTTGGGAAGTGCACCCATGCAATTTTGCATTGGCGCACTTGGCAGGTGCGCCCAGGCCGAGCAGAAACCTGCTTGGTTAAGCCCTGGCTGGCCTGGTCGGGTTCTGGTCGAATTTCTGAGCTCTGGTGTGTCACTAGGGCTGACTTGTCATTTTTTGATTGGCTTTTCTTGAGATGGATGGCCTTGATTTCTTCTAGCTTCATCGACATCTCTAATTAGTTTGAAACCCTATATAAACAGCCTCCTAGCCTCATTCTCTTTACACCATTCTTCTCTAACCTTATGTTGCTCAAATTCTTGATGATCATGGCTTCTTCTTCTTCCTCTAAAATTAATTAAATTAAAATAAATCGTGAAGATTATTTCTTGAAGACTACAGCTAGGAATTTCTTATTGGGGATCTGCTTCTACAATCAAAGAAAGATTCAGCGATTCAACAATTCAACGACAAATTTCTAGACTTGACTTCTGCATCTAAATTTCTTAGAGACCACGATCTGTAAGTTCCAATTACTTTTAGATAAAAATTATAAATCTAATATGGGCATGTTATAAACTGGAATTGATTTATGTATGATTCATAGTTGTTCTTGTTTTCTTTTTGGATCTTGACTGTTGGGAATATTTCCTATGACGTTGAAACTATTGTTAATAGCCTAAGACTACGCCTATGACTGTGAATATAAGACTATGCCTCTGCCTATGACTATGAACATAAGACTATGCCTATGCCTATGACGGTGAACATAAGACTGTTGCCTATAACTATGACAAGGACAATTGTGACTAATCACCTATGATTCATGACCAAGAGGTTATTGCCTAGAATTATGACTATGAAATTGAATCTAGATTATTATTCAAACCTTTTCATGCTCATAGTTTTATGCCTGCGATGTTTTAATCAATTTATTCAGTTAGGTCATGCCTTGGAAATAAATTGATAATAGACAATGTTTATTATGTTGATCTATGCCTGTGGTTCTATTCTATCATCATGTTGAATCGGGAATTAATGAATAAGTCTATTCATATGTATATGAACTTGGAATATAACCCGTTATGACAAGTTGTGCATTTTATCATGATATGAAAGTTTTAGGTTGTGAAATCATATCACATATGTGACCAAATGTTAGATCTACATGTTTATGTGTATATATTAAACTTATGTCATATTCCAAGTTCATACTTATTCATATGTTCGTGATTGATTCACATATATGAAAGTTGATTTAGTCTATGTTGCAAATTCACATATAAGTATGTTGGTTCAGCCTACGCTGCAAGATCACACCTATGATATTCATGTTGATTATTTTGCTAGTTCACACATATGATGTTCATATTGACTATGCCGATGATGCCAAGTTTACGCCTATGTATTGCTTATGTTAATAAATTGCTTTATGCCAATTTTGTTTACGTTAAATTAGGCTAAGTTTCTAGCCTAATATTATATACCAAAAAACCATGCGGACGAAAAATTATGCTAAGATTGTTAGCCTAATATTTAGACGAGGTAACGTTAGGAAAAATTGGTAATTATAGGAAGCTTGGCATGAAAATTGCCTTGAAAACTTGACACGAACATGAAAACTCGAACATGGACATGACACTAGAATGAACTTGAAAATTGCCAACTCGAGGTTGGGTTGAGTTTGCAGTGTAAATCTGCCCGGAACCGCCCGACAAATCCGGTGACTGCAAACAATAGGATCCAATGTGAGTAGTTGGTCATATCGCGCTTAAAACCCGAGGTTAGACTAAATTGTGGTGTAAATCTGCACGGAACCGCCCGGCATATCCAGTGACCACAACAACAGGTCTAATGTGAGAGGTTGGGGTGCATTAATGAATTAATGCCACATGGTAGTGTTAAGTCATGGACATGAAAGACAACACTTAACCAACTTGAATAGGGTTAGGTCATGAACTTGAACGACAACACCTAACCAACTTGACATGTGAATTGTAGGGCTAAGTCACGAACTTAAATGACAACACTGAGCCAATTTGACATGTTAGACTGATATGGGTTAAGTCTCGAATTTAAATGACAACACTTAACCTGCTGGACGGAAACCATGGTTACGCGGTCCATTTCAGCAGTAACCCACTAGATGTATCATGGTACGCTAGAACTAGGCATGGTGGGGCACGATTACTGGGCTGATTGTAAGAGACCAGAACGACGGCTGTGTTGGTGCGCCAGTGTAGGTTCAGGCGTGTAGGTTCATGCGGGCTATGGTCGTGCACGTGGTCCGGAGTTGAAAAAGCAGGCATTGGGCATAAGTAGGTTTATCTGTGCATGCTTGATTCGTGTCTGTGGTTGGCACCAACGGGCTTGATACACCCTATGGTAGACCTAGCACAGGTGACTACATTCGTGATTAGGTCGTATGACACAGACACATGACGAGCTAGAACTTGTAGGGAGCCGATCGACAAGTGGATCGTTTCATTGGACTTAGAAATTGGTCATATCATGATATTGGACCTAGAGATTATTTCATGATTTATATAAGACATGGGTTTGGGATTCTAGTACAGTTGATGCAGCGAACCTTGAATACGTGATCCTATACTTGATTTATCATGTTATCTTAGTCTATCTTGCCTATCTTTTCATCATCCTTATGTTTACTTTCAGTTTATACATGTCATTTTACCTTTATCTGTTTTTATGCTGAAAGTCACTTGGACTTACCAGTCTTTATGACTGACCCGTTTTCTTTCGCCTCTTTTTCTTCCATCCCCCCCCCCCAGGTTCTCACGGAGGAAACTCTAGCACTTAGCTTGGATTTCACTTGCTTTCGGTTCAGATCATGTACGGTTTGATCTTGAGTTATGCTATGGCCGCATTTCTGCTACCTTTGGGGAATTAAGCTCCTCTTGTTGTTTCAAGTTTATGCTTCTTTATTTATGCAAGACAGAATTTATTGTAATGGAAAATAATGACCTTGGCTATTTAATGTAAAAGGTTTTGACACTTTTTGAAATTAATGAAATTTATCTTTTGATTCTTCCGCTGTTTTATCTATGTTCTATCTTGTAATATTTCTGTGTTTGTTTACCTCGATAACGCTCCTCCAAAACTAGTGCATTCCCTTTGTAAGTGGCCCTAGCGGAGGTGAGGTGTTACACAGATCTTTCTTGTTTTAAAAAATCATATCTTTCTTGTTTTAAAAATCATATCTTTCTCATTTTAAAAATCATATCTTTCTCGTTTTAAAAATCATATCAATGTATATCTATATTTTTAAAACCCAATGTATATTTATACAACCATGCTATTTTATTTATAAAAACACATTTTTAATCTATGCTATATATATATATATTTACGTTTTTATTTCCAAACTATATATATAAAAATCATATTTTTATTTTCAAAACTATATTTATATAAATTTTATTATATTTTAATTTCTACTTTAATTAAATTAATCACATAAATTGCTATTTTAAAACTGAAAATAAATCAGTGTCCAAATTTTTATAAAGAATTGAAATTTGAAAACATTGTTATATAAAAAGAAAGGTAAGAAAAGCTCATTGTCTTCCTAGTTCTGGACGTCCTCAAAGTTTGCTCCGCCCCTAGGGTTTACCGCGCCGCCCCCTATGGGTGATCGGAGACTGGTCCGTCATCGCCCCTTCAAAGCCCTAGCCCTGTGCCTTCACCACCCAAAAACCCATGCCATTTGATTTTGCCATCACCAAGAAATCCACGTTCGAACGTCCTGTCTTCACGATGAAATTCCGGTTAGCTTCGTCACTGACAGAAGATCATCGCCGTCGGTCCTAAAGCTCTCGTCGAGTTGGTGGACTTGGCTGTTGAGAATAATTTTTATTGGTGCGTGGATGAGAAGAAAGAAGAGCGAGAAGATCAGAGCTCTCCATCCGTTCATGATGAAGAAGGCCGCTCCAAAGATAATTGACCGCGAAAAAGTGAATTAGGGTTTGACTTGGGCTACTTATACTTGAATAATATTATTATTTAATTGCTTATTTTGTAAAAATTGAAGTTTAAATTCCCAACTCCAAATGAGGCCCAATGACTATTGTTCCAGCCAAGTACCTCTGTTTCGAACACTATGGGATATGTTTTATTAGCCAATTTTATCGTTTCGATCGGTTTTGATTTAAGTTAAAATATAATTCAATATATATTGAATTCAAACTTACATTTTAATTTACCGTAGCCACATACTGATTCAAAAAATTCCAGAAAAATTAATCTAGCTATGTTTTGATGATACCGTCCTAACAAAACTAATTTCATCGAATTTAGGGACCGTTTGAAAAATGACCATTTTCTGCTCGATCCAAATTGACTGAAACTGGCAAAACACGTTTTCTTTTGCCACGCTCACATATTGATTTCAGAAATTATAAAAATTGGAATCTAGCAATAATTTGACATCCCAGATCCAACAAAAGTGGTTTCGTAAAAAATGAAGGTCGTTTGCAAAATGGCTATTTTTAAGGGCCATATTTTCATTGCGACTATTCTGAATTTTCAACTGGGCATAACTTTTTATTTTTATTCCCGCTATGAAATTTCAATTTTTCGGATTCATTGGAAAGATATTTTCAAATAGATTCTAATATTTTTGGTTTCGCTAAAATCTGGTTTATTTCGAATCCTGTACATTCATTTGAAATTTGAAATCGAATTTTCGAACTACCGCGCCATTTCAAATTCCTTTTATAATTAAAATAAATATTTATATTCTAACGTCGATTCAAATAAATATATGCGTTCTAATTCTATTCAAAATAAATTTCTCATCGTTATTATTTAAAATAAATCATTTTAAATATTCAAAAATTCAATAAAATTGCCAAAATAAAATTTTCGAATTGGTTCGGATTTTCCGGGTTGTTTCAATTTCCTTACGGATCAATTGAAATTGGTTTCGTTAAAATCAGAGTTCATTTGGCCAGTTATATATTCCTTCAAAGCTACCCCTTTCTAAAGATATAAACGATTAAATAAAAACAAAGGCATATGGCGCTGCCATGGTCAAACGGTAATTTAACGTTATGGTTCCAATGAAACTAGTTTTGTCGAAAACGGACTCTATTTGCTAGATAACCACTTTTAAAGCTTATAATAATATCGATTAAAATATTTTAAAATCTAAAATAATCAAATAAATAAAAATAAATTATTATCATAGTAAATACCTAACAGGAAATATCATATAGCTTCAAATATAAATTATACAACTCAATATCATCAATTTCGAGCTAAACGATGTCCAAATTATATTTAAATCCATTTAAATATATTAAATAAACGTTATATTTTAATAATGATTACTATAGAGACTATTTTAAAATTTGATTTGGACATAAATAACAATCTACAACACGAAATATGAAATTTTCTCTTCCATATGAAAATTATAATCAACAATATTCCAACATTTCTTGTTTCACACAGATCCGACTTATATCGGATCTTGTATATTCAATTGAAGTTCAAAACTCAATATTACAAACTACTGCGCCCTTTCGAGCTTGATTTATATTATATATAAATTTAATGTTCACACTTTGTTTTAACAAACGAATTAAATATTAAATTACATATTTGACTACAAAATATACAGAACAGGTTGTTTTTACCTTTTGCTTCAGTTTAACTTCTGAAGCAAATGTAGAAGACACTAAAAAATATAACTTGTTGCTTCTGATAAACAACCGAAGAAAAAAATAATTTCTTGCTCTAGTTTCTGTAGCTGACGTAAAAAAGAAGAGGAGCATAAGATGACTCTTGTTGTTGCTTCGGTTCAGCTGTAACTTCAACCGAAGCAATAAGCCCTTTGGCAAATAATATTAGCCGCATACAAATCACCATTATTCTCAATATATCAAAACAGATAATTATTGATATTCGAATAATACAACAATACAAATTGAACAATTCACAAATAAATTTAATAATTTCATTGATAATGTTAATAATACATATATTTAATTACAACAATGTATTAATTAGCAAAAAAATAATTCATGCATAATGTTAATAATGCAGTCTCTTACTAGAAGAAAGAACCGAATACAATATAATCCGGTCTTACTACAAGCATGAACAATGCGCAGACTACAAGTTTTAACTTACTAAATCACGGCTTCAAAAAGATGTGATAAATGCAGTATTTACAAAATGCAACTTTCTCACAAAAGGCAAACTTTCAAAGACACACCAATTAGCGCCTCACTGAATATTAGCAATAGTAGTACCTGCAAAATTCCAAAAACAAACAAAATGCAATTCTCTAAGTAATGGTAAACCTGCAAAAACAAATAATGGAACAAATAATCTACCTACAGCTATAGATTTGCTGCAGTATAAATATACTATAAATAAACATAAGTAACCATAAACAAGCATTTTCAATATATTTTGTTTACATAACTGTTTCATGTAAATAGACATGTTCATGCAAAAATAATAAGGTCAACACTTGATATTAGCGACCTGGGTAATTTAACTTACGCTGTTAGCAGGTTAGTTTAATTTTGAAGCATCAAATGGAAAAGGATCATTTTTGACAGCTTTGTGCTAGCAAAGCAGCTAATTTGAACAAGAGTCATCTCATGCTCTAGTCTGCAACTGAAACATTAGTAATCTGGTATGTTTACTTGGAAAATGGGCATCACATTCATATACACTAGAAATGTGGCATGCTGCAAAAAGTGAAATCAGGAAAAATAGTTAATATACATTGGAAATGTTAATTCTTGGTCTTTTTACTATGAATAATATTTACTGTATAAATATACTCTAACTATATATGCAGTTTATAACATTTCAACGAGGCATTGGAATCGACCACACTACAAATCTATTCTTCTAGCACAAAATAAATGCAATCATATATCGTGTCTGGAAGTTTATTTTGAAAATAACTTGGTAAGTTTTCCAATAAGATTAAGATCCAGCTGAATTTTTTTTAAAATAAGAAGAAAAATATAACTTATGAATCATTTATATGTAATATTCAGAATTGTAGTTTACAACTACAAAAAACAGCCTAAAAAAACGACAACTATATTTTTATATACTAAAATTTACTTAATTGTAGTCCCATTGCTCACCTAACGCGTCCATATTCCAGAGTTGATCAATTGTATTTCTACTTGCATAATTATAGCTTGCAGCTGACCAAATTTTTTTGCAATCGTATGTTAAAATTATGTATAACTTCCAAACATAGTTAACTTGATAAGTTAAAGCAACAGCTGCAATCAAAATACTCTACAGAACATGACATTAATATTTTGTCCACAAGGAAACACGCTCAATCTTTATCAAAGAATGATGTTGATTCAAAGTTCAGGATAATGGAAGATTGTCATAATTGTCATAAAATAAAATTAGAGGATACATATCCTTTTTAGTTTTTCTTTTCATGTATTTTTTTAGAATGTGATAATGTAAGTTTTAAAAATATACAATATGTAATTGAATAAATAACAACTCAATAATAAGAAATAGTGTAACAACCCGTAAAATGCGAGCCAGTTTGAAATTTTTATTTTGACAATTTTAGCGAATTCTGATTATTTAATATGAATTATTTTAAATAATATCGACGAGAAATTTATTTTGAATATAATTCGAACGTATATATTATACGCGTCGTCGTTAGAATATAAATATTTATATATAATTATAAATAGAATTGAAAATGGCGCGGTAGTTCGATAATTTGATTTCAAACTTCAATTGAATGTACCGGGTGCAAAACGATCCGGATTTTAGTGAAACCAAAAATAATGGAATCTAATAGTGAATATCTTTCTAACGAAGTTGAGAAACTGAGATTTCACTTTATAAATGATGAGATATGTCCAGTTGAAAATTAGAAACAGTGGTTTGTGGTGTGAAAAATCGAATCGATAAATTGGTTAGGATTAGACGTGCGCCGTTATAAGGCGAAGGAGTAAGGCTAGGTTAGACCCTTACTCCAAATTTTGTGGCTTGCATAACGAAAGTGAATTTGATTGATGTGTGAATGGCGTGGGCCTTCACTAGACCGGGGATAAGGCTAGGCCTTGTCCCGTTTCTAGTATCGTGCCGTTATGCCGCCGAAATTTTCTAAAACATGTTAGAAAAATAAAAATAACATTTTATTTAAAGAATGAACTGAATAGAATATTCATAGGTTGAATAAAATGTTTTATCGTTAGAAATATAATTTTTAACGTGAATGTGAATAAATAAATATTCATTTACAAACCGGACGGTTTGTTTATGTACACCTATTTGATTGATATTGATTGGGTCGATAAATTTTACACATCGCCCAACTGCACAAATAAAATCTGTGCTTGATTGTTTGAAACCCTACACGGGTGTTGGGATGAAATATGAAGTCCACTCATCCTGATTGATTAAATATGTCGATCGATTGATTGACAGGCTGTTATAAGCGTTAGATATCTATATTTGATGCTTATACAGTGTAGTGCACTTTGGTTGATGGTTGATTATTTTTCAATACTATTATATACATGTGATGTATGAAAATCCATATAATTAATTTTATATGGTGATTGATTGGGCCTCATTCCAATTTGAAAAATAAAGAATATATAAAATAAAGGTTCATGTGTTGACTATACTCATCCGTTGGGAATAGTCATGTGTTGAACGAATTATTTTTATAATAAAATTTACATCTTTATCAATATAATATAAAGGTTCATGTGTTGACTATACTCATCCGTTGGGAATAGCCATGTGTTGAACGAATTATTTTTATAATAAAATTTACATCTTTATCAATATAAAATAAAGGTTCATGTGTTGACGGTACTCATTCGTTGAGATTAGTCATGTGTTGAACGAAATAATTTAACCAAAAATAGTCACACATGGACGGTACTCATTCGTTGAGATTAGTCGTGTGTTGACAAAAAGAAATATTTGAAATAGAATATATAAAGCCGTGTTGAATAGTGATGCGCCATTTTGACGCGAACGATATATATAACGATTTCGAAATGAATTGAATATATAACGATTTCGAAATGAATTGAATATATAACGATTTCGAAATGAATTGAATATATAACGATTTCGAAATGAATTGAATATATAACGATTTCGATTTGAATTGAATATAAAACGATTTCGATTTGAATGGAATAGAAAACCAATTTGATTTCAAATTGAATATATAATGAACTTGATTCAAATAGAAAACGAAACGAATTAATTTGAATAGAAAATGAATTTGAATCGAATAGAAAATCAATTTGAATTGAATTGATTTGAATTGAATTGAAAAACGAATTCGAATTGAATTTAAAATGAAGTGAAATGAATTCAAATTAAATTGAAATTTGAATTGAATAGAAATGAATTTTAAAACGAATTTATAAAGAAGAATTCAATTTTGATTTGAATTGAAATAGAAGTTGACTTCGTTTTTGAAACGAATTCAAAACTAAATATATAATTCGTTTTAAATAGAAATCGACGAAATATATATTATATATATTATATATATAATATAATGGCCTGAATAGAACGCGCCGCGCCGCGGCAGTTCGTAAATTTCGACCATTTATTTCAAACGGACATTACGGGAGATCCGACCGTCGGATTCTCCTAAAACCGGAACCGTTGGGTTCGTATCGAAAAGAGCTTTCTAACGAATATTAGAAATTCAAAATCTAACGGTTGGATTTGGAGATACGTCCAAATCAAATTCGAAAAAGGTCGCTGTAAGTGCAGTTCGATGGCCATCGTTGGAAATCGACTGTACGGGCCTTGATAAAATTATTAAAAATATCAATAATTTGTGTAAAATCATAAGAAATGATTTGGGAAAAATTGGGGTGAAAAACTCCATATTTGAAAAGATAAAAATAGATTTTTATCAAAATGAACTAGTTTTGAACTAAATTTAAAACCCAATCATTTTTAAAATAAATGAATTAGATTTAAAAAGGGGTTTTAAATAATCGAATTTCTAATATGTTTGATTAAGTTTGAGATGGGTTTATCGTGAACAGTGTTTTAAATAACACTAGTTCTTTAACCCGATAACAAATAGAATGTGATTTGGGTTTGTTGTGAACTGTGTTTTAAATAACACCTAGTTCTTTAACCCAGTAAAAGGAGTTTTATTGAATCTGCAATTAGATTGAAATTCGAACTGATAATCTAAATTATCAAATTTAGAAATGAGCGAGAATGGAGTATCACCAGTTTTGCTCCAAAGCGATAGTTAAATCTTTAATTAGATTTGAACGTGAAATGGTAATTAATTTTACCGATAACACCACGGTGTTAGATATGGAGTATTACCAGTTTTGCTTCATGGGATGAATAGGTTGGGATTGGGAAATAAAATAAATAATTACTTCGTTGTGGTTCGCTAATCTCGACTAGTTGGAAAACCATAATTTGGTTTTAAATGACATCCAAAGGAAGATTTCAGGATAAATTTTAAAGAATTTATCTTGGATAAAATTAATGGGAACTTTTCCCTAAGAATGTGGAATTTAGAAACTAGCTGTAGGTTGGCTATGAAGAATGGTTTCCTGGGTATTGATCTGATGTTGGTTTCGGCCTTCGGGGTTAATGTTCGGGAAATTGTTCTCTTGCTAATTTGCGGTTAGTGACTAATGAATTAGAATGAGGCGTATGTTGTGTTTGTGTAACATTTGTTTTCAATATACGCGGGTTGTTCGGAAAGTCCGGGTTTATACCCATTCTGAATAACCGATTCGACGATATGTCGAAGATGAAGACGGTGGTTGAAGACCGGAAGTCTTCACATCGTAGGGATAATTACTGACGATCCTGATTGGGCTGTACACCCAAGAGGATGGAAATAGTTAGTGGTCGTCCAGACGTACTTGGAGATGGATGGATATGCGAGGAAAGTGCCTCCGGTTTCGTTCAGACCCAGAACGGACTTGTAAATGGATTGTGTGCCTGACATTGGATTTTATTCTGTGTTGATTGATTTCTATTAAATATATATCTGCTTGGCGGCGGAGAATTTATTCTCTTGCTTAACGCCCTTCTCTGAGACGTACGAGCTTAGAGGTTATATATCGATAGATATCAATCGCATGGCATGAATTGCCTGTGTGGCATGCTGAGTTGCATGGATCAAGGCTTTTGTTGAAAAGCAAAGTCTTGTGGTTGATGATCAAAGCACGCCTACGTGGCAGCTTTGTGTATAGCGTGTATTCGCAAGCCTCACACCTCGGTATGAGTTAAAAACGGGATACGGACCGCTGGGAGAGCGCACGTTTCTTTCTAGCTTTGGTGGTGTCAGTGACTTACCAGCCCTGACATATATATACTTTTCACCTTTGTGGTTGTTGGAATGAGGCGCCTCGATTATAGGTCTGTAAGGACCGGGAAACGTGTGTTCAGGCATAATTAATCCTCTAACGTAAGTGAGGACCGGCCCAGCCGCATCCAGGGGTTACCCAGTGTGCGTAATCCCGGGGACATTTGCTAGAGTGTCTCGAACGCGGAGAGGAGCTTGCCCCTTGCCTCGACTCATGACGGAAATCCAATTTCCAATACGTGTATCGCGGTTTTAATTGTAGAACTAGTATGGCGACATGATATATGGTACCCATGCCGTCTATGATTTATACTTATGATTGAAATGTTTTGACACTATACACTTATTATAGTATCAAATGATTTGTTTTAAAACGTATCAAGCATGTTTGGCTATTATAAGGGAAAACCCTATCCCCCGGCTTGCGTTGCATTGTATGATAGGACCTGGGTCTTATAATAGCTTCATTTTTCGAAAAAGCATTGCGTTGTTTATTCTATGCACTGGTATTCTTGGGAGGAAACCCGTTCCGTGTTATACGGCGTGGTCCCTTGAATTACTCTCTTTTAAAGTAAAGTTTTAAATAACTGTTTTAGTTCTCACACCAGTCACATGACTGACCTGGAGTTTATTGTTTTAACCTAAACTCTGGGTGCCCCTATTTTCCGCACGGGCAGCTAGTAGTTTTGGTTTTGCAGATTTATATTCACAGGATCCTGGTTTACAGCTGGAATGATATCCGGAAAGCTCTGTATCCGTATATCACCTTCAGTTGTGCTTTATATTATTTTTCCGCTGCTATGTATTTAAATGTAATTTAAATCTCTGATATTTCTGTGTAATATTTATTCATTTATACTCTGTATATTCTTGTATCTGATGGAATTGTTGTAATATACAATGAAATGTTCTTCTGTTTGTGTTCTGGTTTGTCATGTTCTCAACGTTCAGGGGTTTCGAACGGTTTAGATCGGTTTAACGACTGATTCAGATCGAGCGAAATTCCTTGCCGTCACAAATAGTTACCATATTTTAAATCTGAAAAAAATCTAACATTTAACACTAAAAAAATTACAGTACTTATCATACATGTAAAATTGGAAGTTAATCACAAATACTTTGTTGCATTTATTTCATATTACTTGAATTTCACAATTCAAATTGTGTTAACTCACAAAGAGCATACAACTAAACCAAAATATATTACTGTAGATTTGTAAATAGAAACAATATCTGAACAAAGAAATTTGCAGCTTTTACAATTTATAAAACAGTCAAAATGCATTAAAATTCAAGAAGAACAAAAAATATGCAGTTTTTTTCTTGTCACACTGACACAAGACAAACGGTATTTGTATACACATCGAATTGACACAACAAACACATATTTTCACGTTAATATGTCATGTTCATTAATGCTTAGGTACCACTGCCATCCTAACTCAGAAAACAGATTTCCAAATGAATTACTATTTCAAATTATTAGAAAATACGAGTACCTGCTTAAGCTCCGAACCTCAGTTCACAAGGTAGTGAATTCCACATGCAAGAACTACATAAAATTGACTCCTCATAACTCATTGTTTAAGGCAAGCAACCACAACCGCAGCCATACCTATCTTTAAGGAAGAAAAGCTTCCTCAGCTGAAACAGGCTATTGGACTTCAACGCGAAACGACATAGCAATAATGATTTTGAAAATCAACCCATCAGACGAGGAGTTTGGGTAATGGAAGATGGAAAGATTTTTGTATCGGTGATCGTTATTTGCTTCAGATCTTCGAGTTCCAATGTCATTCTAGAGGAACACCTCATCGATCTCCAAATTACCATTTAATCAAAGGTTTTTGAGCGCCGCCAAAGAATTTGTACAATTTGAGGTTGAGAAATAAATCGCAGTTTCGTGCTATTGCGGTGTAAGTATGGGTGAGAAATTGTCGGGTTCTGCTTTCACCTACCCGATTTGCTTGCATGGGTGTGTGATGTTGGGCCAGTAACAATGTTTACAATCCAATTCCCTTTGCTTTTAAAGAGTATAGACTTAAATACTACACGTTTTATTGACAAAATAAAGCACCAAATAAATTTTGTTTTCATGAAGTAATTTAGGATGAAAGTAATTGACAAAATATTTGATACTGAAATTGTCAAACATTTAGTAAATATTACTACTTATACATTATTACTATAAATTATTAAAAATAATTTATTTATTAGTAATTAATTATATTAAATAACCAATTATTAACAATAACCTGCAAATTATTTATTAAATGTCATTTAGTTTTAACATTTTCTATGTTTCTTCAATTTATGTATAATTGGTAATAATGAACATTAATAATTTTAATTTATAGTAGAAAAACTCAAAATTTTATTTTTCTTATATATTATATAATAAACTTGATTATTAATTATAATTATAAAATATCGAATGCTAAATATTTATTCTTAATTAATAATATTTCTTATTAATTATGGATTATTAATTATTTCATAATAATTAATTAATTATCAGTTATTAATTATATATTAATTATTTAGAATTAATTCTTAAATACTAAATATCACTCTGCACGTATTAACTTTTTTTATTTATTATTATTTATCAAATATTAGTCTTAATCATTATATAATCATTAAAAATTAAATATATAATAGTTATTATTCTTTACTAGTTATTAAAAATTAATTATTACTTATTAATATCACTTCTTAAATATAAAATACTGCTTATTAATTGAATATGAAATGTTAATATTAATTATTAAATGTTAATTATTAGTTATTTAATATTGATTATTACTTTATTTGTTAATTATTAAATATAAATGATAAGTATTTAATTACAAATAATTAACTATATAAATTATTAAATATACAAAGTAATTATTGACTATTTATAATAATTAAAATAAAATATAACACCATTAAATATTGACATATGTAAATGGTTTTTTGTAATTATTAAGACGTGTACATTTGTCTCAACAAGAATTGTTACAGTTATAACACTATTTGCAAGCAAATAAAACAATATTCTTTGGTATATTTGCTTCAGTTCCCAAGAAACATATGCAAATAATACTATTTTCTTCAGTTCATTTGCTTCAGTTTTAACACAGCCAAAGCAATTGACACTATTTGCTCCGGTTACTGGGACAACAAAAGAAAATTACAGTATTTGCTTCATGAATTGCTTCGGTTGTGTTAACAATCGAAGAAAATAGTACAATTTGCTTCTGTTGTAAGCACAACTGAAGTAAATGAGGCTAAGCAACTGACATGTTTGGTAGTAGTGTATGACACTGTACCCTTCTTATCCAGTCTTATTTACCTGTCTCGGCATTCCTATTTTATGCATATTTGTAATTCACTGAAACTCGCCGGACTTTACATTTGACCCTTTTTATTTTGCCTCTTTCTTCCTTTCCCCGTTCATCAGGTCCTCGGAGTGGAAGAACTCAACAGTGACTAGGATTTCTTTGACTGCTTGGACTTGACTCAGACTTCTTGAGATGTATCGTTTTGACTTGCTCTCTATTTTATTATGGCTTATGACATGGGATATGATTTTATATACTCTGATATTTTATTTTCTGAGATGTTTTGAAAGACATATTTGAGACAGTTTGCTAGTTGTAACTAGGTTTTGATGTATTTCTGAAACTATGCTTTATTTCTTTTATAATAAAGTTTGGGATTTTTCGCTGCTTATTTTATCTGTCTTGGAAATGTTCTGTAATTATTACCTGATGCGCTTCACAGAACTTAATGCAATCTCTTATGAGTAACATTAACGGACGTGGGGTGTCACATTTGGTATCAGAGCTGAAGGTTACAAGATCAGAGAAAAAGTTTCACAGTTTTCAGAAAGCAAAGTATTTTCAAGTAAAAATATGTTTTTTAAAAACATATCCCCTCAAGCCAAAGTCAATATTCTCTCGATCTCTTGTTGAATCCTTTTTCTTTTCTGCATGTTTGGGCACCTAATCTTTTCGAGGGCATTCAATTACCGACAAGGTTCCATAGATATCTTGAGGGTACGACACCTGCTGGAGGTCAAGGGGATGCTCCTCCTCCAGTTGCAGCCATTGTTCCTCCACCTCCACGAGTAGATAGCTGCTCTAAATTAAAAGCTTTGTTGAAGTACGAAATTGGCTACGAGTGATGAAAAATTTGTTTGCACCTTTTGAGGTGGATGACCGAAGGAAAATACAATTGTATGCATGGCAACTTAAGGATGAGTCTTCCTACATGTGGGAAGTAATGGAATCTGGACAACCGGTGGTGACTTGGGATGACTTCAGGCAAAGGTTTGAGGTGAAATTCTTATCTCAGGCAAAAGAGGACTGCAAATGGAAAGGTTCTTAGCTTTAAAACAAGGAGACATGCCGATTAAGGAATATGTGAATAAGTTTAGCCAACTAGCGAGGTTTGGACTAGAGTTAGTGAATACACCCCACAAGAAGGCACTTAGATTTGCGAGTTGGTTGAGGGAACCTCTCAAAGGACTTGCTTTGTCTCACATGTCGATGGGAGCAACTTTTGAAATGCTAGTCGATATGACACATATGCAAGAGGATAGCAAGAAAGAAAAGGAAGAGAGTAAGATTGAGGTGACTCAAACTAAGGGCGAAAAGCAGAAATGGTGGCCCAAGAAAGGAAAGAAACAAAAGAAAGGTGGAAATCCTGACAAGGCTCAAATCAAGAAGGATGTAAAGTGTCATGGTTGTAGTGCTATGGGTCACTTTGTAAAAGACTGTAGAAAGGCCAAAGGAGCTTGCTTTAGTTATGGACAAATGAGGCACTTCACCAAGAAATGCCCTAGCAAGGAAGGGCAAAGGGCAGGAAGTTCTGGAAAAGTGCATGCTTTGGATGCAAGTGGACCTGATCGAGGTAGGAATGTCACGATCGAAGGTTTGATTTACCATTTTGACTATCCTGTTTGAAACCTGTTCGATTTTGGTACTTCAAACTCATTTATATCCAGTTCTTAAGTTGATAATCTGCACCTAAATACTAGTATAGTCTCTGAACATGTAATAGTCATGGACCTTATAGACTCAATTATCCATGATGTGTAGGGATTTGAAAATTTCTATCTTGGGCGTCGAATTTGAATGCGACACATATGTGCTAGACTTTATGGGTTATGGTTTGATTTTAGGCATGGATTAGCTAGCCATGTATGGTGCTATCCTTAATTGCAAAAAGGGAGAGGTTAGACTTCTTTCTTGTCATGGTAGGACTCCCGTAATTTTCTGCCACTCACAGGGGTCATTGATGCTAAGTTTACTAAAATCACTTGATACTTCTGTTGATAACTTACGATCTGTGCCCATAGTTGGAGACTACTCGGATTTTTTTGAGGAGGTGAAGGGAGAACCTTGTGAGATAAACTTCCAAATTTATTTGGCGGGGAATACGAAGCCAGTTGCTCTACCAGTGCGCCACATGGATCCTAGGGAGTGGAAGGAGCTCAACAAGCAAGTAGGGGAGCTATTCGAGAAAGGTTTTATTAGGCGAAGCATTTCAGAATGGGAAACTCTAGTCGTCTTTGCATCTAAGAAAGATGACTCACTTCATCTATGTGTAGATTATAGGGATCTGAATAAGGCCACTAAAAAGAATAGTCACCCGCTATAGAGAATAAATGACCTGTTTGATCAGCTAGTTGGCGCGTCAGTTTTATCGCAGATGGATTTAGCTATTGGGTTTCTTCAGTTAAGAGTGCCAGAGGACATCATTGATAAGACTGAATTCACAACTCCAAGTAGCTTCCTCGAATTGTTGGTTATGTCTTTTGGACTAACCAATGCACCCTCCTATTTTGTGGATTTTATGAGTAGGATATTTAGGGAGTTTCTGAACAAGTTTTTGGTTGTCTTTATGGATGACATTTTGATCTTCTCAAAGAACGAGGAGGAGCATGCCCAACACTTAGGGGAGGTTCTATGTACCCTCAGGTCACATCAGCTCAAGGCAAAATTTTCTAAGTGTCACATTTTGAGAAAGGAAGTAATGTTCCTTGGGCATGTGGTCTCCAAGGAAGGGATATCCGTAGATCCCGCAAAAGCAGTTACAATTCAAGATTGGAAGGCTCCAAAGAATGCAAAGGAGGTGAGAAGTATCCTAGGGTTGGCGGGCTACTACAGAAAGTTTATCAAAGATTTTGCACGATTGTCAACCCCGCTTACCAGATTGTAGAAAAAGAACTTGGTTTTTTCATGGAGCATTGATTGTGAGGATGCCTTTTAGAGGTTGAAGAGGGTCTGAAAACAGCCCTAGTTCTGACTCTCCCAGACGGAAGAAAGATGTTTACAGTTTACACCAATGCATGTGGCACGGTGATTGGTGTCGTGCTGATGCAAGAGGGAAGGGTAGTGTGCTATGGAAGCAGACAATTGAGGGTTCACGAAATGAACTACCCAACCCATGATCTAGAGTTGGCTGATATAATGTTCGAATTGAAGTCTTGGCGACACTATCTGCTTGGGGAAAATTTTGAGCTATATACGGATCATAAGTCACTCAAGTACTTGTTCTCACAGAAGAATCTCAACCTGAGGCATAAATGGTGGATGGAGTTCCTAGCGTCCTACGACATCGAGACAGCTTATTCCCCTGGCAAGGGTAATGTAGTGGCAGATGCACCGGATAGGCAGAGGATGACTTTGGGTCCTCTATTCGTATAAAGGTGAAGCCGGGAGTACACCTTGACATTTGATTTTAAGCCTTCTACGGATTTCACAGTTTGATTGTTGGCATCATTGGAGGTGCGACCTACTGTATTGGAGTGCATTAGATCTATGCAATGAGAGGACCATCAGATTTTAGACATCTTTGACAAGCTCAATAGAGGAGAGACTTCTAATCACCTTGCTAAATATACCAAAGATGATAAGGGGTGGCTAAAATGAGATGGAAAGATATGTGTCACTAAGATTGGGTAATTGCTTAGGGCAGTATTAGAGGAAGCTAATCATTCTTGGATGATTATCCATCCGAGCGGCATCAAAATGTATCGAGACATAAAGAGGATTTACTTTTGGACTGACATGAAGAAAGATGTAGCGGAATTTGTAGCTTGATGCATAACTTGCCAAAGAGTAAAAGCTGAACAAAGGAAACCGAACGGAATGCTTTAGCCATTGGATGTCCCACGGTGGAAGTAGGAGAGCGTCTCTATGGACTTCATCGATTGATTGCCTCGATTGAGGAAGGGCAATACGGGCATTTGGGCGATAGTGGATAGACTTACAAAAAGCGATCATTTTATTTCTGTTAAGAGCAAGAGGACAACACCTTGGCTAGCGACCGTTTATCTCTGAAAGATAATTCGATTGCATGGGGAACCTTCCAGTACAGTGAGCGACCACGACCCCATCTTTACTAGCAAGTTTTGGAAAAGCTTGCAAGAGGCATTATGTACACAGCTACGTTTGAGCATGACTTACCACCTTCAGATAGATGGACAGACTGAGAGGGTAAATAGAGTTCCTGAGGATCTTCTAAGACTAGGTATCTTAGACTTTGGAGAGAATTGGGAAGAGCATCTTCCTTTAGTGAATTTCACATACAACAACAGTTACCAATCACGCATAAGCATGGCACCATTCGAAGCATTGTATGGATGACCCTGTAGATCACTGAATTGTTAGTGGGAGTCTACGAACAGACTTCTACTTCGACCGGAAATGATTTGAGACACTTCCAAGAAGATTGATCTTATCCGTCGAAGAATAAAGGTCGCTCAAGAAGAAAGAAATCTTATGCCTATAAAAGGAGGACATATTTGAAATTTTAAGTGGGAGATATGGTCTTCATTAAAGTGTCATCGTTGAGCAATCTGATTCGCCTTGGCTCAGTAAGGAAGTTGGCGTCTAGGCTTGTAGGGTCATTCCCTATAGTAGAGAGGATAGGACAGATATATTATAGGATTAAGCTACCAGATAGACTAGCAAGCGTATGCGATGTATTTCATGTTTCCTATTTGAGGAAATGTCTCCATGATATGACAAAGATAGCAGAGCCGAGCACTCTTGAGGATATAGAAGTTGAGAAGGAAGCGTCAGTGAGATGAGTTCCTACTCATATCCTTGGATTAGAAATCAAGAAGCTACATAATAAAGAAATCGGATTGGTTAAAGTGCAATAGGGAGAAGACCGTGACGATGCGACATGGGAACCCGAAGATAGGATTCGCAGTTATTATCCTTTTCATTTTGAGAGTACGTTCTTGACTTCTTTTCCATGCTTTTACTTTGCATTTGCTTATATCATTCGAGTTTATTTATCCTATCGCTCGAACCTTTCGATCCTTAGGTAGAATTCAATGATGGGAAACATGTGCTTGAAACATGTTATGATTGATGGTTTACTACAAGAAATTTGACCTTTACCTACCAATAAATATGGGTAGGTAAAGAGAACCTTTATCTGCCAATATTTAACGGTAAAATTAAATGGTAGGTAAAAATTTTCAATGTTATAAAATTGTTGAAGGATGGTTATCTACCAATAATAATAGGTGGGTAAAATGTATTATCTACACATATACATAATTGAAGTTTTTTTGCAATTAGCCCCTATATTTTTCTCATATCATTTTAAACTTTCATTAAAAATAATGCTGAGTTGCATGATGATGTGTCAAAAAAGTATATTCTAGCAATTCTTTTGAATTGAAGATTTTGTTTACATATCCTAGCAATGTTTTTAATATAATAATGTCTTTATTAATTATTAACAAATATTTTGAAGTATGAAATAATTAACAGTTAGTGAATTGATAAACAATAATTAAATTGTAAATAATTAATATTAAATAATCATTCGTTAACAACTTATCACACATTGTTATTTTTCCCAATACTACAAACGTTCTAATATTATTTTTTATAAAATGTTTCACAATTTAACGCTAATATGTCATCATCTGAAATGACTAAAACATATTTTCTCCAGTTTATTGCAAAGACCCAATCCACACCATCCTCTCCGGTTATAAATTTAACAGCTTGTTTTAAATCAAATCTAACGATATAAATCTCAATCCACGTGATCTGTGGCCTCAATCCACGTAGTCGATTTTGATTGGCCATAGTACAAACGACAAAAACTATCCCTACAAATATATACCAATAATCTTGATGATAATTTATGCTTAAAATTATTTTTTAGAATTCCTACCTCAATGATGATTAATTAGGAATTTTTTCTAATAACAAAAGTACAATTTATAAAATAGAATATTAGGCAACATAATATTAGACTTATTTTCGTAAGAGAAGCCATAAATAATATTTTTATTAATAGTTGTAATAATTTTGGTGTCACATTTTTTTGATTTCAATGTGAACTACCAAAAATGCGCTTAATACTAAATCTTAATGTCGCTAAAAAATAGTACTTACAAATTTGACTTCATTATACAAATATTTTAAAATCTAAGTATCGCTAAAGATTAGAATCTAACAAATGATTTTTCTTTGACAAATTCAAAATGTTTATCTATAAACGTTATCAAATATTATACTCACTTAAAATATGATCCATCAAATAGATTCTTAATTAATAATATAAATAAAATTCAAACTCAAATAAAAAAGATGTTGCAAACTTCAAAATAAAATTTAAAGTAACAATATGATCTTTTATAATAATTGCAATACGTTTATTGTCACACTTTTTGGTGTTAGCGCAAACTACAAAATATGGCACTAATACTAAAACTTCATATCGCTAAAAATATAATCTACTAATTGCAAATATTGTCAAATCTTAATATAACTAAAAATTAAAATATAACGATTAATTTTTCTTTTACAAATTCAAAACATTTATCTATAAATGTATCAAATATTATACTCACTTAAAATATGACCAATCAAATAAATTATTAAATAATAATATAAATAAAATTCAATCTTGAATAAAAAAGATGTTGCAAACTTTAAAATAAAATTTAAACTAACAATATGATTTATAAATATTTTAAAATCTTTATATATCTTTATTAATTGTTGTAATATATCTAGAAATATAAAATATCATTCTATAAACGGTAACAAACTTTAATATCGCTTAAAATTAAAATATAACAAATAAAATTTATTTACAAATTCATTTTTTGTTAAGTAATAATAAAATATAGATTCAAACTTAAAAAAATTGAGATATTGCAACTTAAAGATAAAAAATAAAGTCGCATGATTTTTATAAAAAATATATTTGTAAATAATATAATTTAAATGTATAAGATTTGTAAAAAAATTAACTCATGCGCAAAGCACGTGTCGTAACGCTCGTGTACTTAAATGGTATATATATATCATTTTTTGGTACTAAGAAAGTATCTTTTCTTTCAAATATAGGATTTTTTTTTCCTTTAGAGACCTGAGATTTCAACTCCTGACTTTAAATAAGTGGAAATATATTTTCTTTAAAAGTGTGTGTTCATAAAAGGTTCATAAAGTAGTTTTGTCAAAAGTGACTCAAACTCGCATAATGTCATATGCAAAATTTGTGGATATTTTTGATAGTTTAGGTCTATGTCAAAAATGCCAATATCAGTTATTAGCAAACATGAAGTGGACTAATGGTCGTGGAATACTTCACTATGAGAAGGTAGAAAAAAGTTAAGTGGTATCCTGCTGTACCACCTGCAGAATAGGATATTAAAAGCAAAGATGGCATAAATTACATTAATAATGAAAAATTAAATTTGGATATAAAATGGATTTAGGTCGTTTAAATTTTTAGTATTCAAAGAAATGGAATATTCATTTCGTTTCCTTTATGTTCAAAGTATTTGTGTAGGTTTTTTTTTAAGTATAACACAATGTCAGTCTTATATATGATAAGTAAATATTTATTGCCTAATAAGTATTACAGACCATCAATCTTATATATGATAAATATCTATTGCCTAGTAAGTATTTCCTAATAAGTAAATATTTATTGAATTATCATAAGTATTGCCTCATAAGAATCACATACTATCGTCTTATATATGATCATATATGGTAATTATTTAGTCCAAGCTTCTCATTTGGCTAAACATCATAAATAATTTATTAAACATGGCTCCTTTTATTTTTTTGGCAAGCAATCAAAGAAAATGGGCTATTTACATTTTTTCAGGCTAAAACAACATTCGTTCTTAGAGCTCATTTAAAATTTCATTTAACAGTTCGGTGTCTCCCTCGTCTTCACAAAGCGATTTAGGGTTTCCCAATTTTTCATCCTCTCAACTTTGTTTCATGATTTTTCATCCTCTCAAGCCTCCGTCCTTTCATATACAGCAATAGAAGGCTTTGTGCTTCTTCAAGTGGATTTTTGCCTCAGATCGTCTGTGATTTGCAGAGACGTGGATTGCATCCCAGTATTGCTGTTGTTCAGCAGAAATCCTTTAGTGTGTTTCTTGGGCAAGTTCAGATATATATTTCTTCATTTGTTAGTTTATTTATTACGCATGTTTTTATTTAGAACACTAGATTTCACTACTTTTTTATTTATGGTTCTTTTCCAGTTTGTGAATAATCAGATAATAACTACAATTTTCTTAATCATAGTGGAATAAAAGTTAGTTAATTATTTTTTGTTCAGTATACTGCAATATACAAATTATTTGTTGTTACAGTGAGCAAAGATGTTCATTATCATCTTTGATGAAAGAAAGATGAATAAAAACTATTAGAATGCAAAAATAATGGTTTGCAATCTTCATGAATAAAAATTTTGGGTTGATTTATAATAAAATGTAAATCAATCAAGATTTCCGAGATGCTAAATAATCAATTAGGATTTCTGAGATGCAGAGTAATGAAGTAGTAATGCAATATATTTATTTATATTTTCTTCAGTCCATGCCTATACTTGCATCCGGAATTATGTTTTTGGTAGATGTATATCATTCCTTACGCATGAAATATGAGTTATAAATTAAAACAATTTACTATTGAACAATGTTTCATTAATTTAATTATTATTTATTATTATTTGTTGATGTGTTGATGGGTATTTTGTTGCAATTAATTATTGGTTTGAAAATGGAAATGAATAATTAGCTAGAAAAGACTAAAATGTATACCTTTGGAAGTTAAGATTATTAACAAACTTAAGAGATATTTGTAAATAATAAGAATTATTATTAAATTTATTATTAAATTGTCAAAATTCCTTGAACAATATTGGCGAATAAAGCTTTTCTTCGAACGGGTACATCTATAGGGTTTAACACCCTTGATTTAAATCAAATTCATATTTTTGAATTAAATTGTTTCTTTTTCAATTTACTGTGCTATTTTATTATGAAAGATACGATAGATGACTGGAAAATTATGGAGCAAGAAGCCGGTGACTAAAACTAAGTGATAGTGTGAGTGACTATGTACATGTATATGAGTGAATGAGTATGTAGTAAGGAGTCAATGTATACAAGTAAAATATAGCGAGAAAGTGTATGGATAAGCGATTGTGTAATACTGAGGAAACAGTATGTGTACTATTCGGAAGTGTAATAAAAATTTATTTGAATAAATATTTGTTATTTGTTTAAAAATAAATTTTGTGTTAAATATTAAATTCTCGTAAATATTTATTTAGTGCAAATAATGCAATGGGGCCCAAAAAATGATGTCATATGCACTAATCAAATGATGACACATGAACAAATTATTGTTTGACACATGAACCAACCATTAAATGCCGAGTGTCGGCATTAATATATACCATGTGTATACTACTACGACAACCATGTCAGCAGCCGTGTAGGATGACACATCATCAGTAATGTCAGTAGCCATGTAGGATGACACATCATCAAACATATCAGTTGATGACTCATCATTTGAGTCATAACATAGTGGGGTCCATTGATTCTTTTACCTACCAATATCAATAGCTGTAGGTAAAGGTCTTTCTCTACTAACCTTTACCTACCAATTTCTACCAATTCAATATCGGCAGCTAAAATATATTACATACCATTATGTTAGTTTTACCTACGCTTACAATTGGTAAGTAAAAACCCGATTTTCTCGTAGTGGATGCAAGTGGTTGCTCGTGGATGCTTACACACACTAGGCACTAGATCAGCTCAATTACTTACATGTTGCACATGGATGTGTGTGCAATTTAATTTTTCTACGGGTGGAAATGAATGTATCATCATATGGGTGTTGCATTTGGATAAATGATTATGCATATATATAGAGTTTACATGATATACTAGGACTATTTGCATACATTTTGGACTCATGGCACAAACATATATTGCATTAAGAAGGTCAACTGAGTCAGTCGACCGCCTGATTTTCGGATTAGTGTAAGGACATATACACAAAACACTTTGCATAAAGTTCATACAAGAAATAGAAATCCCTTAAGGACAACAAACCTTGTGGATGATGGATGAGTAGATGGTTATAGATGGATATTAGGGTAGTAACATTCTTTTAGACTTGGAGACGAAATCCTTTTAATTAGGGGAGAATATAACAACCTAAACTATAATACACTATGACCATAAAAAAATTTAGAATCAACTGGAACCGGCATTGCCATTGCTTTCGTCTCGGAATTCTGGTTTAGATAGACCCCAACTTTGTGTAAAACGGACAACATATGAAGAAGTTATAGGCTCTATAAGTTTGTATACATATAAGGGCTTACGTATAAATATAAATTAAGTATAAATTCCATAATTTCGAAAAAAGTAAGCCGAGAGATTGCCCCATTAGGGGATGACCCACTCCAGCCCGGGTCGACCGTTGGTTCGACCCAAGGGTGGCTAGATCGACCCAAGGGGTAGGTGGGTCGACCCAACCTTGATATATCCGAATTCTACCTTCTGAACCTGGATTGTTTTGTGACCCTATTCATGCTAACTCAGCATGACTTGTACGGTTCTGATTTTAAAACCTAAGATATAAAGGTTGATGTTGGTTCTGTAACTCTATAAATAGATGGCTTCCTTCATTCACACTTCACACACATTCTTCATATCTTCTCCTGCCTCCATGAAATTATTCTAAAAATTGTAAACATATAATGGGGGAATCCTTTTAGAAATCGGATCAAGTCGAGACAATATCAAGACTTGTATATATACAATTTGGTTTGGATTTGGACTTCATACAACATAGAGTTATATAATTATATTCACCAAGACTCACTGTGAGTTTCTGTTATTTACAAATTTAATTTCTTAGGCCTTGAACGTGATAGTTAAATAAAACTAGTCAGGATCCACAGTGTTAGTAAAATAAATATACATGTTTCTCTTTTATCACCTAGGCCGTTATGATCCATTATACATATGCCTTTGATGTGATAATTGAACAAGTTGTACATATGCATGTGATGTTGATGATTGAACAAGTTAAACATATGCCTGTAATGTTGGATAGATTAACAAGTTATTTGTATCTATCTTCCTTTCCCCATTTTCTATGTTTATTTCTAGTCTTTCCTATATGCATACGTGATTTTATTTTATTCCTCTTCCTTTATTTTCTTTTTTATTTTACATAAAGCTTGGGCTATACCCGATTAGAATGGGAGTATGTTTTGGGCAAAGTTAATAAAATGACAAAGAAACATAGGCATGTTATTTTCTTGGATTGATTGACTATAATTTTAGGAAAAGGATAACGTACATGTTTAGACCATCTATAGATACTTGTTGTAGATGGACATTATGTATAAACCTGTAATGTGGGATTGAAATTAATGAATAATATGCATATGAACTTGACATGTTAAAGTTGACTTAAACAGACGTTGAGTAAATGATATGTTAAGGGTAGGATTGTACACACATAGTGACTTGTAATATTATATCCATGCTTATTAGTAACCCTAAACCTGCTAGGTTAAACACAAACGCTAACAAGCTAAGAAGTCCCCCGTCTGTTGTTGTATCGGGTATTGAAGACTCTCAAATCCTAGTTATTTAGGGGCACAAGCTTAGGGTGTTTTGGCTTGTGTCAGTCTGTTGTTTGGAACCTATATCAGCCAGTATCCCTGTAGGTATCTTATTAATGGGGGTTCCGCACTAGGTAGGGGACAGGACACGTTTTACCGAATTAGATAGTAAGAGGTTCACATGGGGGGGGGAGGTTACACGCGCGTTTCGACGGAGTCATGAGCATGCACGAATCAAACTAGGGAAGATAAGATGCTATAACACTAGTAAATAGGTCCGTGTTATATAAATGCTAGGTTAGTGAGTGATACATCATCCTGCTGGGGTTGACACATAGTATTTACGTAGTAGGGATCCGATCGCTGGGTTAATAATTAGGGTACACCTAATCCTATTGTTCATTCCTACTATTAATATATTTTTATGTGATCATGTTGAGCTAGTATTGGTGTAGACATATATGTTCAAACATTACCTGTTTAGGATATAAATGTGAAGAATTACCCGATCATAAGTTTATTCCTATAAGCCGTCAATCATGCTATTTTGTTTAGTTTATCTGTTATGACACTGTACCCATCTTATCCAGCCTTATTTACCTACCTTATCATTCCTATTTTATGCATATTTGTAAGACACTGGATCTCTCCAGACTTTATGTTTGACCCTTTTTCTTTCGCCTCTTACTTCCTTTCTCACCCCTCAGGTCATCAGAGTGGAAGCATTCAACAGTGACTAGGATTTCTCTAACTGCTTGGACTTGACTCGGACTTCTTGAGATGTATCATTTTGACTTGATCTCTACTTTAGTATGGCTTATGGCATGGGAAATGATTTTACGTACCTTGATATTTTATTTTCTGAGATGTTTCAAAAGACAGATTTGAGATAGTTTGCTAGTTGTAACTGGGTTTTGATGTATTTCTGAAACTATGTTTTATTTCTTTTATAATAAAGTTTAAGTTTTTCTATTGCTTATTTTATCTGTCTTGGAAATGTTCTGTAATGATTACCTGATGCGCTTCATGGAACTTAATGCATTCTCTTACGAGTGATATTAATGGATGTGGGGTGTCACAATATTCTTCCTGGCCTATAATTGTCACATCTTATAATTTGCCTCGATGGATGTGTGTTGGTCCTGATGATTCGATATAAGGAATCAATGTTTATTTACAACCATTGATTGAAGAATTAAAAAAATTGTGCGAAGGGGAAGAAATATATGATATTTCACAAAAAGTACTTTCGTATTCTTCTCTATTGTGGAAAATCAACGATTTTCCTGAATATGCAATGCTTTCAGGTTGGAGTACGATTGATCGTCTAGCTTGTCCTTATTGCACGGAAGAAACAAGAGCATTTTCTTTACCTCATGAAAAGAAATTTTCACGGTTTGACTATAATCGATGTTTTCTTCATATTTAACATCCTTTTAGAAGAGATTTTTTTTCTTACAGCTAATAGGTATGAAACTCTAAGACCACCTACGGTTTGGTCAAGTGAAGTTATTAATGAACTTGTAAATAATTATCCAAAGATATAAGAAATCAGAGAATATAATGAAATTCAAGGTAAATCATCATTTCATAATTGCTCCAAACAAAGCATATTTTGGGAGTTGCCTTATTGGAAAAATCTTCTGATTTGTCATAATATTCACATGACGCATAATGAGGAAAACGTGTTCAACAATGTGTTTAATACAATTGTGAATGTTAAAGAGAAGATGAAAGATGATTTGAAGTCAAGTCATGAAATAGAAGTAATATGTAATCGTCCTGAGCTTCATATAAATCCAAATGACACCAAAAAACCAAAAGCATGCTATGAACTAGACAATAATTAAGTTAAAATACTTCTAAAATGGGTTGAAGGATAAAGATTCTCGGATGGTATATCTTCTAATCTTCATAGAGGTTTCGACCATAAAAGTATAAAATTAGCGAGATGAAAAGCCACAACTGTCATGTTATGATGGAAAATTTGTTTCCCGTCACTTGCAAGAAATTGTTTCCCGTAAATGTTTGAACTGTTTTAACAGAACTTAGTCTGTTTTATAAAGAGCTTTATTCTACTACATTAAAAATTGATTGTTTACGTAAACTAAAGGAATAAATCCTTATAGTTCTTTGCGAACTGGAAAAATATTTCCTTTCGGTTTTTTCAATGTTATGGAGCATTTATCTATTCATCTTCTATTAGAAGCACGTCTTCGAGGGCCTTTGGAATATGGATGGATGAATCCATTTGAAAGGTATATTAATATTTAGTTAATTAAATATTGGTTTATGATATGTATAAAAAAGTTAGTTTAAAATAATTCTAAATAGGTATTTAAATCATCTAAAGAAAAAAGTAAGACAGAAAGCTCATGTTGAAGGTTTAATTTGCAAATCATACGTCGAAGAAGAAGCTTCGGTTTTTTCTCTCATAATTTTTGTGACCATGTGAACATACCATTTGAGAGTAATGTGCGTAATGATGAAGGCATTGATCAAGATATTGTCAAGCGACTTTATTTATTTATAGAAAACATTGTCAGCCTTTCGGTAAATTTGTGGAAGCTTGGCTAGATGATAAAGATTATTATGCAACACAAACATATATTCTTCTCAACTACACTGAAGTTTCACCGTTCGTTAAGTAATAAACTTATATATACATGTGTATCTTTAATCATAATATAACATTTGTCCTATAACTGCATCATTTATGAATCACAACATCCAAACGATGACATCGGCCAAGAAATCGCTACTTGATTTACTAGTTACATTTTTGATACAACAAATTGTGTTCAGGATGAAGGATTGAAACTTTTTTCCATGGGACCAAAAAGGAAAGCCAAGACATATCCAATATTCTTTGTTGATGGATATAAATTTAATACTAAAGCATACGGTGCTGACAAATTAACTAAAAATACCAGTGTACTTGTTAAAGGTAGTGATGATCCAAATGACCATATAAATGATTTTTATGGCGTACTAACCCAGATTTTGCAATTGACATTGTAACGAGCAACTTTTTCCATACAGTTTAAGCCAACATCTAATAACCCATGTCAATTCAAATTGCACAGAAAAGAAGATAGTTAGGAGAAAGAAATTAGAGAGTGAGAGAAGAAAGAAAGAAATATTAGAATAGAAGAACAATAAGATCAGAGTCCCACGGCGAAATGGCAAAATATAATATCAAATTCTTTTCACAAAAAGAAAATTGTATATTACAACATAAGAGTATACATACATTTCAATACAACACACGGCAGAATAATATAATACCAGTAAATTTAACTATAAGTATCGACTTTGGCTCCTCTTCTAAACTCCGAGTGAAAGCTAATCTTATATTATACTTGGTCTGACCCAATCACATTTGAAGCAAAGCAAATTCACCCAGATCAATCTGAAATACTTTCAGTGATAAATTCATAAAGCAACTAACTTTTTTAACTTTAGAAATCCATTTTTAAAGAAAAGGAAAATCGTAAGACCAGTCCACACACAGACACGAATGATTTTTAACTTACGATAACCCAATTTTTTTTTATATATCAAAACCCAACGATGTTATAATTGTGTATATCAAATCACCAATAAACAACCATGTGGCAGAACGTTTGTATCTCATGCTCTACATATTCAATATATAATCAAAAAATGCAAGGCGCTTATTGGCGAATGGATTCCAACCATGACAAGGTATGGGACCACCTTCTGATCGGCTTACTCTAGAGAGGACACACTAGGTTCAACAAGAACATCTTCCAACCTGGTCACACATGACCAGTCACTCATTCAGCTTGAATGCACCGAATGTATTATCAACCTATGGTTTTAAGGGCCCACCGTACTTCCGCGGAGATAAAGAAAGAAAAGAAGAACAAATATAATTTTCTCTAAACGGTGATTACACCCTCCTTGGGTGAGACCCAACTAGCCATGTTGCCTATCTGATTTTTGTCATTTCCCCACTGTGAGGCTTGAGGTCACGTTTTATCTCCCAGAGAGCATCTCATATCTTTGAATGCCACATCGTCAGATCCGTCAAATCACTAATTGACATCCATAAATACACTCTGAGTGTTAAGCTGAGAGAACTTATCCGCCACCAAACTTGGTATATTTGTAAAAATCAATGCACGTGGTTCTGAAGGAAATACTCTATTAGACATTCATCCATACAAGTCATCCTGGAATAGGATGTAGTGAAGGCACCCTTCTGCCGCATCCTAGGAATCACCCAATAGATCAACAGCGAGTAGGCCTTGCAAATCCGTAGATCTAACCACGACAGAACCACATTGTTTCTTTGGTTTCAATTCAGAGATTACAAGTAGTTCTTCCATTTTATGAAGATCTACGGTCTTCAATGTTCCATCTTTATTCCCTGCACGTTAGCTTCGAGCGCAACGTTGATTCGAAGTGGTTTTGGATCTAGTTCCCATCCCGGTCTCATCGAAACAACACGTCAAAAAGTCTATTAAAATATTTTGTTGATAGTCAGGTTTTTAACTATCAATCTCAATAAATTTCAACCAAACAATCATCCAAGCTGATCAGTCAAACAGTACGGTTAAGTATATTGGTAGCTCAGCTCTTTTAATTTAAATCATTAATTTAAAACTCCTAATCGATTCTTAAAAAATATGTCTTTATATTAAACAAACACTTCCATTTCCATTACTTCAGAACATTTACAATAACTCATCTCTTTAAACAATTGCATTTTTCAAACCTCTTCTTTATTTATCTTTACCTTGTAAATTTCATTAAAATTCTGTAACCTATCCTTATTTTCCTTTGGAAATATATAATTTGATTTCAACTATTTATTTTCGTTTCCAATTCAAATAACCCTTCCCGCTTGTTTGGAAAAAATTATCATCGCTTACTTATTATTTAGCAAAAGTGTATTTCAGACCAAAACGATTCCCAATATCTAGAAAACAGTGTTATATAAATTACCAATTCTACAAATAACTTATATTTCAACTTAGCCTAGACAAAGTTAATTTATGCATTGTTTAATTTAAAAACTCATTATTTTTAATTATATTTCAAATCTTGCAAATGAATTGCATATGTTTTCCTTATGAAAATAAAAAATTCATTTCAACCTCCTTACCGTTACAAAATAATACCATCCTTCGATAATGGTGAAGTCGTTCAAGTTGAGGTATTTTTCTTATCTCTTAGACCTTGATCAACAACGTTCATATCTCAGAATAGATAGAAGTTCTTAACTAAGAACCCATATTTCTTATAATATCAAACCGATCTTTATTTTATATTTTATATTAACTATGGTTTTGTAAACCATAACCTTACTTTGGGAAATATCGGTTGATTATAACTGTTTTTTCTTAATATTAATCTGTAGGTTAATTGTATTGGGAAACGAGGAAAGCGGATCTTAAGGAAAAACAAACTCTAAAGGGGGTGAATAGTGTTTTCAAAGAATTTATGAAAATCTTAAACTTTTATGATCTACTATATGAATCACACACAACAAAGATGATTACAGACACATAATCAAACACAAATGCAGAAAAAGATAAATATAAAATGCGGAAAAAAGGAAAGAACGCACGAATTTTATACTAGTTTGGATTATTCCTATGTCCAGTACCATGCAACGTTGGATTGCGCAAAGTTTAATTATTATCAATGTCCAAGTACAATCTTCTTGATTTCACGCCTGCAAGGTTAACACCACTCAAAACACCCTTGACTTCAGGAATACAAGGTCACCACTGCTCCCTTTCCTTGATTTCAAGGCTACTAGGAACACACCCTTTCCCAAAAACTTTTGAAAAGATTACAACATCCCTATAACTCTTCAATAGCACTTCAATTAAGAGAGTAGTGGATAGAGAGTCAGAAAAGAAGAAGTTTTATGTAATTAGAGTAGAAATCGGAAAAGTAGAAGTGTAGAAATCAATGACAAATAATAATGGTGGGATGAAGAGGGGTGAAGATGGAGAAGAAGAATAATGCAAAAAATTAAAATCACCTCCCTATTTGTAAGATTTGAATGGTTGCAACATTTCAGAACCGTTACAAATAGTGAAAAGACACTTCCTTTGAAAATTGAATTTCTGGCTGTTGTATGTTGACGTAGGCTTCTATGTATGTCGACATATGTATGTTGAGAATTTGAATTTTGAATTTTTTTTTCAAGTGTTTAAATGTATGTATTATTCCGGAAATTCTTGAGTTAAAACTTAGTGATATAAATGAGTATTATAAAGTGTAAAATCATATGAAATCATAATAATATATTATATAAACATATTTATAAAGTTATAAGGTTTAAAACTTATAAAACCATAAAATCATATAACTATATATATAAATATAAACTTATGTATATTAAAACTTTAAAACTTATATGTTTGAAATCATAAGAAAGATAAAATAATATTGAAATCGGAATTTGAAAAACAAAATTTGAATTAGAACATGGAGTGCTATTCAGAATCTTAAATATAAACTAGACTATATTACTATATTTTTCTTGAACTCTTAATACCTTGATTACTCATGAGTCTTGAATCTCCTCTGAATTCTGAATCCCTTGAAACTCCAAAACTGTCTTGAGTATTTAAGTCCTGTATACCAATTCTGCATATATATATATATATGTGTGTGTGTGTGTGTGTGTGTGTGTGTGTATTCTAGATAGAGATGTTAGTATATATTTTGTAACCAATGGTAATAGAAATAAGGTAGTTGTCATCAAAAAACCATTCTTCAACAAACTCCTCATTTTTTATGATGTCAACCTTGATTTATAAAATATTCATACATGTTCATACCTGTTGATTCTGATCCTTCTAATATTCCCCCTGTCATCATGAATTCTACATACTCGCCTTAAACTAAGCCCACCTAACTCTTATTTTATAATTTCTCCACTCTTGTCATCAACAAAAAGAAATTCTACCCCCCAAATCCTATATTTATCTATATATTCTACGATTATAATATTTGATTATATACTAAAGTAGTAATATACATAACTCCCCCTACATTCATGCCTATTATGAATAAAAGAATCAATCCAAGTATCATAATTAATAATTATGCATGTTGCAAACCATATATACGTTTTCAATCCGTACAATCCAAGCCAAACAATATTTACACACAAGTTCAAAAAAATTCAAATCAAATTCAAGTCAAACCAATCAAATAAATCATACCTAACAATTTCAAATCAAATGTCTCTTGGAACTTCCACCCATTCATCTTTTCCAAAGATTAGTTCTTACTTGATGTCCTTCCAGTCTTCTTCGTCGGTGAGTAATGCTTTCTCATCTCTAAATTTGGAAGAGATTGATCAACGAATTACATCAAAGTGTTTCTCTTAATATTCAACCATTTGCATTTGAATTAATTTTAGATGACACTGATTAAGTAGTACTATGCATATGATATTCTTGAATGAATTCAAAGTTTCTTCAAGATATTCGCTCAAATTATGTATAGGATTTGCCATAATTTGATGTTTTTAGATAAGAGTTGATTAGAGACGAAGGAGAAATGATAGAGTAAATTTTTTTGGAAGAAATAGGTATATATAGAGTATGGAATTCATTGGAATTGAACAGACATTAGTTAGTTATTTAAATTTTAAATTTGTAATAAATTTGAAAAATTAGCAGTTATGTGTCGACATATATAAAAATGTATGTCGACATACATAAGGATTTTTTTTGAATATTTTCCTTTTTTAGTTAGTTCATATTATACTATTTTAATTTATTTAATTCTAATATGTTTTTATAGTAAATTAAAGATACTGAAATAAATACCGTTCATTGCTAGTTAAAGGCAAATACATTCAACTAATACAAGAAAATAAATACGAGATTCGAAAGCAAATAACTTAAACAAGACAAACTTATATTTCAGCGGATGTTGAGGAGGAGGAAGATGATATTTCAATTTTTTTTCCTATTTTGCCAATGAACTTAGACATTTTGGTAAGGTATTTCTTGATATTCTTTTGGCTCTTGGCTAATTTTACTTGATTTTGAACAAGCATTTTTTTGGAAATGGTTCTAGTTTTAGATGGACATTCTACACTTCCATATAAGTTTCTTCTTCTTCGATATCCATAGATTCTTGTTCTTGTTGCATTCGAGCTTGTTTATCTCAAAATTTCTCGTAAGGTTTGAAGGTGAGTGGAATTTGCATAAGATGTATATTTGTGAAGTCAAACACCTTTCTTGATACAAATTCTTCTCCTTTTTTATTAACACCAAAATATTTTAAAATCCAAGTAAGGTAAACTCCATAATAAAGAGTGTTTTCTCTTGTGGACATTTCTTTGGGCTTAGTTTCTTTTAGAATCATATCAGCCCAATTGATGTGAAAAACACCAATGATAGAAAAGAGTGATTTTTGGACTTTAATGGTGGGGTTGTTGAAGATTCTGGAACGAGGGGTGATGGTATGTTAAAGGAGGAGGTCGACAATTTGTAACACACTGAAATTTTAACGACGCTTAAGATGATGAATTAAAGAATAATCAATGTGAAATACACTGTTAATAATGAATTAAGGAAAACTTAATTTAATAATCTGAATTAAGTAAAACGAACTACGCCATTGCAACCGTCTTGAAATTCTGGTCAAGATAGACACCTGGTTTGCGTATATCGGACATCGTGTGAAGAAGTTATTAAGGATTGAAGTTTGTATACGCACAGGAGTAATATATATATAATAGGTTTAGAAATTCAAAAATAGGTCCAGAAATTCGAAATTCGGCTCAAAATTCGAAATTTGGGAAGGCTGCAGATTTCCCACCTAGGTGGGTCTACCTACCAAATGGGGGTCGACCCATAGGTCGACCTACCCAAAGGGGGATCAACCCATAGGTCGACCCACTCAAAGGGGAGTCGACCCACCCCTGAAAAATCTGGGCAAAATACTTCATTTTGTATCTAGACACATCTCTGAGCAAGATTCATTGAACCCTAGGCTATATAAAGGACCCTAGACCTAGGTTTTATTCATCTAAAAATAATGCTGACGGCGAAGCTCTGCTGTAACGAAAATTAAAATGGCCTTTATACTTCTAAATCAATTCAAAGAAGATTATACATATTCGATGATTGCTACAACAAATTCAGCGACGGCTACAACAACTTATTCAACATGTTCTTCACAGTAATTTGAATCCATTTCCTTAGATCTATTCACTGTGAGTTCATGTTATTTTTAGATCTGAATATTTAAATAGTTATATTGATATGTATATAAGAATTGGATCTTGAATCGGTGCTTAATCAGTTCTATTATGACATAATTATCAGATCAGATTTTATTTGTTCATATCGCCACCATGCTAAATCCTGTCATAATATGCCTATTCATTTATGCCTATTTCTATCAGTTTATTATTAATTCGTTATTAGGCCTACTCTTGATTCTCTTCTCTCCCTCTTTTCCCTTTCTATTTTTATATAGACAGGCTACCTTCGAGCCTACACCTAACGCTGAAAAATGCGAACATGGGAAATTGGGAACGATTGGGAAAGACATAATTTGGGGCATAATTGGTATTGGAAAATATGGATCTAAATTTGGGCATAAAATTTGAAAATATATGAATATGAATTTGGGGGCATATATTGTGTTGGATAATATGAATATGAATTTAGGCATACGTTGGAAAATATAATTTGAGCACAAATTTGGACATATGTAAGTACTGATTTGGGACATAAATTGGGACGTATGTGAATATGAATTTTAGGCATACATTGGAAAATGTGCAAATATGGATTTGGGTATAACTTGTATTGAAATGGGTGAATATGAACTAGGGACATAAATTGAAAAATATGTAGATTTCGGTTTGTGTATAACACACACACACACACACACATATATATATATATATATATATGCCTTGACTTATAACTTGGGAAGAAGAGCATATGGTACATAATTTAAAGGTGAATTGAAAAAAAGGCATAACAGTCTATGATTTGAATTGGATTGGGCATATAAATAAATACGGGGAAAAAGAGAAATAATCACCTACAATGACATAGGTAGATTTGGATAAAAATGGAATGTCTAGTAATTACAATTAGGAATTATAAATGCACTTATGGCACGAGGTTAGGTTGCATTAGTGTTGGAAGTCTGCCCGGACCCGACCGGCATATTCAGCAGCCACTAATGTTGAACCTAATGTTAGAGGTCTAAGTGTGCAAATGCAAATCGGGCTAAGACACGAGGTTAGACCCAACTATGGAATAAGATTACCCGGACCCGACTGACATATCCAACATCCACACGTCGTTGGCCTAATATGGGAGGTCTAGCCCATTATGAACATAATTGGGCATGCTAATGAATTGGACTACATAACCTAGTTTAATACATAAGGATTGTATGATTATGTACTTAATTTAGGGTTTAGTAAAATTGGATGGGTAGTAGGTGGGTTAAGTAAAATAAAGGGGGTGGGTAATATTTACATATAGGCCCACGAACTTAACGTGATAAGGTTATGTAATTAAGACACCTAGTGGTATACATAACCGGTGGAAATAGTAAAGTTATGTAATTGGAAGACACCTGTAGGGTAAGCATAAATTAAATGATAGAATTAGATATGCGTAATAATCTGCTATGTAAACAACAATAAGTTGTAGCGATAGTGTAAATTGAATTTATGATTAAATGAGGAAAAAATGAGGAAAACATGTAAAATAAATAAGTTATATTTAATCATAAATGGTAAGTGACATGTTAATAAGGAAACATGTGAATTGAGATATATTTAATAACGTATTAGGGAGAACATGTTATTGTAATGATGTATCCAAGCAAGAATATAAAATAGATTGTGGGTTACAGACCTTAGGCCACAATCTTGAAAATAACGTGTTGTGGGCTTATTAATTAATTTAAATGGATTAAGTTATATGAATGAAATTAATAAGAAAGAGAAACTTGGTAATTTGAATAAGAATTCAATATGAATGGGTATAACCAAGTTAAATGGAAACCTGGTGAAGTAAGGCAAGTGCGTAAAAGAATGTTTAGACATAGGGTCTAACAACATATTAAAGAAAGGCACTTGGACCAGCTCGTACATTTGAGGGTGAATAACCCAAAGCGAGGTGTTACAAGACACGAGGGGAGCACATATTCATCTCACTGCTATGACGGCTCCAAAGGAATGGGAAGGGGAAGCACGTGGATTCCTGAAGTACGTAAGGTGCTCCTGGTAGTCCTCTGTGCGATGACAGATGTTTTAGGCTGTACTTGCAGAGGATGGGTCTGCACATAACTACTAGGTGGGTGGGCCTTGACTACAAATGTATCTATGTAGTCAGAATGTTGTGATGAGGTGACACCAAGGTGATTCGACGGTTGCCTCGCAAGGAGGTAGAGAGGGTCACGACCAACAACGATAGTAGACCATCGGATATCCATCATCGGTAGCAAGTAGGATGCGAAAAGACTAGAGCTAAACCCAAGATATTATTTCATCTTTCACTATCGAGGTACAGGGTTGAGGGTAGACGCCACATGGATGTTTAGATTGGTTGTTATTAGGGGCGGTCGCTTAGCTCTGTAGTCTTTACTAGTAGAGGGAGGAGCCGAGGTGGGGCCATATCCACCATGGAAAACAGACCCTATGTATATCTGTGTATAGAGAATTTTTAAAGACAGGCCTGTATAGATATGGAAAAGCTCCCGATTGAGTTCTGTGTTTCTTGTATCGCCCTACCGCGGAACTCGGTGCACATTAGAGGACGTGGGATTGAGGCATCGAGCTATAATTACAATACTTACATGGGACAGTCTAGATACATGCATATTTGCTCTGAGTGGTGTATCGTAGACTAGAGGGCATTATTCCGATAAGGAATCCTATTCGATCGACAGTGGCAGTCTATACGCTTACGTAGCATAGTAATGATAGATATATGCGGAACGTAACATTTTATATAGAGATCTGTATGTCACCCAAACGTAGGATGAGGGAATGCGTTTATTACAGTGGAGACTATGCGAGTGGGGTACCATGAGGGTGTATCTCAATATTGGGAGATAGTTACATATATTGTATTAGGTGAATCCATGGGAAAGTAAATGGGTACGATGCGCGTATAAGTCTTGAGTGCTATTATCCCAAGTAACCAAATAATTAAGAAAATGTAATGGAACGGTATTAGTGGGGATCATTCTACTTCTGATATACTAGTATGTGCGCGGTGCAGAGAAATATATTTAAGGAGCGCAATATATCTTGTTAATCTTATCTTGCTCAGTTCACAATATGTTACTGTTATCTTGTTCTTCCAGTTTTATATATCTGCCATGATACTTTTATTTATTTATATCTAAAAGTAACTGGACTTGCTAGACATTATGTCTGACCCTTTCTATTTCCTCTTCTCTCCCTTCCGCCTCCCCCCCCCCCCCAGGTTCTCAGGGTGGAAGTGCTAAGAGTTGATTTGGATTCTTTCAGCTTAGCTTGGATTTTGGATATAGATGTACTGCTTTGACTTCTTGCCAACTCTCTTATGGTTTTGCAAGGGAAATATGGTTTTATGCCGTTGTATTCTAATATTTTTGGCAAGACGGATTACTAATGTAATTAGTTACTTATGATGTAAACTCAATATTGGGGACCATGATGTTTTGATTTAAATAAACTTTTTAATTCCGCTGCTATTTTACATGTCTGTCTTGTGCTGTTATGTTCTTATTTACCTATAACGCTTCACGGAACTTAATGCATTACCTTAGCGAGTGACATTAATGGATGTGGGGTGTCACATTTGGTATCAGAGCATCTGGTTATGAGATTAGATTAAGTATTTTGAAAATGGTTTTCAAAAAGGTCTCAAAAGCAAAATATTTTAAAATAAAAAGTCTGTTTTTGAAAAGCATATTTCCCAAAGCCATAAATGCCTTCTCGATTCTCCGCTTGATTTCTTTTCCTTTTTAATCGGGGAAATTTTTCCTCTTGAAAGGGTATCCCTATTTTGGCATGGTTCCGTAGGTATGTTTAAACTACGGTACATGTCGAAGGGCAAAGAAGTGTCCAACCACCATCTTTAGCCGCAGTGGTTTCACCTTCAGCTTATTTTCTCTCAAGCCTCATGAAGATTTCCGTGTGATGAAGGCAGCTTTCAAGAGACTTGTTACCATGTTGCACAAGGATGGTAAAAAGGAGAATAAGGGAGTTGGGGCTAAGGAGCACAGCCCAAAGAAGAAAAGAGGATATACCATAATTTCGGAATGGTGTGTCATTTGGAAAAGGATTGCAGAAAGAGAAAAGGCGTTTGTTACTACTTTGGTAAGGCAAACACCTCATTATGGAGTGCCCAAAGAGACAAAGACAAGGCCAGAGGGCAGGAACTTCTAGGGGGCAAGCTAATGTTCTCATAGGTTGTGGACAGGATAGGGGGTAGGACAGTTTCCATCGAAGGATTGATTTCTATTTCTGATCATCCTATTAGGATTCTTTTCCTGGCGCTTCGCATTCTTTTATATCTGATCCTTTAGTTGAGTCTCTACACCTAGAAACTAATATGGTTTTGGATCCCGTTATTGCCTCAAACCCCAGTGGGGGTACGGCTCATTTATCGATGATTTGTCGGGTTTTGAGAATCTCTGTGTTAGGTGTCAAGTTTGATTGCGACGCATATGTTCTTGATTTCATAAGATATGGATGGATGGGTAAATCATATATGGATCCATTCTAGATAGTGATAGGAGGGTTGTTAGACTTCTGACTTGCCACAGAAAGACTCTCGAGATTTCTTATGACCCCAAAGGGGTTTGTCGTACTTAGTCTCCTAGAACCTCTTGATATATCTATCGATGATTTGCGACATGTGACTCCTAAAATAAAAGAGGGAACTTGATAAGTAAGCAGGGGAGCTTGTTAAAAAGAGGTTTGATAGGTGAGTCATATCGGGATGGGAAACATATTGAAGACAGTCCTTGTGGAAGCCCATCATTCTAAAATGACTATTCATCCCAGCAGCGATAAAATGTATAGAGTTCGAGGTAGTGGAGCCAAACTTGCGAGGGGAAATCAAAGTAGAGAAGGAAGAAATGATACGACGAGTTCCGTCTTGCATACTTGGATCGTAGGTTAAGAAATTATGCAACAAAGAAGTGAACCTAGTAAGAGTGCAATGGGGAAAGGGCCGCGAGAAAGCTACTTGGGAGGCTGAAGGCAAGATTTGCGCTTCATTTCCTTTCCTTTTCGAGAATATGTCCTTAACTTGTTTTTCCAAGCTTCGAATTAACACTTGTATCTATCATTTGAATATCTCCTATAGATCAAGTCTTTAGGTAGAAAACTAATGAATGTAAACATGTGTTTGAGATCTATTATGTTTGATGGATGCAAGTGGTTTTTAGTGATCGCTCGTAGATGCATATACATACATAATAGGCACTAGATCGGCTCAATCACTTACATATTGCATATTGATGTGTGTACATTTTAAACTTTTATTGGTTATCATTACATTGATGTTACGCGTGGATTGATGATTGTGCACACATATAGAACTTACATGGATTTGGATGATTTGCATACATTTGGTTTCTTGGCACAAACATACATTGCATTAAGGAGGTCAACTAAATCAGTAGACCACCGGATCTTTCGCATTAGTTTACGGAAATACACACACTATTACATAAGTTCATAAAAGCATTAGAAATTCCTTAAGGACAATGGATGCCTGTGATTGCTAAATGAATTAATGGTTGTTGGATGTTAGGAAATACATTTTTCTTAACTTAGAGATTTCGGGGACGAAATCCTTTGAGTATGGGAGAATGTAACACTTAGAAATTTTAACGACGCTTAAGACGATGAATTAAAGAATAATCAATGTGAAATACACTGTTAATAATGAATTTAGGAAAAGTTAATTTAATAATCAGAATTAAGTAAACGGACTGCGCCATTGCGTCCATCTCGAAATTCCGGACAAGATAGACACCTGGTTTGCGTAAATCGGACATCGTATGAAAAAGTTATTAAGGTTTGAAGTTTGTATACGCATAGGAAGAATATATATACATAATAGGTTCAGAAATTCAAAAATGGGTCTAGAAATTCAAAATTCAGTTCAAAATTTGAAATTTGGGAAGGTGGCAGATTTCCTGCCCAGGTGGGTCTACCCACTCAAAGGGGGGTCAACTCATAGGTCGACCTACCCAAAGGGGGGTCGACCCACTCAAAGGGGGGTCGACCCACCCTTGACAGATTTGGCCGAAATACTTCGTTTTGTATCTGGACACCTTTCTGAGTAAGATTCACTGGACCCTAGGCTATATAAAGGACCCTAGACCTAGTTTTTATTCATATAAAAATAATGCTGACGGCGAAGCTCTGCTGCAACGAAAATCAAAATGCCATTTCTTCTTCTAAATAAATCCAAAGAAGATTATACATATTCGAAGACTACTACAACAAATTCAGCGATGGCCACAACAACTTATTCAACATGTTGTTTGCAGTAATTTGGATCCATTTCTTTAGATCTATTCACTGTGAGTTCATGTTATTTTTAGATTTGTATATTTAAATAGTAATCTTGATATGTATATAAAAATTGGATCTTGAATCGGTGCCTAATCAGTTCTATTATGACATAATTATCAGATCTGCTTTTATATGTTCATATCGCCACCATGCTAAATCTTGTCATAATATGCCTATTTCCTACTCTTGATTCTCTTCTCTCCCTCTTTTTCCCTTTTTATTTTTATATAGCCAGGCTACCTTCGAGCCCAGGCCTAACGCTGAAAAATACAAACATGTGAAATTGGGAACGATTGGGAAAGACATAATTTTGGGCATAACTGATATTGAAAAATATGGATCTAAATTTGGGCATAAAATTTGGAAATATACGAATATGAATTTGGGGGCATATTGTGTGATGGATAATATGAACACGAATTTAGGCATACGTTGGAAAATATAATTTGAGCATAAATTAGGACATGTGTAAGTTCTGATTTGGGAGATAAATTGGGATGTGTGTGAATATGAATTTTAGGCATACATTGGAAAATATGCGAATATGGATTTGGGTATAACTTGTATTGAAATGGGTGAATATGAAGTAGGGACATAAATTGGAAAATATGTAGATTTGGGTCTATGCGTAACATATATATATGTATATGCCTTGACTTAAAACTTAGGAAAAAGAGCATATGATGCATAATTAAAAGGTGAATTGAAAAGGGGCGTAAAAGTTTAGGATTTGAATAGTGAATTGGGTATATAATTGAATATGGGGAAAAAGAGAAATAATCACCTATAATGACATAGGTATATTTGAATAAAAATGGAATGTCTAGTAATTACAATTAGGAATTGTAAATGCACTTATGACACGAGGTAAGGTTGCACTAGTGGTGGAAGTCTGTCCGGACCCGACCGGCATATCCAGCGGCCACTAATGTTGAACCTAATGTGAGAGGTCTAAGTGTGCAAATATGAATCGGGCTAAGACACGAGATTAGACCCAACTATGGAATAAGACTGCCCGGACCCAACCGGCATATCCAACGTCCACACGTTGTAGGCCTAATGTGGGAGGTCTAGCCCATTATAACCATAATTGGACATGGTAATGAATTGGACTACTTAACCTAATTTAATCCGTAAGGATTGTATGATTATGAACTTAAGTTAGGGTTAAGTAAAATTGGATGGGTAGTGAGTGGGTTAAGCAAAATAGAGGGGGTTTATAATATTTACATATAGGCCCACGAACATAACCCGATAAGGTTATGTAATCAAGACACCTAGTGGTATACATAACCAGTAGAAATAGTAAAGTTATGTCATTAGAAGACACCTTATTGGGTAAGCATAACTTAAATGATAGAATTAGATATACGCAATAATCTGCTAAGTAAACAACAACAAGTTGTAGTGATGGTGTAAATTGAATTTATGATTAAATGAGGAAAGAATGAGGAAAACATGTAAAATAAATAAGTTATATTTAATCATAAATTGCAAGTGACATTTTAATAAGGAAACATGTGAATTGAGATATACTTAATAACGTATTAAGGAGAACATGTTATTGTAATGATGTAACCAAGTTAGAATATAAAATAGATTATGGATTACAGACCTTAGGCCACAATCTAGAAAATAACATGTTGCAGGCTTATTAATAAACTTAAATGGATTATGTTATATGACTGAAATTAATAAGCAAGAGAAACTTGGTCATTTGAATAAGAATTCAATATGAATGGGAATAACCAAGTTAATGGAAAACCGGTGTGGTAAGGCAAGCGTGTAAAAGAATGTTTAGACATAGGGTCTAACAACATATTAAAGAAAGGCGCTTGGATCAGTTCGTACATTTGAGGGTGAATAGCCCAAAAAGGTAGATCATCGAGGTGTTATAAGACACGAGGGGAGCTTACATTCATTTAATTGTTATGATGACTCCAAAGGAATGTGAATGGGAAGCACGTCGCTTCCTGAAGTACGTAAGGTGCTCCTAGTAGACTTCTGTGCTTTGACATGTCTTAGGCTATACTCGCAGAGGTTTGTTATGCGCGTAACTACTAGGTGGGTGGGCCTTGACTGCAGATGTAGCTATGTAGTCAGAATGTTGTGACGAGGTGACATCAGGTTGATTCGACAGTTGCCTCATGAGCAGGTAGAGAGGGTCACGACCAACAAGGATAGTAGACCATCGGATATCCGTCATCGGCAGCCAGCGGGATGCGAAAAGACTAGAGCTAAACCAAAGATATCATTTCACCTATCACTATCGAGGTACGGGGTTGAGGGTAGATGCCACATAGATGTTTTGATTGGTTGTTATCAGGGGTGGTCGATTAGCTCTGTACTCTTTACTAGTTGAGGGAGGGGCCGAGGTGGGGCTATATCCACCATGGAAAACAGACCCTAGGTATATCTATGTATAGAGGCTTTTTAAAGACGGACATGTATAGATATGGAAAAGCACCCGACCGAGTTCCGTGTTTCTTGTATCGCACTGCCGTGGAACTCTGTGCACATTAGAGGATGTGCAATTGGGGCTTCAGGGTACAATTACAGTATATATGTGGGATAGTCTAGATACAAGCATATCTTCTCTGAGTGGTGTATCATAGACTAGAGGGCATTATTCCGATAAGGAATCCGATTCGATCAATGGTGGCAGTCCATGTGCTTACGTAGCAGAGTAATGATAGATATATGCGGAACGTAACATTTTACATAGAAATCCGTACATCACTCCAGCATAGGATGAGGGACTGCATTCGTTGCGGTGGAGACCGTGCGAGTGGGGTACCATGGGGTGTATCTCAATAATGAGAGATAGCTACATATATTGTATTAGGTGAATCCATGGGAAAGTAAATAGGTACGATGCGCGTATAAGTCTTGAGTGCTATTAACCGTAGTAACCTAATATTCAAGAAAATATAATGGAATGGTATTAGCAGGGATCATTCTACTTCAGATATACTAGTATCTGCACAGTGCAGAGAAATGTATTTAAGAAGCACAATATATCCTATCATCTTATCTTTCTCAGTTCACACTTGTTATTGTTACTGTTATCTTGTTCTTCCAGTTTTATATGCCTGTCATGATACTTTTATTTATTTATACTCAAAAGTAACTGGACTCGCCAGACTTTATGTCTGACCCTTTTAGTTTCCTCTTCTTTCTCTTCCATTCCCCCCCCCCTCCAGGTTCTCAAGGTGGTAGCGCTTAGAGTTGATTTGGATTCTTTCAGCTTAGCTTGGATTTTGGATATAGATGTACTGCTTTGACTTCTTGTCAACTCTCTTGTGGATTTGCACGGAAAATATGGTTTTATGCTTTTGTACCCTGATATTTTTGGCAACATAGATTATTAATGTAATTAGTTACTTATGATGTAAACTCAGTATTTAGGACCATGATGTTTTGATTTAAATAAAGTTTTTGATTCCGCTACTATTTTACATGTTTGTCTTGTGCTGTTATGTTCTTATTTACCTATAATGCATCACGGAACTTAATGCATTCCCTTAGTGAGTGACATTAACGGACATGGGGTGTCACACAATTCTTGCTTTTGGGTGGAAAAAGTGATTTTTGAATCCAAACGATCATCGCTTTCGAATAAGTGATGAAAGGCTTCCAAATTTGTTTCATTGATTTCGAAATCCGAAAAATCTGAGCCCGTACTCTTACAATTCAAGATATTGCTCGAAATTTTGCAATCTAAAATGATTTGAGTGCCTTTTACGCTTCTCCAAATTTTATTTTCATCTCCTTTGTAAAATCTATGATTTAGATTAGCATAGAACATTTTGACTAGAATAGGATAACGTATTTCATTGTTCTCCCATGAATGTATCAGACTCAAAACTCCATTTTCTTTGAAGAGAAAACGAAGATTGTAAGATGGAAAATCTTCAAAGATTGCGAAGGTGCGCAAATTGACTTTTCCATTTGCTAGGTAGTCAACATAGGCATTTTTTGCTTCTCTATAATTGTAGAGATATCCTTTGATGGCTTTGGATAATCTCATTGTTTGAGGAGTGCTTGAGGAAGCCATTAAATATTTGTTTTGAAGAAATAGATATGAAGAAAGTTGTTTGAAATTTGAATGAGATGTAAAGAGAATAGGACTGAATAGATAAATAAATAGAGAATGAACGGGCACAACTTTTATGAAATCAATGACACCTTTTCAGACCTTGGAAGTTGGTGAAAAGTTGGAGGGAAGTTTGAAAGTTTAAACTATTAAAAGTCAAATTTTGAATTTCATTTATAGGCCTTTGTGTCGACATACGTATTTATGTATGTCGACATACATGTTGAAATTCAAAGGACATATGGTTTTGACTTTTGATTTTATTAAACTATCGATTTATATTTCAGGTGTAATTATTTCTAGAAATAATTTTAATCCTAACAAACATCTAAAATTTATTTTATTAATATATTTACTATTTATTATAATATTATTTTGAATTTTAAAGTTCAAGCTTGAATTTTAAAGTTCAAGTTTGAATTTTAATTTTAAATTTCAAATTCAAACAAAGTAAACAAAACAAGCAAAACATGCATTCATCAAAATCTACCAAAAAAATAAAAATTAATTTTTAGATCCATTTCTCCAATATTTTATAAATTCTAGATCGCTGTGAAACACATTTTTGGATTTTCGGTTTCTGGCTCTTCACACGATGAATCTGAATCATCTAAAGTTGTTGCATAAGACCTCTTTCTTTTCTTCGATGAATTACTATTATCTGCCTGTTGATTTGATTTATCAAGGACATTTACTCTTTTTATGGCCTCGTTTGTTGCAATTATTACATCGATCGTCATTTCTTCCCAAACTCCGTTGATTGTTTCTCTGAAAATTATTTCTTCTTGTATATCTCAGGAATTTTCTGAAATTCCTAGTCATTAGAGAAATTTCTTCGTTTTCTTCATTGCTTGAATCAGAACCATTCGTTGTTGCTTTAATGCTATGGATTTCTTTTCAATTGGCTAATTTTCCTTCCTTTTCTATTATTGAACTTCAAAAGACATCGAATTCCCGATTAACTCCTCAATTTTCATTTCATTGACATTTTTGGCTTCTTCAATCACCAATGTTTTATGATCCCACTCTGGGGTCAATGAACTCAATATTTTTTTGACTTGGTCTTCTTCTTATCAAGTCTTTCCCAATGCCATTAATGAATGCAGTGTCTCTTTGAATCTGCAATACATATCGGAGATAGATTCATTCTCGTTCATTTTGAATAACTCAAACTGAATAATTAGCATTGATATCTTTTTTTGTTTAACTTTATTGGTTCCTTCATGAGTAACTTGTAAAGTTCTCCAAATTTCATAAGCAGATTTCAAAACTGACATTGTATTAAATTCATTTCTATCTTATGAACACAACAACATATACGCTTTAGAATTGCTTTGTGCAACAGCCTTTTGTTCATTAGTCTATTGTGCAAAATTAGTAGTGGTTCAACATACTCAGTCTGTGTACTATTCCATGTGTCTAATCCAACTGATTGTAAATATATTTTCATTCTACATGCCCAATATGAATAATTACTACCATTAAACAGTGGTGTTCTAATAGTGGACCGACCCTCTACAAAAGAACCATTATTACCAGTGTTGGTTTCCATTTAATATATTCAAAAATCAAATTATGAACTTTTTGAAAACCTATGCTTCGATACCAATTGTTAGGGAATGCAGAAAGCAGATCTTAAGGCAAAACAAACAATAGAGGGGGTGAATAGTGTTTTCAAAGAATTTATGAAAATCTTAAACTTGTATGATCTGCTATATGAGTCTCACATAAAAAAGAATATTACAGACACATAATCAAACATAAACAGAGAAAAAGATAAGTATAAAATGTAGAAAACAGAAAGAGCACACCGGATTTTACACTAGTTTGCATTACTCCTACATCCAGTCCCACGTAATGCTGGATTACGCAGAGTTTTATTATTATCAATATCCAAGTACAATTCCCTTGATTTGACGGCTACAAGGTTAACAGTGCTCAAAACACCCTTGATTTCATGTCTATAAGGTTACCACCACTCCCTTTCCTTGATTTCAAGGCTACAAGGAACACACCCTTTCCCAAAAACTTCCCAAAAGATTATAACAATCCTATAACTCTTCGATAACACTTCTATTCAGAGAATAGTGGATAAAGAGTCAAAAAAGAAGAAGTTCTATGTAATTAGAGTAGAAATCGGAAAAGTAGAAATGTAGAAATCTCTAAAATGATAAAGAATAATGGTGGGATGACGAAGGGTGAAGATGGAGAAGAATAATATTTTTTTTTCGAAATCAGCCCATATTTATAAGTTTTGAATGGTTGCAATTTTTCAGAACCGTTACAAATAGTGAAAAGACAAATGTATGTTGAAATTTTGAATTTTGAATTTTTTTTCAAGTGTTTAAATGTATGTTGAAAAATTGTATGTCGACATAGGCTCTTATGTATGTCAACAAATGTATGTTGAAAATTTGAGTTTTGAATTTTTTTCAAGTGTTTAAATATATGTACTATTCTGGATATTCTTGAATCAAAACTTAGTGATATAAATGAATATTCTAAAGTGCAAAATCATGTGAAATCATGATCATATAGTATATAAACATATTTATAAAGTTATAAGGTTTAAAACTTATAAACCCATAAAATCATTAAAATATATATACAACTATAAACTTATATAAAATTATACATATTAAAACTTTAAAACTTATATGTTTGAAATCATAAGTAAGATAAAATAATATTGAAATTAGAATTTGAAAAACAGAAATTGAACCTAGAGTGTTGTTCAAAGTCTTACATATAAACTAGACTATATTACTATATTTTTCTTGAACTCTTGGACTCTTGATTCCTTGATAACTTGATTACTCATGAGTCTTGAATCTCTTCTAAATTCTGAATCTCTTGAAACTCTAAAACTGTACAGCTTCAGTATTTATGTCCTGTATACAAATCCTGCATATATATATGTGTATGTGTGTGTATACATATTCTAGATAGAGATGTTAGTATATATTTTATAATCAATGATAATTGAAATAAGGTTGTTGTCATCAAAACTTCATTCTCCAACAAATTGCAACTTTATTCGCTTATAAAACTTGTAAAAATATTTTTATAAGACTAATTTATAAATATCCATTCATTTTTGAAATACGATAAAAAATATTGCTTCGGTTATAAAAAATAAATTTTATAACTTAACTTCATCATTAAACGTCAGCATTCAAACAGGTTTTAAATGTCAGTAGAGTTTAAACAGTTCATATATAAATAACATGAAATTAAACAACATATAGAATATTTTGAGAAATTCGGTTGGATTCCTTCAATCTGTTCTTCCCTGCATCACATACTGTTATAATATTTGGTAATAATGTATGAAACCAATATTTAAAACACATCATCAATAACGACATAATATAAATGACGATAATTGTTAAACAACCTATAAGCAACCAAGGCATCCAATTATTACTATCAACGGTTAATTATATTTTTTATATGAATTTAACACATCACAGGATTCCAGAAAAGTGTGAGAGTTAACTCACCATTTGTTTTGATTCAACGGTTCTGGTTGATTTATGTTTAAAATTTGACAACATTCCCATGAGCTCCAAATCATTCTTAATTAGCTCCAATGCGTAGTCTCTGCCAATACAATTCCAATCGAGTTGGTTTTGCACTAATCTGATCTCGTATGAACTACTTATAACGTTAACAAGTTAATACACAATTAACGGTAGTCTCTGCCAATACATTATATTTGCGAGTTGTTTGTAACCATTTCAACCCAGCACCGAGCCTCGAGCCCTCTCTTTACTGTCTCGTCCACCGACCATTTCCATATTCAAACCTGCTCTTGTGCCCATGAAATACACTGCCTCCTTTTTGTTTAAACAATCGACTTTTCTCCCACTTTGTTCCTGATAGCTTTCATCCTAACCTGAAACTGACTTCGCACCATAACCATAAATGGTCGTCGCTCACAACTCCGGTCGACCGAGTAAATGATCCAACACGTTGGCGCGTGTGCCTGAGTCCAATCCCCCTTCACCCCAAATCACGATTCATTCGCCTACACCACTCACCGTCAAACCCGTATGAACTGCCTGAGCTTTCATGCTCCACACAGGCCGCCCCGAAACAGAAGTCAGAGCATGGACAATAATCTTGAAGATCTCAGAGAGATCTGGAACTTTGCTGTTGAACGTTTGGGTATCGGTGTGTGGATCGGGTGGAAATTGATGGAATGGAAGGCGGTTTTCCGACCGTCGGTTTGTTAAACATGTGAAATGGGTAAAAAATTGGAACGAAGGTGTGCTTTTAAAGTCCCTTTCTTTCTGTTGGAATAATGCAACGTCCCTTTCTTTCTGTCAATAGGAAGCATATGTGTAGGTTTAGAACAGGTACAAAGATATTTTTCTGTTTCAGATTGCACATGTTTGGTCTAAAGGGAATGCACGGAGCCCAAAGGCAAGGGAATACGTTTTATAATTTTGATGTGATGAGCGATTTTTTATGAGATGACCAACGATATTTTATGGAAGTGACCAGCGATATTTTTGGCATATAATGCTAGACATTCATAGTTTATTTGAACCCATACATACTCCGGTCGTAAGGAATTGAAAATCACACAATAATCTAATATTTCAGATACGTTGAAACTGGTTTCATCGAATTCCGAGACCGTTTGAAAATTAACTATTCTTAAATTACATATAGAATCGATAAAATATATATTGATTCCAAAACAGACAATCTATTAATAACCAATTATTATTAACATATATATACAAATAGAATTGTATATAACTTAAAAATAATATAGCATAGATTTTAAACTCAACATATTGAATTTCAAGTTAAAACGATATTCAGCATATTAAAAATCTCTTTTCATTTATAAAATCAATCGTTATAATTTATAAATGAATTCCGTAGCGACTATTTGAAAATTCGATTTGGACATAAAACAAAATCTATAATATGAATACTTGATTTTCCTCTTCCATTAGAAAATTATTATCCAATAGATTCAGATGCTTCTTATTTCGAAGAAATCCAACTTATATTGGATCCTGTACAATCAACTGAAGTTTAAAACGAAATATTGTGAATTACCGCTCCGCTGCAGCTTGTTTCATAATTAAATTATAAACGATACGTTCAAATGTCATTTAAAAAATAAGATCGTTCATATAATTCAAAACAAAATAGATATTTCTATATTGTTCTGTATTGTCCAATTTTACATTATACCTTAAAAATAACTAGTCCCGACTATTTCGGAATTGAATTATTATTATATTATATTAATAAAATATTCAAAATTATTAAATGAAATTCCAGAACAGCACTTAAAACCATTTTTGAATATTAAATGAAGTGGTTAAAAATTTGGGTTGTTACATTCCTTCCCCGTTAAAGGAATTTCATCCCCAAAATTACTAAGGTAGGAAAAATGCTACAAACCGCAAATATATTTAAACTAAAATCTTCAGTTTCACTTTCCAAATTAATACAATTAGTTTTAATATAAAAACCCATCAATTTCCATTGAAAAAAATACCACGACTTTCCAAAAAGATTTGAAAGTTTGGAAAAAATTTGGCAAAGTATCCCGCATATGGAGGGACTAATGCAATCCTGCTGGAACAACAAAAATAAATTCATCGACCCACATGGTCGGAAAATCCAATTCAAAATCCAAATCAAAAACCCAAAATTTGTATTTTGCGTAGGCGTACCTTTTGCGAGTGTTATTACACTGTAAGCGATAAACTATACTCGATCTTGCTTAATTAGCATGCCAATCTGGATTCAACTAACTTTAGAGTTCTCTTGGGTAGGATTAAAGATGAACTAATTCTGCACCTTTTCTCAACTCCAATGAACTTATTAGCTTCAAAACAATGTCAGTTAGGTTAAAATATCCATATCATCCATTCTAACCAACTCTATATACTATCCAATTCTCATAGATTTCATTTATAATCATTTCTTAATTATGCATTTATTTCTTTAGATATTCCACTCGAATTCATTATGTTTGAATTCAATCCAATAAGTTTGACTTATTCATTTCAAATGGTTTTCATTCAAGTTCGAAATCTACATCCATGCAATCGACCATAAAATGCAAACATTTCACTCCAATTTATCTAATTTGCACATATTTCTGTTCGCAATTCAAGTAAAATTTATATTGACTTAAGTTAAATTTTATTTCAATATTCAAGTTCAATTTCAACGTGCAGTATTAACTTAACATAAGTTAAATTTTCATATTTCACATTTCAAATATGAACTGTCCTTTGGTTGATGCAATTCAACCTTATAATCAAACTCATTCAAATTAATATTGGTTTATTTGATTGACCATGTCATATTAATTTAAGAAAATTATTACTTTTATTACCTTACAAACCATATTGCGCAAAACTAATTTAAAATAATTTTATATCAAATTACAAATATACGCATTCATATACACTCAAACTCAATCTAGGATATTACTAATCCTTTCTCTATTGAGTGATGCCACAGAGCCAAGGTTATCACTAAACCTTATGCGTTAATACCACTGTAACGACCATTTTTTTCTGTACAGTTTAAGCCAACATCAAACAACCCATGTCAACTCAAATTGCACAGAAAAGCTGATAGTAAGTAGAAAGAGATTAGAAGGTGAGAGAAGAAAGAAAGAAATATTAGAATAGAAGAATAAAAAGATCAGAGTCTCACAGCGGAATGGACAAAATATAATATCAAATGCCTTACACGAAAATAAAACTGTATATTACAACATCAGAGTATACATACATTTCAATACAACACATAGCGGAATAATATAGTACTAGTAAATATGGCTATACATCTCGACTTCAGCTCCTCTTCTGAAACACTGAGCGTAATCTAACCTGATAATATACTCGGTCTGAACCGAGCACATTTGAAGCAAAGCAAAATTCACCCGGATTAGTTTGTAATACTTTAAATGATGATTCATATAACAACCAACTTGATTAACTTTATAAATCCATTTTGAAAGAAAGGGATAATCGTAAGACCAGTCCACACATAAACACGGAGGATTTTTACCTTACATAACCCAAAACATTTTTGATATATCAAAATCTAGTGATATTATTGTAATGTCTATCAAATTAAAAATAAATAAGCATCTAGCAAAATGCTTGCATCTCACGCTCTACATATTCATTATATAATCAAAAGCCGCAGGTCGCTTATTGAAGAATGGATTCCAACCATGACAAGGTATGGGACCACCTTCTAATCGGTGCACTCTAGATGGGATACACTGGGTTTCACCAAGAATATCTTGCAACCCGGCTACACATGACCGGTCACTCATTCAGCTTGAGTGGACCGATTGTATTATTACCCTATGGTTTTAAGGGCCCACCGTACTTCCGTGGAGATATAGAAACAAAAGAAGAACAAATAGAATTTTCTCTAGATGGTGATAATACACCCTGCTTCGGTGCGACCCAACTAGCCATGCTGCCTCACGCTGCTTGCCCGATTTTGTCGTTTCCCGATTGTGAGGCTTGAGGTCACGTTTTATCTTCGAGAGAACATCTCATATCTTTGAATGTCACATCGTTAGATCTGTTGAATCACTAATTGGCATCCACAAGTACACTCTGGGTGTTAAGCTGAGAGAATTTCTCTGCCACCGAACTTGGTATATTTGTAAAAATCAACGTATGTGATTCTTAAGGAAATCTCTGTTAGGCATTCGTCCATACTAGTCATCCAGGAACAGGATGAACCGAAGTCACCCTCCTACCGCATCCTAGGAATCACCCTATAGATCAGTAGCGAGTAGTCCTTGCAAATCCATATACTCCGGCAATGACAGAACCATAATGTATCTTTGGTTGCATGTCAGAGATTATAAATAGTTTTTCCGTTCTTTGAAGATCTACGGTCTACAATGCTCCATCTTTATTTCTTGCAAGTCAGCTTCGAGCGTAGTGTTCAATCGAAGTGGTTTTGGGTATAGTTCCCATTCCAGTCACTTTGAAACAACATGTCAAAAAGTCTAATAAGATTTTTTATTGATGGTCGGGTTTTTAACTATCAATCTCAACAAATTTCAACCAAACAATAATCCAATCAGATAGGTCACACAGTACGGTCAAGTATATTGGAAGCTCAGGTCATTCCATTTAAATCATTTATTTAAAACTCTTAATCTATTCTTAAAATCATTCTCTATATTCAATAAACACTTCCATTTCCATTACTTCAAAACATTTACCATAACTCATCTTTTTTAACAATTGTATTTTTCAAACCCATTCTTTATGTTTCTTTACCTTGAAAATTTCATTAAAATTCACAACCCATCCCTATATTATTTCCTTTGGAAATATATAATTTAATTTCAAATATTTATTTTCGTTTCCAATTCAAATAACCCTTCCCATTTGTTTGGAAAAATTTATCATTACTCACTTATTATTTAGGATAAGTGTATTTCAGACCAAAACCATTCCCATTATCTAGAAAACAATGCTATATAAATTACCAAATCATATAAATAACTTATATTCCAACTTGGCCTAAACAATGTTACTTTACACATTATTAAATTTAAAGACTCGGTATTTATAATTATATTTCAAATCTTGCAAATGAATTGCAAATGTTTTCCTTACGAAAATAATAAACTCATTTCAACCTCGTTAACATTACAAACTAATATCATCATTCGATAATAGTGAAGTCGTTCAAGTTGGGGTATTTTATTTACCTCTCAGACCTTGATCGATAAAGTTCTTATCTCAGAATAGACATAACTAAAAACCGATATAACTTATAACATATCGACAACTTTATTTTCTATTTTATATTAAACTATGGTTTTGTAAACCATAAGCTTACTTTGAGAAATCTCAGTCGATTACAACGGTTTTTACTTAATATTAATCCGTACGTTAATTGCAGCCTTATCGCTTATAAAACTTGTAAAAATATTTTTATAAGACCAATTTGTATATATTAATTTATTTTTGAATTTTTTTATTGATTTAATTATAAAAAATAAAATTTTTAACTTAACTTTGTCAATTCGCCTGACGGCAAATCAACGCTTTAACAAAAAAATGTAAATTTTAAACCATTCGCTGCCAATCCCTCAATCCGTAACGTTTATTGATTTATAATAGCAACAATGTTGAATTTCAATTCAACGTCAGCATTCATACAAGTTTTAAATGTCAATGGGGTTCAAACTATTCATATATAAATAATATGAAATTAAACAATATAAAGAATATTTTGAGGAATCCGGTTAGATTCCTCTAACCTGTTCTTTACTGCATCACAGTCCATTATAATATTTGATAGTAATACATGAAACCAATATTTGAAATGCATCATCCAATATGACATAATATAGATGTCAATAATTGTTAAACAACCTATAAGCAACCAAGGCATCCAATTATGACTATCGACGCTGAATTATATTTTTGTATGAATTTAACACATCATAGAATTCCAGAAAAGTGTGAGAGTTAACTCACCACTTGTTTCTATTCAACGGTTCTGGTTGATTTATCGAATTTTAAACAGATGTTTAAAATTCGACAACATTCCCATGAACTCCAAACCATTCTGAATCAGCTCCAATGCGTAGTCTCTATCAATACAATTCCAACGGAGCTAGTTTTGCGCTAATCTATTCTCGTATGAACTATTTATCACGTTAACAAGTTAATACATGATTAATGATAATTATTTAACTTGATTTTTAAATTATGAATTTTTACCCAACCTTGTTCACATGCTGCCACATCACTTCATCCTTGTTCACTTCGAAATGCAATGACCATCGAATCCGCCATCAATCTGGTTACATAGCCTAACTTCCCTATATCTCCTTTCCAAATGTTTGAACCGATCCTCTCGTATTACATCAGCACACAGAGAAATAATCCCTTCCTCCTCTCTTACTTTAATACACAGTAACAACCCACATTCCGACGGACCGACTTTTTTTTCAAAAATCCAATCCACCGAAACCCGAGTTGGTTGCTCTGGTATCTTGCAGAAAAAGACAGAGAAAAGAGATATGTCAGAGTTCAGAAAACACCTCACAGCGGAAGGAGCAAAATATAATATATTTAAAACATAGCTTTACCTTAATCACAATACTGCTAAATCAGTATCCCCAAAGTTATAAGTCTCTGTCTAACCTGCGAATGTTATGAGGAGAGGGTCAGAACATAAGTTCTGTGTGAATGAATTTAAACTACACTTCTTGAATAATCCTACATATACTATTCGGTTACATTTTCTTATTTATTAGGTTATACATGTCATTAGCACTCAAAGCTTACACACACGTCGCACCCATCTACTCCCTAGTAGATTAACCTAACATAATGTATTATGTAGCTACCCCCACGCGGAGATACGCCCCATGGTACCCCACTTGCACGATCGCCACCGTATCATCGCAGTGATATACGCAGTCTCCCATCCTATGTCACAGTAACATATATTCCTCTTACTTAAAATACAAGACTACACCCGCATAGGATTACTACAATTATATTATGTGAACATAACGACTGCTATTATCGAATGGTGCCCTCTAGTCTGCGATACACCACCAGAGCAGACATGGTTGTATATAGACTTTCCCACGTACGTATCGTCAAGCGTATTTGATGCCTAACCTGCACACACATCCTGTGTGCGTACCCGAGTTCCGTGGCAGGGCTATAAAAGAAGAACAGACTCGGTCAGGAGTTGTCCTCATATCTATGCAAGGCCCGCCTTTAAGCGCCTCTAGCACAAATATCCCTTAGGGTTTGTTTTCTATGGTGGCTATGGCCCCACCTCGGCCCCTCCCTTAACTAGTAAAGACCACATGAGCTAAGCGACCACCCCTAAACAAGCAAACAATCTAAACATCCATGTGGGGTCTCCCCGCACCCATCCCTTGATAGCAAAGGTTAACGATCTCTAGGGTTTAGCTCTTGTCTTTTCGCATTCCTTAGGCTGCTGGTGATAGGTGTCCGACGATCTTGCTATCGTTTGGTCTTGGCCCTCCACCTCCACCTGAGGCAACCGTTGAACCACCCTTAATGCCACCGTGTATAGCATTCTGACTGCCCCCTACTTATGTAGTCAAGGCCCACCCACCTGGTAGTTCCGCACAGACCCAACCTCCGAAATCCTAGCCCGAAGTTAAGCCACCACAGAGGACTACTAGGAGCACCTTTAACATCTCAGGAAGCCGCTTGCCCCCCTTTCCAGTCCATTGGAGCCGCCAGAATAATGAGCGTGCGATACCCTCGTGCCTTATGACACCGTGATGATCTACCTCGTTGGGCCATTCATCATATAACGTACGGACTGCTTCAAGTGCCTTAGATTTATCTGTCATTAGACCCTACGTCTAATCATTAATTACTCGCTTGCGCCACCTCATAAATTTTCTCATTTAACTTGGTTATTCACATTAGCTTCCTTTATTCATATCTACCAAGTTACCCATGCTTATTAACTCAAGTTATACTTAACCCACTTAAGTTCATTAATAAGCCCACAACATGTTATTTTCCAATTTCATAAATTATTCCTTTTTGGGGGTTACAACAATATGTTATACTTAATTCATAGTTAAGTATGCTTATCCCACATATATACTGATTAGGAGAATAACCCCCTAAACACTAGCCCCGAAGACCAAAATCAACATCGGACTGGCACCTAGAGAACTACTCAACTCAACCAACACATATGATTCTAATTTACTTCCTTTCCATCCATATAACTTATATCATTTTTAATTTCACATTTCTCCTTCCCAAACCCTTTAATTTAAGTATATCTTTACATATAAGTTACCTCACCTTCCTTATCGTTTCCTATAACTTATCTTGTCCCATAAGTTATAATTTCCACCTATTATCCTTTCTTGCCTTATTCAAGTTTATTCATAATAGGTTATTATTCATTCCCCATTTCTCGTCATTAATCTTAGATTTGACTTAACCTTTTCGCTTACTTTACCCGTTACTTAACTTTACCCAATTCAATTAATTTATAATACCGTTGCGGGTCCCATTTGGTTAAGCATATCTAAATTTTAGTTTCTCATGTCACCCGTGTCCCACTTAACCCCCTTTACTATAGTTTCCATGTCTTACACATGTCTTACTACGGTTAAGTCTACCTTCTCATGTCTTATTATGGTTTGTGTTTCTTAATTTATTTATAACATTGTAACGATGTATGACCTCTTACGTTAAACGTCTGCTTATGGTTGTTGGATTTGCCGGGCTATTCCGGGCAGTCTTACACCACAAACGCATCAAACCTCGTGTCATAAACCGTTACGCCTCTAGTTCTTGTCGTTGACCTCTCACATTAGGCATCCGCTTGTGGTTGCTGGATTTGCCGGGCGGTTCCGGGCAGTCTTACACCACAAACGCGCCAAACCTCGTGTCATAGGCGTTCATTAACAATCGTCTTTCACCCAAACGCCAACTTTATGCTATGCGCTCCAAATTCAACTTAATTATAATTCATTTTTCTATGCCTATTTCCAATTTATCATTAACTACACCAATTACATAATAGTTAGCCAAAGTTCATATTATCCTAATCATCCAATTATAGCCAAATTCAGCAATTCCATGTTATCTACACCCAAACATGCCAATTTCCAATATCCAATTATACCCAATTTCATATAATCAGTACTTTCCCTATATATATATATATATCCCAACATTCCCACATTCATACATATAATCTAATTCACCCTCTAGACTTATTTTTCAAGTCACAAATAAGTTTTACCCATCCATGTTATCCAATTACATGTTGTTAATATTAAGTTTATACCAATTCCATATCCAATTACAATTATGACAAATGACGTAAATCCAACATCACAGTATAATTATGCCCATATTTCTATACAAAAACTTCCATTCACCTTATTACACTCAAACCAACCCCTTTTCCCTTTTTTAATTTCTCGTTCCTCTTTTAAACGCATAAATCCATGATAGAAGTGGGCTTGAGATAGCCTAGTTATTAAAATAAAGAGGGAATAGATAAAAGAGAGAATTCAAACGTAGGCATAAATAAAATAACTAATCTTATTGAATTATCATCATATTCATTATGGGGAATGGTAAACGATAGAGGCAATATTATACAACAAATATAGTTCAAATCCACTCACTTTGACTAGATTGGAGAAATAAATGATTTGTTGTTGATGTAGAATGCTGATTAAATCTTCTTTTCTGATTATTGGTGAAGAGCTTGAATTGTTGATGAAGAATACCTGATTTGATTTAGGTTTTAGAGGCGGTGGCTAAGAGAATTGAAAGTTTAGCAGCACGAAGGCGTCTTGAGGAATTGTTATGAATTAGGGTTAGGTCTTGCTATGTGTTTATAGGTGTAGAGAGAGTTTTGGAGCCCTTAGATTTGTGACACCCCGTATGTTTACATTTTAAAAAGTAAGAAATTTACATACGTATACGATGATACGCAAAGCATATGAACCAGTAAAGCATGAAGATAAAAGATGTTTTGTTTAAACTTCTAGAATTAAGGTAAACGGGATTCACCATTGCGTTCGTCTTGGAAAAATACGCGAAATAGAGTCCGAGTTTTCGAGAATCGGAGTCCGTATGACCCGTTAAAGGCCCAAGGAAGATTAGTGAAAATTTGAAATTCGGAAATCAGTTTGAAAATCCAGATCTGGGGTTAGGCGGGAATTTTCCCCGCCTAGGCCATGTCGACAGGGCTGTCGACAGGCCTGTCGACTTGGGCCCATACCAAGTCGACAGCCCTGTCGACATGCCAGTCAACAGGGGTGGCCGGGCTAAATTGCCTGGTGCACCTGCTTGTCTCACCTGGGCTTGCTCTTGGGCTGATTCTGGAAGCTTCCGAGATCTGATGGTCCTAATCTATCCTAGATCTAATCCTATGGCCTAAAACACTCCTAATCTCTATAAAAACACCCCTAAGCCCCCCCTAAACCCTCATAACTCACCCTCTCCACGAAGTGCTGCCCAAATGCAAAGTGATCATGGCCTCCATCTCAAATCCCTAGAGCCTATGCATTCAAATCGGGTTCAAATCAAAGGATGCAAGCTTGCTACACCAAATAGAGGCCAAATCAACATTTCTATGCGAGTTTCGTGATGGTTCTTCATCAAAGGAGCCACCTTTCTTCGTCATGATGATGCATGGTCCCTTTCCTAAGCCTTGCCTAAGTAAGTTCTAGCTACTTTTAGATGGAAACGGTAGTTTTGATAATGACATGGGATAAAATGTGGCTAAACATGATTATGCGAACCTATATGAGCCTTACCTTGCCTCTTGTGTCCATGTTTATGGTTTTAGGCCATGTGAGTGACTTAATCATGCCTCTCATGCTATGCATAACCTAGTTTAACTTGCAAGTTTGGATCTTTATGCATGAAATGCTAGCATGAACCTTTAGGAACCATTTTTACTTGTGAAACATTGGCTAAGATTATAGTTTGGGGCTTATGCATGTTTATGAACCTAAACCCCTAGTGTTAACATGCAAGTTTGTGGCCAAATCCTTTATAACATTATGCATACTTATGGCCAATTCCCTTTGTTTTCATGCTATGCATGCTTGTGGCCAAACCTTTATGAACCTATATATGTCTTAAGCCAAACCCTCATGATGCTATGCATGCTTGGGGTCATGGTGTAGCATAGTACCTTTGCGATGTGACTCGTCCATTCTTGCGTTGGAACACGATTTGGGTTGAGGATATACAAGCGCGATTGTAGCATGAAAAACTTAACGTGAAGTTGTATGAAAATATGTTAGGCGAGCTAAACTGGGCATGAACCATAATTTGGGAAAAGGGGTATAAACATGATAACATGCGACGATAAATATGACATGTGAATACTTGAAAGCATAACTTGTAATGTAACATGGAAGTTGACATGTAAGTATGCATAAAAACATAAGCTTGGGAATTTACCTATTAAGTTAGGTCTACCCATTGGGAATTTACCTATTAAGTTAGGTCTACCCAATTGCTTGGAAACGTAACTATGAACATGATACTAGACTAAACATGAAAGTGGCCAACTCGAGGTTGGGTTGAGTTTGCAACGTAAAACTACCCGGAACCGACCGGCCTAACTAGTAGTTGCAAACAATAGGACTCAATGTGAGAAGTTGGTCATGTTGTGCTTGAACCCGAGGTTAGACCAAGTTGTGGTGTAAATCTACCCGGACCCGCCCGGCTTAACTAGTAACCACAAACAAAGTCTAATGTGAGAGGTTGGGGTGCATTAAATAATTAATGCCACATAATAGGGTTAAGTTAATTTGATTAATGAGGCTTAACCAAATATGATATGGACAAATGGGTTAAGTAATTTGATTAGGCTAATGACGCTGGGCCGATTTGACTCGGTAATTTGATAGGGTCAAGTTAATTTATATAATTAACCAATCTAAAATGGTAATTAGACGAGGTTAAGTTATGGATTACTTAGCCAGCTTGACACATGGTTTGTAGGGTTAAGTCTTGGACTTGGATACTTAGCCAATTTTGACATGGTTGGTAGACGGGCTAAGTTATGAACTTAAGTGACACTTAACCCATTAGATAAACCCTAATTCAGAGGATTAGGAGAATAACCATAGTTAACAAGGGTAATGGAAATAAGGCTAAGTGGTAAACCTTAGTTAAAGGAAACTAAGTAATAATTCTTAGTCAAGGAAATCTGGACCACTTCTTAGACAGATTAGTAACCCGATACGTTAGGTCAACGTTTAAGTATGCGTGGAGGAGCAGGCTATCTGATTTAGATAAAGGCTCCAACGAACTGGGTAACGAAGCAGCGGCTTCGGGGAACGTGAGGATATTCTTGGGATCCCTCCGTGAGCTGCCAGGTCATTATACTAGGCTCACGGGAGGTTGAGGTCTGCGGTAGAAGAACCAAGAATATGCCTTGGTTGCTATGCGAGCGACCTAAAGACTGGGGTGGATAGCAGTGAGTCGACGAATACATAAGGTGCCCGAGATAGCAAGTTCGTCGATCATCTACCATCTTGAGTCAAGCGTATACGTACGGAAAGGCAGGGAACACCCAACAGACCATAATTGCTATCTAATTATGGGTGAGGTAGGCCGTAGGATGTGGGCTGGCCGGAGTGTAGTTCTCATGCAAGATTTTCTCTTGTGTTGCCTTTCACTAGTTGAGGGAGGGGTCTCGTGGGACCATAGCCACATGTAGAAAAGCAGACCTTAGTATCTGCATCGGCAGATAAATCTAAAGCTCCCGACCGAGTCCTGTATTTCTTGGTTTGTCCTGTGACAGGACTCGGATGGCACGATGTGATACATGTGCATACAGTTATAGAAAAACGATTCACGATGAATGCGTGGGAAAAAGGGCGCGGTTGAGGGTTGGCGTAATCCCTAGAGGCCTAGGTGGTTTAACCCAAACCGAAATACAGAAGCGTGCAATAGGTAAGCGTAATCCCTAGTGGTGCTAGGTGGCGTAGGTCCTAGTAGTTCAAACGATGATTCATATGGAAGAGCCTAGCTAGAATAAGGGTGACAGTCCAAACGAGTTCAAGGATAATACGACATGAGGAATCCCGTACGAGGTACGGCAAAGGACTGAACTTATATACATGGGAAGGAACATATGACTTGAGTAACCTATATACATGCGATATATTAGGTTGACATGGACCATTACATGACTTTGAGTAAGGGACATTCCTGGTTAACACATAACAAGGCTGGGATACTAGGGCGGAGGGTGTAGAGCAGATATATGTGTTAGAACTAGGAAGAATATCCATAATAGATACCGGGGAATGTTAGACGGGGCAGATACCTTGGGATAATGTACGTGATAGAGGTCTAGTGATGTGATACCTTGGCTTATCATAACACCATAGTCGTCATGATACCTCAGTTCACCTTGCCACAGGAGTCAACCGGCTACCCTGGCTTAGTTTATCTATCTTGTAGTTATCCTTATGTTTACTTTCAGTTTATGCATGTCATGTTACCTTTACCTGTTTTTATACTGGAAGTAGATAGGACTTACTCAGTCTTTTTGACTGACCCGTTTTGTTTCGCCTCTTTTCTTCCGTTTCCCCCCCCCCCAGGTTACAGGGAGGAAACAATGCTGTTTGGTTCGGGCTTCTTCTGTTTGAAGGTCATCATGGATGGCTTGGACTTTCTTGGCTGTGGCTACTTTACTGTTTTATTTGGGGAATAATTTATTAAAAAGTCTTTATGCTTCTCTACTATTGCAAGACAGGTTTTGATGTACTCTGATGTAAAGGCTTTAGACCTTATTTATCTATGTTTATGAAAGTTTGAGTTTACTTCCGCTATTTATATATGTTCTGTCTTGTGATATTTCTGTGCATGTTTACCAATAATGCCCCTCTAAAGCTAGTGCATTCCCTTGCGAGTGACCCTAGCGGAGGCGGGGTGTTACATTTGGTATCAGAGCAGAAGGTTACCAGGCTGGGCAAAAGTTTTAAAGACCTTCTGAAAATTATTTGAAAAACCGTTTACAAAGAAGCATTTTTCAAGAAAAAAAAAACTTTGCTTTAGAAGTTATTCCCCAAAAGCCATTAGCAATGTCCTTGTTTTATTAGTTGAATCCTCTTTTCCCTTCTCTCTCCCATCGATAGTCACGTTGGCTTTGGTTACAAGTAGTTTTTGAGTTAGAAGAGTGTTTTCTTCATGTTGGGGGAATGGTTCTCGAGAAAATGGAATTGAGTCAGGAGGAAATAAGGATGGCAAGGCAAGGCAAGGCAAGAGAAAAAAAAAAGAGAGAAGGGACCAGTCGACAGGCCTGTCGACAGGGCCGTCGACATGCCCCCCCCCCCCCCAGTCGACAGGGCTGTCGACACGTCGAGCCTGCAGGAAAAAAAAATATATAAGCCCGAAGGCCGAGAGCTTCAGCTCATAACCCCAATCCTTTTTCTTCTTCCTCCCAGCCACCAAAACCGAAATTCCCCAACTCCACCACCTCCCATCACCTCGTTTCTCCACCGTTCTTCATAAAATTAAGCTTAAATCGAAGCTAGAGGCTCTCTCCATCCGGATCTACAGTTTCCCCTCTTCCAATTTGTGTTTAAATCGCCATGGCCAATCAACCCAATCCCTACGAGCTTTACCCCCAACTAACCGCACAAGAGATTGAGTGGTGTGACGAGCAACCAGGAATAATTGAGCATTACATGCAGCTTGCCACCAGGAATTTGCTTCTAGGCCGACTGGTGAGGTTTGCGGATTTTGCGGGAACCGCCGTGGAAAGCTTGTTTGTTAATGCGGGCCTTATTCATATTCTGGATACGCACACAGCCGAGAGGAGAGGCTACAAGCGTATGGTAAGGCTTTTTGATGCTCGTTTGCAAATTGATGTGGATGATAATGGGTTGATAACTTATGGTTCATGGGTTAAGGGTACCCATATATTTATGAATGAGGTCCAATTTGGGGAAATTTTGAATATCCGGGGTACGGGACTTGATATAAATGACCTGGAGATGGATGATTTGAATGTGTGGGGAAGGATTTTTTTAATGGCCTGGATAGGCAATGGGATAGTACGCATTTGCGCCCCCTAGCTAGGTTTGTGATTAGGATATTGCAATATAATATTGCGGGGCAGAATCATGGGTTTGACAGAGTCCCCGTAGTTGTTAAGGCCGCTACTTATGCTATTTTTGGGGGCATACAAATAAACTGGGCAAGGACCATCTTGCAGCAGTACCAGATCTTTAGGGGGGCAAGACACTCCAATATTTGTTTTGGGAACTTATGGACTATAGTTTTCCGCTGGTTCGGGGTGGATTTGCATGATGAGGATTATGTGACGCTTTCTAACCATCCCTCTGTTATCATCACTGAAGCCGCACTAGGGAGGATGAGTATAGATATGCAGGAGCTGCAAGGGGAGCCTCAGCCTATGGAGCATGAGGGATTAGATGAGGAAGAGGATGAGGGTAACGAGGAGGAGGAGCAAGAGGAGGAGCCACATGATGATCAGTTTGGACACTTTGAGGACCCCCATCAGACACCACAGCATGATGGTGAGCAGGCTGGGGATGGAGCCTGGGCTCATCAGGGCCCGGCACAGGGGGCTCCGGACACAGGTGCTTGGGATCCATGGGCTACTGGGGATCCAGACTGGAGGACCGAGCTGAGATATATTTCACAGCAGCAGGCTCGCTTGATGAGGAGCCACCAGGATATTTTGAGGTCACAGCAGCAGACACTGGAGTCACAGGTAGCCATGGCTCAGACACAGCAGCAGATGCTTCAGGATATGAGTTCCTCTTATGACCAGTTGGGGGCTGGGATGCAAGACCTACAGTTAGAGCTTAGGCAAGGGAATCGACGGCAGGAGGAGAGGCTTGATAGCTTAGAGGAGCTCATCCGTAGCTATTTTCATCGGGATTGACCTCTATCAGTTATCCGTAGGATAGTATTTTATTTTCAGTATTGTTTAGCTGTTCCTTTTGTTGTCTAGTTGTAACGATGTACTAAAACTATCTTAATAAAGTTTGTACGTTGTTTGTTTGCGCAATTTGTTGTGTCTAATGTAATTATGAAATATTGAACGATAACGTCTGATAACGAAGAACAATGAAAACAACAAAACGGGATATCTCTCCGTTACATAAAAATTTAGAAAATTAGATTTTTCTAAATTAATAATGGATGGTAGGATTCTGGATGCTCAAATTGGATGAACTTCACTCTTATTTTATAAGGGTGTGGGAAAATTTGGATGGAATTACTTTTTCAAAATTTTGCATTCATATAGAACTGCAAGTATATTTAGGATGAGAGCATCATGGTTTGAAAAAGAATTTTTTTTTTTTTTAAAAAAAAAAAAATTGCATTCATGTAGGTGGTACCACAAGTTAGGCATACATATTTTTCTACGATGTGATTCACTTTTGCACATGTGCACCTGTTTGCAACAATTGGCTGAACACTTCTGGATGCTAATATGGGGACATAAATCCTACTACTATTGAATTTCGGGGACGAAATTCTTTAAGGGTGGGAGGATGTGACACCCCGTATGTTTACATTTTAAAAAGTAAGAAATTTACATACGTATACGATGATACGCAAAGCATATGAACCAGTAAAGCATGAAGATAAAAGATGTTTTGTTTAAACTTCTAGAATTAAGGTAAACGGGATTCACCATTGCGTTCGTCTCGGAAAAATACGCGAAATAGAGTCCGAGTTTTCGAGAATCGGAGTCCGTATGACCCGTTAAAGGCCCAAGGAAGATTAGTGAAAATTTGAAATTCGGAAATCAGTTTGAAAATCCAGATCTGGGGTTAGGCGGGAATTTTCCCCGCCTAGGCCATGTCGACAGGGCTGTCGACAGGCCTGTCGACTTGGGCCCAGACCAAGTCGACAGCCCTGTCGACATGCCAGTCGACAGGGGGTGGCCGGGCTAAATTGCCTGGTGCACCTGCTTGTCTCACCTGGGCTTGCTCTTGGGCTGATTCTGGAAGCTTCCGAGATCTGATGGTCCTAATCTATCCTAGATCTAATCCTATGGCCTAAAACACTCCTAATCTCTATAAAAACACCCCTAAGCCCCCCCTAAACCCTCATAACTCACCCTCTCCACGAAGTGCTGCCCAAATGCAAAGTGATCATGGCCTCCATCTCAAATCCCTAGAGCCTATGCATTCAAATCGGGTTCAAATCAAAGGATGCAAGCTTGCTACACCAAATAGAGGCCAAATCAACATTTCTATGCGAGTTTCGTGATGGTTCTTCATCAAAGGAGCCACCTTTCTTCGTCATGATGATGCATGGTCCCTTTCCTAAGCCTTGCCTAAGTAAGTTCTAGCTACTTTTAGATGGAAACGGTAGTTTTGATAATGACATGGGATAAAATGTGGCTAAACATGATTATGCGAACCTATATGAGCCTTACCTTGCCTCTTGTGTCCATGTTTATGGTTTTAGGCCATGTGAGTGACTTAATCATGCCTCTCATGCTATGCATAACCTAGTTTAACTTGCAAGTTTGGATCTTTATGCATGAAATGCTAGCATGAACCTTTAGGAACCATTTTTACTTGTGAAACATTGGCTAAGATTATAGTTTGGGGCTTATGCATGTTTATGAACCTAAACCCCTAGTGTTAACATGCAAGTTTGTGGCCAAATCCTTTATAACATTATGCATACTTATGGCCAATTCCCTTTGTTTTCATGCTATGCATGCTTGTGGCCAAACCTTTATGAACCTATATATGTCTTAAGCCAAACCCTCATGATGCTATGCATGCTTGGGGTCATGGTGTAGCATAGTACCTTTGCGATGTGACTCGTCCATTCTTGCGTTGGAACACGATTTGGGTTGAGGATATACAAGCGCGATTGTAGCATGAAAAACTTAACGTGAAGTTGTATGAAAATATGTTAGGCGAGCTAAACTGGGCATGAACCATAATTTGGGAAAAGGGGTATAAACATGATAACATGCGACGATAAATATGACATGTGAATACTTGAAAGCATAACTTGTAATGTAACATGGAAGTTGACATGTAAGTATGCATAAAAACATAAGCTTGGGAATTTACCTATTAAGTTAGGTCTACCCATTGGGAATTTACCTATTAAGTTAGGTCTACCCAATTGCTTGGAAACGTAACTATGAACATGATACTAGACTAAACATGAAAGTGGCCAACTCGAGGTTGGGTTGAGTTTGCAACGTAAAACTACCCGGAACCGACCGGCCTAACTAGTAGTTGCAAACAATAGGACTCAATGTGAGAAGTTGGTCATGTTGTGCTTGAACCCGAGGTTAGACCAAGTTGTGGTGTAAATCTACCCGGACCCGCCCGACTTAACTAGTAACCACAAACAAAGTCTAATGTGAGAGGTTGGGGTGCATTAAATAATTAATGCCACATAATAGGGTTAAGTTAATTTGATTAATGAGGCTTAACCAAATATGATATGGACAAATGGGTTAAGTAATTTGATTAGGCTAATGACGCTGGGCCGATTTGACTCGGTAATTTGACAGGGTCAAGTTAATTTATATAATTAACCAATCTAAAATGGTAATTAGACGAGGTTAAGTTATGGATTACTTAGCCAGCTTGACACATGGTTTGTAGGGTTAAGTCTTGGACTTGGATACTTAGCCAATTTTGACATGGTTGGTAGACGGGCTAAGTTATGAACTTAAGTGACACTTAACCCATTAGATAAACCCTAATTCAGAGGATTAGGAGAATAACCATAGTTAACAAGGGTAATGGAAATAAGGCTAAGTGGTAAACCTTAGTTAAAGGAAACTAAGTAATAATTCTTAGTCAAGGAAATCTGGACCACTTCTTAGACAGATTAGTAACCCGATACGTTAGGTCAACGTTTAAGTATGCGTGGAGGAGCAGGCTATCTGATTTAGATAAAGGCTCCAACGAACTGGGTAACGAAGCAGCGGCTTCGGGGAACGTGAGGATATTCTTGGGATCCCTCCGTGAGCTGCCAGGTCATTATACTAGGCTCACGGGAGGTTGAGGTCTGCGGTAGAAGAACCAAGAATATGCCTTGGTTGCTATGCGAGCGACCTAAAGACTGGGGTGGATAGCAGTGAGTCGACGAATACATAAGGTGCCCGAGATAGCAAGTTCGTCGATCATCTACCATCTTGAGTCAAGCGTATACGTACGGAAAGGCAGGGAACACCCAACAGACCATAATTGCTATCTAATTATGGGTGAGGTAGGCCGTAGGATGTGGGCTGGCCGGAGTGTAGTTCTCATGCAAGATTTTCTCTTGTGTTGCCTTTCACTAGTTGAGGGAGGGGTCTCGTGGGACCATAGCCACGTGTAGAAAAGCAGACCTTAGTATCTGCATCGGCAGATAAATCTAAAGCTCCCGACCGAGTCCTGTATTTCTTGGTTTGTCCTGTGACAGGACTCGGATGGCACGATGTGATACATGTGCATACAGTTATAGAAAAACGATTCACGATGAATGCGTGGGAAAAAGGGCGCGGTTGAGGGTTGGCGTAATCCCTAGAGGCCTAGGTGGTTTAACCCAAACCGAAATACAGAAGCGTGCAATAGGTAAGCGTAATCCCTAGTGGTGCTAGGTGGCGTAGGTCCTAGTAGTTCAAACGATGATTCATATGGAAGAGCCTAGCTAGAATAAGGGTGACAGTCCAAATGAGTTCAAGGATAATACGACATGAGGAATCCCGTACGAGGTACGGCAAAGGACTGAACTTATATACATGGGAAGGAACATATGACTTGAGTAACCTATATACATGCGATATATTAGGTTGACATGGACCATTACACGACTTTGAGTAAGGGACATTCCTGGTTAACACATAACAAGGCTGGGATACTAGGGCGGAGGGTGTAGAGCAGATATATGTGTTAGAACTAGGAAGAATATCCATAATAGATACCGGGGAATGTTAGACGGGGCAGATACCTTGGGATAATGTACGTGATAGAGGTCTAGTGATGTGATACCTTGGCTTATCATAACACCATAGTCGTCATGATACCTCAGTTCACCTTGCCACAGGAGTCAACCGGCTACCCTGGCTTAGTTTATCTATCTTGTAGTTATCCTTATGTTTACTTTCAGTTTATGCATGTCATGTTACCTTTACCTGTTTTTATACTAGAAGTAGATAGGACTTACTCAGTCTTTTTGACTGACCCGTTTTGTTTCGCCTCTTTTCTTCCGTTTCCCCCCCCCCCTTAGGTTACAGGGAGGAAACAATGCTGTTTGGTTCGGGCTTCTTCTGTTTGAAGGTCATCATGGATGGCTTGGACTTTCTTGGCTGTTGCTACTTTACTGTTTTATTTGGGGAATAATTTATTAAAAAGTCTTTATGCTTCTCTACTATTGCAAGACAGGTTTTGATGTACTCTGATGTAAAGGCTTTAGACCTTATTTATCTATGTTTATGAAAGTTTGAGTTTACTTCCGCTATTTATATATGTTCTGTCTTGTGATATTTCTGTGCATGTTTACCAATAATGCCCCTCTAAAGCTAGTGCATTCCCTTGCGAGTGACCCTAGCGGAGGCGGGGTGTTACAAGATTGACCTGGAAGCCACCAGATTCGTACAGCACATTAAAACACGTCACAGGAACAGAACTACTCAGATCTAAGGGGGGTAGGTCGACCCCTAGGTCGACCTCCCTAGGGGTAGGTTGACCCCCAGGTCGACCTAAGGGTCGTCCTGCCTAGTTGATAGGCGGGAAATTTCCCGCCCAGCTACCTGGGTCGAATTTCGAACTGTTTTGGATTTTTAGTTGAACCTTCTAAAGGCTAACTCATCCATACGGAGTCCGATTTACGCAAACTTGGACTCTATTCCAAGCAGAATTCCGAGATGAACGCAATGATGATGTCCGTTTTACCGAATCCCTGAAATTTAAATTAAGTATTCTTATTTTATTATCATATCTATTACATAGACATTGCACATCACCATTATTTTCCTATTTATGCATATATATATATATATATATATACACACACATTTTTAATTATATTAAAAATGCGGGGTGTTACATTCTCCCACCCTTAAAGAATTTCATCACCAAAATTCGATAAGAGTAAAATAGATAATCCCTCGCAATATCCATCCATCAAGTGTGCATTCAATTGTTGCAAACATTGTGCACATGTGCAAAGTGAAACACATCATAGTAAAGCATGTATGCCTAATTGGTACCACCTATATGTATGCAAACTTTTAAAAACGCTTTCTCAAATCATGATGCTCACATCCTAAATATACTTGCAGTTCTATATGAATGAAAAATTGTTTTTGAAAAATTCTAAAATATTTTTCGTCTAAATTTTCCCACACCCTTATAAAATAAGAGTGTAGTTCATCCAATTGCCACGCCCAAAGTCCTATCAATCACTTTTAAATTTCAAAATTCAGAAAAATCTAATTTTCCAATTTTTTTTTATCCTTATGCATTTAATGGAAAAACCTATATTTTCCCGTTTTCTTTTAGAATTCTACTTTAATTAATTTAAATTTCTCATTTTTCTCTGCTTCATATTTATATGTTTTTATTTTACAATGCTCGACAAATTATAACAGAAATTTTCTAATTAAACATTCATAGATTACATCAAAGCAAGTTCTAGTACATTACTACAACTAGATAAAAGAGAGACAGTCATACACTACATAATAAGATACTACCCTATTGATACAGCAATAGAGGTCAGGTCCCTATTGGAAGAAACTACGAATGAGATCCTCTATACCACCAATCTTACTATCCACATGCTCTGTAAGTTGTCTAGTCCCCTCCCTGACCTCTAACTGCAAGTCCTGTAGCCCAGCCCCTAACTAATCATAGGAGGTGCCCATCTCATGTAGCATCTGCTGTTGAGTCTGTCCCAACTCAACCTGTATCTGGAGTATCTCCTGTTGTGTCCTCAGGATGTCCTGGTGATCCCTAACTAACTGAGTTTGTTGCTCAAAAACTGTTCTCAGTTCCGCCCTCTAGTCCGACTCTCTAGAAATCAAAGGGTCCCACCCAGATGTACCGGAAGTACCCCATCCTGGAGCCTGGGAAGTCCAAGCACCTCCCCAAGCCTGCTCTGCATGATATGGGTCTGATCCTGCTAGTGGGACATACTGGGGCTCTCCACCATGTCCGGGCTGATAGTCACCACCCTGTGGTTCCTGCACATGCTCCGCCTTTACATGTTCCTCCTCCTCTGTATCTCCTCCATCTTGCTCCATGGTCTGAGGCTCTAATAAATCATGTAGGTGTATATGCATCCTCGTCAGTGCAGCCAAATCTACAATACTGGAGGGATGAGAAGGACGTGATATATAACCTTCCTTTCGTAGAGGAAGATTGCTTCGTGTAAAAAGTATGGTCCATAAATTTCCAAAAGAAATGTTTGACTTCCTCACCACTCTAGTAGAGTCATAATACTGTGGTATAGCGCGAGCCCAATTTATCTGAATACCCCCAAAATAGCATACGTGGCTCGTTTAAGGATTTGTGTTATCCTATCAAATCCACCAGTCTGTCCAACAATATTATACTTTAAAATCCGAATAACAAATCTAGCTAACGGACGTAGATGGGTTTAATCCCAAATCCTCTCGTAATCATCGTAGAAAATCCGATGCCATACCGCCAAATCAGTCATCTCAAGATCCCCTAACTCGTGGCCCGTACTGTGGATATTCAACAATTCCCTAAACTGTATTTCATCGGAACTAATGATGGTTACCTTTACATCCGAATTATATGTAATCAAACCCTCATTGTCTACCCCAACTTCTAAATTAGCATCAAAGAGTCTTACTAACCTCTTGTAGCCCTTTCGCTCGACGGTATTAACATCCAAAATTGTGATTAAACCCGCCTCCGCAAATAAAGCCTCTAAAGGTGTTCCAACATAATCACCAAACTTAATCGGACGGCCTAACAACAACCTTAAACCTGCAGTGTTGACGTACGCCTCGACTATATCTCTCTGAGTGTTGTACCAAGCGATTTCTTGAGGCGTAAGTTGGGGAAAAGAGACAAGAAGGGAATTTTGGTCCGCCATGGCGAATTAAGCTCGAATTGAGAGGGGAAAGGTATAGATCTGGGTAGAGGAGACTTCTAACTCCGATTTGGAGGTAATTTTGCGCGAAATAGTGGAGATTTGAAGTGGTCGGAGGTGAAAAACGTGGTGGTGGAGGTGGGTTTCGTGCTCCCTGTAATGGAGCACCTGGAATGCTGGAATGAGCAGAAGACCTTTGGCCTTAGGCCTTTTTTTCTTGCACTAGGCAGGTCGACACTAAGGTCGACCTCCCTATGGGCAGGTCGATAAAAGTGTCGACCTATTTTTTTTAAAAAAAATTCACTTCGCTTGTTTTTCGTTCCGCTTTTCTCCATCTTCATTCTTGATGGTTACTGGCGACTGTCTATTCTTCTTACACATGTTCTAATTCCATAAAATAGAAACTTAAGCGAAACATGAAGTCTTAAATATCCACTTTGATGTGCACCTTTTTGTTTTTTCTTAAAAGTTCAATTTTTTTTTCCTGATCTCCATTTTTAGTGTATGGGGGTAAAATCACATTTTCTTTTTCCAAATCTATTTCTCAAGCGGGCTCCACTACTAATCTAGGCTTACATATATATATATATAATATTTATATTTTTCTCAAAAATAAAAATACGCTCACTCATAATTTTTCCCTAGGAAAACTATACCTAGGCTCTGATACCAAATGTAATAATCCAGATTCCGACGGGCCGATTTTTTTTTCCAAAAACCCATTCCACCGAAACCTGAGTTGGTTGCTCTGGTATCCTGCATAAAAAGATAGAGAAAAGAGATATGTCAGAGTTCGGAAAACACCTCACAGCGGAAGGAGCAAAATATAATATATTTAAAACATAGCTTTACCTTAATCACAATACTGCTAAATTAATATCCCCAAAGCTATAAGTCTCTGTCTAACCTACGAATGTTATGAGGAGGGGGGGTCAGAACATAAGTTCTGTGTGAATAAATTTAAAGTACACTTCTTGAATAATCCTACGTATACCGTTCGGTTACATTTTCTTATTTATTAGGTTATACGTGTCATTAGCACTCAAAGCTTACACACACATCGCACCCATCTACTCCCTAGTAGATTAACCTAATATAATGTATTATGTAGCTACCCCCACATGGAGGTACACCCCATGGTACCCCACTTGCACGGTCTCCACCGTATCATTGCAGTGATATACGCAGTCTCCCATCCTATGTCATAGTAACATATATTCTTCTTACTTATAATACAAGACTACACCCGCATAGGATTACTACAATTATATTATGTGAACATAACGAGTGCCATTATCGAATGGTTCCCTCTAGTCTACAATACACCACCAGAGCAGACATGATTGTATCTAAACTTTCCCACATATGTATCGTCAAGCGTATTTGATGCCTAACCCGCACACCCATCCTGTGTGCGTACCCGAGTTCCGTGGCAGGGCTATACAAGAAACACGGAACTCAGTCGGGAGTTTTCCTCATGTCTGTGCAAGGCCGGCCTTTAAGAGCCTCTAGCACAAATATCCCTTAGGGTCTGTTTTCTATTGTGGCTATGGCCCCACCTCGGCGTCTCCCTTAACTAGTAAAGACCACCCAAGCTAAGTGACCACCCCTAAAAATCAAACAATCTAAACATCCATGTGGGGTCTCCCCGCACCCATCCCTTGATAGCAAAGGTTAACGATCTCTAGGAGTTAGCTCTTGTCTTTTCGCATTCCTTAGGCTGTTGGTGACAGGCGCCCGATGATCTTGCTATCGTTTGGTTTTGACCCTCCACCTCCGCCTGAGGCAACCGCTAAACCACCCTTAATGCCACCGCGTACAGCATTCTGACTGCCCCCTACTTATGCAGTCAAGGCTCACCCATCTGGTAGTTCCGCGCAGGCCCAACCTCTGTAATCCTAGCCCGAAGCTAAACCACCACAAGGGACTACCAGGAGCACCTTTAACGTCTCAAGAAGCCGCCTGCATCTCTTTCCAGTTCGTTGGAGCCGCCAGAATAATGAATGTGCGCTCCCCTCGTGCCTTATGACACCGTGATGATCTATCTCGTTGGGATATTCATCCTATAACATACGGACTGCTTCAAGCGCCCTAGATTTACCTGTCATTAGACCCTACGTCCAATCATTAATTACTCACTTGCGCCACCTCATAAATTTTCTCATTTAACTTGGTTATTCACATTAGCTTCCTTTTTTCGTATCTACCAAAGTTACCCATGCTTATTAACTCAATTTATACTTAACCCACTTAAGTCCATTAATAAGTCCACAACATGTTATTTTCAAATTTCATAAATTATTCCCTTTTTGGGGTTACAACAATATGTTATATTTAGTTCATAGTTAAGTATGCCTTGTCCCACATATATACTTATAGGAGAGTAACCCCCTAAACGCCAACCCCGAAGACCGAAATCAACATCAGACTGGCACCTAGAGAACTACTCAACCCAACCAACACATATGATTCTAATTTACTTCCTTTCCATTCATATAACTTTTATCATTTTTAATTTCACATTTCTCCTTCCCAAAACATTTAATTTAAGTGTATCTTTACATATAAGTTACCTCATCTTCCTTATCGTTTCCTATAACTTATCTTGTCCCATAAGTTATAATTTCCACCTATTATCCTTTCTTGCCTTATTCAAGTTTATTCATAATAGGTTATTTATCATTCCCCATTTCTTGTCATTAATCTTAGATTTGACTTAACCTTTTCACTTACTTGACCCGTTACTTAACTTTACCCAATTCAATTAATTTATAATACCATTGCGGGTCCCATTTGGTTAAGCATATCTAAATTTTTGTTTCTCATGTCACCTGTGTCCCACTTAACCCCCTTTACTATAGTTTCCATGTCTTACACATGTCTTACTACGGTTAAGTCTACCTTAGTCATGTTTTACATGTCATTTATATCATGCACTTAAACCTCTAACCATACCCATATCACCCACATGTCTTATTATGGTTAGTGTTTCTTAATTTATTTATTACATTGTAACGATGTATGACCTCTCACATTAGACGTCCGCTTATGGTTGCTGGATTTGTCGGGCGGTTCCGGGCAGTCTTACACCACAAACGCATCTAACCTCATGTCATAAACCGTTACGCCTCTAGTTCTTGTCGTTGACCTCTCACATTAGGCATCCGCTTGTGGTGGCTGGATTTGCAGGGCGATTCCGGGCAGTCTTACACCACAAACGCGCCTAACCTTGTGTCATAGGCGTTCATTAACAGTCGTCTTTCACCCAAACCCCAAATTCATGCTATGCACTCCAAATTCCACTTAATTATGATTCATTTTTCTATGCCTATTTCCAATTTATCGTTAACTACACCAATTACATAATAGTTAGCCAAATTTCATATTACCCAAATCATCCAACTATAGCCAAATTCACCAATTCTATGTTATTTACACCCAGACATGCCAATTTCCAATATCCAATTATACCCAATTTCATATAATTAGTACTTTTCCAATATATATATATATATGTATCCCAACATTCCCACGTTCATGCATATAATCTAATTCACCCTCTAGACTTATTTTTCAAGTCACAAATAAGTTTTACCAATCCATGCTATCCAATTACATGTTGTTAATATTAAATTTATACCAATTTCATATCCAATTACAATTATGACAATTGACATAAATCCAACATCCCAGTATAATTATGCCCATATTTCTATACAAAACCGTCCATTCACCATATTACACTCAAACCAACCCCTTTTCCCTTTTTAATTTCTCGTCCCTAGTTTAAACGCATAAATCCATGATAGACCTATGCTCGAGATAGCCAAGTTATAAAAATAAAGAGGGAAAGGATAAAAGAGAGAATTCAAACATAGGCATAAATAAAATAACTGATCTTATTGAATTATCATCATATTCATTATGGGGAATGGTAAACAATAGAGGCGATATCATACAACAAATATAGTTCAAATCCACTCACTTTGACTGGATTGGAGAAATAAACAATTTGTTGTGGATGTAGAATGCTGATTAAATCTTCTTTTCTGTTTATTGGTGAAGAGCTTAAATTGTCGACGAAGATTATCTAATTGATTTAGGTTTTAGAGGCGGTGGCTAAGAGAATTTAAATTTCAGCAGCACGGAGGCGTCCTGAGGAATTGTTATGATTTAGGGTTAGGTCTTGCTATGTATTTATAGGTGTAGAAAGTGTTTTGGAGCCCTTAGATTGACCTAGAAGCCACCAGATTCGTACAGCACATTAAAACACGTCACAGGAACAGAACTGCTCAGATCTGGTGGGGCGTAGGTCGACCTTAGGGTCGACCTGCCTAGTTGATGGGCAGGAAATTTCCCGCCCACCTGCCTGGGTCGAATTTTGAACTGTTTTTAATTTTTAGTTTAACCTTCTAAAGGCTATAACTCATCCATACGGAGTTCGATTTACTCAAACTTGGACTCTATTCCAAGAAGAATTCCGAGATGAACGCAATGGTGATGTCCGTTTTACCTAATCCCTGAAATTTAAATTAAGTATTCTTATTTTATTATCATCTCTATTACATAAACATTGTACATCACCATTATTTTCCTATTTACGCATATATATACATACACATTTTTAATTATATTAAAAATGCGGGGTGTTACATCCACCTTAAGACCCAAGCCCACGAGACCAAACTGCTCAGCCTGCCTCTTCAACATGCCTTCTCCCTTGGCAGTTTGAACCAACAACTTCTCTCCCATATATTTCTTTCCCCACCGTTGAACTGTGCAAAGCTTCCCATTTCATTTTATTCCTTCACACAAAGTTTGGCTCCAGTATATTCTCCATGTTATATTTCCAAAACTCCCCACATTATATTTGTGAGCTCTATGTAACCATTTCAACCTAACACCGAGCCTGACCTCTCTCCCTACTGTGTCGTCCACCGACCATTGTCATAACAAAACCTGCACTCGTCCCCATGACATACGCTGACTCCTTTTTGTTTAAACAATCGCCCTATCTCCCACTTTGTTCTTGATAGTTTTAGCACAACTGGATATTGACTTCGCACCATAACCATAACTGACCATCGCTAGCAACCCCAGTCACCATAGAAAATAACCCAGCACGCTGGCGCGTACGCCAACGTCCAATCCCACTTCGCCCCAAATCATGACTCATTCGCCTGCGCCACTCACCGTCAAACCCGGATGAACTGCCTGAGCTATCAAGATCCATACAGGTTGCCTTGAAATACAAAATCATAGCATGGCTGTTAACCTTGAAGATCTTAGAGAGGTCTCGACCTTTTAGGTTGAAGGTTTTGGGTATCTGTGTGCGGATCGGGTTAAAATCGAGGAAAGGGAAGGTGGTTTTCCGACCGTCGGTTTTTTAAACATATGACTAGGTAAAAATTTTGATGTTTCTTTTCATTTTGGACGAGATGCACGTGGAAACTGCCATTACTTCTGAACGAATAGGACTGAAAAGATTACCGATATTTTTTATGTGTATTTCTGGAATACGAGATGTTGATTTGAATAGAGAGAAATAGCGGCTTGCTATATATATATATAATATTCTTGTTTCGAGTGGAGATAAAAACAACGTCCCTTTCTTTCAGTCAATAGGAAGCATGTGGGTACATTTAGAATAGGTATAAGGATATTTCCTATTTCATATTGCACATGTTCGGTTTGAAGAAAAAGCACGGAGCCCGAAGGCAAGGGCATACGTTTTAAAATTTTGATGTGACGGGAAATTTCTTTATGAGGTGACCAACGATATTTTATGACAGTGACTGACGATATTTTTGGCATATAACGCTGGACGTTCACGGTTCGTATGAACCCATACAAACTCCGGTCATAAGGAAATTGGAAATACCATAATAATTTAATATTTCAGACATGATGGAACTAGTTTCGTTGAATTTTGAGATCGTTTGAAAATTGACTATTCTTAAGTTACATATTGAATCGATAAAATATATATTGATTCCAAAACAAACAATCTATTAATAACAAATTATTATTAACATATATATTAAACAGAATTGGATATAACTTCAAAATAATCTAGCGTAGATTTTAAACTCAACATATCGAATTTCAAGTTAAAAATGATATTCGATATATTAAAACTCCCTTTTCATTTATAAAATCAATCGTTATAATTTATAAACGAATTCCATAGCGACTATTTGAAAATTCGATTTGGACATAGAACAAAATTTACAATAGAAAAACTTGGGTTTTTCTACCATTAGAAAATTATTCTCCAATAGATTCAGACATAACTTGTTTTGATGAAATCCGACTTATATTGGATCATGTACAATCAATGAAATTAAAAATGTAATATTAAGAACTACCGCATCGCTGCAGCTCGTTGTATAATTAAATTATAAACGATATGTTCAAATGTCATTTAATAAACCAGATCATTCATATAATTCATGTAACGGCCCGTATTTTACGTATCAGAGGATAGTAAAATATTTTTACTTAACTCCCTGAAGGTTGGATCATTCTCATATTTTAATATGTTGTTTATGGGGATGTGAGACATGTCCAATTTTTTTACCAGTTTATCCGTAATGATTTTCCCTTATCAGTTTAGTACAGGGCATAACTTTTGACCAGAATCGAATCAGGTGCTAGGATCGATTTCATTGGAAAGGAAATGATGTTTCCTATTTTGTAGAATGGTCACAATAATGATTTGGTTCAGTGGTTTAGGAGGAATCATCGTTTTAATGTTTTAATTTTTTTCCAAGGATCAACTAGTCATTAATAGACTAAATAGGTGTGGCCCATTAGTGGGCTGTTGGCTATAAATATAGGGTTAGAGGGATGGAGAGATGGTTACTTTTCTTTATTCTCTTGTCTGGTTGAGATTCTGATTCTCCTTGCTCAATCAAATACACCTTTCCTCCATTAAAATTCTAGATCTATGCAAGAGGATTGTAGATCTACATCAAGCAAAGCTAAATCTACATTGTGTGAAGGATGATTACACAAAATTGAGAGGTTTGAAGGTTGATCATCGCTGTCCAGATTTGAGAATAGTCGATTTCAAGTTATTTTGAAGAATGGTGAGTGATAAGCATCTCTCGCATATGTTGAATCGAGTATATGGGTTGTTTGATCTTACGTTCTTCATTTCAAGTTGTTTTCATATAGATCAAATCGATATAAGTATGATTTCAATTCCAAACACCATCGGATCTAATCTAGAAACTTAGAAACGGAATTTTATATGCTAATTCTATGTTTAGATCCATTTATCAATATGATTGATTTTTAAATTGTTGTTTTAATATTTATTGACAATTGCGTGATTTGTTGTTGTTTTGTTGGTGGAATGGTTGTTGAAAATTTGAAGTTTGATTGGTTTCGAGTATGAAATCGCGTTGAATTCAAGAGCAGAATGGTTGGAGGTTTGGCCCGAAAAACGTGTTTGGATCGACAATTTTCAAGCATGGACCGGGCAGAAAATATGCATGGATCAGGCAGAAAAACATGCATGGATCAGGCGAAAACAAACATGCATGGATCAGGCCAAAAAAATATATATTTTTACATCATTTAAAAAACGTTGCAGAAAGGGGGGATGAATTGTGCAGAACTGGCAAAGCGCCAAACACGTGTTATGCATGGCAAAAAGGAGGATTTGGCAAGCGTCTAGATGGATCAGGAAAAATCTTAATTATAGCGTTTCTAAACGCTATAGTAAGAAGGGATGGATCAGGCAGTACCACATCGGCCTACACATGGTAAAAACTTGGATTTTCTAAGGGGTGCACTAAGGAAATCATGGATTGGGAAGTACCAGGGGATGGACCAAGTGGTACATATTACAGTGTTTCTAAACGCTATGGTATGTATCAGGCTAAATGCCAGAGTATCATGTGCAACACAGTGAAATAGGTGATTTTCCAAGGTGCACGCTAGAGGATCATAGTACCAAATGCCAGTGCCAAATGTCAAAGTACAAAATGACAGTGCCAACTGCCAGGTTAGGTCCAGAATTGAACCAAGAGATATGGTAGTATTTCAGAAACGCTGTAAAAGCTTGTTTTGATGCTATGTTTAGTTTTTCATAGCGAGAAAACTTGAAATGCTATGAAATGCAGAATCGACCAAATGAAGCATATTTTTGGATCAACGATAGTTATAGCTTCGACGCGGATTCAAGTAGGAATTTTCGAAGTGTTGTGATGTGTTCATTGATCAACGAAATGCAACAAATGTGGGTATGACTCAAGGTTGTGAGTTCATGGATAATGGTTGTTCGAGAATTCGCTTGAGCTTATGAATAGACATCAGGTTGGATGGCTAGAGATATCGAAGGCTAATAAATTATCGTTAACCAGAGGTTATAGCAGACTCAAAGAAGGGGTATAATGAGGACGCCCAAAATACTAGATGTTAGTTGGTTGAATACCCTGGGTATAACGGAAATGCCTAGCTGTCTTCGTTGAGTAAGGCAAACATACGTATCGTGGAAAGGCATATGGAGTTTTTCTAGAAGCAGGGTTTACAATAAGCCCTTGACAAATGGGATATCATAGTCATCATACGATTAACGATGATTTCAAAGCAAGATTGGCGGTGACAGCCAGACTCAAGGATGATGATTGTTTTTCTTCTATCGTCTTGTGTAGATTACTCGACGTCGAAGGAGATATCTCTTGGGTGCTTGTCTGATGTTGGTTTAGACCTTCGGGGCTTGTGCTTGGGAGATGTCGATATCGACTAGGATGGTTTACGCTTGATAACCACTATTATGAATGTATTGTTTATTTCTACTTGACTGTTTTAAAGGCTATCACTGTCCGATGCGGGGAAGACGGGTTCGGGTTCTTCTCTGTTGATTTAAGTAGATTAGTTGATTAATCTTCCTATTCTCATATACTTTATTGATGATGTAAAATAATTGTTTTATCGCTCATTAAGACTATTGTCTGAATCAAGTTTTATGTTTCCTCTTATTATCTTGGGTTGTTCATTCGGTTGTGGTTGGGAAGACTGAGTAGCATGGTGGCTGGTAGTAAATCTTGATGAGAACGATGCTGCTGCACGATGATGAGCAGGAGGCTGGCATATTCTTTTCTACTATCTACTATTTTTGTTTTCAGCTGTTTGATGTATTCTCTGAGTGACTTGTAGTGAGGCACATTGTACATAATTTGATGTTGTATCCCGTCTGATGTTTGGATAATTCATAATGATATGAAAGTCAAAATTTCTGCTTAGTTCTGCTTCATTATTATTGCCTTTTGTATATCTTCTATTATATTTTATCCTAACACTGTGAGTTATACAACATGTTCCGCTTGTATATCCCACCCTGATGATCGTCCATAGCTGTCTAGCAATCCTTTCAGCGCATTTTTCCCTTTTAAGTGCAGGAGTTATGGGCGGTCGTCACATCTGGTATCAGAGCTCTGGTTATCAATTTCTAACCAAAGTTCAAAGACGTAATTACGTATGAGAGGCATATTTGTAGATTTTTGATGGATGTATACTATATATTAGTATATAGTATAGTAGCATTTGAACTCTATTTGCTATATTGTTACAAATTTAGAATGAGTCGTTGACCATCGAGACACACAGCTAAGGAGGAGAATGTTCCTGTATTGGGTCATGGTGGTATACCAGACCACCAACTATGTTTGAGTCCATGATGGCAGCGATTATGAGAAGGGTACCCACCCAGGAGACAGCCGCGGTAGATGTAGGAGTTCAAGTGCAAGTGCCTAGGGCCGTGTACTTTGCGAAGCTATGCAAAGATTTCACTACTTTAGGAGGGAAGCAGTTTAAGGGGACAAAATTGATTGAAGAGGTTCGAGGGTGTCTTAATACTTGCATTCAGATCTTTGGAGACTTGGTTATTGACTATGTAACAAAGAAGAAGCTTGAATCGAGATAGCTGCAGGGCAGAGCTATGGACTAGTGGAACTCAGTCACTCTAGAAACCCCAGAAGATGATATTTAATAATAATAGTTCCAAGTCAAGTTCCAGACGAACTTAATATCTACTATTCAGAAGTCTATTTAGTTTAAGAAGTTTGTTGGACTTGAGCAGAATGGTCGACCAATGTTGGATTATGTTTCTCATTTCAAACCTTTAAGGTAGTATGCTCATTCATATGTCGAGAATCCTTATTAGAATAATGGAAAATTTGTCATAGACTCGGACAAGTACCTTAGGAATCAGTTGGTTGATCATCTAGATGATACTTATGAGAAGATCATCGAGAAAGAAGGCATGAGAGCTTGTTTCCCAAGGAAGAGACTGTTGTTGCAGCTAAGGAAGAGCCAAAACCACAGTAGGCTGGTAATAACAAAAGGAGGAAGCAACAACAACAGAAAGGGAAGAATGGTCAGAAAAAGAAGAAAGGCGAAGTGACTTACTACAACTCCAACGAAAGGGCCATTATTCCAAGGATTGTAAGAATCCAAAAGTTGAAAGGAAGTGCTTTAAGTGGGGATAGCCTGGGCATGACAAGAAGGATTGTCCAGAAATAGCTAAGGGTAAGTAGGCTGTGAAGGCATATGCTTTGGAGGCTATGCCATCGTCTTCAAAGGATGCTACGACGGAGGAGAAAGAGAAGAGTATCGTTGTTCAAGTTATTATTTATGTTGAAGATGTTTCAGTTCGTGTGTTGTTTGATGTCGGAGCATCGCATTCTTTCATTTGCAATGAGCTTGTGTGTTATTTGTGCTTAGAACCCGAAATTTTTGATAGACCTTTTGTTGTTACTAATCCAGTTGGGGGGTCATCCCATTTATGTATGATTTGTCAGGGCCTAGTGTTGTCGAGTCATAGTTGCTCCTTAGTGCGTGATTGTACTGTTTTGAACTTCGCTTGGTTTGGGATTATCTTGTTTATGGACTGACTTAAGAGGTATACGGCAAAAGTGGATTGCAAGAAGCTGGAGGTGACTGTTGGGAATGTGGAAGGGAAAATTGTTGTGATTCGATGTAAGCTCGAAGATGGTGTCTTCGTGAGCCAGTTAGATTCTCTTGTGATTCCGCGGGAAGACTTGTTATCGGTGTCGATCGCTAGTGAGTTCGTTGATGTCTTTGACGAGCTCAAAGGGATGCTTCTGCATCGTGAAATTGAGTTCAGAATCGATTTGGTTGAAGGTGCTTGACCTATCGTCATGCCTCTTAGGCATATGGCGCCTAAGGAACAGCGAGAGTTAGAGGTGCAAGTACGTGACCTTTTGGGAAAAGGATCCATTTGGAGAAATGTATCCAAGTGGGGTGCACCAGAAGTATTTACTCCCAAGGTTGATGGATCTTTGAGACCGTGTGTGGATTATTGTGAGTTGAACAAGGTAACCAAGAAGAATAAATATCCGTTGCCAATGATAGACGACTCGTTCGATCGGCTTCATGAAGCTTAGGGGTTTACATAGATGGATTTGGCTATAGGATTCCAGCGGTTGAGGGTGGCAAAGGATAGTGTGCCAAATACTTCTTTTAGGAAAACATTTGGTTTCTTCGAATAGTTAATTATGCCATTTGGGTTGACTAAAATGCCAGCATATTTCATGGATCTTATGAATAGGGTGTTCAGAGATCAGCTGAACAAGTTCGTGCTTATGTTCATGGATGATATTCTGGTTTTCTCCCGGAATGAAGAAGAGCATAAGAAGCACTTGCGAGTTGTCTTAAAAATCTAATGAAAGCATTAGCTGAGAGATAAGCTTTTGAAGTGTCACTTCTGGAAAGGTGAAATAAGGTTCTTAGGCCATATTGTTCATGGAATTGGAATAGCAGTTGACCCCGCTAAGGTAGTAGCAATAAAGGATCAGGACAGACCGAGGACTACAACGGATGTTCGGAGTTTCCTTGGGTTGGCGGGATATTATCGTCGGTTTATCAAGGATTTCTCAAAGATTTCATCACTATTAACATGATTAACGAAGAAAAATCAGGTGCTCACATGGGATACGAAGTCTAAGAAAGATTTTGGAATCATGAAGGAGAGACTGACGAGTGCTCAAGTTTTGACGATTCCTTGGGGAATGAAGAGGTGGTGGTATACACTGATGCATGTGGTACTGGACTTGGAGCAGTGCTAATGCAGAACGATAAGGTTGTGGCCTACATGAGTTGGCAACTGAAGTCGCATGAAAGGAATTATCCAACTCATGATTTTGAGTTGACAGCGATCATATTCTCTCTGAAGATGTGTAGACATTACTTGTTGGTAGTTCGATTTAAGTTATTTATGGATCACAATTCACTGAAATATGTTTTCTCCCAAAAGTATTTGAATCTGCGGCAACAAAGGTGGTTAGAGTTTCTGGAATCGTATGATTTTGGTATAGCATATACTCTTGGTAAAGTAAACGCAGTGGCAGATGCGTTGAGTCGAAGACATACAAGTTTAGGAGTGATGTTTTTGGAATGGAAACACCTCGAGTACTTGGCAGGGTTTGATTTCAGACCACGGTGTAAGTGAGAACCAGAAATGTTGGCAAGATTATCTATAAGACCTACTCTCATCGAAAGGATTGGTGAGAACTAAAAGCGTTTTTCAAAGCTTGTCGAGATTATCCAGAAGTTGGAACCAGAAGATAAGGAATTCGAGGTCGATCATAAAGGTTGGCTTCCGAAGCAAGGACGGCTGGTTGTTTCTGATATCAACGGACTAAGAGTTGAGGTTCTGAGGGAATGTCATAACTCGAAGTTGATGATTCATCTTGGTGGTAATAACATGTGTCAGGACATAAAGCGATCTTACTATTAGGAAGGTATGAAGAGGGATTTTGAAAATTCTATTTCCAAGTGCATGAACTGTCAGTTGGTGAAAGATGAAAAGAAAATGGCGAGTGGATTCATTCATCCATTGGAAGTTCCTACGTGGAAGTGGGAGTAGATATCGATAGATTTAATCGGCGGACTACCTAGAACCAGGGAGGGAAACCAAGAAATTTAGGTCATCGTGGATCGCTTGACCAAAAGTGCAAGATTTAATCCTGTCAAATCAATAAGAACAACATCGAAGTTGGCTGAGCTTCATGTAAAATTGATAGTTCGATTCCATGGTATCACAAAGAGCATAGTGACCGATCGAGATCCATTGTTCATGAGTGGATTTCGGAAGATTTTGCGAGAAACTTTGGGAACCAAGTTGTGTTTGAGTACGGCTTATCATCCCCAAACCAATGGTCAAACCGAGAGGGTTAACCGACTTTTGGAAGATCTCCTAAAGGCTTGTGTATTGGACTTCAGACGATCATGGGAAGACCATCTACATTTAGTTGAGTTTTCATACAACAATAGATACCAATCGAGCATTGGGCTGGCACCATACGAAGCGTTGTATGGAAGACTGTGCAATTTCTCCAGCTTGTTGGTTTGAGACTGGAGATAAGTTGACACTTAGTCCTAAGATGATTAAAGAGACGTCAGATTGTATCGAGATCGTTCGGCAATGAATGAAGGCGGACCATGATCGTTAGAAGTGTTATGTTGATAAGCATCGAAAAGATTTGGAATTCAACGTTTGCGATATGGTTTTCATGAAGTTTTCAATGTTAAAGCATGTTGTTCGGTTCGTAAGTAAAGGGAAGTTAGCTCCAAGGTTCATTGGACCGATTCTGATAATCGAGAAGATTGGGAAGCTCGGGTATAGACTGGGTTCACCCGAGAATATGTCAAGTGTGCACAATGTTTCCCTTGTGTCGTTTCTACAGAAGTGTTTACATGATTCGAATGTGGTGGTATCTCCGGAACAGTACAAAGACCTAGAAGTCGATACCGTATCTACGAAACCTCGAAAGCCGCTTCGGGTTGTGGGGAATGACATGAAAAAACTTAGGAGGAAGATGGCTAAGCTAGTCAAGGTGCAATGGAGTGAGGATGATGACGATTTTACGTGGGAGACGAAAGAGAGTACGAAGAAGACCTATTCAGAGCTCTTCATCGGTAAGACCAATTAATGTAATATAACCTTACATCACTGTGACTTGTACTATCGTTGTTAAACTTCCATATGTTGGGATAAGGCTATGGATGCATGGCTTGATGGATACTAATATGTTTGGATGGTAGAATTGGCTACTCGTGGATGATAGGTATGCAAAATGGTTTTGGTTACTTGTGTTTGTTTGGAATTTCGAGGGCGAAATTCCTAAAGGTGGGAGAATGCAACAACCCACATTTTATGTATTGGAGGATCATAAAATATTTTTATTCAATTCCCTGAGTGTTGGATCATTCTTATACTTTAATATGTTGTCTATGCGGATGTGAGACAGGTCCATAATAATTACCAATTTTATTTGTGACAATTTTGCCTTTACCAGTTTATTATAGGGCATAAATTTTGACTGGAATCGAATCAGGTGCTGGGATTTATTTCACTAGAAAGGAAATGATATTTCCAATTCCGTAGAGTGGTCACATTAAATAATTGTTCAGCTATTTGGGAGCAATCGTTATTTTAATGTTTCACAAAATTCTATTCAGGATGGACTAGTCATTAATGGGCTAAATTGGTGTGGCCCATTAGTAGTCTGTTGGCTATAAATAGGGAGATAGAGGGATGGAGAGAGGGTTTCTTTTCTTGATTCTCTCATTTGGTTGAGCTTGTGATTCTCCTTGCTCAATCAAATATACCTTTCCTCTATTAAAATTATAGATCTATGCAAGTGGATTGAAGATCTATATTGAGTGAAGGAAGATCACATCAAATTGAGAGGTTTGAAGGTGGATCATCGCTGTCCAAATTTGAGAATATTCAATTTCAAGTTATTTTGAAGAATTGGTGAGTGATAAGCATCTCTCTCATGGATTGAATCGAGTATATGGGCTATTTGATCTTATGCTCATTGTTCCAAGTAGTTTTCATATAGATCAAATCGATGTAAGTATGATTTCAATTCCAAACATGATAGGATATAATTTAGATACTTATAAACGATATTTTATATGCTAGTTCTGTGGTTAGATCCTTTTATCGATATGATTGATTTTTAAATCGTTGTTTTAATGTTTATTTATAATTGCGTGATTTGTTGTTGTTTAGTTGATTGAATCATTGTTCAAAAGTTGATGTTTGATTGGTTTTTGAGTATGAAATCGCGTTGAATTCAAGAGCGGAATGGTTGGAGTTTTGGCGCGAACAACGTGTTTGGATCAAGCAATTTTCAAGCATGGGTCGGATGAAAAACATGCATGGATTAGGCAGAAAAACATGCACGGATCAGGCAAAAACAAACATGCATGGATCGGGCAAAAAATATATATTTTTACATCACTTAAAAAACGTTGTAGAAAGGGGAGATGAATCGGGCAGAACTGGCAGAGTGCCAAACACATGTTGCGCATGGCAAAAAGGAGGATTTGGCAAGCTTTTGGATGGATCAGGCAAAATCTGAATTATAGCATTTCTAACTGCTATGGTAAGAGGGGATGGATCGAGCAATACCATATTGGCCTACGCATGGTAAAAACTTGGATTTGCCAAGGCGCGTGCTGGTGAAATCATGGTTCGTGTAGTACAATGGGATGGATCGGGGGAAACATATTATAGCCTTTTTAAACGCTATGGTATGGATCGGGCTAAATACCAGAGTACCAAATGCCAAACATGTGCAACACAGTGAAATAGGTGATTTGCCAAGGAGCACGCTGGGGGATCATAACGCCAAATGCCAGAGTAACAAATGACAATGCATAAGTGTCAGCGCAGGTCCAGAATTGAACAAAGAGATACGATAGCATTTCAGAAACGCTGTTGTTGAAATAAAAAAAAAGACTTCAACACCAAAGGTGTTTAGAACACTACTTCACCGAAAGGTTAGAATTAGGAAAACGAGGCCACAATCACAAAATAAAGAGCAAAAAGTAAAGAACAAGGAAGTTTTAGAGTGGTTTAGTCAATTTAGACCTATGTCCACTATGGAATCACTTCTCGTTACCATATTTGAGCTTACAAAGTACATCGCTTTATGCATTTTACTGATTTCATGATAATTCTCTCTTTATTCTCACTTTGATGGTTTGATCTCTCTAAGTGTGGTGAAAATTGTTGAATATCTTCAACACTTGAGCATTTCAGTGATTTTCCTTGATTCCATGATGGTTTTGTGTTAGATCTAGGTTTTAGAGAGGATTGATGAAGATTAGAGAAGCGTGAGTTGAGTTTGGGGGGCATTTCTAATGGAGTTTGGAGAAGATTTAATCTCTTTGTTGTTGGAAGAAATGGATTGATCTTGAGAGGCCACTAATGGAGCTTGGATTGGTGGAAAAAAAATTGGCAGCCCTTCGGGGTAGAATTTCCCCCTGTTTAAGTGTAATATACGGGGGTATTTATAGAGGTGATTGGAGTGTAGTGGCAAAGTGGTAAATAAGATCCGTACAACTGGTATCTGAACTTTACAGTAGTCATACTATTTTTGTACATGTGCAGGCTTCATGGCATGAGTCAGAACGCCTTGTGGCATTAATCACTCGCGTGATTGCGACATGATTGTTTATATAGCTGGCACCAACTTGTATGCTATATTTATTCCTTCACCCATTATATTATTACATGGAGCGATCTAGAAGAATATTATTCCTCGTTCTTTAGCTCCAATTAGTCCGTGTAGCCCCTCTTTGCTAGTTGGCATACTTTTCTTGTGGGAACGATTTTACTTAAGTCATGAGCATGTCATTTTAAGGACATACGGCATAACTCAAGTCATGCCATCTACTTGGCTTCAAGCTACACAATCGACTTGGCTTCATGTTGTACCAACGTCTTGGCTTCATGGAGCACGAACTGAAGTGTCTATATAGAATGAATTATCTCGCTGCTGAAGCGGATTCAATCATTGATGTATGAATGTTCTTAAGGCGAAACCGTGTTCTGAATATAAATAGGAACGGAATATTCATGCGAGGCATGTATGTGATTTTCCAACCAACCAATACCCACACGTCTCTTACATTTAAAATGTTTCATGAACACGTGTCTCGTCCTTGATCTATATTTGTATGTGGAAACATTTTTTTGTGTCATCACCATGGCTGTCTTACATGCATGCCGTGATGCATGTTGACACAACCTGGTGTTCCCCTAAAGAAGTTAACGGCCGATGCCATGATCTGCACTCTTTTGACGAGCTAGAGCCTATTCCGCATGGGATGCCACGTGTCCATTCAGGTGAAAAATGTATACGAGTTAAAATATGAATGATTGGGCATTACGTGCATTTGCTCTATGTATTACGACATGGATTCAATGACAGCTTGAGTATTTTCACTGCTGCGACATGGTTATGGAGCTAGGCAACGACATGAATGGTTCCAACAAACTGCTCCCAGCCATATGAATGACTTGCCTAATGTCATTTGCACAACATGATTAAACTTGCTGGCACGACACGATTTGTGCAACATGGATAAACACGACATAAATCATGTTGTGTGGGCTTCAATTTGTTTGAATGACATGGTTTACATGCTGTTAGAATTCGAGTGAGTTGAAAGGTCTTATTTTGATGTCCTCGTATGTATTAATGATCCGATAACATGAATAGTTTACTGATTAGACTGTAACCAATCCATAACTCTTTGAACCGCGTTTTAACGGAGTTAACATTTTCACCTCGGAGTTCGTATTTTTTGCTTAATATACAAGATTCGAAACTAAATGGTTGGGATGTTAGTTGTTTTAATCAATAACACCTAAATCTTCAAGCTATACTGGAATTTGGTAATTTTATGAAATAATTCAAGTCTTGATTGCTTATATCTTGATGTACCCAAAAACTTGTGACTTGCATCTCGGACTTGAATGTTTCGAATCTGAATTTGTTGCATGTCGCAGTTCAATCGTAACTTTTTTGTTCCTAATGGTGAATCATGCTTTGATCCTTTGACACGTCGATTCCAAATGATCCAAGCACAGAACTTGCCGGTTGAATTTATATGTTCCATGCCATATGTTTTGTAATTAAAACAAACAACTGCACGATTTTGGACTTATACGTTGTTGTTGATCGTCCACATCAATAATAGATTACTTAATCACTAAAAATGAATTATAGTGAGTTTTGTGACTGGGATTGGATAACGTGCCTATACAAAACTATTTTGTTTAACTGTTTATAATTCGTCAAACATTGTCGGCATAAATACGATACACTAATCCGAATTTATGTCAACACTTGTGTTCTGGTAATTGATATGTATATCGAATACAGATTTCAAGCTTCGATCTTCTAATGACTCATATAATCTTGCACATCGACTCATATTTTATGAAAAGCGTACTTGTTAAAGTTGGAACTTTCGATTTGAGTTTTATGAGGCTGAAGCAACCGCGGCCTTTGAATTATAAACGAATCAGTCATTAGCTAGTTCTCTAGACAATTTGTCGGAAAGTTTCCATTCTGTTCTTAACTTGATATGTGTTTTTAAAATTAAGAGTGCAATTATTTTGGCATTCCCAAATTTGGCATAGAATTGTCACGAGCTGTTGACTGTTCATCTTCAGACTTGTTGTAGTAGCTTAGTTAGATTTAGAAATTCGAATTTGAATTCGCTTTGACACCATGGATCATCCCTGGATGTATAAAATTTTGAATCTCTATTTCACGATGGCTTGCCTCAGTGCGTGATTATTGCTCAATCTCCTTTTATATCTCACACTAAAACTATTGACGGATATTACATTCAACTCCTTGAAAAGCTTTACTACTTTATTAGACTCGGGCTATGCCATACTCGCACAGTTGCCCTTTTAAGCGTCATTTATCCCTAGATTCGAAGTAAGATATCATCAGATTTTTTGCGAGATATTTATGTTTGAAGATTTGTAGATGAGGAAGCCTTTGCGTTAAGAGATTCTAATTGGGTTTCCTAGGTTGATCTTTACTGGTGCAGTGAGTTTTATCGGCATATCGAGCATATCTATTTTGCTAAATTCTTCAAATGCCCCATTTTGAAGGCAAGATCAAGCCAAGAATATTGGATTTTTTGATGAGAGTATATTGGTTTCTGGCTTGTTGCGGTGTAATGATGGACCTATGGTAATTTCCGGGCATTACTCAACTCTTATGCGGTTGAGTTGCCTCAGTACCGTGGGTTGCCACGGATCGCAAAAGCTCGATGTGATCTTCCTGTCTAATTTCCTTTACTGTGGTTGATTCGTCAGAAGCTTCTACTTTATTGGCTGAAGTTATTTACACTTTCCAATCAAGTGTAGAACCTTTGAACTTGTCAGTTAAATAGGAATTTCAACTTTGCTTGCTGATATGGTGCTTCTACCTAGAGAATTTTTTATATCCTTGTGCCCCCGCTCGACAGGGTCTTTGAATTTAGTACCCATGCTCGGGGAGGTCATTACATTTTGTGACCCCGCAAAGGGAGCTCTTTATATTTTTGTGTCCCCGCGTGGCGAGGTCTTTGATTTGGACTAATGATTCATCGTATCTGAAATAATGATCAAATGTTACACGAATTAATTGGAGACCCAACATTCTTCACATATAAGATAATCTGATGCTATGCAAGTGAATTTCCCGAGCCTCTTACTATGGAGAGTGGACCTTCTGTGTCGGTGCAAAGGTCTGTCATGAAGGATTTTGATTTTCCCTTGTTATGGAGGGATTTTCCGAGCCTCTTGCTATGGAGAGTTGGACCTTCTGCGGCGCAAAGGTCTGACATGAAGGATTTTGATTTTCCTTTACTATAGAGGGATTTTTCGAGCCTCTTGCTATAGAGAGGTGGACCTTCTGTGTCGGCGGAAAGGTTTAACATGAAGGATTATGATTTTCCCTTGCTATGGTTGCTATAGAGAGGTGGACCTTCTGTGTCAGGGCAAAGGTCCGACACGAAGGATTTTGATTTTCCCTTACTACGGAGGGATGTTCTGAGATCCATGGAAAGGTAGACCTTCTCTGTCGGCGCAAAGGTCTGCCACGAAGGATTTTGATTTTCCCTTGTTATGGAGGTATTTTCCAAGCCTATTTTTATGAAGAGGTGGACCTTCTGTGTTGGCGCAAAGGTCTAACATGAAGGATTTTGATTTTCCCTTGCTATGGAGGGATTTTCCAAGCCTCTTACTATGAAGAGGTGGACCTTCTAATCGGCGCAAAGGTCTGACATGAAGGGTTTTGATTTTCCCTTACAATGGAGGGATTTTCCGAGCCTCTTGCTATAGAGAGGTGGACCTTCTGTGTCAGTGCAAAGGTCATACACTAAGGATTTTCATTTCCCTTGCTATGGAGGGATTTTCCGAGCCTCTTACAATGGAGAGGTGGACATTCTGTGTCGGTGCAAAGGTCTGACACGAAAGATTTTGATTTTCCCTTCCTATGGAAGGATTTTTCTAGCCTCTTGCTATAGAGAGGTGGACCTTCTGTGTCAGCGCAAAGGTCTGACGCGAAGGATTTTTGTTTGCGCGTCGTTCCACAAGGTGAATCTCAGTCGTCGTGTCTGATGCGCTTAACAATGGTCAGCGATCACAACCGGACTGAAAGGCTCTCTTGATAGAACTTTGCAGGGTTTGCGTCATTCCACAGGGAGAACATCAGTCCTTGTTGTCGGATATACTCATCCATTGTAGGTGATCGCATCCGGACTAAGAGGTTCTTTCGAACATAAGTCGCCGTGTCAGAAGCACCTAGTTATAGTGAGTAATCGCATCGAGACTGAAAGGTTATAACCCCTTAGAACTTGCAAGGGTTTTCAACATTTCATGGAGCGAACGTCGGCCTCTTGCTGGATACTCTTGACTATGGAAAGTGATCGCTGTCGGGCGTGGGCTGCCCATTGGAATTTGCAGCGTCTGGCGTTGACTTTGCATCCGCTTGTTGAACTCTCCATCGTTTGACTCATGGCACTCCTCTCGCTCACTATACAAGGTGGTAATTTTATTGTTACGTTTATGCATGTAGATGTTTTTTGCACTTGATGCTGGAGTTGGTGTTATTGGGATTGCCGCTTTGCATCGGGTTTTGATGAAGCAAGCGTTCGTCGGATAGCCTGTAATAAAGAATCCTCTTTTAGCAAATTTTGAATTATCGAAAATATTGCAAGTAAGATATTTACTCAGGCATATATTCTTTTGGTCACATAGCTAATGTTCAGTACATCACTTGCAAATTATTACAGATGGCTTACAATAAGTTTTGAACACAACAGGCAGTAAATATGAAGTAAAGCAGGAAATAAAGCAGGAAGTAGAGAAGTGGCGATGATGATCTCTTATTCCGAGTTATTAAAATTGGAGTGCCAATCATTGGTCCTCAGTTGATTACCGGCCTGGTATCAACCTGTGCTGGAGTTTGATTACTTGGACCACCTTGATTGGTGGGCGCATTCTACATCTGAAGAGCTGGAGTAGAGTTTGATATTTGTGGATTTTTGTCATGTTGTTGTAGCCTGTTCTTTTGAATAAACTCCTCAATTAATCTTTTGAGGTTCCTTAATTCATTCATGTTATGAGTAGGCTAGTTGTGAAACCTACAGAACTTTCCCAAGTTAGTTGTTTTGTCGCCTATCCTCATTGGTTTTGGTTCTGCATATTTTTGAGAATTCTTAGTTGCAAGATAAATGTTTTCAATGGTATCGTTCAAAGGTGTTAGCTCTGATGGGTTGAAAAGGTGAATCTTCATATTATCTTTGTTGCCCTTCCCATCATTGACGCACTTTTGCCCCTGATTATTCTTCTGATCATATTGAGTAGCAACATTTTTTGGAGCTTCAAGAAGTTGGTTAGCATCAATAATATGAAGATGCACATGATTATTGTCCACTCTCATAAACTCCGTCGCTTTTTATAGATTTTTTTCAAGAGTGTTTGCTTCTTTAATTTTGATCCATCTACCAATTTCGCTCTTCTCGTCTACGGCACCGATTAGTGACATTAAGATCATGCAGGGCTCACGATTCCCCACTTCGGACAAAGCAGTGTTGAATCTATTGAGTAAGACTTTTAACAGATTTTCCAGGATTCTGCTTCATTGATGTCGGAGAAATAACTTCTTAGCCTTAGTAGCTTGTAGCCTAAAATGCTCCTTGAATTTCAGAGTCGAATCATCAAATCAGTCGACGTATTTCGGTGGCAGCCTCGTAAGCCATAGCGATGCAACACCTTCTAGATAGAGAGGGAAGCACATGCATTTGATCTCGTCTGTTGCTTTGGCTGCATTCATGTGCCATTCATATCTATACAGGAAGTGATTCGGATTTGAGGTCCCGTTGTACGGAGGCAAAGTAGAATGAGTGAACTTTTTAGGGAATTCAACTTTGCAGATCCTCTTTGTGAATGGATTTTGGATCGAGGTGAAGTCCCATTCTCTTTCATTGTCATTGCGGGTCGTGCTATCTTTCCTGATTTGCTGTACAATATCTGTGATATATTCATTTGAGTTGTGTCATTCCGGAGAATGGATTTCAATCTCCTTTCCAGATGCTCGTCTTGGCGAGCGATCACGATTAGAGGATCTAGGTATTTTACCTCCACCATGGGGAGGTGCCCATTTGGCGGGACTTGCAACTCGTTGGATATTTCGATCGGAATGGCTTTTGGTCTTCGGCTTTGAGTCTTGGATATTATCATCCCCCTTCTCGCTTTCCCGACCATCAAGCCCTTCCATGTTATCATTACGATGATAATCAAAAGCTGACGAATTTTTGTTATCCTCAAGGTTGACGTGAACCCTTTGAGGAGAAATGGGATTCGCTTGCGCCTTCAAGAGAACATTCATCTTATCGATAAGAGCCTGATTAGCATCCATCAACGCTCCATTAGCATTCGTTAAAGTTTTGTTGGAGGCTTCCATTCATTGACTCAAGTTAGTGACAACGGCATCTAATTCCACTCTGGTTACTCTAGCTCCGGCTATTGAGTTTTCTCTAACTTCAAAGCGGTTGGCAGGTGGTGTATCTTCGTCATTAGCAACGTTGTCGGTTTCTCCAATGGTTTTACTGGTAGTTTTCTTATATTTAGCCATCATTTCGGACAAGGCTTTGATCTTTGAAGAGAACTCGTTGATTTGCCTGGATCATAGATTAGGGGAATCTGCGGTAGAAGTAGGCTTAGAACTTCAATGAAAGGCTCTTAACCTTGTGGTCATGGGTTCGTGCCCACGGTGGGCGCCAAATGTTGAAATCAAAAAACGACTTCAACAACAAAGGTGTTTAGAACACTACTTCATCGAAAGGTTAGAATTCGGAAAATGAGGCCATAATCACAAAATAAATAGTAAAAAGTAAAGAACAAGGAATTTTTCGAGTGCTTCAGTCAATTTAGACCTGCAACAACTATGGAATCACTTCTCATTACCATATTTTAGTTTACAAAGTACATTGCTTTATGCATTTTACTCATTTTATGATAATTCTTTCTTTATTCTTTCTTTGATCTAGATCTCACTTGAGTATGCCAAAGGAATGGTTTGATCTCTCTCTAAGTGTGGAAGAAATTAATGAATATCTTCAACACTTGAGAATTTGAGTGATTTTCCTTGATTCCATGACAATTTTGTGTTAGACTTTAGAGAGGATTGATGATGATTAGAGAAGCGTGAGTTGAATAAAGGCAATTTCTAGTGGATTTGGAGAAGATTTGATCCCTTTTTATTGGAGAGAAATGGATTGATCCTGAGAGGCCATTAATGGAGCTTAAAGTGGTGGAGAAATGATTTGGTGTCCCTTCGGGGTAGAATCCCCCCCCCCTAAGTGTAATATATGGGGGTATTTGCAAAGGTGATTGGGGTGTAGTAGCAAAGTGGTATATAAGGGTGTACAACTGGTATCCGCACTTTACAGCTGTCATTTTGCTGTTGTACATGTGTAGGCTTCATGGCATAAGTCAGAGTGGCATGAATCACTCACGTTATTGTGACATGGAATAATATGTGACATGATTGTTTATATAGCTGCCACCAACTTGTACGTTATACTTATTCCGTTGACCCATTATATTCTTACATGGAGTGATCTAGAAGAATATAATTCCTCGTTCTTTAGTTCCAATCAGTTTGTGTGGCCCCTCTTTACAAGCTGGCATACTTTTCTTCTGGGACTATTTTACTTGAGTCATGAACTTTTCATTTTAAGGACATACGACATAACTCAAGTCATGCCTTCGACTTGGCTTCATGTCGCACCATCGACTTAGCTTCATGTCGTACCAACGCCTTAACTTCATGGCCCACGAACTTAGGTGTATATATGGAATGACTTATCTCGCTGCTGACGCACATTCAATCATTGGTGTATGGATGTTCTCAAGGCCAAACCATGTTCTGAATATAAATGGGATCGGAATATTTATGCAAGGCCTATATGTAATTTTCCAACCAACTAGTACCCACGCGTCTCTTACATTTAAAATGTCTTATGCGTAGTATCTCGTCCTTAATCTATATTTGTATGTGGAAACATTTATTTGTATCATCGCCCTGGCTGTCTTGCGTGCATGTCGTGATGCATGTTGAAACGACCTGGTGATCCCCTAAAGAAGTTAATAGCTTAGGCCATGATCTGCACTCTTTTGACGAGCTGGAGCCTGTTCCTCATGGGATGCCACTTGTCCTTTCAGGTGAAACATGTATACGGGTTAAAATATGAATGATTGGGCACTACGTGCATACGCTCCATGTATTACGGTATGGATTAAATGACGACTTGAGTATTTTCACTATGCGACATGGTTTGGGAGCAGAGCAACGACATGACTGGTTCCACCAAACTGCTTCCAGTCATATGAACGACTTGCCTAATGTTGTTTACATAACATGAATAAACTTGCTGGCACGACGCAATTTGTGCGACATGGATCAACACGACATAAATCATGTCGTGTGCGTTTCAAGTCGTTTGTATGACATGGTTTACATGCGGTTTGAATTTGCGCCTTCAAGAGAACATTCATCTTATTGATAAGAGCCTGATTAGCGTCCATCAATGCTCCATTAGCATCAATTAAAGTTTTGATGGAGGCTTCCATTCGTTGACTCAAGTTAGCGACAATGGCATTTAACTCAGCTCTGGTTACTCCAGCTCCGGCTATTGAGTTTTCTCTAACTTCAAAGCAGTTGGAAAGTGGTGTAGCTTCGTCATTAGCAACGTTGTTGGTTTCTCCAATGGTTTTACTAGTAGTTTTCTTAGATTTAACCATTATTTCAGACAAGGTTTTGAACTTCGAAGAGAACTTGTCGATTGGCCTAGATCTTAGACTTGGAGAATCTACGGTAGAAATAGGCTTAGAACATCAATGCAAGGCTCTTAACCTTGTGGTCATGGGTTCGTGCCCCACAGTGGGTGCCAAATGTTGAAATCAAAAAACGACTTCAACACCAAAGGTGTTTAGAACATTACTTCACCGAAAGGTTAAAATTAGGAAAATGACACCACAATCACAAAATAAAGAGAAAAAAGTAACGAACAAGGAATTTTTAGAGTAGTTCGGTTAATTTAGACCTATGTCCACTATGGAATCACTTCTCATTACCATATTTGAGTTTACAAAGTACATCGCTTTATGCATTTAACTCATTTTATGATAATTCTCCCTTTATTCTCTCTTTGATCTAGATCTCACTTGCGTATGTAGAAGGAATGGTTTGATCTCTCTGAGTGTGGTGGAAATTTATGAATATCTTCCGTACTTAAGCATTTGAGTGATTTTCCTTGATTCCATGACGGTTTTGTGTTAGATGTAGGCTTTAGAGTGGATTGATGGAGATTAGAGAAGCTTGCGTTGAATTTGCGCAATTTTTAATGGATTTTGGAGAAGATTTGATCCCTCTGTTGTTGGAGAGAAACAAACTAATCTTGAGAGGCCATTAATGGAGCTTGGAATGGAGCTTAAAGCGGTGGAGAAATGATTTGACGGCCCTTTGGGGTAGAATCCCCCCTCCCTCTGCCAAAGTTTAATGTATGGGGGTATTTATAGAGGTGATAGGAGTGTAGTGGAAAAGTGGTAAATAAGGGTGTACAGCTGGTATCTGCACTTTACAGCTATCATACTGTTGTCATACATGTGCAGGCTTTACGGCATGAGTCAGAACATCTTGCAGCATGAATCACTCGTGTTATTGCAACATGGAATAATATGCGACTTGATGTTTTAACAGCTGGCACCAACTTGTACACTATAGTTATTCCGTTGACCCGTTATATTATTATATGGAGCGATCTGGAAGAATATAATTCCTCGTTCGTTAGCTCCAATCGGTCTATGTGCCCCCTCTTTGCCATATGGCATAATTTTCTTGTAGGAATGATTTTACTTGTCGTGAGCATGTCATTTTAAGGACATACGACATAACTCAAGTCAAGCCATCAACTTGGCTTCATGCCGCACCATCGACTTTGCTTCATGCTGCACCAAAGCCTTAACTTCATTGCGCACGAACTTAGGTGTATATACCAAACGAGTTTTCTCGCTATTGACACGGATTCAATTGTTGATGTATGAATGTTCTCAAGGCCAGACCGTGTCCTGAATATAAATGGGATCGGAATATTCATGCGAGGACTTTATGTGATTTTCCAACAAACCAGTGCCCACACGCCTCTTACATTTAAAATGTTTCAGGCATACGTGTGTCTTCCTTGATCTATATTTGTATGTGGAAACATTTATTCGTATCATCACCCTGGATGTCTTGCATGCGTGTCGTGATGCATGTTCACACGACCTGGTGATCCCCTAAAGAAGTTAACAGCTCTACACTCTTTTGATGAGCTGAAGCCTGTTCCTCATGGCATGCCACGTGTCCATTCAGGTGAAACATGTATACGGGTTAAAATATGAACGATTGGGCATTATATGCACACGCCCCATGTATTACGATGTGAATTCAATGTTGGCTTGAGTATTTTCACTGCTGCGACATGGTTTGGGAGCTGGGCAACGACATAACTGGTTCCAACAAACTTTTCCAAGTCATATTAACGACTTGCCTAATGTTGTTTGCACGACATGATTAAACTGGCTGGCCTGGCACGATTTGTGCGACATGGATTAGCATGACATAAATCATGTCGTGTAGGCTTCAAGTCGTTTGAATCACATAGTTTACATGCGGTTTGAATTCGAGTGAGTTTAACGGTCTGATTTTGATGTCCTCGTATGTACTAATGATCCGATTACATGAACAGTTTACTAATTAGACCGTAACCAATCCATAACTCTTTGAACCCTTTTTTAATGGAGTTAATAGTTGTAAAAGGCTGTTTTGACGCTATGCTCAGTTTTCTATAGCGAAAAGGCTGGAAAAGCTGCGAAATTCAAAATCGCCCAAACGAAGCACATTTTTGGATCAATGATGGTTATAGCTTTGACACGGATTAAAGTAGGAATGTTTGAAGTTTTGTGATGTGTTCGTTGATTGATGAAGTACAACGAATGTGAGTACGACTCAAGGTTGTGAGTTCTTGGATAATGGTTGCTCGAGAACTCGCTTGAGCTTATGAACAGTCATAAGGTTGGGTGGCTAGAGATATAGAAGGCTAAGGAATTATCGTTAATCGAAGGTTATAGCGGACTAAAAGTAGGGGTATAATGGGGACGCTCGAAAGATTAGATGTTAGTTGGTCGAGTAACCTGGGTATCGTGGAAAGGTCTTGTTGTCTTCGTTGAGTAAGGCAAACATATGTATCGTGGAAAGGAATACGAAGTTTTGTTAGAATTGGGGTTTACCATTAGCCCCAGACAAATGGCATGTCGTAGCCATCATATGATAAACGATGGTTTCAAAGCAGGATTGGCGGTGATAGACAAAGTCATGGATGATGATTGTTTTATTTATATCGTCTTGTGTAGATTATTCGACGCCAAAAGAGATATCTCTTAGGTGCTTGTTTGATGTTGGTTTAGGCCTTTGGGGTTTGTGCTTGGGAGACGTCGATATCAATTAGGATGGTCTACGCTTGATAACTGACTGCTATGAATGTACCGTTTGTTTCTACTTGATTGCTGTAAAGGCTATCACTGTTCGTTGTAGGGAAGATGGGTTTGGGTTCTTCTCTGTTGATTTTGGTATATTTGTTGATTAATCTATCTATTCGCATATACTTTATTGATGATTTTAGATAGTTGTTTTATTATTCATTAAGACTGCTGTCTGACTCAAGTTTTATGTTTCCTCTTATTATTTTGGGATGTTCATCCGGTTTTCCATGGGCAAACTGAGTAGTAGGTGACAAGTAGTAGATCTTGAAGAGGACGATGTTGTTGTGCGATGACGAGTAGAATGCTGGCTTATTATTTTCTACTTTCTACTATTTTTGATTTCCACTGTTAATTTGATGCATTCTCTGAGTGACTTGTAGTGAGGAACATTGTACATAATTTGATATTGTATTCAGTTTGATGTTTGGATAATTCATGATGATATAAAAGTTTAAAATTCTGCTCAATTCTGCTACACTATTATTGCCTATTATATATGTTGTATTATATTTTATCCTTGTGTTGTGAGTTATACGATAGGTTTCGCTTGTGTATCCCACCCTGATGATCATTCATAACTGCCTGGCACATCTTTCAGCGCATTATTTCCCTTGTTAAGTGCAGGAGTTGTGGGCGATTGTCACAATTCAAAACAAAATAAATATTTCTATATTGTCCAATTTTACATTATACCTCAAAAATAATTAATCCTGACTATTTCAAGATTAAATTACTATTATATTATATTTATAAAATATTCAAAATTATTTAATTAAATTCCAAAACAACATTTAAAATCATTTTTAGATATTAAATAAAATGGTTTAAAATCTAGGATGTTACAGACATATTTCACACGACCCGCGAAAGAAGTAGTTTTGTTTAAATCCAAGTGGTTCAACAACCTTCTAGGTACTACAATCAATGTGCACCCAAAATATAGTCTTATAAAATTAAAACATACTTCGCATTATTATAAGTACGATCCTTTTGTACTTTCAAAATAAGCTTTCTAGTATATTATGAACCTTATCTATCTCTTATAAGAGACAAAATTGATTTGTAGGTTGTTTTTAAAACAAAGGCAAGGTTTACATTTGACGGACGTAATATTCTCGATGAACAGGCTTATCAAGCAGATATCGAGGAAAATAGAGGAACGACAATAACCGATGATCAAACCGATTATCAACCTCTAAACGATGAATCAAATGCATTAATTGAAGCATTTGAGACTACTGATGAACCATATACAAAGGAGGAAATAGACTTAGAATCTGAAAGTGATGATGACTAATTAATAATCCTCATTTTTAAAACGACAATTTTATGTTATGTCATGTCATACTGTTTGTTTTACATTGTCCTTTTATGTCATGTCATAATGTTTGTTATAATGTTATAATTTTATGTTACATCATGTGAAATTATTTGTCTTGCATAGCCTTCTTATGTTATGTCATACTGTATGTTTTACATAGCCCTTTTTATTATGTTATATTGTTGTTTGTAAGAGGTATGACGTCACGCAGACATACAACTTCTGGATCTCCTTCTTCTTTCTACTTCTCATCCTCCGGTAGGTGGCGATGGTAGTGGTCCATCACAGGAGCTATCACGTCCTGCGGTGTGGCTTTAGCCAAAAGCCAATAGAGGGTAAGTATTAAGTTTCAAGTATAAATTCCATTTTTGTGCAATATATTATAAATATATATACATAGTCATGAAATATTAAATGTTTTTTCGTTTAACACAGCGATTTTGAGTTAGAGCACTCTAATGTAGTCTTAAGGATATAAAAACACGCTTACATGAGCTGCATAACTTCATGTTGGCCTAAGTGGACATTTGTAACACCCCTTATTTTCTATGAATGTTAAAGTAACGAATTAAAGAATATTTAATTTTACAAGTAATAATTAAGTAAAACGGGTTGCACCATTTCGTTCGTCTCGGAATTCTGCTTGAGATAGAGTCCGAATTTCCGTAAGTCAGACTCCGTGTGAGGAAGTTATGGGCCTCGGAAGATTACAAGAATTTAGCGATTTAAATAATTAGCTAACCAGCCTAGAAAAAAATTCAGAAACATTCGAAATAAGAGAAGCGGGTTGGGCGGGAAATTTCCCGCCCAAGGGTGTCGATCCCCTAAGGGGGAGTCGACATAGGTGTCGATCTCCTAGGGGAGGGGTCGACCCCTTTTGGATCCAAGCCCAAACGGGTTGATCTGCTTCGTATGACGCGTTTTGATCGTTCGACGGACTTGATGGCTTCTGTACTGATCTAAAGACTCTAAAACACTCTCTACACCTATAAATTAGTGCCCAGACCTAACCTAATTCATAACAATTCCTTCTGATGCCTCTATGCTACTGAGTTCTCAACCCTCTTAGCCGTCGCCTCTAAAAACATAAATCATATTAGAAGATCTTCATCAATAATCAACCATGGAGATGAATCAACATCTGCACACCTACTTTCTCCTAATCTAAGCACTGTAAGTTCAAGTTACATTCAGATGTTAATTCTTAATTGAAATTCTTGGCATGTAATAATCTGAATCCAAGTTATACCTGATCATGAGATAATCCTTTCAGATTTATCAAATCTATTTTATCAGATTTGTGCCTGCGATATTATTCAAATCTATTTTATCATATTTGTGCCTACGATGTTATTCAAATATATTTTATTAGATTTGTGCCTGCGATGTTATTCAAATCTATTTTATCATATTTGTACCTGCGATGTAATTCAAACCTATTTTATCATATTTGTGCCTGCGATGTTATTTAAATCTAATCTATCAGATTTATGCCTGCGATGAAATTTTATTTAGATTTATATTCTTTTATGTTCCTGATATTGCTATTATAAAATCCAGCATCGTATGGTTATTTTATGCCTGATCTTTTATGTTTCCTCTTCTTCCCCTTTTATTATGGTTCTAGGTTGCCTCGAAACTAGACAAAATCTTATTATATATACGATTGGAATATGGGGGAATTGGGTCTAATCTATTTTATGCACTATTGGGCATAACTTGTAATTGAGATTTGGGCATAACTTGTAATTGAGATTTGGGCATAACTTGAAATTGATATTGGGGCATTATTATCATTATAACTGCAGGTTTGGGTTGATTGGCATATAAATCAAGTTTTGGGGCATAATTGTTATTGTTGCGAACTTGGGGTAAATTGAAATATTAAATCTAGATTGCGCGTAAACTGTAAACTGGGATATTAATCTAGATTGGGCATAACTATTGGATATGATGCCAAGCAAAATGTATATTGTGATTTTGGGGTATGACTATTATTGCAAATTTGGGAAGATTGGGTGTAACCTATTTTGAATAATAACTTGACTTTGAATTTGTGGGGCATAACTTGCAATCAGCTTTGTTGGGGTATAACTTGAGAATAGGAACATAACTTGTTTTGTGAATTTGGGATGATTAGCATATAAAATCTAGATTTGGACATGTATGGTAAATATGCTAAAAGATAAACATGCCAAACCTGAGGTTAGATTGAATTGCGGTGTAAAACTGTCTGGAACCGCTCGGCACATCCAGTAACCACAACAACACAGATCCAATGTGAGAAGTTAGAGCATTTAGCCCAAAAACCCAACGTTAGAATGAGTTTGTAGTAGAAGTCTGCCCGGAACCGCCTGGTACATCCAGCAACTGCAAACAACAGTTATAATGTGAGAGGTTAAAGGATTAATAAATGAATTAATGCTAATAAACAAGACTTGAATATAACAAGATTTGCGGTAGGGTTAAGTTAACATAAGAAGGCAACACTTAACCAATGTAACATGACAAGTAGGTGGGTTAAGTTAACTTGAATCGATTGATGACACTTAACCAATACAACATGATAAACGCGTGGGGTTAAGTCACTTAACCAATATAACTTGATGAACGAATGGGGTTGAGTTAATGAGAAAGACTTAACCAATATAACATGATGAATGACCGACGTTAAGTTAATAGGAAACACTTAACCTATCCAACATGACGAGTGGGAAGGGTTAAGTTAATAAGAAACACTTAACCAACATGACATGATGAGTGGGTGGTTAAGTTAACATGAATGGACAACACTTAACCAATATGACATAATGTGTGGGAGGGTTAAGTACATATCGGGTTGGTAGGTAATACTAGTAAATATAGGCCCACAAACTTAACCATTAAATAAACATGCTTGAATCAGTGGGATGGTTAAGTACATATCGGGTTGTTGGGTAATATCAGTAAATATAGGCCCACAAACTTAACCAGTAGGAAACCCTAGTAACGGGGACCCATTTCAGCAGTAACCTACATAGATGTATCAAGATACCCTAAAACTAGGCAGGGTGGGGCACGATTACTGAGCTGGTTATAAGTGGTCAAAATAGCGGCAGAGGGTACGTCAGTGTAGGTTCCGACGGGTTATGGGCGTGCACGTACTCCGGAGTGGAATAAGCAGGCACTGGGTACCAGTAGTTACACACTGTGCATCTTGAATCGTGTCGAGTTGCTATCATAAGGATTGATACACCTTATGATGGGACCAGAACAGGGTATCTACATGCAAGAGAGGGACGAGTGACACCGACACGTGGAACATTAATACAAGTAGGGAGCCGATCGATAGGGTAGTGAGGGTATATCTAACATCTTCGTGGCAGTTAGGCTGATTGAGGTAAGATCCTCTACTAGATGTACACCTGAAGTCTACCACAATTGCGGGGATTGGGATCACGTTGTTATATTATCATTTTATATAGATTACTAGTTGGGACGCAAGTTAGGCGGTGTAGAGATATAGAAATAAGAATAACAGTGTAGTAGCGAAGCAGAGAAAGAGTAGAAGTGCATTCAGTTTATCTTTCCTTATCATAGCTTATGCTAATCGTATGTTATCTTGTTAACCCTGTTATCACGGTATTGTCTTGTATTCAGTTTATTCATGTCATGTTACTTTTACCTGTTTACATACTGAAAGTCACTTGACTTACCAGACTTATTTCTGACCTAGTTTGTTTCACCTCTTTTCTTCTATTCCCCCCTCCCCCAGGTAGTCAAGGAGGGAATAACTCAGCTTAGTTTGGACCGTTTCTCTTTCTAAGCTCGAAGATAGTCGACGTATTGCTTTGGACTTTCTTTTTCGCTACTATGGCTGGCTCATGCTTTATTGGGAATATCTTTGTCATTTTATGGTTCTTTATTTTGTTAAACAAGACAGATATTTTGTTGTACTGGGTATTAGTGTTTTGTTATTGGAAAAGCTGCTGTTTTATCGATGAAGTAAAGTTTTATTTATTTTCTATTGATTTATTTGTCTATCTTGTAATTTAACTGCTTCTTTTACCAATAATGCTCCACTGAAGTTTATGCATTCCCTTTGTGAGTGATTTTAATGGAGGTGGGGTGTTTCACTTGGTATCAGAGCTGAAGGTTACTAGATCAGATAAAAGATTTGAAAAATTATTTTCAAAACGATTTCGAAAGAAGCATTTTCTAAAGAAAAGTTTTGTTTTAAAGGCATATCCCCCAAAGCCATATGTATTATCTTTTGATCCTCTATTTGAATCCTTGTTTTCCTTCTTTACTGAGTCTCCGGGGCTCCTGGCTTTCTGGGAGGTAACCTCATCGCGGCATGGTTCCGTAGGCTTGATGAGACTACGATACCTGTCAAAGGGCGAAGAAATGCCCAACTTCCATATATAGATAGCCACAGTAGTTTCACCTGCGGCTAATTTTCTTTCAAGCTTTGTAGGGTTTTCCGTGCGATGGAGGCAGCTTTCAAGAGACTTGTCAACAAGTTACACAAAGATGGCAAAGATGAGAATAAGGAAGTTTAGCTAAGGAACACAACCCAAGGATGAGAAACTCATGAATATGGACTTGGTTCACAAACGAGGAAAGAATAGAAAAATCTAAGATAGGAGGAAGTGTCGTTATTATGGTATAACGGGTCATATAATTAAGGACAAGGGCAAGAACAAAGGACAGGATTTTCATGAGGGCAAGTACATGCTCTCACTGCCAACGTACCAGAGAGAGGTAGTTGAGTTTCTGTCGAAAAAGTCTAGTTTTTCTTTTTGATCATCCCTTTAGTACTCTTTTTTATTTTAGCGCTTCACATTCTTTTATATCTATTTCCATAGTTGAGTCTCTGCACCTTAGTGCTTGTACAGTAGAAGATCCCATTATTGTCTCAAATCCAATTAGTGGTTCGACTCATTTATCTTTGGTTTGTAAGGATTTGAGAATAGCTATATTAAGTATTGAGTCTAAGAGTAATTCTTATGTTTTTGGTTTCATGGGCTATGGGTTGATTCTAGGCATGGATTGGTTAGCTAGTAATTATGAAAGGAGGGTAGTTAGACTTTCGACTTGCCTCGGGAATACCCTCGAGATTTCGTGTGATCCTAAGGTATCAGTATGTCTTAGCTACCTAGAATCACTTGATGCATATATCGGCGATTTGCGATCCGTTGGAGTAGTCCATGAGTACGCAGATGTTTTTGATTAGGTTAGGGGTTTGTCCCCTAAAACGCGAGATAGACTTCCGCATATATCTAGTTGCCAATGCAAAGCCAGTTGCATTACCTATACGACACATGAATCCAAGGGAAAGGAAGGGCTCAGTAAGCAAGTAAAAGAGTTACTTAAAAAAGGGTTCATAAGGTGAAGTATTTTGGAATAGGGGTGCTCCAGTAGTTTTCGCTACAAAGGCGAATGGTTAACTTCGCTTGTGCATAGATGATATTTTTGTTTTCTCTAAGAGCGAGGAAGAACATGCTTTGCATCTAAGGGAAGTCTCGGATACCCTCCAAGTGCATCAACTTAAGGCGAAGTTCTCCAAAAATGCCATTTTTGGAGAGAAGAAGTAAGGTTTCTTGGACATGTGGTGTACAAAGAAGGGATAGCAGTAGATCCTGCAAAGGTAGTTGCGGTGCAAGACTGGAAGGTCCCAAGGAATGCAACAGAAGTAAGAAGCTTTCTTGGACTAGCGGGCTAATATAGGAAGTTCATTAAGGACTTTGCGAAGGTATTAGCCCCACTTACAAGATTGACAAAGAAGAATCTAACCTTTGCTCAGGATATTGGTTGTGATATCGCTTTCCAACAATCGATGAGGTCTATTACAACGGCCCCAGTTTTGATTTTACCTTATGGTAGTAAAAGGTTTACTGTATACACGGGTGCATGCAGCAAGGGACTAGGCGCCATTTTGATGTAAGAAGGAAGGGTAAGGTCGTAGCGGATGCCTTAAGAAGAAAAAAGGTTGACTTCAAGTCCTCTTTATGTGAAAAGGAAAAGTTCATAATACATATCAAACTTTGATTTTAAAACCTTCGGTTAAGTTAGTAGTTGGCATCGCTGGGAGTAAGACCTACACTTCTGAATTAAATAGGGACTTCACAAAGAAAAGACTTTCAGATAACTGACGCAATGGATAAATTAAGTAGAGAAGAGACCTCTAACCACCTTAATAAATACACTTGGTAACATGGTTAGCATCTGTTTATTTTCAAGAGATAGCTCTTCTACATGGAATACCTTCTAGTGAATTTTGGAAACAGAAATTAAGAAGCTATGCAATTGTGAAGTTAAGACAGTCAAAGAAATATGGAGTGAAGCTCAAGAATATGTGACTTAGAAAACTGAAGACTAGATACACACATCGTACCCTTTTTGAGGGTATATCCTTGATCTCTCTTTTTCTGTAAAGTTTATTTGCTAGTCTTTATCTTTTAAGTATATACTCTTGGTCCAATCCTCGATCCGTAGGTAGAAACCAATGGATGTAAACATGTATTTGAAACATGTTATGACTGATGGTTGCAAGTGGTTGCTAGTGGATGCATATACACACACATTAGGCACTAGATCGGCTCAATCACTTTCATAAAATTGCATATGAATATGTGTGCACATTTAATTTAATGGATGTATATTGAATGTATTATCATATGGATGTTGCATTTGTATGAATGATTGTGCACACATGTAAAAGTTATAAAATACGATTAGGAATAATTGCATACATGATGGACTCATGGCACTGACATAATTAAGGAGGTCAACTGAATCAGTAGACCACCTGATTTTGCATTAGATAAGGACATATACACACACTATGCATATGTTCATGAAAATAATTAGATACCTTTTAAGGACAATGGAAGCCTGTGATTGAATGGTTGAGTAGATGGATGTTGGATGGTAGGATATACATTCTTCTTGACTTGGAGATTTCGGGGACGAAATCCTTTAAAGGATGGGAAAGTGTAACACCCCATATTTTCTGTGAATGTTAAAGTAACTAATTAAAGAATACTTAATTTTAAAAGTGAGAATTAAGTAAAACGGGTTGCGCCATTTCGTTTGTCTCGTAATTCTTCATGAGATAGAGTCCGAATTTCCGTAAATCGGACTCCGTATGAGGAAGTTATGGGCCTCGGAAGATTACAAGAATTTAGAGCTTTAAATAATTAGTTAACCAGCACAGAAAAATAATTCAAAAACATTCGAAATCAAAGAAACGGGTTGGGCCGGAAATTTCCCGCCTAGGGGTGTCAACCCCTCTAAGAGGGAGTCGACAAAGGTGTCGATCCCCTAGGAGGGGGGTCGACATAGGTGTCGACACCCTAGGGGAGGGGTCGACCCCTTTTTGGATCCAAGCCCAAATGGGCTGAGCTGCTTCGTATGACGCGTTTTGATGCGCTGGACGGACCTGATGGCTTCTGTGGTGATCTAAAGACTCTAAAACACTCTCTACACCTATAAGTTAGTATATAGACCTAACAATTCCTTCTGACGCCTCTATGCTACTGAACTCTCAATCCTCTTAGCCGCCGCCTCTAAAAACCTAAATCGTATTAGAAGATCTTCATCAGCAATCAACCTTGGAGATGAATCAACATCTGCACACCTATTTTCTCCTAATCTAAGCACTGCAAGTTCAAGTTACTTTCAAATGTGAACTCTTAATTGAAATTCTTGGCTTGTAATAATTGAATCCAAGTTATACCTGATCATGAGATAATCCTTTTAGATTTATCAAATCTATTTTATCAGATTTGTGCCTGCGATGTTATTCAAATATATTTTATCAGATTTGTGCCTGCGATGTTATTCAAATCTATTTTATCAGATTTGTGCCTGCGATGTTATTCAAATCTATTTTATCAGATCTGTACCTGCGATATTATTCAAATCTACTTTATCAGATTTTTGCCTGTAGTGTTATTCAAATCTATTTTATCAGATATGTGCCTGCAATGTTATTCAAATCTATTTTATTAGATTTGTGCCTGCGATGTTATTCAAATCTATTTTATTAGATTTGTGCCTGCGATGTTATTTAAATCTAATTTATCAAATTTATGCCTGCGATGTAATTTTATTCAGATCTATACTTCTTTTATGTTCTTGATATTGCTATTATCAAATCTAGCGTTATATGGTTATTTTATGCCTAATCTTTTATGTTTCCTCTTCTTCCCCTTTTATTATGGATCTAGGTTGTCTCGAACCTAGACGAAATCTTGTTATATATGCGATTGGAAGACGGGGGAATTGGGCCTAATCTATTTGATGTACTATTGGGCGTAAATTGTAATTGAGATTTGGGCATAACTTGTAATTGAGATTTGGGTATAACTTGAAATTGATATTGGGGCACTATTATCATTATAACTGCAAGTTTGGGTTAATTGGCATATAAATCAACTTTTGGGGCATAATTGTTATTGTTGCGAGCTTGGGGTAAATTGAAATATTAAATCTAGATTGGGCATAAACGATAAATTGGGATATTAATCTAGATTGGGCATAACTATTGGTTGGGACGCCAAGCATAATGTATATTGTGATTTCGGGGCATGACTATTATTGCAAATTTGGGAAGATAGGGTGTAACCTATTTTGAGTAATAACTTGAATTTTAATTTTTGGGGCATAACTTGCAATTAGCTTTGTTGGGGTATAGCTTGAGAATTGGAACATGACTAGTTTTGTGAATTTGGGATGATTAACATATAAAATCTAGATTTGAACATGTATGGTAAATATGCTAAAAGATAAACATGCCTAGCCTGAGGTTAGATTGAGTTGCGGTGTAAAACTGCCCTGAACCGCCCGACACATCCAGTAAACGCAACAACACAGATTTAATGTGAGAAATTAGCGCATTTAACCCAAAAACCCTAGGTTAGAATGAGTTTGCGGTAGAAGTCTGCCCGGAACCGCCCGGCACATCCAGCAACCGCAAACAACAGTTCTAATGTGAGAGGTTAAAGCATTAATAAATGAATTAATGCTAATAAACAAGACATGAATATAACATGATTTGCGGTAGGGTTAAGTTAACACAAGAAGGCAACATTTAACCAATGTAACGTGACAAGTGGGTGGGTTAAGTTAACTTGAATCGATTGATGACACTTAACCAATACAACATGATAAACGCGTGGGGTTAAGTCACTTAACCAATATAACTTGATGAACGAATGGGGTTGAGTTAATGGAAAAGACTTAACCAATATAACATGATGAATGAACGGGGTTAAGTTAATAGGAAACACTTAACCTATCCAACATGATGAGTGGGAAGGGTTAAGTTAATAAGAAACACTTAACCAACATGACATGATGAGTGGGTGGGTTAAGTTAACATGAATGGACAACACTTAACCAATATGACATAATGTGTGGGAGGGTTAAGTACATATCAGGTTGTTAGGTAATACTAGTAAATATAAGCCCACAAACTTAACCATTAAATAAACATGCTTGAATCAGTGGGATGGTTAAGTACATATCAGGTTGCTGGGTAATATTAGTAAATATAGGCCCACAAACTTAACCAGTAGGAAACCCTAGTAACGAGAACCCATTTCAGCAGTAACCCACATAGATGTATCAAGATACCTTGAAGCTAGGCAGGGTGGGGCACGATTACTGGGCTGATTATAAGCAGTCAAAATAGCGGCAGGGGGTACGTAAGTGTAGGTTCCGACGGGTTACAGGCGTGCATGTACTCCAAAATGGAAAAAGCAGGCACTGGGTACCTATAGTTACACATTATGCATCTTGAATCGTGTCAGGTTGCTATCATAAGGATTGGTACACCTTATGGTGGGACCAGCACAGGGTATCTACATGCAAGAGAGGGCCGAATGACACAGACACGTGGAACGTTAATACAAGTAGGGAGTCGATCGATACTGTAGTAAGGGTACATCTAACATCTTCGTGGCAATTAGGCTGATTGAGGTAAGATCCACCTACTAGATGTACACCTGAAGGCTACCACTATTGCTGGGATTGGGATCACGTTGTAATATTATCATTTTATACAGATTACTAGTTGGGACACTAGTTAGGCGGTGCAGATATATAGAAATCAGAATAACAGGGTAGTAGCGAAGCAGAGAAAGAGTAGAAGTGCATTCAGTTTATCTTGCCTTATCATAGCCTATGCTAATCTTATGTTATCTTGTTATCCCTGTTATCACAATATTGTCTTATATTCAGTTTATTCATGTAATGTTACTTTTACCTGTTTACATACCGAAAGTCGCTAGACTTACCAGACTTATTTCTGACGTAGTTTGTTTCACCTCTTTTCTTCCGTTCCCCCCCCCCCGGGGTAGTCAGGGAGGGAATAACTCAGCTTAGTTTGGACCGTTTCTCTTTCCAAGCTCAAAGATAGTCGACGTATTGCTTTGGACTCTCTTTTCCACTGCTATGGTTGGCTCATGCTTTATTGGGGAATATCATTGTCATTTTATGATTCTTTATTTTGTTAAACAAGACAGATATTTTGTTGTACTGGGTATTGATGTTTTGTTATTGGAAAAGCTGCTTTTTTATCAATAAAGTAAAGTTTTGTTTATTTTCCGCTGCTTTATTTGTCTGTCTTGTAATTTGTCTTCATCTTTTACCTATAACGCTCCACTGAAGTTAATTCATTCCCTTTGTGAGTGATTTTAACGGAGGTGGAGTATTTCAACATTGGTACAAGACAATGTCAAGGAGGCTATTTTGCAGGATTTTCTGATATGTGTGATATATCATTCATTAAATTAAGTAGTCATGCTCATATTTGATCGGTTCATATTTATGTTATTTTTAAAAAACGCAGGATGAATTGGATCTTCAGGAGACAAATATTTCGCTCATCCGGCGCCACTGGAATAGTAAAGTGGCTAAAAATTACACAGAAACACTAAATGCAAAAAAAGCAGTTGGAAAAAAGCCGGATTTGATGAGCGTTGAGGTTTGGAATGATTTTCATACTTGGTGGAATAACGAGCAGGTTCAAGTAAATTTACTACATATTTAATTTAAACTATTCTACTCAATTAATATATGAATTAGAATAAAACATGTTTTTTTAATTTAAATTTATAGGCCGAGTCAATGAACAAATTCAGCAAATACGAGCAAGAACCCCATTGTGGTTCCAAGTCGTTCTAACACCATCACGAGAACCTGGCATATTTATTAATTACACAGTTAAAGATTTTAAGTTCTACGTTGTTAAAAGTTAGTTGATTTAACTTTAATTTGTAATTTACATATATGCATATTTCAGGAGAGACCATGTGGTGTTCCTGTGTCGTATTGGGATTTTTTTTAGCATACACATGCAATGAGTCAAATTGACGACACAGACTCAGTTTCCTACTCTTGGGACCACGATGCCAAAGCTTGTGATGCATATGTAAGTATAACATAGTCAACTTAAAGTTATAATTTAATTAAAATAGTGTTATATTTTGTTTAACAGGATAAATTTCAACAACAAAGAGCATAGATGCTTGAGGAGATTGAGAAGACCAAGTTGACTATCCAGGATAAGGATATGATTTTTAAGGCTGTCAGGGATCCAACAACCCGTAACAGACGCTATGGTTTTGGGAACCAAACGGTAATAGAAACTAAAATTTATAGTAAAAACTGAAACTTACTTGAATTGCTATTATGAAAAACTGAAAAACTAAAACTACTTACAGGTTAGGACATCTTAGTAGTCATACAAGAAGACTCAGGAAAAGGAGGAGATCGCACAACTACGAGCCCTGGTCGTAGAGCTTAATGAGCGTGAGCACCATCGCGAAGAGCAGATGGAACAGCTTAACCAGCGTCTGGCGGAGTTCATTGCCCAGTATAGGGTCCTTCATCGTATGGTGGTTCCGAGATAGATTTAGTTGGGTTAGTTTGTTTTGTTATTAGATTATTATATACACACACACACACACACACATATATATATATATACATACATATATATATATATATGTACATATACGCTTTGAGAGTGAGTGAGGATTTTACTTGATACATTATGATGGTTTGTAGTATTGATGTTGTGTTGGTGATGACAGTTTGGACGTGATGATGGTTGATGGTTTATTTTGTTATGATGACATTGAGTTTATGTATTTTTTAAATATTGGTTTATGTTTTGTGTTTTGAATGTTTTGTGTTTGATTTGGATGTAATATTATGATTGGGTGTATATGCTCGAAATAGAGCAGTTTTGATGAATATGATTTATGGGGTTGCTAGAAGTTAGTAGTCTAAAGTCTGTTAAAAAAAATTTCTCCAATTTCTAATGGCGTCTAATGGTTACCAACAGCTTATGGGTCCATATATTTCATTGGCTATCAATGGTTATCAATGGCCTGTTTCATCGGCCTTCAACGGTTTACTGGCCAAACATGAAATTCACTTGACCATATTTTAAAGTTGCAAGTCATTGGATGTATTGCAAGTCGTTGGAAACCATTGATGTGTATACCAACGGATTAACTAACGGTTTTCCGACGGCTCCTGTCCATTGGAATTCACGGTGTCTCTTGTAGTGGATAGCCTTTTTGACTTTCTTTTGGGCAACAACTTGTAACAACCCGGACAATCGGAACCAATTTAAAAAAATTATTTCGGCAATTTTAATGAATTTTGAATATTTAAAATGATTTATTTTAAATAATTATGACAAAAAAATTTATTTTGAATAGAATTAGAACGTATAAAATTATTTTAATCGAAGTTAGAACAAATAAATTTATTTTAATTATATAACGAGCCTCAAATGGCATCGTAGTTTGAAAATTTGATTTCAAATTTCAAATGAATGTACAAGATTCAAAATAAGCCGGATTTTAGTGAAACAAGAAATATTTGAATCTATTTGAAAATATCTTTCCAAAAATGTGAAAAATCCAGATTTCATAACGAGAATAAAAAGTTATGTCCAGTTGAAAATTCAGAGTAGTCGCTATGGAATTTTATATAATATATAATCCTTAAAAATAGCTATTTTTCAAACGACCTTTGTTTTCGACGAGACCACTTTTGTTGGATCCGGAATGTCAAATTATTGCTAGATTCAAGTTTTCATAATTTTTGGAATTAATATGTGAGCGTGGTGAATTTAAACTTGTTTGGTAATTTCAGTTTGAATTTAATCGACTGAAAAATGACCGTTTTTAAAATAGTCTCCAAATTTGATGAAATTATTTTTGTTAGGACCGTATCGTCAAAACATAGCCAGATTTATTTTTCTGGAATTTTTGGAGTCTGTATGTGGCCCCGGTAAATTGAAATGTACATTTAAAATTCAATATGATGATTTATATTTTAATTTTGATGGAAACTGATTGAAACAGTCGAATTGGCTCACGGGATATATCCCATTGTGTCCAGAATAGGGGTAACTAGTTAGAGATGGCAGTCGTTGGGTTTGATTTGGAGTTCGAATAAAAAGTCGAACCTTTTTGAAAAATTAAAATATAATAAATAAATAATAAACACCCTTCTTATCTCTCTCTCCCTCCCTCATACAGTCAACGCTCCAAATCAATTTTAAAATAAATAAAAGAAAAAAGAAAACCAACGCGCAGCCGCGTGACATCCTCCACCGACCGACAGCCACCCACCGCCGCGAGCTCCGCCCACACCAGCCCCCATCGCGGCCACCCCCTCCATCTCCTCCCTCTCACTTCCCCCAATTTGAACCCAACCACAACCCTAGCCCCCTGAAACACAAAACCCGCCGCCGACCACCTGCCCCGCCGCAGCAACCTCCTGCTCCCCCTCTCGACCACCCCTGACCGCTATGGGCCTTCCCTCAGAAAAACGATAAATGTGAGTTTTTTCTCCTTTATTTATTTATTATGATGTAATTAAATTTTTATTTCAATTATATATATATATATAAAGATGCTATTTTTAATAACATAAAAATACGATTTTTAATAATAAGTATAAGATTTTTCTATATATGAATTATGATTTTTATGTTGAAAGAGATGTTAGAAAAATATGATTTTTATAATTTAGATTTGAAACAAAAATGTGATTTTTATTTTATAGAAGGAACAATAAAAATATGATTTTTATTTTAAAGATAGCGTTAGAAATAAAAATATGATTTTTTTTTAGCTTTATAAAAATATGGTTTTTATCATATGAATAGCAATATAAAAATTTGATTTTTTTTATACATGAAGTAGCGATATAAGAAAATAATTTCTATATCGAAAGTATCACTGTAAAAATCTGATTTTTATAATGTAGATTTGGAATAAAAATATGATTTTTATTATATGTGAAGCGAAATAAAAATATAATTTTTATATGTGAAGTAGCATTATAAAGATATGATTTTTTATAATACAATAGCAATTTAAAAATATGGCTTTTATTATATGAATAACAATATAAAAATATGATTTTTATATATATGATAGAATTGTAAAAATACAATTTTTATATATATAATAGAATTGTAATAATATGATTTTTATATATATAATTGTAAAAATACGGTTTTTATATATATGATAGAATTGTAAAAATACGGTTTTTAATGTATACAGGGCATTGAAAAGATGTGATTTTTATACAATATAGCGTTATTAAAAATGTGATTTTTAATATAAACCGCGTGAAACAGATTGCGATAGAACTGGTTGGAAACAAATCCAAATCTAAACCGTTCAGAAATAAAAGTAGAGGAGTGGATCCCAAAGATGAGAACTTCTCAATCTAATTTATTTTCTAGTTAAATATATATAGTAGGATGCAGACGGTGCTTAGAAGCACCCGACACCTTTGATTGAAACCATGGATGTTTGGTTGTGTGTTTGATTGGTTTACTTGTTTGAATTTGGTTTAGGAAGTATCAGGCGAGGGATAATGTTAGGCCTTATTCCGGTTCTAGTATCGCGCCGTTATGCTGCCGAAATTTCAAAAAATATTAGAACAACAAAAATATCATTTTTATTGTATAAATGAACTGCATAAAATATTCATGTTTTGAAATAAATATTTTATCATTAAAAATATAATTTTTAATGTGTATATGAAGGAAAATAAATATTCATTTACAAATCGGACGATTTGTTTATGTACGCACATTTGACTGATATTGATTGGAGCTATATATTTTACACATCGCCCAACTGCACAAATAAAATCTGTGTGTATTCCTTGAAACCCCACACGGGTATTGGGATGATATTTGACGTACATTAATCCCAATTGTTTAGTTGTATGTCAATCGATTGGTTGACAGACTGTTGTAAGCACTAATTATTTATATTTAATGCTTACGCAGTTGTGTAATGCACTCTGGATGATGGTTGACTGTGTTTGATTATCATTGTGTACATGTTTGTGTGAAATCCATATAAAAAAATTATATGGTATTTGACTGTGTCTGATTCAAATTCGGAAATCACGAATATTTCAAATTAGCAAATATTTTAAAATGACGAATAATGTATATTTTAAAATAACTAATATTTTAAAATAATATTCAGTAATGGATCAAAATATGATTTTGATGTCCAATTTGGGATGGACACGAAAATTTTGAAATATATGAAGCCGTGCTGATTAGATTAACGCCATTTCTACGTGAACGATATTTATATCGATTTTATTCATTTTTATAATGAATATCGAAAATGGAATGATTTCAAAATCTGATATTTTGAAAATATTATCATTTATATATTATAATGATAAGGAAAATTCAATTTTGATTTAAAATTCAAAATGAAGTTAACATCGTTTTAAAATGAATTTATAAAATAAGTTTTATATGGAAATCGACGAAATATATATAATATATATTATGTATATTTAATGGCCTGAATAGAACGCGTCGCGCCACGGTAGTTCGCGAATTTCGACCAATGACTTCGAATGGACATTACGGGAGACCCGACCATCATATTCTCCTAAAACCGGAACCGTTGGGTTCGTATCGAAAAGAGCTTTCCAACGAACACGAGAAATTTGAAATCTAATGGTTGAATTTGGAATTATACCCAAATCAAATTTGGAAAAAGTCGTTGTAAGTGCAGTTTGATGATCGTTTATGGAAATCAACTGAACGGGCCTTGATAAAATTATTAAAAATATTAATAATTTGTGTAAAATCATAAGAAATGATTTGGAAAGAAGTTGTATGAAAAATTCCATGTTTGTAAAGATAAAAATATTTTTTTTATCAAAATGAACTAGTCATGAACTAGAATTATAATCCAATATTTTTAAATAAATAAATTGAATTTTAAATGGTTTTAAAAACATAACCAGAATTTCTAATATATGAATTGGAATGGATTTGAATCGAAATTATCGTCGAAATATTTCGATATTGGATTTCGTGATTAGATGGATATTGTGGAGGAATTTGGAAGATATATATATATATATATCGTTATTCCCATTACGATATTTGTTGATTTCAGAATTTGATATTGAATATAAGCCGATATTATTTCTATTCAGAGCCTTGTATTTAATATTGAATTGGATTTGGGTTTGTCGTGATTGGTGTCTTCATTAACACTATTCTTAAACCCCATTGAGGAAAAATAAATCTTTAATTAAGATTTAGTGAAGTTTTCCAATTAATTAATATTAAATTGGAATTGAATAAAAGAATTGGATTTTCAGTTTGTCGTTAATGGTGTCTTAAATAACACTGTTCTTAAATCCCGTCTGAAAAGAATAAATCTTTTAATTAAGATTATTAGAGTTTCCAGTTAATTAACATTTAATTGGAATAAAATAGGATGTGAATTTGGTTTATTATGAACTGTGTTTTTAACGACATTCCTTCTTTAACCCGATTTACAGTAAAATGTGATTTAGAATTTATAAATCTTTTTATTAAGATTTAATGGGAATTTTCCAAAGTAAAGTTTTCCAATTTAATATATTAAATTGGAATTGATTGGAATTCGACTTGATAATAATTGAAGTGAGCTTCTGTGAAGGAAGACTGTTAATATATATGGAATTAAAAAGGCTTGGTCATTATTCCATTTATATTATTAGTCGGATACTGAAATTGATATCGATTATATATATATATATATATCGATCTGCTTTCCGTGAAGATTCCATAATTAATGGAATGTGATTTTGGGTTTATCGTGAGCTGTGTTTTAAATGACATTAGTACTTTAACCTAGTTGAAGATAAGATTACATGTCTAACATTGTATTTCGAACTGTATAGTTGATCTCTGCTAAATATATATCTGTTTGGTGGCGGAGAATTTATTCTCTTGCTTAACACCCTTCTCTAAGACATACAATCGTAGAGGTTATATACCGGCAGAAATCAATAGTATGGTGTAGATTGTCGATGCGGCATTTGTGTTTCCAAAGTTAAATAATCATTAGTATTGATTTTTTGGGAAGATTAAAACTAAAGGAGTTTTAATGAATCTTTAATTAGATTGAAATATGAATGTGATGATTTAATTATCAAATTTGGGAAATGATCGAGATATGGAGTATCGCCAGTTTTACTCCAAGCGATAGTTAAATATTTAATTAGATTGAGCATGAAATTGTAATTGAATTTACCGATAACACCGTCGTATTAGGTAAGGAGTATTACCAGTTTTGCTCCATTGGATGAATGAGTTGGGATTGGAAAATTAAACAAATGACTACTACGGTGAGGTGCGCTAATCCCGACTAGTTTGGATAAATCTTAATTTGGTTTGAATTGATATCCAAAGGAAGATTAAAGAATAAATTTAAAGAATTTATCTTTGATAAAATTAATGGGAACCTTTCCCCAATAATATAGGAATATTTGAATAAAAGAATATTCTGAATTACAATGAGGCATTTGTTGTGTTTTTATAGCACTTGTTTATTATATATGCGAGTTATTCGGAAAGGCCGGTTTGTACCCGTTCTGAATAATTGATTCGACAAAAAGTCGACGATGAAGACGATGGTTGAAGACCGGAGGTCTTCACGTCCTTTGGATGATTACTGATGTCTTGATTGGGCTGTACACCCAAGACAAGGTAATAAGTGGTGATCGTCCAGACGTACTTGGAGATCGATCGGATATGCGAGGACCTCTCTCCTGTATTGGACATATAGGACGAGGAATAAGGTGCCTCCAGTTTCGTTCACACCCAAAATGAACTTGTAAATGGATGTGTGTCTGACATTGGATTTTATTCTGTGTTGATTGATCTCTATTAAATATATATCTGTTTGATGGATATAAGTCCGATAGGACTGGGAAACGTGTGTTCCGGAATAACTAATCTTCTAACGTAAGGGAGGACCGGCCCAACCGATCCAAGGGTTCATTGCGGGGGATTCTGAGGTATTTGCTAGAGTGTCTTGAATCGGAGAGGAGCCATCCCTTGGCTCGACTCATGACGAAAATCCAATTTCCAATACGTGACATTTCGGTTTTGATTGTAGAGCCTAGCTAGTATGGAGACATGATATATGGTACCCATGTCGTATATGATTGATACGTTTATATTTGAAGTTGTTTTATACACTATGCACTTATAATAGTATCAAATGATTTGTTTTAAACGTATCAAGCATGTTTGGCTATTATAAGGGAAAACTCTATCCTCCGGCTTGCGTTGCATTGTGTGATGGAACCTGAGTCTTATAATAGCTTCATTTTTCAAAAAGCATTGCACTGTTTATAACTATTTATGCACTGGTATTTTTGGGAGGAAACCTATTCCGTGTTATACGACGTGGTCCCTTGATTTACTTTATTTTAAAGTAAAGATTAAATAACTGTTTTAGTTCTCACACCAGTCCCATGACTGACCTGGATTTTATTGTTTTAACCTAAACTCTGGGTGCCCCTATTTCCATACGGACAGCTAGTAGTTTTGATTTTGAAGATACTATATTCACAGGATCCTGGATTTATGGCTGTAACTATACTCAGAAAGCTCTATTTCCGTGAAGCAATCAGCAAAAATTACATAAAGACATGCGACATTTTGATATTACTGCCGTGTTGATTGTAATTTAAAATTTATTGGATTTGCACTGAAACGTGATTTTTTTTTTTGAAGTATTTTTTTACATTTTCTTATATGTATTTGAAGATAATTATGTACTAAATTAATTTTTGAAATTTAATAATTTTTTTACGCTTATTTTTTATATTTTAATATTGATTTTCGAAAACAGGGTCCTAAAAGCTTTTTCACTGATGTTTTCACCATCTTCATTTCTCATGATCCTCCTTTGATCCACCGCATGGAGTGAATTGATCAATTCTGAAAAAGCTAACTTGGACAAATCTTCAGCATCTTCAAGTGAAGAAATTTTACCTTCGTACTTTTCTGGAAGAGTGACAAGTAGTTTGTCCACCACCATTTGGCTTGTAAATTCTCCACCAAGTAGCTTGATTTAGTTGGCAATCAATATCAGCCGACTTCCATACTCCTTAACATCTTCATTGCTTTTCATTCCCATTTTTTCAAACTCCCCCTTAAGATTCAAAATTTGCATTAATTTTGTTTGGTGATTTCCTTCATACTCCTCTTTAATTTTCTCCCATGCTTCTTTGGAGATTCACAATCCATAATAGTTGTGAAAATTTCTTCCGACACGGCCCCATGCAGATTCGAAAGTGCCCTTGGCTTTCTTTCCATTTCTTCTTCATATTTTTTGACTTGAGTGGCTATTGGATTTTGTGGAAGAGGAGTGGGATCACTATCAGTTTCAATGACATTCCATAAACTTAAAGCTTTGAGATATGACTTCATTTTAATAGCCCATGATTAATAATTTTCTCCTTTGAATAGAGGAACGGAAAGTGAATAATTTGTGGTAGTAGACATTTGAAGAACACTCACAAATTTTTTTTTTTTAACCTCACAAGCCCTAAGAATAAACCGCTCTGATACCAAAATTTGTTGAAAATAGAAGAAAGAGTAATGAATTTGAGCAATACAAAACAACTTTCTATTATTTCAAAGCAATACAAAAGGCAGTACATCTACTTATACTTGCATAATACTAAAATATTAAACAATAAAATAGCTAAAATAATTCAAACTGATCCACTAAAAAAGGAAGACTAGGTCTAATCTAAAATAAAACTTTGAATCATTCTCTAACATCATTGACATGAACTGTCTAGTAGTGGTGGGATTTCGGTTTGCTGAAGGCCTAAAACTGCTTTCCAATCCAATTCTGACATCCAAATGCTTTAACTTGAAACTATGTAATTTGTAATTTAGCAAGCTAACCTTTACACATTAATAATTAAGAAGTAAAGGCATTTAATAACGATTTATAAAACAATATAAAAGTAGCTTAGTTAAATGAATGATTTTAGCCTGTTCAAATGCAAGATCGCAGATTCACATATGACACTGTATGCTGAAAATTTTGTTCAGACAAAAAAAATTTCTAGTACCACACAAAGTTCTTCAGTCTATCACTTTTAATGAAGAGACAAAGATTTTAGCTTAGTTCTAGCAAATTTTATAAAAAAATTTCCTCAGAACTATACAAATCAGTTGTACCCACATAGCAAGCGAGTTTGTACTGATAAGAAATAGTAGGATTCGACACTAGATCATGTTGAACTTGCATATAACAATTGGGTTCATAGACTATTTATAGAAGAACTCTCACAGACAGTAGATATGAGACAAATACATCATCCTTACTGTCAACTAGTTGAAATTAGATTGTATAGTGTTGACTGATATGTAAAGAAATCAGCTTGCTTACAATTTCTAGTGTGAAATTCTACTATACATACATGTTGCTGACATTAGTATAGTCGAATTTGTTGATCTGCTTATGTTAATTTTGGCAAGGGAAAAAAGATACCATGGAAATCAAAAGATGTAACAGAAAGAGGGTGTCCGCTTCAAAGTTTGTTGATGGTAGGGTTTATGTCATAGATACTCCTTATGGAAAAAATTCATAATATTTACTATTTTTTGTGTGTTGGAGATGATAACATACTTTTGATTCTTAAGAACTTTTCTGAAGTAATGGGAATGGTGAGGACCAAATAGGAAAAGAAAGAAGAAAAACATGTTAAGGTCTATTGTAACAGCCTCTAGTGCATATTTTAAGATAGAAAGTTTTTTTTTTTTTAATTTAACAGTAGCCTTAACCAAGCCATCGCTATAAATTAATTAATGCTAAGGGCAATTGTATTGTAACAGCATCTAGTGTATATTACTTAATAAATTATATTACTAGTGAAGATACTTATTATTGTCTTTACTAGTTTCTTAATTTATCCATCCTACCCAACAATACATGTAGGGTAATAAAGGCAAGCTAAGTTCTTAATTTGAATGTTATCATTGGAGACTCCATTTATAGGGATGTTTACTAATCTGCATCTACCGCTTTTAGGGCAGATTAATTGTAATTTTGTCCCCCGTTTATATTAGTTGACAAGGCATTTTTATCTACCTCCGATATTTTTAAATAGTGTGACGTAACTCATGTACGTGAGACATATCCGTGTAAAAGGAATACCAAATCATAAGGTAAACAAAATCTGTTAGAGCATTCCCAGCAGTTGTAATACATGATGAAATGGGGAAGAAATTTTTATTACCACTCTCCAGCAGAAGCGCGATGGGTCTGGGCAGGAGAATGAAATGGCAACGCTCGCCATTTGCAATTCGAAGCGGCATCATATAAACGGTTTTGAGAAAACCGTTTATATGATAAACGGTTTTCTGAAAACCGTTTATCATATAAATGGTTATCACAAAACCGTTTATATGATATGGTCCAATCTATTTAAATGCACATCCTTGAGCACTTTAAACCTTTCTGAATTTGTTAAACATTTTAAAATTTTAAATTTTTTTCCTATTTAATTATTTAAAGTTTATAATTTTTTTTTTAATTTGTTTCAATGGTTTTAAGTTTTTAAATTTGTTTCTTATTTTTAAATTCAATGATTTTTGAAGTTTGAAAATATATTTTTTAAATTTGCTAATTCTGTTTAAGTTTGAAAATTTGTTTTTTATCTTAGCATTAGGTTAACTGTTTTAAAATTATAGTTGTACCTTAATTTTTTATTTTTAGGTTTTAAATTTCCTTTTACATCACAGAATTACCTGAACTCAACTTTTATTTTTCCCATGTATTTAAAATTATATACGCGTAATTAACTGTTTTAAATCTTTTGTTAGTTATTAACAATGGTATCAACGACAATAATTCCACAAAACACGTGCGATACAACAGATGTTCATTATAACATCACTAGCCAAACGTAGGATACAAGAGAAATAAGTAAATACTAGCCACTAAAATACATGATACAAGAGATGTTTAACTAGGAAATTCAGTACGCAAGCACATTAATTGTTACGCTCAATCTGAAGGGATTCTAAAGAGTTTCGAAGACGCCTAATCTCTTGTTCTAACTCGTTGGCACAAGAAATACCCCTTGGACATAAAGGGTCGTCTATCCACTCAAAGTAGTTGCATCCGTTAGGCCATAGGTAGCATAACTGGATCCTACGACCAATATTCTTTCCGTCCGCCCGGACTACTACCTCCACCGCGTAACCACAGTAGCAACAAACGAGATATGAGTTAACCTCCTACCCGTTATACGAGACTGGTTAACTGAAACTCGTCGTACCTCTTGTTCATAAGGAGGCCGAACTACCGAGAATTAATCTACCACTTGAACAGGTGGAGGACGAGGGTCTGTAGCCGCATATGGTAAGTGTTCTTCATTTACAGATTGGACTACTTGATGACTTACATATGGAACATGAGAAATTGGTGGACGAATCGTCAGACGGGCCAGCTCTGGGTAGTCACGACGCAAGTCCTCGTAATGCTGCTCTTGGTATTCGATATTCCAATCAATATATGTTCTTGGACTGGATGGTGGACGCTCAGCAAAGTTTTGATCATAGTTCGAATCCATTGACGAGGGCCATGACCATGAAGGCATTTTTTATCTTGATGAATATTTTGGTTCTAGATAATTAAATAGTATTAACCGTAGATATTTATCGGGGCAATATGTGGAGTAAACACTTACCATTTTTTCTTCATTTACATTTTGGACTACTTGATGTACACGACCCCTTGAATTATGGAGTTATTAATATTTCCTGATAAGACTAGATAATGTAGGGTTGAAACAATGTACATGTGACGACCCATTAAACTAATGTGATATGACAAGTTAGTGGGCTCAGTTCAGAAAATGTAGCAATAGAGCACTATAGCGATAAGATCCAACTCTAAAGTGATATGACTACTCAGGAGCACTAAAGAAGTAGGGCACCATCTACTAAAGTGATATGTAGCAATAGAGCACTATAGCAATAGAGCACTATAGCAATAGAGTACTGGAGCACTAAAGTGATAGGAAGACTGTACCCACTTTAGCACTTTAGTAATAGAGCACTGGAGCACTATAGGACAACCCATCTTTATGTTTTTTAACTCACCAATTATTCATACGTCCAACTTTTATGTTTTTTAACTCCTTTGTGTAGTGATAGGATGACCCAATTTTTCCCTATATATAGCGGCTTTTCTGAAGCCACCATACCCATCATCTTTCATCATGTCGAAACACGTAAATGAAACTGTATGCTCAACCATGGACAAATGGGAAAATGAAGATGAAGCGGTAGCTAATCAACGACCTGGAAAAGAAAGAGTAGTTGAAGGGTGCTTTGTCCAGCCACTACGTCTAGGTAGATCCAACCCTATTTGCCGTTGTGAAGCAAAATCGGTTGTGATTGTTTTGAAAACTGAAAAAAATGCCAGTCATCGATTTTTTGGTTGTGAAGCCTACGAGGTCCAGAAGATTTATCCTGACGAAATTAATTGTTGTTACTTTAAACAGTGGATTGACCCTTCGATGTGTGTGTGGAGTTCAGTATGCACTGGAAGCGCAAGCCGAAATAAGACGCTTGAACAAGAATGTTGCTGATGCTGCTAGAGCTGGATTTTTCCCATGTCCGTGGTGGGTGTACGTGGAAACTATCGTAATGTATTTTAGTTTACTTTGAATTTGACGTTTTTGTGTTTAGTTGTTGTAGTTCGTATAATTGTAGTTCGCATTTCGTACTGTACCATTAAAGTAACAAACCATTACACTAACAATCCATTACAATACGCATAACAATACACCTAACAGTAAACAAAACAATATTACAGTACCATTAAACTAACAAACCATTACACTAACAAACCATTACACTAACTTCATTGAATGTCCTCAATGCTTGGAATGTAAATCCCACTTCCTTTCTTCTTTCCTTTTCCCTTAAATAGAGACTTAACCTTGCTGACTAAACCACTGCTCTTCTGCTTACCTTTGTCCAGACTCTTCCCTGCATATACATAAACACTTTGTTACATGTGAACTTTAATAAACTTAGAACTAAATAAATATTCATATGTGCACAAGTTACAAGTGCATATGGAGTTAAATTAACAAGTACCCGGCGTCGACGATGATGAGGTTGGATATCTACACACCATAGTGATTAGTACGTACATCACTAGATTGACCACCTTCATCACTATCATCATCCTCCTCCTCCTCATCACCCTCCTCATCTTTATTTTAATAGACTCTACTAAAGAGACATGACTCTTGACGAATGGGCATGTCTCTTTATTTTAATAGACTCCACTAAAGAGACACTGTAATAAATAATGGATAGTAATTTTGGTTTACGCCAGCAATACCTCTCCTAAGCCAAAATTCCTTAGAATGCCTAATGCAAAAACATTTTTTGAACACGATACCACTTGTGCTCTTTTGTGTTGCTATCCAATCTTTATATTTTTCATGCTTCGGTAAAAATAGGGATATTATCCGAATTTTCTTTTTTGTCTTATTCTTCTATAGAGACATCAATTTATCATGCATTTTACCCTTCGGAGTTATCTTTTCAACCGCATCCTTGCTAGTAAATATCACAAAGGAAAAACCACTCGACCTTTTGGTGGCATGGTCAACCATAATCTGAACTTCAACTATTTCTCCATACGAGCTACAATGATCTTTTGGTTTATCATCAATGTATGTTGGAGGCAAACCGCCAACAAAGATTTTCTTTGTTTTGAGTACACCTGCTTCTTTGGTTGGCGTGCTGTCTCTTGGAATCACTCTTTTAACATCCAATATTCTTTTGTTTATGATATAATCATCACTTAGAACTTTGTCAAGCAGCGATGGATTGGCAAATCTAACAAATCCAAAATCATGAGGTTTTGTGTGAATTTATCTATCATTATGGTTGAATATGTGATCTCCCCATATTTCCTGAAGGGATTGGAGAATGTTTCTTCAGTAGTATCCTCAGTAGGTGCTGAATCAGTAGCATCGTTTATTTCTCGGGTATCTTTATAACCATTTGCTTCTTTGATGTTGTTAGCATCATTTGCTTCTTTCATTATCTCCACTGATCCATCTTTAGTCACCATGACCTTCTTCTTTTTTGGTTCAGCTGTAACATTTTTGTGCTTTAACACTATCTTTTTGTTCTTGTTATGCTCAACTACGGGTGTATTACTCTGAAGAGAGTTTGCTTCTTTTGAAACTACTATTTCAGATTCTGTTCCAATATCTGCAATGCTACTAACCGTGCCTTTGACATCATTTTCGGTAGATTCTTTTGCAGCATCGTCGACCTTTGGCAGTGATTCATCATCTTTTTCTTCTTCAGGCTTGTTTGCAACATCCCCGTATTTCATATTATTTGCATTATCTTTCACATCATCGGTTGATTTAACCTCTTCAATTTGTACTTTGGCTTCGTTGCCATTTGGCAAGTTTGCGGGCTTAGTTATGCTACTTTCAGCTATTTCAGCTTTGACTTCAGAAATAGCCTCTTTCAATTTATCTTCTTGTATGTTCTCCTCCACATTCTTACCATAAATCTCCTTTAATAAATTCCACGCATCTTTTGTGCAATTTTCTCCAATAATATGATCATATGCTTCATCATCGATATTTTTAGTCATCACAATACGAGCTTGAAGATCATTCCAACTCAATATTGTGATTGATTTTCTTTCTTTGTCAAATCTTCAGTATCTCCTGGATCCTCCAAGCCATTTTCAACGATCTTCCATGATCCTTTAGAGATCAATTCTTCTTTGTTTTTGTTACTTCATGCTTCAAAGTTTTCTTTTGTGAGAACAAACGGAAAAAGAAGTTGAAATGCCATATTTCAACCTGTTGGATCTAGATTAACACTAGAGGGGGGTGAATAGGGTTTATCACAGTTTATTGATGAATTAAAAATCTGACAGGATATTAAAATAATAAACAAATCACAGAATGCAGCAAAAATAAAAGTGCAGAAAATAGATCACACACAGATATACCCAGCTTCGCCAAAACCCTGCCTACTGGTGCACTCCTAAGGTTTCTACTAGGTAAAAGAACAGATCCCGCATACAAGACCATGTACACTTACGAACCCATCGCTACTATTCTAATCCTACGCTCAAATCCCTAGACTGGTCTATATCCACTAGACCAGATTTTCCCCTAGTTTTACTGACACTAGTAAACTGTCAGTTAACCCTTAACCGAATCCCCTAGAATTTTACGGATTCTAGAAAACTATTTTGATGGTTTACAGAACAAATTGAAACAACACAAAAAACAAATATAAAAACAATTAAAACTAAAACAATCTAAAGACCCTAGGATTTAATTTGCTTTGACAATATCACTTTGACTTGTGACATGTAGTTGCCCCATACTTGACCAAACATATGGTTAGCTGCACCATCTGTTTTATATGTTTGTGGCATGCATATTTATACTAACTTGTTACATGCACCTCTGCATTTTTTTGAGCTTCATTAACTTGGTGTTGTGTACGTCTGGCACCATTTGGTTTGAACTTCATGTTATTATTCAATTCGTTGTTGCAAGTATATGCTTTGTCCCCTTTCTGTTTTTGCCTATGTATGAAATGCTCCATGCACAAAAAAAACTGCTGCTCCATTTTGTAGTTGTGTTCAACCAGTTTTGACTTGAGTTGTTGCTTTGCCACTACTTAAGCCATGCATCATATTTCTATCTGATTTGTGTCTTGCCATACTTGATTGATCATGCTTGAGCACGTGTTGTACCATGACCACGTTGTTGTATACTAGCTCGACCACTTTTAAACTGCACCTTCTTGTACAAACTTATTTGAACCTGTTTTCACATAAATATGATAATGCTGAACCATGTCATGTTCACTGGACAGTTTCATGTTGTCCATATACTTTGTCTTGCTGTGTTTTACTCATGCTGACTTGTACTCGACCACTTTGATTTGCACTGTTTGACATTTTGACTTTGTATATGGCTTGCCTCGGCCATGAGTTGTGTGCTGCCTTGACCATTTCGACTTGAGTTGACTATGTTGACCATGCTGCACTGAGTCGAGATGGTCCACGTGACTACTCCTCAGTTGCACACTGGATTGGTGAGGCAGTGCACACGTGTACATTCATGCACTTGTGTACATGCAGCAATCAGATAAGAATTCCTGTCCATATACAAACTGACTAGACACATATCAGATCAGGTCATGAAAAATGATGAGAAACACACCAGAAATCTAAGGCAAATAAAATTTTATTTTTATTTTTAAAATAAAATTTATATTCACATGTATTCAGTTTTATTTCTATTGCAGTGTACTCTGCGTGTGTTTCATGTGACAGGTAAGCAGGTGATGACTGGACTAAAAGTGAAGATGCTGTAAAGACGACAGTGCTAACTGACTAGGAGGCTGAAGAAAGAAGACAACATGTGTCATTGAGTAAAATGAATGTATGAGTGTAATTGCAAAAAAGAGTGACATGTATGAGTGTTGTAGTGATTCTACAGTAAAGGAGCTGTGTATATGAAAAGGATTGTACTGTGTATATGTAATAAACAAGTTTGATTGAAATAAAATATTATTTTATTGTTGGCAAACAAACTTATCTATTTTATTTAGTTTATTTACAAGTACAATATTCAATGAATGTTTAAATAGTGGGGTCATATAATTTGTACTGTTTGAATGATGTAATATGATATTTTATTTAAATAAAATACTGTGTGAATGTATGAAATTCTGTATAGTCGTATTCTTTTTAAATATAAATATTATATTCCTATCTGTGATGTTATATAACAGTACAATAAAAAACACATTTATATTAATATATATTTGGTTGTTATCATCAAACAAAAATCATATAATTGTATATACAACACCGTTATATATAACAATCTCCCCCTTTTGATGATGATAAACAAATATGAAGATTTTGAATATAATAAATTGTTTGAGAGTGAAGAACTGAACTCCCCCTATTTGAAAGCCCCCTACAACAAAAACTCCCTCTATAACTGTGCATGAGTGAAGAAACATGAAAATTGAATAAATTTTCAAAATTAAAAATATTTATAAAATATTCACTCATAAATCTAAATCTCGATCCATTCTCCCCCTTCATTAAAAGGATTTAGAATTTGAAATATAGATGAAAAATGACTAAAAATATAATTTCAGCCAAACAAATCTCAATCAGCCAAACAAAAATCATAATAAACTGAGAACTAGTGGCATATTTCACATTGCAGAGAATAACGGATTTACAAAGAAATATGTATATATATATATATATATAATGGGGAGAGTTTCAAAAATATGATTTCCAATTATTTTCAAAATAATTTTATGAAGTTGAGCACAAAAACAGTGATGGATTTGGACTATAGTTAATAATTCAATTTAAGTGACAAAATCGAATAATCTCAAATCCCAATACCCATTAATCAACAAATCATAATACATCATAAGATTTCAACACATTTCACAAATAGAAAAATGGATCGATAGGCTGGTTTTCATACACAAAGGAGATTTCCAAATTAATTTTAATTTATAGCATTTTTTTAATTTAAGAGCACCCTGACCACGCATAACCAGATCTTTGATTTTTTTAATGAGATCAGTTGCAGCTTAAATATAAGTAATCTCTTAACCATGCATGATCAGAGCTTGGATTTTTAAATGAGGTTAGAGGCACACTATTAAATATTATATTTTTATTATTTTCTGTTTCAAAAATGAAAAACTCCTCAGTATACGAAACAAATATGGATGATAGAAATGTGATAGGTACAGAAATGATTTGCGAAATAAATTTCTAAATTAATCACATTATGACATATGATCAACTGTACCGGAATCATTGAAAATTTTTCAATTATCGCTAAATCTGAAAAATAACATAGTCACATTTTCATCACAAATATTTTCACTGTTTATTCAAAAAGATTTAAAAAAAAAATAAACTCTCCACATTAGTATAAAATCACGATGGATGGCAGAAGGATGATAGATAATGAAGATGGTCGTGAAATAATTGCCAATTCAAAGAAATTATAATAAATGTCCAGCCATCTTGAAAATCCAAATAAAATCTCCTCTTATTGTGAAATATATTGCAGTCACAATTCTTCACAATTTCAAAATCTAATAATAATTTTGATGAATTATAAATTCAATTCAATTTGGATATTGATTTCAATTTCTGAATGAATAATCAATAAATAATTTTAAAATTGAATATCAATTACAAGAGGAATATGCAGATCTATACAAGACAAGAGGGATTAAGAAATATATACATGATGAGAATAAACAAAACATCCATTTGATGTCTCAATTAATAAGGATTTTAACATGACACTGGAGACAAACAAGGATATCTCAGACAATATACTTTAAATCACAGAGCCCAAGCAGGTACAGTTAACAAGTCATGCAAATTAATTTCATCTATCAGAGCATGGTATATGTTTGTACCAAAATAAGCAATCACAAAAAAATATTTTCAAGACCAATATCTGAGCAGCACAAAAATCATTTTCAAAGCAGACTTGTCAAGGAGATGTTTCAAAGATATTTCAAACAGTTAAGGAATGACTCATGATCCAATGATTAAATATATGGTTTATTTTAAATCATTTGAAGGGATATGAAAAGATTGATATTCAGTGAATTAGTCATACAAGTTTATAAATTTTAAATTCATGATGTGTGTGAGATTCAAGAAATCAATAATTTCAAATGATTTTAAGCAAACAAATATTTAAATAAAAAAATCATGAAATAACACTGAGTTTCAAGACCGAATTTTCAAAGAAACTTTTTTTAATTATTTCTGACAACCCCAAAGAATTTTTCAGAATATTTACATCAAGTTTGAAAGATAATTCATGATCCAAAAATAGTGGTTTATTCAAAATCACTTGAAATAAATGTAATTCTTGAGATACAATGAATTAATCACACATGATTAATAATTTCAGATCTGAGAGGTGTGTGAGATTCAAAATATCATAAATTTCAAATGATCTCAAACAAACAAACAAACCCAAACAAGGTGATCATGAATAAAAGAGAATTTCAAGATGTAAGCAATGATTCAAGAATATCTAAGCCAATCTGAAAATCAATGAAATTATCATGACTGATAAGTAGCAGTGTGCTGTAATGAGTATAATATTTCAAGCTTTTCTAAAAAGAATTAGAAGAAACTCAAAACAGCATAGGTGTGTGAAATTCCAATTCAAATCAACAGTGTTCAAGATATGAAAAGAATACATCAACACTGTTATAAATTCAAAAATCGGAAAATAAACTTCAAAACAATTGCAGATATTTACAAATTTAAATTCAAGATCTGGAAAGGATTAAAACATTAGAGTTTTGTACAAATGAAGTGAATTTCCAGAAAAAATAAATTCTACAATTGGAAGTTTAAGAAAGTCCAAGAAGTTTCAAAGATATGACAGTGACAAATCGAAACAAGAAAAATAAACTGAAGAGGTAGAAGGAGAAATAAACAAAGAAAATAAAAACAGAGAATATTTACAAAATTGAGTTTAGAGCTCATACCAGAATCCAATGTAAAACAAAATCTATAACTCAACAAATCATGGCCAAGGAACTGTAAAGAATACAGAAATATAGAACAACTTGAAATCAATCTCTTTTCAGCACAACAGTTCCTCAACCACCTTTGGTACCTAACAGTTTAAAGGATCGAGTGGTCTAACAAAATTAATAAACCCACTCATAGTTGTATTCACATGTCTTGGTACCCAAAATTGTTTATATAACAATCCATCAGAATTTACCAAAGTACCTTTAGGGACCCAAATCTATCTGAATTTTGATGAATTCACTGTATTTCTTTTTGGGGTCCAAAATGGTTTTAATGGATTATTATCAAACAAATTCTCATTTCATTTTCGATTTAAAAACCCTATGAAATTATTTGAATTCAAATTTTCAAGATGAATATTTCCAAAACGAATTGAAGGATTTTTAACATCATTTGAACTTCTCTTTTCAAATTCATCACATTTTCCAAAGCCAAGACCATTCCTATTTCTAGAAGAAAATTGATTTTTCAACAGTATATTCAATGATTTTTCTCCAGTTGAAAAATGCTTTAAGCTCAATTCAAGATTGCTGATTTTGGATTTAAGATCAGAATTTTCTTTTATTAGATTTGAACAATGATTAAAATTGATCTTTCCCCTTTCAGTATCGTTTTGTTTCAAAAAAAAAAAATCATTTTCAAGAACTTTAATTTTGGTCTTGGATTCAAAAATCTCAGATTCAAGCTGAATTTGTTTTTCAAATTGTTGTTTTTCAGAACACTTGAATATTTCAATCTCCTTTTCAAGTTCTTTCAAAATAGATTCAGTTTTCAACAGGCTCTCTCTTTCAAAAAATTTGAATTTTGAATTTTCAGATGTCTTGAGATTATCTAATTCCTTTTGCAAAATATTGTTTCAACAAATTAGTTCATTCTCCTTTTCTTTTAAAAGCATGATTTCATTTTCAAGGTTTTTCAGATCTTCATTTTGATGAACTAAACCAAATTGAAATTGAAACATTTTTTGCAGTCGGAATTTTCTAAATTTCTGACATTTTCAAACTTTAATTCCAAAATGTTATTTTTAGTGATCAACTCAAGTTTTTCAGACTTCAGAATTTTATTTTTCGATTTGAGACTATCAACAGCATTTGTTAATTCTGTACAAAGATAAACCAAATCTTCATATGAAGGATCTTTAGTTTCATCATCTGTTGAGTCTCCATCGACAGATCCATCTGAAATATCATTTGTAAAACCTTTAAGCATAGATCAGAACTTAAGTTGACATTCCAGGGTTTTGAGCTGTGGTTGTCAGATCTTCCATACTTCGTATTGAGAGTATCCCAGATTTCCTATGCAGATAAACAATGTCAGATAAGACTAAACTGTTCAGTACTAAGATAATCAAATATAATTTTCATAGCACGGGTATTGAAAGTATTATCCACAATATTAAACCTATTGATAACAACATCCCAACATTTAATATTAGCAGATTTTAAATAAAATTCCATTTTGGATTTCCAGTTTGAAAAATCTGTTCCATCGAAAAATAGTTGGAAATGAACTGGACTGACTCTCTATCGGCTGACAACTAGGATCCATGATTCTAGGGTTAATGAGATTACCAGGCTCTGATATCACTTGTTGGATCTAGATTAACCCTAGAGGGGGTGAATAGGGTTTATCACAGTTTATTGATGAATTAAAAATCTGACAGGATTTTAAAATAATAAACAGATCACAGAATGTAGCAAAAATAAAAGTGCAGAAAATAGATCACACACAGATATACCTAGCTTCGGCAAAACCCTTCCTAATGCTGCATTCCTAAGGTTTCTACTAGGTAAAAGAACAGATCCCGCTTACAAGACCATGTACACTTGCGAACCCCTCGCTACTATTCTAATCCTACTCTTAAATCCCTAGACTGGTCTATATCCACTAGACCAGATTTTCCCCTAGTTTTACAAACACTAGTAAACTGTCAGTTAACCCTTAACTGAATCCCCTAGAATTTTACAGATTCTAGAAAACTGTTTTGACGGTTTACAGAACAAATTGAAACAAAACAAAAAACAAATATAAAAACAATTAAAACTAAAACAATCTAAAGACCCTAGGATTTAAAATAAAAATGATCATCCCTTTTAACTCTTCAAAAATTAGGCCGGCTATTTGTATATTGGTTCCACCCCTTTGATTATTCCCGATCACTTTCATTTTGCAAATAAAAAAATGGCAGTCGACTTGTAAACTAGGTTTTTCCGAAATCCCTTGAATCTTATTCGATCAATTGATGATTTGATTCGCCAGTGCTTCTCTACGATTTGGGGATTTTGGCAATCGAAACTCTGGTATGTTACTTTGATTTGGATTCTCTTTCCTTTCGTGTTAATTGTGGTTTCGATGGATTATTGTTGTATGGTTTTTCAATGGTTTGTTGCCAGTAACGAGTTGGTGTAAAAATAGGATTATCAAAATCCTATAACATGCTCTGATTTCGTGAAGTGGTTTGATCTGATAATTCCTATTTCCGCTTTTAAAATTCTCGGCTTTTATTGAGATTGAATGTATTGCCTTGTATGATTTGTGTGATTGAATAAACCCTTGATTTTTTTGTCCCTCTTGATCACTTTTTGACACTATGAATGAATTTCCAAATATGACTTGCCAAAACAAAACTTACTGTGATTTCTGAAACTTATCTGTTAATTTCTGAAATTTAGATTTGCTCAAAATTGTCGTCTAAAACTGGAAACATATTGAGACCGAGAAATTTGTCCAGTATTAATTTCATGAACAGTTCTGGAAACAGTTGCATGCCTAAATTTCTTGTCCCAAAATATAAACACTGATTTATGCACATCTGAATTCCAATTAATCCATAAACCACACTTGACAAACTTGAGTTTCTGGAAAAGTCTTGGGGAATAAATAATTGCATTGACACCTTGCCAAAAAGAATTTGTTTTCCAAAAGTTCTGCCATAAAAAATTTAAAAACATTTCCCAAAATTGAGTCACTGAATATCTGGAAATTAGTAGAACACCTTCCATATATGTATTTTGATTTTATGGAAATTGTTTTGAGCTTCCATATATGTTTTACTGAAAATTTATTCATCCTACTTACCATGCATGTTTATGCTGTCTGCACCACCTATGCTTGTTCATCATAAAAGCTGTTGAACCATGCAATTGTTCACCACTCCATTCATGTTTCCTGTATGAATTGAAACATTTCACTAGCACACATGGACTTGATTTGCTTTGACAATCTCACTTTGACTTGTGACATGTAGTTGCCCCATGCTTGACTAGACTTATGTTTAGCTGCACCATCTGTTTTGATATGTTTGTGGCATGCATTTTTATACTAACTTGTTACATGCACCTCTGCATTTGTTTGAGCTTCATTAACTTGGTGCTGTGTACATCTGGCACCATTTGGTTTGAACTTCATGTTATTATTCAATTTGTTGCTGCAAGTATATGCTTTGTCCCCTTTCTGTTTTTGCCTATGTATGAAATGCTCCATGCATAAAAAAAACTGCTACTCCATTTTGTAGTTGTGTTCAACCAGTTTTTACTTGAGTTGTTTCTTTGCCACTACTTAAGCCATGCATCATATTTCTGTCTGATTTGTGTCTTGCCATTCTTGCTTGATCATGCTCGAGCATGTGCTGTACCATGACCATGTTGTTGTATACTAGCTCAACCACTTTTACACTGTATTCTGTCACACTGTCTTGATAATTTGCATCCACCATGCTATTGTTCGTTCACTATTGCCTTAAGCACCATTTATGTTGTGTTGAACTTGGTGCTAGCTTCACAACTGTCGTGCAATTGTGACCTTGCTGTATTTGGTGCACTGCACCTGTAAAGACCCGGAAATTCCCGCTCTTGAATCGACCATAAACCACACAGGTCTGACCCAAAGGATGGAAATCTTCGAATACTTTAACTTTGGGAATACAATACATCAGAACAATAACAGCAGACTTTTATTACATTAAAATAATGTTACATCAGAGTACAGAATATATCAGAGTACAAAGAAATTAAATTACAGCGGAAGATACATAAAAGATAATACAAACAAACAGCGGAAGACTACCAAGCTCTGGACACAGCTTTAGGCTTCGATCCAGGATCCTGCTAAAGAGATACATATCTGCAAAAAGCTACAATTACACATTTTTTTTGAATTTCAAAAGTATATAACAATGAAAAGGAGAGAGAATGGTTATAAGTATACATGATTTTTATTCTTTTAAGCCATTAGTGCTTTCCATAGAATACTCTTTATTTATCTTGCCTTGTATCCATTTATAACAATCTATTTAATTTACCTAACGTTTCCATTCATCTTTTATTCTCATGTATATTTATAGTTGATTATTCTTTCTAAATTTCCAATCAAAAACGTCATTTTGTTTTAACACAAATTCTCTTAACAAAAATGTGACTTTTGTTATAACACAAATTCTCTTAACAAAATGTTAATTTTGTTATTACACAAATTCTCTTAACAAAATGTTAATTTTTGTTATGCTAATCAATGACATATTCATTTATTACAACATTTATACTAATCAATGACATATTTATTTATCATAGATGACAAATTTGATTGCGAATAGTAATGACCAGAATTGATTGCTAATAGTAATGACCAGAATTGATTGCTAATAGTAATGACCAGAATTGATTTCTTAACATATAGGACAAAATTGATTTCTAACGTATAATGTATACTAACATGACGATTTATCAAATTTAAATTAACATGAGATATTGGCTTTCAATAAAACAACCATCGTTAAATATAACATTCATCATTCCACACCTTTAAAATTTCAAACTGTAGTGCTATTTTAAACTCCCTATATAATTAAATAAATTTATTTGTTTTATTTTTGATTAAAAATTAAATTTTTAGCCATTATTATTTAAAATAAATAGTTTTAAATATCCAATTTTCTTTTAAATTCCCAAAATAAAATTTTTAAATTGGCCCAAAAATTCAGGGTTGTTACAGCCCTCTTGTGCAAACTGATTTGAACCTGTTTTCACACAAATATGATAATGCTGAACCATGTCATGTTCTCTGACCAGTTTCATGTTGCTCCATATACTTTGACTTGTTGTGTTGTACTTATGCTAACTTGTACTCGACCACTTTGGTTTGCACTGTTTGACATTTTGACTTTGTATATGGCTTGCCTCGGCCATGAGCTATGTGCTGCCTTGACTACTTTGACTTGAGCTGACCATGCTGCACTGAGTCGAGATGGTCCACGTGACCACTCCTCAGTTGCACACTGGATTGGCGAGGCAGTGCACACATGTATATTCATGCACGTGTGTACATGCAACCATCAGACAAGATTTCCTGTCCATATACAAACTGACTAGACAAAGACCAGATCAGGTCATGAAAAATGATGAGAAACATACCAGAAATTTGAGGAAAATAAAATTTATTTTTATTTTTAAAAATAAAATTTATCGGTTTTATTTCTATTGCAGTGTACTACGTGTGTTTCATGTGACAGGTAAGCAGGTGATGAATGGACTAACAGTGAAGATGCTGTGAAGACGACAGTGCTGACTGACTAGGAGGATGAAGAAAGAAGACAGCGTGTGTCATTGAATAAAATAAATGTATGAGTGTAACTGTAAAACAGAGTGACATGTATGAGTATTGTAGTGATTCTGTAGTAAAGGAGCTGTGTATATGAAAAGGATTGTACTGTGTACATGTAATAAACAAGTTTGGTTGAAATAAAATATTATTTTATTGTTGTCAAACAAACTTATCTATTTTATTCAATTTATTTACAAGTACAATATTCAGTGAATGTTTAAATAGTGGAGTCATATAATTTGTACTATTTGAATGATGAAATATAATATTTTATTTAAATAAAATACTGTGTGAATGTATGAAATTCTGTACAGTCGTATTCTTTTTAAATATAAATATTATATTCCTGTCTGTGATGTTATATAACAGTACAATAACAAACACATTTATATTAATATATATTTGGTTGTTATCATCAAACAAAAATCATATTATTGTGTATACAACACCGTTATATACAACACAACCAGGCTCTTATACCTGTTTGTTAGGTTTGTTTGGCTTTTGGTGCTAATTTGTTGGTTTTTTGAAGGAGACTAAATTTGTTGGCTTTTGGTACCAATTTTATTTCTTTTCTCCGCAAATTAAATTAAAGGGATTTGCGTAATCTCTCAATATTGTGTTATGCTATGGAAAGTCTAAATCTTTCATAACCATTCAAAATAACTTGAATTTAAAACACCTATTTATGATCATATTCTATATAACATTATTATCAATTTTTATGTATTCATACAAGAATATATATAAGAGGAATAATCGTGTATGAAAAAATAATGAAATGACTACTAACCTTTGCCTGCCTCCCTTCTCGGACGGCCAAAGCGGGTAGATGCGCAAAACTCAACACAACTTACATATATCGTCCCGTATTGTGTTCACGTTATTTCTTTGAAAATTCTTTCACAGGAAAAAAAGGAAAAAAAACATCACACAATTTAACTGAGTTGACATCACCGGCTTGTTCTATCCAGTAAGGCAACTTTCCTTTCCTTCTACATAGGTAGCAACAGTAGTAGTTTGTTCACACTACATTAACAAAACACTACTTTTGATTGGTGGAAATAAGAGGGACCCATACGAGTCTTCCTGATTTCCACCAGTCAGGGCCGATGTTTTGTTCACACTACTCAAAATAGTGTGAACAAACTCGGACTCTAGGCAGCAATGTCTTTCTCATATATTGTTTTGCCTGATTTCTGTGGGTATTACATTTATTTAGAATTTTAGGGTGACAATTTTGTTTGTAAGATTACTGGTATTGATAGCTAGCATATGGCATAACTTTTATAACCTACTTAAAATACCAAAACACAAATGATAAATAGATAATGTTCCTCTTCGGCTCTTCTAAGTTCCAATATTTAACCAAGCACATTGTCATATATAAGGATACCTCTTACACCTCATTAAAACTATGGACTGTTATAACCATTTGTACACAGAAAACGATCACCTTATTTACTACGTTAATTGTTATATACACGGAGCATCTTACATGGTAATTTACGAGATTTGACAGATGGTTTTGACTATCTTTTGTGCAGCTAGCCTGATATGAAAACTGTAATTTTATTGAAGAAAAGAAATGATCGAATGTAATTATTTTAAAATGTTGCAATGGACGTGTTATATAAACACGTTAACAGATTGAAAACTGATAAAAAGAAATGATAATTGATACTGGGCTTAGCCTATTTACATGATGTTGTATATGATATCTTAAAGCCGATGGAAACCCTTTGCTATGTTTAATTCACTCCCTCAAATTAAGCTAGGTTTCCCCCCATCTCCTCCAAAATGGCTTCTGCCGTCGATCACCTTCAAATCAGCTCGAAATCGTTGAGTTTTTTTATTTGAGAGAGCTTTAGTCAGCATGTCCGCCCTCTGGAAATTGGTTGGAACATGTTGTATCTCCAGTTTTCTTTTTTCTATCTCCTCACGCATGAAGTATAGATCTATGTTTATGTGCTTCGTGCGCGAGTGTTGTATGGGATCTAAGGATAGTGAAATCGTGCTCTGGTTGTCGCACCAGACAATTGGCTTCTTATCGATTTTGATTCCGATTTCTCTAAGAAGATAACTGATCCACATCAATTCAACAGTGGTGCTTGCGACTGCCCTGTATTCTACCTCCGTGCTTGACCAAGAAACTGTGGGTTTCTTTCTGCAGCACCAAGAGATCGGATTGGACCCCAAATAGATGCAGTAGCTTGTCGTTGATCTTCGATCGTCATGATCTGATGCCTAGTCCGCATCACTGTAAGTGTGTATGATAATCCATACTCAAGTGTCCCTTGTAGATATCTAAGCATGTGTTTGACTGCTTTCCAGTGTTCAAATAATGGGCACTGCATTAATTGACAAACTTTATTTACACTAAAACTTATATCTGGTCGAGTTATAGTCACGTATTGAAGTGCTCCCACAATGCTCCTGTATAATCTAACATCTTCTATAGATTCACCCTTGAATTTAGATAGCTGTAAATTACTTGTCATACGAGTAGGTAGGCACTTAGCTTTATCCATATTGGCCAGAATGATAATCTCTTGTATGTATTTCTTTTGAGATAGAAACATATCTGTACATGATTTCTGTTGAACTTGAATACCCAAAAAAATAGTTGACTGTGCCCATGTCTTCAATAGAAAAGGTTCTGTCCAGAAATTTTATTGTGCTCTCTATCTCCATGTCGTCATTTCCAGTAATTAAGATATCATCAACATAAACCAATATGTAAACTGTGGTAGTTCCTTTGCATTTTACATACAGAGAACAGTCTGATTTAGTCACAGAAAATCCAAGTTTGGTAAATGTTATTTTCAACTTCTCATACCGAACTCTTGATGCTTGTTTTAACCCATATATTGCTTTATGCAATTTACACCCTTGCTTTCTTCTTTGACATACCCCTTTGGTTAATGCACGTAGACTTCCTCCTTTAATTCTCCATTTAAGAAAGTGTTATTCACGTCGAGTTGTCCGATCTTCCATTGATTACATAGGGCAACAGTCATAATAATTCTGATAGTCGTAGGCTTGACCACCGGAGAAAAAGTCTTATTAAAGTCGAACCCAAACTGCTGAGTATAACCCTTGGCGATGAGTCTAGCTTTATATTTTGACGAACTCCCATTAGAATTTTTCTTCAACTTATAATCCCACCTGCACCCAACTATGTTTTTGTTTGCTAGAGCATTTACCAATGTCCACATATCGTTTCTCATGAGTGCATGATATTCTGTAACCATAGCATCTTTCCAGTTTTTGTATGAAATGGCCTCTTCATAACTATTTGGTTCTTTATGGCTGATATCAATAGCATAAACTTTTTGTTTAAAAATACAACACTTGCTTCTTGTCAGCATTTGATGCTTATTAGTGGTAGTTGCTTAATCCAAGTTTTGACTGTCATTGGTAGATGATGATTTACTTTTGTAACTTTTTTGACTTGTTTGTTGACTGTCATGATCATCTCCATTGCTTGATTGATCTTCATGTGCATGATGCTCTGCATTGTTACTGTTGTGCTCTGCATTGTCATATTCATCACTACTGTAATCAGCCCTTGTGTTGGGTATACTGTCAATTTCATTTCCCTCATCATGTCATTGATTTGTATCAAATGTCTTTGACCAGACAGTGAGTACAATGGGTGATTGAACCACACTGACTGTCTTGAATGCCCTGTTGGTAGTACTTACCCTCTTATCTGAAAAAGGGAAAACATTTTCCTTGAAAGTAACATGTTTAGAAACATATAGTCTACCATTACTGTCCAAACACTTATACCCCTTATGATTGGTAGGATACCCTAGAAAGGTACATGGGGTGGATCTAAAATTCAGTTTGTGTTTATTGTAAGGTCTTAGGCAGGGAAAGGACAAACAACCAAAAAATTTCAATTTAGTATAGTCTGATTTTGATTCAAAAAGAACCTCATGTGGGCTTTTCTGATTTAACAATTTAGTTGGCATCATGTTAATTAAATACACTGATGTCTCAAATGCTTCAGCCCATAATTTTAGTGGCAATGAAGCTTGTAACATTAGTGTTAATCCGGTGTCAACTATGTGTCTGTGCTTTCTCTCCACGAGATCATTCTGTTCAGAGGTATATAGGCAAGTAACTCTATGAGTGATGCCTCTATCTTTGAAATATTTTCTTAAAGGCATGAACTCCCCTCCACCATCTGCCTTAACAGTCTTAGCACTACAATTGAATTGTTTTCAATAGCTTTCATAAAATAGACAGTTATATTATGTGCTTCTGACTTGTTTTTGAGAAAAAATAACCAAGTATATCTACTATAGGCATCCACAAAGGATAGATAGTACCTGTAACCATTTTCAGTTTTGAATAGAAATGGTCCCCATATATCTGCAGCAACAAGTTCAAAAGGACTACTATATGTAGTCTCAAAATCAAAGAAAGGCAATTTATGACTTTTGCCAATTTGGCAATGGCTACAAATAAAAGATTCAGGTATACTTTCAATATTCATTTTATTATCAAGCATAACATGTTTTTACAGTCTTAGCATTTGGATGTCCCAATTTCTTACGCCACATATTAAAAACATCATTGGCATTACTAGAACTAATCCCAATGTTATAACAATAATTTCCTTTCTAGAACCATCTTTAGTCTTGACTTTGGAGAATTTATATAGGCCATTGTCCAAATTACCCTGTAAAAGTATATTATTACTAACTAGGTCCTTGACAAGGCAAAATTTGGGATGAAACTCATAGTATACGTTATTGTCATTGGCAAATTGTGAGACACTTATAAGATCATTATTGATATTAGGTATTCTTAATAAATTATTTAAATACAAATGTCTCTTACCATTGATATATACCCATTACCAACGTGAGATATACTCATAGTTTCACCGTTCCCACAAGTATAGACTATTTACCTGAATAGCTTTTGTTACCAAGATTTAAGTTCTACAAATTGCTAGTGGCATGATTTGTTGCACCGGAATCAGGGTACCAATCATCGATGTTTATATCATCTATCTTTGAGTCTTCTTTACTGCCCATTTGACTTCTACCACCATCTGTGCTGCTACTTTGCTGGTTAAGTTGCATCACATTTACATTGGGTCTGTTTTTGTTGCCTTGACCTTGTCTTGCAACATTGTATTAAGTATTGAATTTGGAAAAACATCGACTAGTGACGTGTCCGAATTTTTCGCATATTTGACATTTAACTTTGTCGTTGCTATTCCATCTACCACCTCTACCTCTTCCTCTTTGGGTCTGATTTCCCCTTTGTGCATTGTTTCCTTGATTTGGGGTCTGCACAGAACTGTTTCTTTGTTGATTTTTACTCTTTGAAACAGTTGTAAAATTTACTGAATAATCTTGTTGGCTTGCTCTTCTCTGCTCTACCCTTCCTTCATGTGCCAACAATGTGGAATGCACATATTGTTGGTCTGGGATGGTTCTTTGCGATGCAATAAAGGTAACCACTGACTCATACTTCATCTAAACCTCCTATGATGTAAAGAACATGCCCACTTTCTGAAATTTTGTGTCCTGTTGTTGCCAGTTTGTCACATAAGATCTTGATTTTCGTCAAATATTCGCTCATACTCATATTATCTTTCTTGATGTTTTGGAGTAGACTTCTATAGTGCATTATTCTCGATGCAAATTGAGAATTAAATATCTGCTATATTGCAGACCATATTTCATACGACGTATTGGCACCGATAATTTGTGACAAAAGATTTGCGCTTATAGATGATATAAGACATGATGCCAGAAGACTATCTTGTTTCTGGTACATAATGTAATCCTCCTTACTAATTAGGTTTCCATCCTCGTCTTGTTTCATTACAGGTGGGATGATAATGATTCCTTTGATGAAGTCCTGCAATCGTAACCCTTCAGGGCAGTTTCGACTTGGTACTTCATAATATGTAATTATCATCATCCAAGGGGATGCTAATTACATGGCTCTTGGGTTTCACCAACGAGACAACTAATGGTGGGACTTTATCAGAATCGATTCTTGAAGTTGCCGAACTTGCGGCATCGGTATTTCCAGTCATATTGAAAAGCTAATGGCTGGATAACAATTGGGAGTGGTATACTTGGACGGTAGTAATCCGACAACCTGGGTCACTACAACCAGCTGCTATGGAAACTGATCGAAATTGACAGATCTTGAAGGGAAACAGTGGTTAAGAAAGCTTTAATGAAGATTCTACCTTCTGAAGCTTCTTGAAATGTGGGAAAACAAAGATTGACGCCTGAAAAACTGATCTGAACAGTGCTTCACTATGATCGAAAGGATGCTTCGATGATGAAAATGAATCGAGGATGGCGGGTTTGCAATCTAGCACTCATGCAATCAGATTCGCTGAGAAGTAAACTGAAAATCCTTTCAATATCAGGTGAAGTATAAGAGAAGAACAAATGTATATATCTCGATTGTTGCCGTTAGGCTTATTAAGGCTCCGATACCATAATATGAAAACTATAATTTTATTGAAGAAAAGAAATGATCGAATGTAATTATTTTAGAATGTTACAATGGACGTGTTATGTAAACATGTTAATGGACTGAAAATTAATAAAAAGAAATGATAAATGATACTGGGCTTAGCCCATTTACATGATGTTGTATATAATATCTTAAAGCTGACGGAAACCCTTTGCTATGTTTAATTTAGCCAACATAGATTAGCTGATGTTTGCCAACCAGGGCAAAAATATACTTGGGTGCCCAACATAGATCAAACTAATTGCTTCCTACAACGAAGCTAAATATACAGGACTAACTTCTTGGTTTATGATTTCATAGTTTTTATCTTTTTTAGCGGTAAGGTTTTTAGAAATTTTAAAAGAAGAAAATTAACTCTTCTGTGAAATAAGGGCATTATTGAGTTCAAAAAAAAAGGGTGTCTTTAATGTGCAATTCATATTTACACTGACATTCAAATTCAATATTTTGTCCGATATGTTCCATAAATTTTAAAAAGCGCATTATTAAAGTTGAACATCAAATATTTTGAAATTACACACACACAACAACAACATTATTCTTTAATTGCACCAAAATGTATAGTGACATGGAGTATTGAATATATGTGAAAGATGTCTGTTGTAGATATGTATATGTGTAAGTATTCTATGAAACTAATAATAATTAAATCCACCGTTTAATCCAATCTTATATAAAACATTATGATCTAATTCAAAAATCAATACTTATGTATAAGACGACAAAAGATTATATAGTTGCAGCACCTGGAACACTTCTATTTCAATACTTAATTTGGGCATTGTTTGTTTTTTAACATAACGAAATTTAATTTTACCTAAATAGATGTAGTAGTTTAATATAGATCATCTATATATGATGCCCAATTTACATCAGGATATCCATGTATATTGTTAGCCTTGTCGGTTTCCATAATTGAACCATGATTTATTTAATTTTGAAATATCTTAGTATTCATTTAACAGGTTTCTAGTATTGGCTGGGTAGGTTTTGCATGAGCTAGCCAACTATATTTACAATGTAGCAAATTTCTAGTCTGGTTGTAATCATATTTCTATGCCACGACAATACTTTTGTATTGCTTTACATTCATCATTGGCTCCCCTTTATCTTCTAAAAGACGTAAATTCCTTGTCATGAGTGTAGGTATCACATTTTCTTGATCCATATTAGGTTCGGCTAAGATCTCTGGTATGTATTTTCTTAAAAAGGAAGAATTTTTTAGTATGGTAGTATCTTGACTTCAATCCCAAGAAGGTGACTTAGATTCACCAGATATTTTATCAAGAATTCTTTGTCTAATTGTTTTGTAAGATTGATGATTTCATAATCACTACTTCTAGTGATCCTAAATTCATCAACATGTATACACACACACACACACACACACACATATAAACTTTACGTCAGAGTTTCAGCAAGATCACTAAACAATTAGATTTAGAAAGAACAAAGAAGATAACAATAACAAACAAATTCCTCCAAACAAACCTTTGTTAATCCACCAACTGATTACAAAGAAAGACCTAAAATTGAGAGGATATCTCAATCCCTAAAAACAAAACAAGTTTTTCTCCCTTCAAAAGCACAAATAAATCTATCCCTAATGACATGCTTATATAGATAAATGGAAAGACTAAATTTATACCCAATTAGGCCCTAAAATATCTCAGAAATAAATCCTCATTAAAACTTATTGAAAATAAATCTTTTCTAAAATATCTCAATAGATCCATAAAATCCGCAGAAGATCCTTAAATTCTGCAACCTCCAGTTTCTCCATCTTCAATATTCATATGCTAAATATCACAAAACATAACACTCCACCTTGGTATGAAATTACTCCAACAATCAACAAATCCATAAACCAAAAAACCACCCACAAATGATGCATTTCTTACATGAGATACACCAGAAAAAAAAAATCTCAAAATTGCTTATAATACCACAATGGCCTCCATGTGGACTTTGTGGCTTTAAGTTGATGGCTCCACCTTGATTCAGATCAACTCGCCTCTCCTAATCCAATTTGAGAACTCATAGCATTCTCCATTGTTTTTCCAAGCAATTTATATATGTTATCATTTCCCCGTTTTGCCCGCAAAAGCTCCTTGTTACCCCTCCAAACCCTTGTGACCCCACCTTTAGTCGAGAAATTGCAACCTTTTTGTTCCAACTGTCCAATTGAAACAAGATTCTTCTTAATTTATGGAATGTACTTAACTCCCATTAGCTTCACCACTTTTCCGTCATTCATCTTCAATCGAACATAACCTATGCCTTTGACATGCAAATCTCGACCGTCGGCGCCAGATGAAGCAGCAGGCATCGGTCCGTAGAACCTATAAAAAAGAATGGTTGTGGCGAGAAGTTCTCTTGTGCACCTACATCACTCGGCTCGCGCGCAACCCCCGCCCCGTTATGTTATGGAAGAATTGAGCTTAATTCCACTTTAGCAATTTGTTCTTTATAATCAATAAATGCTTCCTTTTGATGGCATACATGGAAACAAACTCTCGAATCAAGTATCCAATTTTTTCTTTCGCCTTTATTAACACATAAAACATTGCCTTCAAGTTCCACACCAAGATTCACCTCATTATCATTGTCCTTTTGTTCATCCGACTCCTCTTCCAATCCCTTCATCTTCTCTTTATCCCTTTTAAGCTTATGACAAAATCTCTGTTGATGACCGGGTTTGTCGCAGCAAAAACAAATGCATTCCTTCTTCATGTATTGTCGATTAAATTGCCTTTCCATATTTCGTTGATTAACCCTCCATGCAATAAAAGCTTTTTCAATTGGAGTTTCAATTTCCGTCCCCTCCTTATCTTTACCTTGTATGCTACGCATCTCTTCATTAAGCAAGCTACTAACCACAGACTTCATTGAAACAACGCCATCCGAATTTAAGTTATTCAATGCAACCACAAGTGTTTCCCAACTCTCGGGCAATGAACTCATCATCATTAAAGCTTGTGTTTTTCATCTACCTTGAAATTCACTGCAGCCAATTGATTCACAGTTTCTAGAAAATCATTAAGATGTTCCCCAATTGATCCACCTTCCTTAAGCTTCCGATTTATCAATCTTCTCATAAGAACAGCCTTGTTTGTTGCGGAGTTATCCGCATAAACCCCTTCCATGTAACATAAGCAGATGTTTCATTAGCAATGATCACTACAAGAAAGTGTCGTATTAATAGCAAGTAGGACAGCATGAGGACTTTAATTGTTGTGTTTAGCTCGTCGGCCAGTTATTTGCGTTGAAAGATGACAAGTTCTGACGCTGTTAGTAAAAATGAAAAAAGGGCGGTACAATCCCCTCCGCCGTTTTCATGTTCCCTCCAATAGCCCCTTTACTACTTAACTTTCTAGATCTGAAACGAAACCTACTAACTTATTTCTTCACTTGAAAATAAATAAATTTTGTGACTTTAACCCCAAAGGCTCGATCAAATCGTCGTCCAAGCGTGATTTCTCAACTTTTCAGAACTCGACTCCTTAACTTTGTTGAAGCCTGCATCCTTTACTTCACCGAAGCGTCTCCATGGATACCGAACTCAACAATTTTAGGTATACTTTTCAATTTTTTGTTTTTTTCATAGGTGGTCAAGTTATGCAATGTTTTTCATTGCAATGACTTCTAGCTGATTAAAGATTAGAGGCCTAAGGCATGGACTGAAGTTTGAATAGGTTGGTAAAACTAAACCCATTTCTGTATTTCTATACCTTAAAATGGCTTAGAGTTAATTGAAAGAAGCAATTGACATCCATATATCATGTTTATATTATTTTTGGTAGTGATTGCATTCTTGTTTTTTGTCCTTGTTAGAGACAACGAACATAGTTTTCATGTAAAAAAAGGGAATACTTCTTTCTCTTAACTGCAATATAAATTTCTATTTTATAAATGAATTTTCTTAAGGATTATTTAGTGGCACCTATAAAAATGCTTCATCTCTATTGTTTTTTATTGCATGGGTAAAAGAAATCTAAATTGGAAAACCCAATTGGAACATGTCAAAAACAACTTACTTTGAGCTCTATTGCATGGGTAAAAGATTCATGTCGGATCAAACCCCGTTTGTGTCACTCAATCTGATCATGTAAACTTTGTTTGAGCCCACTTCATTAAGCTATGCTTGTTCAGAAAGAAGCAGCATTGTAACGTCACTTTGATGCAGTTCAATCTACCATCTACCGTCTAGCTATAGCTTCCTCGCCTGTTCTCACTTTGTTTAGATTGTCAATGTTCACTTTCAGTTCTGAGTTTTATGTCCCTTTCTCTGGGAAATCCTGGAAACCAGGATTTTATCATTCGCCTATTCTCAGTTGCGTTGTGGACTTTGAGGACACAAATCTGTTCCATATTCTGATATGGCATATGTTATTACAAGGCTTAAAAAAGATAATATGCGTTTAGTTACCCCTTGGGTGCCTGCAAAAAAGTTGATAACAGTTGGCTGTTAACGAATTTGTATGCATTCCTTTGATGGCTCAAATGATTTTGTGGTCATATACACATCAATACTGAATGTTGCAACAATTGTATTAACTCATCATCTTTTTTCCTCTTCAATTGGCAACATGATTATACTGTTCAAACTCTCATAACACTTTTTTTGGCTAAATAGGATTTTGAGGATGCCTTGCATGAAGTGGGAATTGGGTACTTATGAGGATTGGAACAGATTGCTTGGGAGCATGTCTATCTGACAAGATAATTGTTGGTAATATATGCTTCTCCATTTTGTATGATATTGTTGCAGTGTTGCTTGCAATCAGGGGCGGAGCCAATGTATGGCTGGTGAGGTCAAGTGACCTCACCAGTATATTGGGAAACAAAAAAGCATAGGCAGAAATGCGTGTGTCAGGTACTTTGACTGTTTTTATGTCTCCTATAATATAGTACTATCTATCTTTTTCTCCCCTTCAGTCCATACTTCCTGCATCATTACACCATGCACCTGCTACTTCCCTGTACAACAAAACTTGCCCATACTCGGCGTTGCACACATATAAATACTTTTCAAGCTGTTACACTTATGTCCACATTTTTGTTTGGATAAAAGAAGCTGCGCAAAAAGAAGTACAATCATATCAGTATTTTTGTTGTCAGACAATGGGACAATCAGTTTTTTTTCCTGCCATCGGCATTAGGTGACCTCATCAGTTTTTTTTTCTGGCTCCGCCACTGCTTGCAATTATCCTATATTACAAGAGCAACCAGCTCTAGTGAGATTCTCTAACAAGTCTGGATAGAAATATATATAACCCTGTGAGCTATGACTGTCTATGAACATTTAGCGATGATTAAATTTGACTCATAGAATTATGTTTTATTCCTCGTTTTCTTCACCCAGCATTGTAGTGTTTTCTATTTTTCCTAATTTCTCGCCAATAACTAGTTTATATGTTAAGCTTGCTGAGTTGCATAATTGTGCCTTTAGGGTGAAGTATGATTCATAGCTAGTAATTAATTTGTTCAACTAAATAGAGAAGTGCGGGTGGAGGGTAGAAGGTTAGAAGTGAGTGGTTGCTGAGTTGATAAGGGGAGATGTTAGCAGTATTTTGGGAAACAAAACCAAAAATGAAACAATGACATGCATAAGAACAAAAACTGTGTAAATATAACAGTATAAAACCATGTAAGACAGTGCAAACGCGCAAGTTAGTATAATTGGAAATTTTGGCAAATAAATGTGTGGATGGTTTGCAGAGGAAGGTGATGTTTGCAGAGGAAGGTAGTAGGTCAGGTATGGTGTTTCAGGTTTTAAGGGAAGTGGTCACAAGAGTGAGTGTTGTTAAATGTTTAGCACGGGCCAAAAATAAGAAGTAATTGGTTCAGCAATTAAAAAATTAGAGTGTACCTTTGACAAATCGATGTCACAGCCATATTATGACATGGCACCACACTCTCAACCAGCTTAACCGGCAAGTCATCACAAGAGTTGTAGGCTCAGCTAGGAGCCAAAGTCAAGGCCTGCTCCTCATTAGAAAATATGTCATCAGAATGCAAGTCATCCACATCGAAGTTAAAGCCCACAACTACATTAGACATGGTGCACGCTGCAGTAGAACATGATGGTTCCTTTTTGTTGATCGAGATGTGTTTGCATGGTTGGCCATGATCACGTTTAACTGTAGATCCCGAGATCGGGAGAAAGCTAGCATGTGGGAGGAGGTCAGCTTTAGACCGGGATTTACGAGAGCGGATTGCAAGTTCAACGAGCCGAATGTCGGTGGAGGAATCTAAAGTGAAGGTTGCACTGGACATAACATGAGTAGATGCAAAAGTTGACTCCGTGACATACCAGCATTTATCATGGTGCATTGGATTGATCCTGATGCCGTTGCCTATGTGAAGCTGTGAGGTCATGAGAGAATAGATCACCACTTGATGTATTAGATGTACCATGTTTAAGCTGGACAGGATTAGAAATGTAACAGCAAGGCTTTAATATAATGCCACTGTAGTTTCCAAATATACTAAGCATGAATAAATTATGGACAATACTTGATAGCTGGGGATGAAAGGCTGCCAGTCGCAACTCTGTTGTGGATGACTGCGCCTATGGGGAGCTGGTCCAAGATCATTGGCATCGACAGCGAAGTTAAAATGTGGATTCCTGCCATTCCACAAACTGGCATTTAGCAACATGTGAGCGAGTTGAAATTGGTCCGAAAAAGGTGGAAACATCGTGTTAACATTATGATCTCTAGTTGAAGAAATTGTTGTGGCTTTCGAATAATAAGGCTTGGCAAGGTTATGTCCAGGTAGTTTGGTAACCTTTTCCCTGAAACAGTTAGAATTGTTTAACACCTTGATATGGATGGTGGATGGAAAATTGTACAAATTCACATACTGATTCCAACATGAGCTGATACTAAAATCGGGTAATGGGCATGATATAATAAATGAAAGCATGGGTAATATAGAGTAATAAGCAGAACATATAGATGAAAATTTACAGTTTTTATAACTCTTTTTTGTTTGTTACATGTAAGTTTGTTAGCAAAAAAGCGAGTACGTCAAAATAATGTATGTTTGAACACGTGTGCAGGAGCATGGTCTTCTATGTATATAAATTAGTTTGGCATACAGGCGTATAGGCATGCATCAGGTTCTGCATCACTATACTCTTAAATTGGTAGTTTTAATTTCTTACCCAGTTGCTGTCAATATTGATGGATATTCAACTTTGGCCAATCATGCATCTGAACTCTGTTATCTGCTGCTCAGTTTTCGCTACGCAGCCATTTTTAAATTTTGTTTTCATGGTTATATCGAGATGAGCACAATAATTTATAAAATTTAATTAGAGGCTACCTTTAGCTATTCCACTGTAAAAATACCTCTAGCTGCTCAGTTTGCAAATTGTATAAGCTTGTAGTTCCTTTAGAATAAAGATGCAGTAGAGAATTATTTTGTTATTTAGTTTGACTTTCTTGCTTAAAGTCGTCCATAAACTCTTAAATTATTCATGTGAGCAAGTTTTGTATCTTAATTGATTTAATTAAATATTTTATGCTGATTTTGTTATTATTCATGTTACAGGCTGCTGCGATGTTGCTTTTGGAAGCTTTAAGCGTCGTGAGGAAACAGACTGATGCACGAGAAAGGTTTGTTTTTAAGGTAGTAGTTCTGAGCATGAAGGGACACATGAGGCTGGAAATTGCAAGCAAGATCTGACGATGCTAAAAGTACAAGCACAACAACTACATTTCATGCCTACTCAGAATTGGTAGCTGGAAATTGCAAGCAAGAACTAACGAAAGGTATGTTTTTTAAAGTAATTGTGCGTTCTCTCTTGGAAAATTTAATGTTGTCTAGTTATGAGTGCGATTGACCCTTCATTTGCTGCTCAATAAAGATATATGAACGCATACTTCAGATTTGGGTCATCTTTTGGTTAGTGCTCAATAATGTATGTATTTTTAAGTAATTGTGTACAAGAAATAACATTTTTTATTGCAACCGGGATGGCATTGTAAATGATCCATGCAATCTTCGATGCTTAGATTTTAATAAAACAGCTTGTATACGATGGAACTCGCTCTAAATGTCAAAACTGGAAAATAAGGCACTATAAAATTTCTTTCCCTCTCTTTTTCAATAAAACAAGGCGTTGTAATGATCCATGCGATCTTCGAAGCTCAGATTTTAATAAACAGTGTGTATTCGATGCTCAGATCTTCCTTCGTTCTAGCATCAAGTCATCGACTAATCAAATCGACTGAACTTAATCAAGAAGCCCTATCAATCTTCTTTTCCATCAAAGATAACCCTAGCTACTCATGGCAGCAAACCTTCACTGCTAAAGGGGTATACATATAACTGTAGAAATTACGACCTGCTAATCATTTGTTGTAAAATTTCTATAAACTTAGACAAAAAAAGTTTAGAGTATACAACGGTATACTTTATATTAATCCGTGAAATGCGAAATGGCATGCGAACATTTTTAGTTCTTTAACAATTGTATTTCTACCATATTTACATAATCATTCTTGGGTCAAATGATTAAACAGTCTTTTTATACACATTTTTTTGTAAAAATTTTTTTAACATAAATTTATTGATATCAACATTTTAGCAGCAGGTACATTTCAAGTTTAGCTTAATAAACAAAAAAGGATATACTTTTGTCAGGCAGGCTTCCAAAGTGGTATTTTTACATCCGAACAAGTTGCAGACATTACTTCCAATTGGTTTGTGACACATATCAGTGTAAAAGATTTGTTATATGTTTACATGCTTTACTTAACGGTCTGTTTCAAGGATTATATGCATTTATTACATGTATTTTTGGTTTCACTACAAAAAAACATCAATATAAAGACTGAAAAATTAAGACTGAAATTACTCAGTCTTTAAATAGAGACCGAATACAAACTGAAAAATGTAGTCTTTGAAATTTCATATTAAAGACTAACATTCAGTCCCAAATCAGTTTGTAACTATTAAGACTGCTTAGAGACCAAACTTCACTCTTTATTTCGGTCTTTAATTTGGTATCTAAGAAGTCTTAAAATGATTAAACATTCAATGTTTCAATGTTGATATCTTAACTAAGCAAATCTAATTATTAATATTGGTAATTCATGTGAATGCGATTAAAACTTGTTACAGTTTACATAGCAACTCACATATGTGAATATATATATATATATATATATATATATATATATATATATATATATGAGGAGGAGGGTTCCACTATACCTCTTATATTGCACATGAACTCTCCCCCCTTAATCTCCACCACTCATTTCCCCACTCATTCTCTCTCTTCCCACTAAGAAATAATATTGTAATGGGAAAAGAGAGAATGAGTGGGGAAATGAGTTGTGGATATTAAGGCGGAGAGTTCACATGCAACATAAGAGATGTAGTGGAACCCTCCTTATATATATATATACATATACATTATATCTATATATATATATATATACATATACATTATATATATAGGGCAGGTTCAATGGCACCCCAAATAGTAAGCACCCTTTTAGTCTACCACTTTTTCACCACACATTTCCTCCTCCTCTCCTTCCACTTATTCTCTCACTCACTTTCTTTAATATAAATGAAAAAAGGAAATTAGGGGGCATTTGGGGTGCTCCATTTTTGGGGGGCTCCTTGATCCTATCCCTATATGTATGTATGTATATAATATCATCGTCCTTATAAAAAAGAATTCAAGTTGTATTCAACGTTGGTTAGCTCAAGCTTAATAAGACGATGCTCAAACCTATCGGATAAAAATTAGACCACATAAATATTTTCTACATATCTTTTTCTATACATGTTCAAGACATATCTTCTTCTTTCACTCTTCCTACATAAAAAACTACTATTCTACTACCTACCCAAAATAACATTTTTTCAACTAATCGAAACCTACTTGTATAATGTGTCATATCGGTGGTCGGATTGTGAAATTAACCTACCATTAGTGATGTTGACTGATGTATAATAAAAAATTGATTTGATAGTTGAAAGAACATTTAATTTAAAAGTTTCTAAATCAAATTAAACACAACTTATCCATAATTATTAGATTCTAAATATTAAAAGTTTCATCCATATTCCTGTAGAATCTCAAACTAGTAGTTTTTTCTTCACATTATTAATAAGCACAAATAGGGGTTTATTTATATGACCAAAACTCAATTTCAAAATCATCTATATCGATGTTTGTAATTTGAGAAGTGGCGAGTACATAAATTTACATTTCAAGTTGATTCAAAAATTAAAGTATATTGGATATTGGGTGAAATAGTATAAGACATATTCAGTAGATACAAGTGTTATTTATCTTTCCATCTTAACCTTCATAATTTCAGTTAAGGAAACTTAAACTAACCTCCCTGGAATAAGACATCATTCACTAATGTCCAGCACCAGTTATCTCAACAACCATACCGCTAGCTACAACGATTTCTTTATTTCATATGAAGTAACAACGAAAATCAAAATTTCAGTTATGTAATAATAATTTTGTACCATGTTTTCGACATTTAATTAAGACATTAGATCTTATACATCATTTAAAGAAATTGTTTGAATCTTTAATAATGATAAAACATCCTGATCATCATTTTTACTAGTAGGATGAATGCTGAAAAGTGATATAAATTAGGGTAGAGATAGGTATAAAGATGAAGTTGACGATGATGATTTTTTCATAAATTTCTAATTAGAGAACTGGAGAATTAGAGTGAAGGTTTAAGTACCATAGAAAGAGATGGTAGCTGTACAGTGCAAAGAAGAAAGAAACATGAACTATACAATTAGCACGTAACTCATGCAATTGAAAAATAATGTATTTATAATTTTATTTGTTAAAATTTGAACTTATAGAGTATGTTGTTATAAAATAAACTAAGAACAGAAGCAAGTACAGAGGAAATGCATATTTATTTATTTAGATCTCCATAAAATGCAAATATACTCCTTATTTGTAGACTCTATAATATCTCTTGATATTTAGCATATTCATTATTACTTGTATTATGGAAACACTTGCAATGGATTATTCAAACGTAAAGGAGATAAGATATATCGTGTAACGATCCACCATTTTAAACAATGTAATTTGCTAAAAATGATAGACAGTTATTATGATAATAATAGAATCAGTCACAAAATACAGACAAAAGAATAAAATTACAACTTAGAATCTCGTAGCGAAAATAAATAATACATAAGTGACTCATATACTAGATTTTTCTTCCTTTGATGTAGAATAATTGGAAATAACATAAGTTAATAACTACATAACTAAATTGTTGTGATAATATAATTAGAATAAAATAGAGCTTCCAAATATGCCTTTGTCTCCAGAAAATCAATCCATAACTGTAATACTCAAGGCTGACCAGAGCACATTTTGAGGAAAAGCATAAACACCCGGATCTGAACTAACATCCTCATGTAAATCAATAAATCAAAATGCGTAGTAACTTAAGAGTTATGGATTTTATCATCTCCTAAGGATCCGTTAAACTATTTACATATAATAATATTCACTATTATAGATAATGTCTATTAGTAAAATAAATATCAAAATAGAATTAAGTCTTTACATTGATCCACCTTAACTCATTTAATTTGCAAACCAAACTCGTGGTGGGCTCGTATATGGATAAATATGACAAGCCAAATGAGGCTATGCCCAAGGTAGGATTCTACCAGTTTACCCTTTCTGCTGGTCGTGGTCGGTGTGTTGATATGATCGCGATAACACACTGAAATCAGACCACAAAATGTTCAAATGAAAATTCGTTATTTATGTAATATCGATTGTCGCCACCGTAATCAATCTTATTAACCAATTTAAATGGAGCCAGCGAGATCGAAATTCGATGAAACGAACATCGATGTTTATATCATTGGTTTTTCTTTTAAATCCTTTTCGTATGAAAATATTTATACGTTAAAATTAATATATTAACATTTATTATTTATCAATTTCACATTAAATTCAAAACAAATAAATTCTAAATTAAACGATCATTTCAATTTATTAAGTTCAAATAAACTAACGTATATGAAATTTAAAAGTCCAATTCATTAACTTAAAAGAAATCAAATTTCATATAATTTTAAACGCTGAATTTACGGTTCGTTACATATCGCGTCATCAACTTTTTTTAAAAGAAAAGCCCGGTGAAAATCATAAATAATGAAAATTGTATAATAGTAGGATAGCATAGTTTATAGTCTGTGGTATTATGAGACAAAATACTTTATTATTTTACCTTACTTTTGAAAAAAAAAATGAAAAGAAGTAATATCAAATTGTATCAATAAAAGCTATAATATGTAGTTGGCTCAGAGAATTAATATGTAGTAAGAGAGTGATATTCAATTGTAGTTAACTTGTACATATATTTCTAGCTATTAATGTCTTAACAGAAGGGAAAAAATAAAGTAAATTTCTTAATAATGCAGATGTTAATAATTTATGTTATGTGAGAAATATATATATGTACATATATATATATATACGTATATGTATGTACGTACTATGTATGTATATATGTATGTATTTAAATTGGTTAATGTTGTTGGAGTGGTGATGGCGGCTGTAGCGTGATGACGAGGAATGCACAAGCACGAGGAGGCGAATTTGACGGCGAGCAGGCAGGGGTTGTGGGAGTGACGGTGTCCGTGTAAATAAAGCTGAGGACATTTGGATAGAGGGAGGAACGAGACTGTGGCCATGATTTCATTAATTTGGGGATTTTATTTTTGGTCGAGAAAAAGAATGAAATGAAAAAAGAAAGGGGACGAAATAAATAAAAGGGAATGAAACCAAATGTTTTCAATATTCAGATAACTTTGTACAAGTGTCAAACAATTTTCAGCATACCTAACAAGTGGCAAATTTTATTAAACCTTATTTTAACAAATGTGTATGCAATTCCAGTATACTCTAAGTATACAACTTATACATGTGTATTTTATACATTTCAAATACAAGCTCAAATTAATTTTTAAAACTGAATTCAAATCTAAATAAACTAAATTATAAATCTTCAAGTTAAATTTAAAATCAAAATACTCAAACAACACATATCAAATAGCTTTAAAATATTAATAACGTTTAAATTAACAAAACTGTTTAGATTCAAATATTTAAATTTAAATTATACTTACAACTTATTCAACTCAATATTAGAAAGGATTAATTGATAGGAATAATCCCAAGTTTAACGTGCCTTCCCATTTTAATCTCAATTTTGGATTATTTTTTAAATAATCCGAAATTTGGGGGTGCCTTCCCAAATTGATTCCACTGACCTAATAACTTGCTATAGCCGGTTTCAACTTTTTTACTTTACCAATTCTAATGTAAATTCGTTTCTTGTTAACCGATCTTCTTCCTTGCTCGACTTCAAATCTTTCTGCAATTCGTTTCTTCGATTCTTCATTTCTTTCTCGAATTCAATGAAAAATCAGTCACTTTCTTCTATTTCGAGTTCAATTCGTTTCCTCGCTCTCCTCATCCTCTCTCCAAGGATCGTAGACTGGATCATCTTCACTGGATGTCCCAGGATCTTCGCCAATGATCTCACTAATCATCTGTTCTAAGTTGTAAGAACATGGTGTTGAAGTAAGAGTTCTATTTTGCATACATTCCATGGGGTATTCATCTTCGTCTGAATGTTGTTAAGTTGACGCATTTTCATCTACACGTAATGCGGAAGCTGGTTAGTTTGAATGTTGTTGAGCTGAGGCATTTTCAACTACACGTACTGGGGAAACTGGTTGAGTTAAATGTTGTTAAGTTGATGCATTTTCATCTACAAGTAAAGAGGAAGCTGTTTGAGGTGTTTAAACTTTGGTTTGGGTTGAGGGGGAAATTTTCTTACGATTTCTAAGCGACGTTCTTCTTTCTAAACATGGATTTTCTTTAGCTGATGAGGAAGGTTGCGTACTTCTTAGGAGTAATCTTCTTCCTTCGTCTTGCGTTAATCTTCGGTGGATAGGCGGTTGGACTCTGAGTAGAATCCTGCAGCATATCATGTACGGTATCATTCATGTCTGGGGGTTCTACATCAATGCTAGGAGGAATATCAATCCCATGCACCACAAACAACTCAATACAATGATACTTTACCACAATTTCAGCCATTTGCAGCACCTCATTGTCTTCATAAACCCTCTTAAGCCCCTCTTCCAAAGGATTCTCCGGCAATAAGTAATGTACTTCGACAATTGTACTATATTGCCCACATTCTTCAGCTAACTCTTTCAACCAAAACCAACATAACCAATCAGGGTCGACATTAATTGTTTTAGCCTCCCCTCCTACATACTTTAAACCATATGGACCTGAATGAAACGAACCTCCATGCCAAAATTTCAGATATACTTCATCCATAATTACCCAAATATGTTTTCATCAAAGCATGTCAATGCACAAATCGATGCGACCTAGCTCTACTAAAATTGAATTCAATTACATAGCACAAAATATTGAATTTACCAACCAGAATCGGGAGAGCCAAAGGAACATGAAGACTCGAAAGCGGATCAGTGAAATTTGAAGAGAAATTAAAAAGATGTGAAATCGCAGAAGAATTGGGAATGTAAAAAAGTTATTGATAAAGTAAAAAAGTTAAAACCGGCGATAGCAAGTTATTAGGTCAGTGAGATCAATTTGGGAAGGCACCCCAAACTTCGGATTATTTAGAAATAATCCAAACTTCGAATTATTATGGGAAGACACGTTAAACTTCGGATTATTCCTGACAATTAATCCTATTAGAAATAGTCTATATTTCAAATTCCAAATAAATTTAATAATAAAAATTAATTTCAATAATAAATCTAAAATGATTACATATTTTAAAACATCAAAAAGTTGTGTCATTACAAATACTATGTATCAGCTATTGTTTGTCCGTCTTGTGTATGTTATTTGTTGCTCTAATTGATTTGTAACTTCTTGTATTTCCTTTGCTTATTCTTGAGCATTGCTGCCATGACTTAATTTGAGTCGATCTTGTAGATATCCTGCATAAATGCATATATATATATATATGTATGTATGTATATATATATACACACACACACACACACAATTTTCATTGTATAGTTTTGTCATCGAAACCGTAGAATGGGTTTCCTAACATTAATGTTGTAAAATATGACTTTGTCTTTAAAAGGTGCTAAAAATAAAATTACGTAATGTAGTAAACAACAACTTTTTTCAGGATAAATAAATTGGAAATTAAAAGCAATTTTATATTTAAGTATACATTTATGTTAATTCATTTGACTAAAGAAATAATTTTATTATTATTTTTAATTGTATAGGAAATTGTATATATTGAAATTATGGTATTTTTAGGATTTATTAGATAGATGAGTGAATTACAGTTAATCAAATATTCAATAAATTTAAGATTTACACAATTAATTAGATACACGGACTTGACCGTAAAATATTAAGACAGGACTGAGATTGTTTCTATATAGTGGAAAATATAATTGTAAAAAAAAAAAAAATAGATGTTGAAGCTAATGAGTTTCTGCATTTTAATATATGATAAATTTGTGAATGAACTATTGTAAAATAAAATTGTTATTATTATCAATGTATATAATTTGCGTTATGCGATCTATATATTTTTGTATCTAAATGATTTTTAAGCCAATTTGTTGACGTGTCTGCGGTATACATATTGAAATTTTGGAACATAAGTTGACTAGTGTTATCTATTAGTTTAAAGTTTGAATAAATTAATTAATTTAAATATGTGGGTCTCTATGTCAAAATAATTGGGAAAAAATCGAAAAACATTTGTAAATAGTTGTACATTTTTTTTGAAATAGCTATTTAAATGTAAAATAGTGTAGGAGATTAATTAAAAATATTTGTAAAATGACAGATATTAAAATTTAAAAAACAAAATATATGAAATTAGAGAGAACTCAGAAGAATGGAGATAACTCTTAAAATTAATGAGAGATTAAATTCCTTATGCTTTACTATTATTAAATGAGAAATTGAGATAAGATGATCCATTTTTGTTTTTGCCGCGTTTGATTTTGGAAATGACACCATTATTGTTACCCTAAATTTAGGGAAATAATATGCTAATTAATTTTTTATTATCATTTATGGATAGTTAATAATTACATAACCTTTCTCATTCATTCTTTGGTAGTGCCGCAACATTTCTCATCCATTCCCCTTCTTGCCGTAACATTTCTCATCCATTCCCCTTAAACGCACAGTTCCGATCTCTAAGCAAAATCCATGACGATTTCGTTTTCTTTCGCGCTAAAATCTCCCCCCTTCTTCCCATGATTCTTACTCGGCTCAGTTATCGCCGGTTATGCAGCCAACATCGCTCATATCTCCGAATTAAAACCAAGAGGTAATTTTTTCTGTGTTTTCGAAAATTTGCTTTTTTGTGTAGGGATTTTGATTCATAAAAGAGTAGCAGCGATGTTGATCTTGGTTAACGTCTTATTACCGTTTGTAATTTCTGTAGAGTTCACTTCACTTCTGCCTCAAAACCCTAGTTCCTTGATCAACCCTTAAGCTCCGACTTGGGCCTCCATTTAACGTCTGCATCTCTCAGCAGGTAACCTGAAATCAAATAGTTTCATTCTGATGTTTGAGTTGAGTTAGATTGATTTGTTGAGTTTTTTGTTTGCACTTAGTTTTATAATTGGTTCATAATTTTTTTGCTGTATATCCCTCACAGCTTCTTAGGACTAGATAATATTATGCAGACATGATAAATTTGATCACTAATTGATGGAAATAATATCACTTCAGGAATACTTTAACAAGGATGAGCTATATAATATTTTTATTTTGTTTCTTTTCCAGTCATTATGATTTGATAGCTATTTTATTCCACATCAATATATAGCTAGAAATGGCTACTAAAATACAATATTCTTTTGGTGGCTTATAAATATGAACCAAGAGTTGTCTCTTATTGATGAATGCTAGATTTATAGCCATTTCTTACTAGTTCAAAACATGTAGTCTACTCCACACAACATAGATATAATGTAGTATTCCACATTCTTGCAGAAGTTCCCTTAATTCTAATTTTAGGTTTCATGTTTAAAAACACGTTAAGTTCTTCAAATTTTTTTTACATAGATTTGGTCAATATCGTTAATTACAATGTTTTAGTTTGATGGGTTATAATTAAAAAGGTAAGAATGCAATAAATAAGAAGGGCAGTTTAGTAATATATATATTAGCAAAATAGTGGTGTATGTTAGGTAATTTTCGGTGTATGAATAGAATTTTCCATTAATTAATTTCACCCATTCAATATTATGAAATGCTATTAACAAACACCCACCATGTGGATGTTCTTGTTTCCAATATTTTTGCTATGTTTATACGAAGCAGCTATTCAAACCCTGAATGTTATTAAAAATTGAAGTGTTGACATAAGAGGTAAGCTGCCAATATTCTCTATGTCCCCCTGTTTGTCTTCAGTCCACATCCATATATGTAGGTATGTCATAGTCCCTACCGTTACCAAATATTCAGCATTTAAACTGAAAATTATCTTTCCATACCCATTCAATTAGTTTTCCTTCCAGTCAACACCCATTTGCTCTAAAAATCAAAGAACAAAACTTCTTTAAGAACTTTCTGGTTTCATCAAAATCTGCTATGACTTCACAACTGATATCGAATGGATTATGATTTAGCAAAAGAGTATTCATTTGCCAATAAATCAGCAAGTTCCCTCTTTATCTCAGCATAAGAAATGTGTAGGAGAAGATCTTGATCTACCCATCAATGTTGTCGATGTATAGTAGCATTCATGAATGTTGGCTGAATCATCAACAAATAACCAAGTAAAAGATGCAACTAGAAAAAGAAAATTGTGACTAAAGAAGATACAAATGGGTATTAAAAATTGACGGAGGTCATTTAAGCAGAATGTCAACAAGTGTATTGATGGTAATCGTTTGATGTTAAGTGAGACTAGAGAAGTTACAATCTGCCTTCTTGAGGTTGTTATGTCTTTCATATAAGAACCCAAGGATTGTAAATGGTTCATTGTGTCAAAATTGGTGCCACATAGGAGAGCGATCGACATTGATAGTCTCTCTTCTTAACATCATCAGCCTTTAGATCTGTAACATCATCGGACTTTAGATCTGTAACGCATGTTAGCTTGAAAAACTCTGACAATTATAAGTCCATATTATTTAGGGGATTGTTTTGGATCAATCTGCTTCTGTAGATTGAAGTAGCATGGACACTGATAAATGTTAGGGATGGGAAAAAGCTATAAATTTTATCACATATATGCAGTGATTGTCTATTACTTATTTTTTTAATCTATTTCTCTGATATTTGTGTTAATATAATCGATGCTAATTAATCATAGTATCATTTCTCATTGCAAAAGCTTGTAACTAGACCAAATGATAATATTTATAGACTTGTAGTGGAGGTTATTAATTTGTTATTTTTTTACCATGCACTCTCCAATTTCCTTATTAACTTGTTCTCTAAAATACGACGAAAGAGAATAGTATAATGATATATTGTCATCATGTACTAATTTGTAGACTTACCAAAATGCTTCTGTATGGTGTATATGAATTACCAATTGGCCGAATTAATTTTGTTGGTAAACTACATATAGGTGCATAATATAGCATCTTGCATGGAAAAATTGTTTCCTGATTAACGATGGTTATTCTAATTTATTGAGCTAACCTTTTCAAAGCAACAGGAGAAGATCAGAATTACGTATCTTTCTAAATGTTCGTCGAAATCCAAGTTGACAGCTAGTTGAAGCACATGGTTATCTGACTCGTAAAAATAAAAATTCATTGTCTACTAATCTTGGGCATAGATACTGTTTATCAACATTTTGATATTCTTATTCTAATAAAGTATATAACATGAGTAGGTGTTCCATATATCTACCGATATGAATTATTCTATATAGTTATGTTATATACAATCCTAATAATCAGGGCCGGTCCAATGTCATTTTGGACCGTGGACAAAATAATAATTTAGGCCCATAGCAAATTACTAAGACCACTTAGTATAACTACAAGTATACGCACAAAAATGCAATATTTGCATTACGAAAATTTATTTTTATCATAAACAATGATTAAAATTTTGTTTAAAAACAGCCAAACTAAAGAATATTGATTACAAAATGTTCGCAGCCTTAGCGACAAATCTCAAACATTTATTGTTTTTTTTTGAAACCTTAGCGACAAATCTCAATGGCACTGATTACTACTTGACATAAGTATGATGTTAAATAATTTCAGCGTTTAACATCAACATATATTAAAAAGGCACACAACCTTAGCGAACACATAATTGCTTAATTAACAAGTTGGAGTATATTAGAAGATTATTGCATAATTGATATCTACAAATCAAATTGTTTAGCATCAACATATATTAAAAGAAACAAATTAGGTTATTACTGCTTTTTTGAGATCGCTGAACCTCATGTCCTTTCTTCGTTAACCCTAGTATACTTCAATTTGTTAATTGATGCTTTAAGTATCATTTATTTCATTAGTTTCTTCCTCTAAATATTTGCTATCTCAACTCTATTATATTTAATGTAACAAAATTCTATCATGTGATCCGCCCTTAAATTTAAAACAACATGAATTCCTCATACTGGAAAGTTTGAAACAACTAAAAATTTCAGAAGGATTGAAACCGCATAAATATGATCAACATTCCAGGTTAGAAGATTAGAATTAGGAACATACCAACAAAGAGAAACTGGCAATATGACATTATCACTAGTTTTGCTGCCTGATTGATGAAGAGTTTTCTTTCGAAATAAATCAACAAGTAAGAAGACGTCCAGATGAAGAGAACTATTGAAAAGATGCTGCTTGCTTTCAAAATTAATTAATTAGGGTAGAAATAAAACAAACATGAGTGTTGAGGAAAAGAAACAGGATGGGGAAGACAAGGTGTTTTCTACGAAACGAGAGAACTTTTCTCAAATCAGAAGCAACGTAATTAATTCAAGTTGCTTTGTTTCTAGGTGGATTGATGGTTGTTTGATCGTTTCTAGATGGACAGCTGTAATTTTTCTTGCTGGGTTGTAGTTATGTAAAAGAAATACTAAAATTTGCAGGGCCCTCTTGAAAACCGGGCCCTGGGCAGTTGCCCAGCCTGCCCAGTATAAGGACCGGCCTTGCTAATAATATCCATCTCGCGGAAAGATGAGTAGTAGCTGGACCAACTAATGAATTGCATGTTTTAATCTTTATTAGATATGACGACCCCAATATATTTTGAGTAATCAAAATCATAGTGTCTGATATATTTAGTTTTCTATTAACATTATTTTCCTGCTTTTGTCTGGTATTTTATTGCTCAGTCATGAGTTTATGGAAGATCAAACATCAAACCTACTTGTTTCTTGACATTTTCAGTTTTAAACAAATTTTGAAGCACTTAACTAGTTTGTATAGATAGTTGGTTCAAATATTATGCTTGGTATCCTTTCCGTTTTTTTAGAACAGGATAATGTCATAGCAAATGTAATAAATTTTGAGGAAAATAATATCAATTCATGTTTACTTCTATCATGATGAGCTATATAATATTTTTAATTTATTTATTCTTTTTTCCTGTCATTTTGCTTTGTTAGCTAATTTATACCACATTATTATATCTTTAGAAATGACTTGGTACTATACATTATATTCTTTTAGTGGCTTATGAACATTTATTATATAGTCCATCGCTGAAATTTATATTCATCTGTTACGAGCTCCAAACATGAACTCTAGTCCATGTAGCATAGATGTAATGTCGCTGCTTATAGGTTAGACATTAGCTTTATATATGGTATGTATTTTTTTTCGGCCCAAGACATCAAAATTTTATTCATCATTCTAATTCAGTGCACTGGTGTAATATCTTCCTCCTATCATATCGCCTGCAGTGATGTGAAACTAGGACAAAAGAATGAACATCTATGAAAAGAAAAAACATGTTACATGAATGAAGACACAATGCACCTTAGTATTTCCAGACAATTCAAGAATAAATAACGGGCCAAATCCTTCAAGCCATTTTGTTTGAATCATTGTATTTTAAATCTTTAAGGTGAGTAGAAGAGCCTGTGAAAAGGCATGTTCTACCATGGATCATATAAAGGGAGACAACCACCTCATTTCTGATCCATTTCCATTAAACAGGTAATATATCTTCTTCCATTTATCTTTTGAAAAAAAATCTCCTCTCTTATCTGCTTTTGCCTCAAATAATATTGGGCGATGGTGGCAGCTTCATTCATGGTATATCGAGGAAACATGACATATCCATTCTTAGGAACATCAGGCAAATCTTCTCGTAACTTCCCAACAGCTGTTGAATGAGAGAATGTGCCAATCATCATATCGTCATGCAGCATCGATCTAAATGCATTTATCATGGGACAGTTCTCTGGCATGAATCGATTGGTAAGATCTAATAGTTACAGGTTCCTCGTATCCACTGATTAATTGCAAAAATCACCATGTGTTGTAAGCTTCGGTTTAGTTTGATATTTAAAAAAGGCATCATGCAGAACCTGATAATCTATTTGTAGATCATGAAGTTCACTAGGAAAGTGCTAAGGTCTTTTGCTTGTGGTTCAAGTGCATAGGTCTCAGGTTCGAATATAATAAAAACTATCTGTATTTTCCTTGAAATTTGTGGAAACTTCCAAGAAATTGTATGAAATATCAGAAAGGGTTGCAATGTAAGTGATTTTGTGTTAGTACGAATATACATGAAGTACATGTTGAACATAACGAATTAAGTTTCTTGTGTTAGTAACAGCCTTTTTTTCTTCTGAGTAGCGAATGTAAGATCTAGTAACAACATAAGTTATATTGGCATATGCGAACAGCAATAAAAGTTACAATGTAACTTATATTGAAATACTAATAATCGTAACAACAACGATAACAGTGACGATGTAACTTATGTGATTTCTAGTAACAGCCTTTTTTCTTTTAGAAGTAACATACGTAATGAACATGTTGAATTATCTTTTTGTTCAGATTGTAGTTACACTCAAATGCAATTAGAGGATGCATGTAGCTTCTTGCTGCACAGATCAGCTTATATGACCGCCCTTACCCAAGAAATCGAGCGGAAGCTGCAAAAGGCATTGGCTTTGAAGTCGCAATGATTTGATATTTTGCAACAGTTGTTCGCTGATATTGCTTTGGAGATTGATGATCGAGCTCGAGAGATACTTCTGAGTAGCGATGAAAATGATGTCAAAGTAGCATGCGGCAAAATTGAAAATAGCATGTGCTTCTATGATGTTATTGCTAATCACTATGTTAAAGTACCGGAAAATGGGAAGTGCATCCTTGATTTGATTGTCCAGCTTTGAAGCCTGCTGTTTGCATCACATGTGTTTGCTCTTCTTTTTCACAAGTGTTTATTTGAAATCCCTCTTGAAAACACTAAAACTGCTTCAAGATATGGATTTTTTTCTTCAAAGGCACAACAAATGTATTCTGGATTGATACCCAGACAAATACAAGGCTTTTTTATCCATGTTCAGTTATCTACTCCAGTAAGTGGCCATTGTTCCTGAGCGTTTGAATAATACTACTTTGCAGACAAGCCGTGCCCTCTTTTCTGTTCTTTCCAGGTTTGTATTCTTCTACAATTTAGATCACATGCTTGAACTGAAGTTTTCCTTGAACATTATCCTATTTTTAACAATGCTTTCTTGGTTGGTGGTGCAGCAGATTTCTTTGTGATTGAGCTTACTGATCACCTACAAAAGCTAAAAATAGAACTAGTAGTAGAACCAGTACTGCTACATTATCTCTCTTTTATGCGAGTCCTTCAAGGATGGGAGCCGAGGATGACAACAAGCATAAGACCAAAGGTTCGTCTGTACAGCTTTACATCTCGAGGAGGTCCCATGTATCCAACTAGAGTTGTTCGTCATGCAGCCTGGGATACGCTAGACTCTCTCTTTCCTGTTGGATGTCACCCACGACGTATGGTAAGCCTCCTTTTTCGTCTGCTCTATCCTTGGTACTGGCCTTCCTCGTGTTGGAATTTCATCACCACCTGGAAGTCAGCTGTGTTTTACTCTATGCTAAGATTACTCTTTTCTTGTTGGGATAACATGACAAATTCTAAAAAGAATTCATAGAACTATACGGCTTATCATGTACGTGGATGTATCTTTTGTTACATATATGTTATAGATTATTAGTAAAAATAAATAAAAGTTATATTCTTGTTTAATTAAATCTGTTTCGGACTTGTTATTTAACTTTCTTGTAGAAGTGTACATACACACATCTTCCTGAATGTTTATGATATTGTAAATTGATTAATTTTTCATTTGTGTATTGTTGTTAAGTATTCGGCAATTTTTATATAATATTGAATGTATTTTTAGGTTTATGAAATTGTGATGTTGATATATTAATTGCGTTATGATGATTCATATTTTACTATTTGCGTTTCAATTATGTAAATTTAAGACTGATAAAAGACATAATTTCTGTCTTTAAAATTCAGTTTCAAGTATATTTAAGACTGAAATATCAGTCTTTACATTTTGAGACTGAAACGTCAGTCTTAATATATTTTTTGCGACTAGAAATTCAAAGACTGAAATTTCAGTCTTTGAACAGTCTGTAAGTATAATTTAAAGACTGAAATGCTAGTTTAAAGACTGTAATTGTCAGTCTTTAATTCGATATTTTTTTGTAGTGTTTGATTGCAAGAAATAATGTTTTTTCATGCAGATCTCTTTTCGATTAATAATACATAGGTTCCATATACTGCAGTTTTACTTTAAAAAGGCATTGCAATATTCCACCTGATTGTTCTGATGGTAAGCTTTTCTGATAATTAGTTCACTGCAAGTAAGTTCGAATTGATATTTTATTTCTAGATGTGTTTAAAGCGTTACATGTTGGAATGTTAAGGTATTATTTTGGTTTATGGGTTTCATAGGTGCAACTCTAAGCAGAGGGATGAACCGAGCACTTGGTACTCTTTCTGTTGGCTCATTAGCCTTCTTCATTGATTTTGTGGCAGAAGAAACTGGGCAAATTAGTTTTGCAGCTTTTGTTGCAACCTCATTAACCTTAATAGGTGCAACATTAATGATGTACCGTATACATATTTGGATGAATAAAACTGCTTACTCACCATATTGACCATATTTTTTTTTATTTAAGACTTTATTTTTTTATTTGTGCATAACTAGAAGATTTCAAAAACCAGGTTTTCTGGCAACATATTTGAGATTTGTTCTATACATAAAGAAAAACTATACTATGGAGTGATGATCTTTCTGTTAACATTTAACTTGATCCTCATGTCGAGTTATCGAGTGAAAATTGTACTTGAAATAGCACAACAAAGAGTTTACATGATCGGGATTGGTTACGACATTTGTCGTTTGACGACTCTCTTCATTTTCCCAAATTGGTCTGGTGAAGATCTGCATTCCTTGTCCATCTCCAGACTGGATGGATTAGCTAAATCAGTTGATGGTATACGTACAAATATACACATTTTTATCAATTTTTTGGGTATGATTTCACCCACATATTCTCATATTTTACAATATGAGCTGCAGTTTGTGTGGATGAGTATTTTGAAGACAAAGCTACAGAGGTTACAGGAGAAAAGTTGAAGTACCTAACGATACATTCTTAAAGGTTACAGTGCTGTCCTATACTCCAAAACCGGCGATGAAAATCTTGTAAGTTGGTATTTTATTTGCTTTTAATGGAAACAAAGCAGCCTGATATATACTTCTTTAAAATTGATCAAACATGCAGGCAATTTTTGCAAGTTGGGAGCGAAGATTCTCTAGAAAGTGCCAGAAACATCCATGGCATATGTACGTGAAACTTGGAGTAGTTCTCCAACATTTTGCATGCAGTGTGGTTGCTCTTCATAGATGCCTAGATTCAGAAATACAAGTACACTGAAAACAAACACTTAGACTATTCAAATTGCACATCTTTTTTGCCAATACCAGTCGACACAACATTAGTTATGCTTTTAAGATTACATGCTCCAATGTCAGTTCGTGCTTTGTTCCATGAGCCATGCAACCGACTGGCAAAAATAAATGTCCAAGGCATTAGAAGAGCTTGCCATAAGCGTACAAAACCGTCGACTCTTCACTCATGAGGTACTTGCAGTAAACATAAACGATGTTTTACAAGGCTTGCTTAGTGCAGTAAAATCACAACCTAGATAATAATATATTAATAATATAATAATAATAGTAATAATAATATAATAATACTAATAAAATAATAATAATATATTTATAATCTAATTTTATAAATTTTTAACCAACTTAATTGAGTTTTATGAAATTTAGCTGAAGGTATATAAAATTTAACTAAGTTAATTGAGTTTTACAAAAATTAACTAAATTTCATTTGTTTAGAATTAAAGTAACTAATGTTTATGAATATTACATGATTTCTATTTTGAAATCTTTGTTAAATTGTTATAAAAGTTGATACCTGTTAGTGAGGTGAAATTCAACTACATACTTTTTTTAACTAAAGGTATATAAAAATTAGTAAATAATAATATAATAATCGCAATAAATTTATAAACTTATTTTGTAAATATTTTACGAAGTTAATCGAGATTTATAAAATTTAACTAAAGGTATATAAAAATAAATATATAATAATAATATAATATAATAATAATAGTAATATAATAATAATAAATGTATAAACTAATATTATAAATATTTAACTAATAATAAAATAATAATAATTAACTTAATTTATAAACTAAGTTTCATTAAAACTTAATTAAGTTTATAAAAATTAACTAAATTTATAGTAATAATAATAATATATTAACCAAGTTTAAATTAAGTAAATAAGTTAAGTTTTCAAATAATTAAATAAACAACTATTTTCTTAAATTAAATAAGTTTATAAAATTTAGTTAGGTTTTATTAAAATTAATTAGCTTATAACAATGGACATGTAATCGTTGAATAAAGTATTTAAAATAAAATTTATGTTCACCTCAAGAAATTTCATATGTTATTGATATCGTTTTTGTATGTTTATATAAATTAACTAAAATTTATAAAATTAACTAAGTTAATTCAATTAGTTTATATAAATGAACTAAGTTTTATAAAAATTAGCTAAATTAACGAAGTTTCATATAAATTAATTAAATTCATAAATTAAGTCACACATATAAAAATTAGCTAAATTAATGAAGTTTCATATAAATTAATTAAATTCATAAATTAAGTCACACAAATACACGTGTGTGTGCGCGTGTGTGTGTATACATATATATAGCTATAATTGCTAGTTGTTGAAAACTTTTTTCATACGTTCTTACAAATCTATGGTGCATACGGATGACAATATGCTGCAGCGTATTAAGGATTTGAAGTAACATTTCTTTTGTTTGTATGCTTAATCCTTATGTGTATATGATGTTTATCATTTACATTAAAGTATTAAGGATTTGAAGTAACATTTCTTTTGTTTGTATACTTAATCCTTATGTGTATATGATGTTTATCATTTACACTTTTAATGTAATGTTCATTAAGTATTACAACATACTATGTATCATTATATACGGAAGTTGAATTGTTAGCTAATTTTCGTTTAATGTGATTTATATGATTTTGTGAAATGATACATTGTGTTTATGTAAATTTTTCGATTATAGTGAGATAATGGATATGTGCATGGTGCAAAAATGACTTTTAATAGCATGCACCTAAAGGATTTAATGGCGTTTATAAACAGCTGCTAAGGGATTTAATAGCGTTTAAAAAGCGCTGTTAGAATATTTAATAGCGTTTAATAAACGCTATATAGAACATAATAGCGTTTTCTGCCCGCTTTACATCTGAATGTCCTTATAATAAAATGTTTTTATAAGCTACGAATATGATTTTTTACAACGTTGATAGCGCTGCAAAAGATCCTTTTGATAGCATGTTTTTTATAGCATTTTTTATTCTGTTATTATATTTCTTTGACCTATTATAGCTTGTTGGTATACAACGTTTATAAAAACGCTAGATAGACTTCTATAGCGTTTCTGAAACACTATTAAAAGGTAGTTTTGTTGTAATGGATATGAAACACTAAATTATCCAAAAAATATCGAATAAACGCAACAGCCTTCTTATCCAAAGTCCCTCATTTTGCTTCGGATAAATTGTTAGGCGTCTCCCTATTATTCTCTAATGGTTGATGAAGATCATTAAGGTAAAGAAAAACTTCTATCTTTGCCTTCCATAATCCCCAGTTTCTTCCATTAATCTTTTCAATAATTATTTTATCAATATTCAAACCCTCTTCAAAAAAATTGTGTAGAAGGCTCTGATACCAATTGTTATAGTTTCCGAAAGATCACTACACAATTAGATTTTGAAAGAGGAATGAAGATAAAAATAACAAACAAATTCCTCCAAATAAACCTTTATTAATCCACTAATTAATTACAAAGAAAGACCTAAAATTGAGAGGATATCTCAATCCCTAAAAACAAAACAGTTTTGCTCCCTTCAAAAGTACAAATATATCTATCCCTAATAACATGCTTATATAGACAAATGGAAAGACTAGATCTATACCCAATTTGGCCCAAAAATATCTCAGAAATAAATCGTTCTTAAAACTTGCTCAAAATAAATCTTTTCTAAAGTATCTTAATAGATCCATAAAATCCGCAGTAGATCCTTAAAATCTGCAACCTCCAATTTCTCCATCTTCAATATTCATGTGATAAATATCGCAAACCATAACACTTTAGTCTGTCAAATCGTACTAGTGGTGCTTGCTTGAGCCCATAAATTACTTTACTTAGTTTGCATACTAATTTTCAGATGTTGCTCTTTTATTTATCCTTTTTGTCGCATATATACTTTTCCCCGCCAAACATTATTCCAGAAATACTATTTAAATCAAGTTGTCTGATATTCCAGTTGTAGTGCAAGACTACAATGTGTATTATTTTAATGTTGCTTGGTTTTAACAGGTGAAAATATTTTACTAATATCAAATCCACATTATTATGATTAGACATTACCCACAAATCTAGCCTTATACTTTAAATTTGAACCATCGACATTTATTTTCAATTTACAAGTCAATTTGCATCTTACAACATTTTTATGTGCAAGAAGCTAGATAAGATCCCATGCCTTGATTTCCAAAATGAGCATTATACTCTTCATTCATCTCTTATGTCCACTTTTCGCTATGTACAGACTATAAATAAGTAATTGACTCTTCAATATCAAGAATTATGTTGCATATCTTGGATATACCACTTTTAGACCATGTTATCATACAATGACCAATTTTTATAGGAGTTAATTGTTGTGTGGTGGTTTAGCTAACTCCTATCAAGTATTTAATGACTTCATATCATCTAATAGTTAATGAGTGTTTGTTCTTTTACCACTATCTTGCAAAATAATTATAACTAGGCTTTCAATTAGTGCAACTGCATAATGACTTGGCCCGATATGGGGCATTGTGCGTTGTAAAGAATCAGTTTTATTTGATGTAGATGTACATTGAAATAAGAAATACGAGAGTAGAGTCAACACAAATTTATGTTATGTACAACTAGGGTTATAGAGCTTATAACGTTACATCGTAATTCTTTTCTATTGGGCCTTTGGTCATTCAGCCCAACTATTATTTTCGCCTAGATTTATATATAAATACAATACTACTATGTACATCAAATATTATTCAGAAATAACATTCTTACATCGATCTCTTCAATTACTCTGTATCACAAAATATCTGTAACATATTCTTGATCACTAATCCTCAAACTTTAACTTGGTGCCAGAGCTTGCATCAGCATAACTGCAAAGACTAGTCAGATTGTGGGCATTTGTGTTGAATCCATCAGAGAAATCTCATCATCTGGATTCATTGCATCATATGAGAAATAAATATCATCATTTGAATGCATTTTATCCGTGTACATTGCTGTGTCGTGCCATCATTTAAGGGCTGCATCAACAATCTACAATGTGATAATTCAGGAAAACAAGACTGCATTGCTGAAGTTGATCAAGAATTTTAAGAAATTGTCACAATCAAGAAAAACAATTGGATTTATTATTTCAAAACTAAAATAAGAAAAGTTTCATCATATTGAAGATCAAAACTTCAACAAGTTTCTGAAAATTCTCAATTCAAAACCACAATTACAGTCTCGCACCTGATTTGTTGGATGCGATCTCATCATGAATCACACATCTGAAGGGACTTATGAAACATCCAGTGATCCTCAAGCCATAGAAAAATTGATCAAGACCGTCGTAAAACTTCAATGCCAACCGATTACTGTTAGATTGACAAGAACAACTATTTGCTATGGAAACTTCAAGTTGAAACAGTCATTCAAGGCTACAGACTTGAAGGTTACATTCTTGGAACTCTGCCAAATAACCCTGAAATTTGTCACTGATAAAGACAATAGAGTTATTAACAATGAGGCATATAATCAGTACTACAGACAAGAAAGAATGCTAAGTGCTTGGCTACTTTGCTCGATAAGTCCAAGTTTATTGTCTCATGTAATCGGATATCAAACTGCTAATGACATCTGGTCGAATGTAGAGAGAACATTTAATTCTCAATCAGCAAGAAAAGCTTTATTCTACAAGAGACAATTGCAAAACTGCAGGAAAGAAAACATGAGCATGAGGGAGTACGTTGCTAAAGTAAAGAATATATGTGATATGCTTCATGCAGCAGGTAAAAAGATTGATGAATCTGAACGAATCCTATCATTACTTAATGGATTAGGAGATGAATATGAAGCGGTGGTGGCAGTTATCACAACTCAAAAAGCAACACCACTGCTGAATGATGTACATTTTGTTGGAGAATGTAGTTTTGATGACAACAACCTTATTTCAATATTAATTGGTTATAAAATATATACAAACACCTTTTTCTAGAATATATATATATATATATATATATATATATATATATATATATATATATATATATATATATATATATACACAAATACTGGATTTATATACTGGAATTATTACTGAAGATTGTACAGTTTTAAAGATGTTAGAGATTCAGAATTCAAAGATATTTCAAGACTATGAATATTCAAGAGTTCAAGATAAATATAGTTATAGAGTCTAGATTATGTAAGACTCTGAATAGCACTCCAGAATCAAATTCAAAACAATTTCAAATTACGATTTTCAAATTCTGTTTTCAAATTCTATCTTCAACCTCTTTCCTCTCTATTTTATTTTCTATTTTTATTTGATTTTACACTTAAGTTTTATAAGGTTATACTTTATAAATGTTATATATTTTTATTTTATATGTACTTTATATATATACACACATATATAGCTTTAAGCTCAATAAGTTTATAAATATGTTTATATAGTTTATATTTATGTTTCTATGTGAATTTCTACTTTATAATATTCATTTATAACACTATTTTAATTCAAGAATTTCTAGAATTATATATATATATATATCAAAACACTTGAGAAAATGTTCAAATTTCAATTTTACACATATATATCTAGACACATATATATACACATACAACCATGTCGACATATAATTGTCATTTTTCCAAATTTGAAAGAAGTGTCTTTTCACTATTTGTGACGGTTTTGAAGTGCTGCAACCTTTCACACACTATAAAAAGGGGCTGATTTTGAATTTTTAACTACTTCTTCTCCCTTTCCACTCTATGTCATTACACCATTATTTCTTATCATTTTTATGACTTCTTCACCTATACTCTGCAGAATTCAATTCTGTTTTCACTAATCTTCTTCTCTCTACACTCTCTACTCATTACTCTCTGAATCAAGTGCTATTAAAGAGTTATAGGGCTATTTGTAATTGTTTGGGTTGAGTAAAGGAATCGTTGGTATCCCTTGTAGCTTTGAAATCAAGGATGGGTAATCGGTGGTATCCCTTGTAGCGTGAAATCAAGGACGGGTACACTTGATCAAGTGTGTGTGGAATCGGTGGTATCTATTGTAGCCGTTAAATCAATGAGGGTTGTAATTGGATATTGATATATTAATAAAACTCTACACAATCCAGCGTTGTGAGGGACTGGGCGTAGGAGAAATTCCGAGCTATTATAAAATCCAGTGTGTTCTTTCCTTTTCTGCATTTTACTTTTGTTTATCTTTGCATTTGTGTTTGATTCTAAGTCTGTGATTGTTTCTGTGGTGTTTAATTCATATAGTTTATCACATAAGTTTTAGATTCAGTTTAAATTCTCAAAAACACTATTCACCCCACCTTTAGTGTTTGTTTTGCCTTAACGATCCATTCTGCAATCCCTCACAATTGGTAACAGAGCAAGATCTTTCAAAAAGTTCATAATTTGATTTTTGAAAATAGTGATAATGCCAACCAACACTGGTAGCAATATTAGTTCTTTTGTAAAGGGTCAGTCCACTGTTAGACCACCATTGTTTAATGGTAGTAATTATTCATATTGGCCATGCAGAATGAAATTATATTTACAGTCAGTAGGATTAGATACATGGAACAGTACACAAAATGAATTTGTTGAACCCATAACTGCTTTTGCACAATGGACAAATGAACAAAAGACTGCTGCACAAAGCAATTCTAAAGCCATAAATATGTTATTTTGTTTATTAGATTGGAATGAGTTTTATAGAGTGTCAGCATGTAAAACTAGTAATGAAATTTGGATAACTTTACAAGTTACTCATGAAGGAGCTAAAGTTAAACAAACTAAAATAGCAATGTTAGTTAATCAGTTTGAATTGTTCAAAATGAACGAGAATGACTCTATTTCAGATATGTATTGCAGATTTCAAGAGATAGTGCATTCATTAACAGCACTTGGAAAAACTTATTCTGAAACTGATCAAGACAGAAAAATGTTGGCAATTGAAGATGCCAATGATACCAATGAAATGAAGATTAAGGAGTTAATTGGAAATATGATGTCTTATGATGTTCACTTACAGAAGAGAAAGGAAAACATGCCAACTGAGAATAAATCTATTGCTTTAAAAGCAACTGCAGTTGATTCTGACTCGAGTAGTGAAGATGATGAAGAAACAGATCTTATCACAAATCATTTTAGAAAATTTCTGAGATATAAAAGAAAAAATATAACCAAGGAAATTCGAGAAGTAATGATGGTCGATGTTATAACTACAACAAACCAGGCCATATAAGGAAAATGTGTCCATATCCAGATAAATTAACTCAACAAATAGACAACAACGATTCATCAAAAAAGAGAAAGAAAGCATACGTTGCAACGTTATATGATTTCGATTCATCATCAAGTGATGAAGAGCCAGAAACCGGAAAAACAAATATGAGCTTTACGACAATTTTGAATTCAGAAAATTTCGAAGAAAAGGATCTAATAACTGGGTACGCCTTAATTAATTTTTTGTTTTATTTGGTTGAATGGTTGCTTTGTTTGTTTGCTTTGATTTGATTTTTTTTTTTTTTTTAAATTTAAACTTGAAATTTGAAATTCATATTTAAAATTCAAATTTGAAATTCAAAATTCAAAATAATAATATAATAATAAATAACATATAAAATAATAAAATAAATTGTTTGTGTGTTTGATATGATTAGAATTATTTCAAGAAATCATTAAACTTGAAATATAAATTGATAATATAAATTACATTTCATCAAAATCAAAATTCCTTTGAAATTGAGTACATATGTCGACATATATGACCAGTAATTTGAAATTCAAATTTTGAATTTCAAAGGTTAAAATTTTCAAACTTCCCTCCAACTTTTCAACAACTTCCAAGGTCTGAAAAGGTGTAATTTAAGTCTGAAAAGTTGTGCCTGTTCAATTTATATCCATTCAATTTTTGCATATACATCTATTCTCTGTACCTTTCATTCACAATTCAAAACAATATTCTTCATATCTATTCTCTTCAAAATTATTAATTCAGTGGCTTCCTCAAGTTCATCTCAAAAACTGAAAATAACCAAAACCATCAAAGGTTATCTTCATAATAACTAAGAGGCAATCAAAACCTATGCTAACTATTTAGCAAATGCTAAAGTTAACACAGGAGCTTTCGCCATCTTTAGTGATTTTCCCTCTTATGATCTTACTTCTCTCTTCAAACACAACGAAGTCTTGAGTCTAATTAACTCTCGTGATAATGATGAAGTGTGTTATCCCAAAATCGTCAAGATGTTCTATGCAAATCTTAATCGCGGATTTTATGAAGGAAATGAAGATCAAATTTGGAGTAGTGTCAAAGGCACTCAAATTATTCTTGATGCCAAACTCTTAGGCATTATTCTAAATTGTAGAAGCACGGGCTCGGATTTTTCAGATTTCAAAGTCGATGAAACCAATTTAGAACTTGTCATGACATATCTGAAGACGATGCTCCAATGGAGTTCAAAAATCGCTTCTTTCGTCCAAAAATCAGAATCGTAAACCTTATCCACCAACATACCATTGCTCCTCGTTACGAAAATTTCAACAATCCAACTCTCAAAGTCCAAAAGGCTCTCTTTGCTATTGTGGGTAGTTATACAATCAATTGGGCCAACAAGATTTTAAATGAATTAAACCCATAGAATTGTCCTCAAGAGAAAACACTCTCTATTATGGTGTTTATCTCACTCGTATTTTCAAATACTTTGGAGTTGATCTTCATAGTGAAGAGTTTGTGCCTAGAAAAGTGTTGACTCACCTAACATTCATTTCATGCAAATTCCTCTCACTTTCAATCTGTATGAGATATTTAAAGCCAAACAAGCTCGAACACAATAAGAATAAGAGCCAATGGAAGTCAAAGAAGAAGAAGAAACGTTTTTAGAAAGTGTAGAGTGTCCAACCAACACTTGACACATTTTCGAAGAGACGATTGTTCAAAATCAAGTGAAAATCATCAACAATCAAGAGAAGCCGAACAAGAAATTTTCCAAAATGTCCAAAGTCGTGATCAAAATTGGAAGAAAGCTTGGAATTTCATCTTCCTCATCATCATCCACTGAGCACTAGCCTACCTGGTTTTATTTATCATCATATATTCGTTTTTATTTCCTTGTATTTGCTTTCGAATCTCAATTTAGTGTGTCTTAATTAGTTGGATGTATTTGCTATATATTAAGTAATGAATGGGTTTTTATTTCTATTTAAAATTATTTTTAAGTTACTATAAAATTAGGTATAGTTTAAACTAAGTTCAAAAGATTCAAATTTTGAAAATTTTCAAAATTATTAATACAGTATGTTGACATATAATTACTAGATTTTCAAATTGTTTCAAATTTTAAAATTAAATAGCTACTCATGTCCATTCAAATTCCAATGAATTCCAGACCCGATTTAAGCCTATTTCTTCCAGAAAAAATCATTATTCTATTTATCCTTCTTCCTTATTCATTTTTCTCAAATCCATGGCAAATCCAATTCATAATCTTAGTGAAAATCTAGAAGAAACCTTGCATTCTTTCAAAAATATTCTCTCTATCATTCTACGAAACCAGCGTCATCTCGAAGTAAGCCAAATAAAGATGTTTGAACCGCAAGAGAAACATTTTGATGCAACTCGGTGCCTATCTCTTCTCTTTTCAGAGATGAAGATAATAATCTCGCAAAGGCTCCACGAACCAAAGAAGGGGATTGGGAAGTCATTAGGAAGGATCTTAACTTTGGAGAAGACGGTTGGGTTGAAGTCCCAAGAAACTTTTAATTGATTGGTATGGTTGATTTGATTGATTTGTTTTAATTTGATTTGGATTTTATAACTTGAAACTTGTATATATTAATCATGTGGTGTGGTGTGCTTTTGATTTGACTTGGTTTGTATAATTGATATCAAACAAATGTAAATATAATACTTTGATTGGTTTGTATTTGATCATCATAATATGAGGAATTACTATTATAGTTTTATATCGATTAAGGGGGAGTATTCCACTTTGAATTAGTAGTTACTTAGTTTCTTATAAGTTTTTACTTAGAGAGTTATATGATTTAGAGGGAGTAGTTTTAGAATTTCTTTATGATAATGCCAAATGGGGAGAAATTATAAAATATAGGACATAGTTTATAGGATTTATATAGACGGGGGGAGTATTTGAAGGATCGTCATGAACAGGTATATACAGGTATTATATTTTATAAACTAAGGTTGTCATCATCAAAAGGGGGGATTGTTGGAGAATGGATTTTTGATGACAACAACCTTATTTAAATATTAATTGACTATAAAATATATATTAACACCTTTGTCTAGAATATATATATATATATATATACACATATGCAGGATTTATATATAGTAATTATTACCGAAGACTGTACAGTTTTAAAGATGTTAGAGATTCAGAATTCAGACATATTTCAAGATTCATGAGTATTCAAGATTTCAAGTGTTCAAGATAAATATAGTTATAGAGTCCAGATTACGTAAGACTCTGAATAGCACTCCAAATTCAAATTCAAAACAATTTCAAATTCTTATTTTCAAATTCTTTTTTCAAATTCTTTTTTCAATCTCTTTCCTCTCTATTTTATTTTCTATTTTTATTTGATTTTAAACTTAAGTTTTATAAGATTATACTTTATAAATGTTATATAGTTATATTTTATATATATTTTATATGTATATAGTTTTAAACTCTATAAATTTATAAATATGTCTATATAGTTTATATTTATGTTTCTATATGATTTTCTACTTTTTAATATTCATTTATAACACTATATTTTAATTCAAGAATTTCCAGAATTATATTTATATCAAAACACTTGAAAAAATGTTCAAATTTCAATTTTACACATATATATCTCGACATACATATATATACAGATCGACATGTAACTGTCATTTTTTCAAATTTGAAAGGAAGTGTCTTTTCACTATTTGTGACGGTTCTGAAGCATTGCAACCTTTCACACACTATAAAAAGTGGCTGATTTCAAATGTTCAACTACTTCTTCTTCTCCCTTTCCACTCTCTTTCATTACACCATTATTTCTTATCATTTTTATGATTTCTACACCTATACTCTGCCAAATTCAATTCTGTTTTCACTAATCTTCTTCTCTCTACACTCTCTACTCATTACTCTCTGAATCAAGTGTTATTTAAGAGTTATAGGGCTGTTTATAATTGTTTGGGTTAAGTAAAGGAATCGGTGGTATCCCATGTAGCAGTGAAATGAAGGATGGGTAATCGTTGGTATCCATTATAGCCGTGAAATCAAGGACGGACATACTTGATCAAATGTGTGTGGAATCAGTGGTGTCCCTTATAGTTGTGAAGTCAAGGAGGGTTGTAATTAGATATTGATATAGTAATAAAACTCTGCACAATCTAATGTTGTGTGGGATTGGACGTAGGAGCAATTCCGAACCAGTATAAAATCCGGTGTGTTCTTTCCTTTTCTGCATTTTACTTTTGTTTACCTTTGCATTTATGTGTGATTCTATGTCTGTGATTGTTTGATTCATATAGTTTATCACATAAGTTTAAGATTTTGTTTAAATTCTCAGAAACACTATTCACCCCCTCCCCTCTAGTGTTTGTTTTGCCTTAACGATCCATTCTGCAATCCCTAACGCATTCTATCTTATTGTCGCATGAAGCAAGAATACAAAACAAGAAACCACTTCAATACCAAAGTCAAAATACTACAAACTAATGGTGGATCCAGGTATAAAACCCGTAATGATTATTTCAAAAATAAGGAAATTATATTCATAACCGCTTGTCCATACACGTCTGAACAAAATGGACTAGCAGAAAGAAAGCACAGATATATTATGGAGTCTAGTTTAACATTATTAGCTCATGCATCTTTATCGCTCAAATTTTGACCTGAATCATTTAATACTGCTGTTTTTCTTATCAATAGAATGCCAATCAAAGTGTTAAATGATCAATCACCACTTGAAATATTGTATAATACTAAAGCAGACTACAATAGCTTAAAACATTTGGATGTCTATGCTTTCCATATCTATGGCCTTACAGTTCAAACAAGTTGAATTTTAGATCAAGGCCATGGGCTTTTATCGGTTATGCAACTAAACAAAAAGGATACATGTGTATTGATGAAAATAGAAGAATTTTTATCAGTAGATATGGTATTTAATAAAACTGTTTTTCCGTGCAGTAATTCTAATATCAAAACCACCAAGAAAATTTATGTTGAAAAGAGCAATATACCTGATATTCCTGAACTGCATAATAATCTGCATCCAACTGATAATAAATTGGCTGCCAATGCTCGTTTAACTAACACTATTGAAGCTGAATCATCCAATAATGCCAGTTCTGAACCACCTTGCCTTGCTAATTTATTACCTGAATGAGCACAAAGTGAAGACAATGTCAACCAGTATGAAAGTCAAGCTGAAGAAAGTACAAGAAACTCATTGAATCAATTACAAGAGGATGGTAGTAGCACTCATGAGGGTAACCAACAATCAAATAAACCACTTACCGAGCCAGGTCGTCCAATGATAACCAGATCCAAATGTGGTATTTAAACCAAAAACCTATGTTGCCACTATAAATTCTGATGAACCAATTGCATATGAACAAGCTGCAAAACATGAGCATTAGAGAGCAACAATGAATGAAGAATACTAAGCCCTCATCAAAAATCAAACCTAGGAACTTGTTCAACAACCATCAAACAAAAATCTGATTGGATGCAAATGGACTTACAGAATAAAGAGAAATCCAGATGGCTCGGTGAATAGATATAAAGCAAGGCTAGTGGCCAAGGATTACACACAACAATATGGTTTTAACTAAAGGCGAATATTTACTATTGCACTGAGTAATCACTGGAAAATCAAACATTTAGACGAAAATAATGCATTCCTCGATGGTGTTTTGCAGGAAGAAATTCACATGCAACAGCCAGAAGGGTACTCAAGAAATTCAAAATATGTGTGCAAGTTGAACAAGGCAATTTATGGGTTAAAACAAGCCCCAAGGGTCTGGTTTGAAAGTCTGAAATCAAGTTTGGCTTCACTGGATTTTCAATACACAAAATCCGACAACTCTCTATTCACTAAAAATAATAATGATTACACTATGTACTTCCTTTTCTATATTGATGATCTAATTGTGACAGGTAGCAATGAGGCTGAAATAAAGAGATTGACACACTATTTGGATGAGAAATTTTCAATCAAGGATTTAAATGAAGTATCATACTTTCTTAGAATACAGGTTACAAGGAGTTCAAACACAAAAATGTTTTTATGTCAAAGATAGTACATTGTAGATGTTGAATGACAAAATTATCGCGCGCCAACACCCAATGTGTATGTGTGTACAATTATCCAAATAAGCAGTAAAGTAAATAAATGTGGGGAGACACAGCTTTTATAGTGGTTCGGCCCTAACACCTACATCCACTTTATAATCATCATTCATCATATCTTTTGTCGATTACAAAGTTGTACAAGTTCGGACAATAGCTAAGTTCAAAGTGTTACAATAGAATAACAAAATATATGTTTTTTCTACACTTTGACCAAATTGCTCTTCTTCTTCTTCTTCTTCTTCTTTTTTGAGAAGCGTTGACTAGGTCAACAATATTCAAGTTTAGTGTTCTTGTCCATGAAGTTCAAAAGTAGCATGACAAACATTGCTAATGTTCAAGTGTTGAGGGAAAACATGCATATCATGTTTTAATTATCCTTCTTCCTCTTCCTTGAGATGAGTTGACTTGGTCAAATATGAGCCAAACAAGCTTTAATGTCCAAGAAGTCTAGATACGGTGTATCAATGCTTGCTAGTGTCCAACAAGCTATGGAATATGTATGCACCTCCTTTCAACTATTCATACCATGTCCAATGGCCATAGAGGAGGTGTCGCAAGCCGTTAATGAGTGTTTGGAGCTCTCAAGGTCCAAAAATTCCAAAGGAGAAGGATCCAAATGAAGGCCAAGGCTTGGGGTATTTATAGGAGGAAGGTTAGGAGGGAGTAGGTGAGTAGCGGGGCCCACATATGCGAATTTTTGCACCATATAAAACAGCCCATATCAGGAAATTCGCACCCCACCAGGGGTGCAGAATTTCGCACCTCCCCGTGGGTGTGAAATTCGCACCCCGCACGGAGGGTGCGGAATTCCGCACCTCCCGGAGGGGTGCGAAATTCGCACCCCACCGGGGGGGGGGGGGGACCGAAATCGCACTGTCGAGGGAGTCGAAATTCTTGAATGTGAAGTGAGGGAATCCGCTATTTTGCTGGTCTGAAGTGAGGGAATCTAAGCTTCCGACATGGAAAAAATCGGATGAATCGGGCGGTGCCCACTGGTTCGACCTAACCGGTTAGGTCAATCGCCGCCGAGACTGTGAGGCCCCGTACCCCCATCGGCGCTGCTCCCGAACCCGCTTGATGGCTTGCCTTCGGCTCAGAGCATGGATGGACTAAGAGTTTTACTGCAAATCCTTGAACCAGACGTTCTTGGGCCCAAAAGAGGTAGTCTGATAGGAGTCTTGGGTCTTCTTTTATTTGTGGCGCGCCTTCGACCGGGCCACTTTGTGTTTTCTGACAATGTTCTTCACGCTTGAGCTCATCGCTAACCCAATCCTTGGCGTGTGACCGCTTCAATCCAAAAGCGTGTCAACAGCAGAGTTATTATTGAAGACTGGCATAAGCGAATCAAAATCACAGCCTACTCCAATGATCTAAATAAAGTCAACACTTCTCTAAAACATGGGGAAACTATAAACAATATTAAATGATATAGAAGTGTTGTGGGAGCACTTCAATATGTTACCATAACACGACCTGATATTTCATTTAGTGTTAACAAAGTTTCACAATTCTCCCAGTACCCCAAAGATGAACATTGGAGGGCAATAAAAAGAATACTCAGATATCTAAAGGGCACTATCAATTTTGGACTCACACTGAAAGGAACAAAGGAGCTAAACATGTTGGTTGCACTGACTCAGATTGGGTAGCAGACCCAGATGACAGAAAATCTATCATTGGGTTTTGCATCTACATTGGAGACAGCCTAATATCTTGGAGATCAAAGAAACAAGCCACTATATCTAAATCAATTGCTGAAGTTGAATACAAAAGCATAGCAAGTGCTACAACAAAAGTAATATAGTTACAATCGATCTTAAGAGAGATAGAGCAATCTACATGTCATACAACCCAATACAACTTGCTTGAACAAAACTCATTGAAATAGACATTTATTTTGTTCGAGAACTATTTAAGGAAGGTAAATTGTAATTAAATCATATACCATCATACGATTAGTGTGCCGGTATCCTTACCAAGCCACTATCGTCCTGGAACTTCACAAAGCTAAGAGACAAGCTGAAGATTCAAGTTTAGAAAACCGAGAAATCCTCAACTGAAATCCCCAAAGAGGCAAAAATCAAAGCAGATCTAGCATCATCTTCCTCGAAACCTCAATTCTCATAAAAATTTGTCTCAAACCTCACTAGTTTGCAAAATAGAGACAACGCCACTATGAATTTGGCTCAATATGAGAAGAGAATGGAGAATCACTCAATCGGAAGCTCATAATTACTACTTGAGATGCAAAACTAGGATCGTAACCCTAACCCTAGGTTTGAAGGGGGGAAATAAGAAATACGAGAGCAGTAGTCATCACAAAGTTATGTTATGTAAAAATAGGGTTACAGAGCTTATAAGGTTACATTGTAATTCTTTTCTATTGGGCTTTTGGGTCCTTCAGCTCAACTATATTTTATTTTCGCCTAGATTTTTACATAAATACAATACTACTCTATACGTAAAATATTATTTAGAAATAACATTCTTACATCGATCTCTTCAAATACTCTCTATTGCAAAATATCTGTAGCACATTCTTGATCACTAATCTTCAAATTTAAACTCGTTGACCTCTCTGAACATCCTTATTATAAAATATGTAATAATTTTAAGTTCTAAAGACGTATAAGGTATAAAAAAACATGTATTATATCTTTTGAGAAGTTTTAATATCATGCATAGTAATTGAAAACACTTTTTCATTAAATACAACGGGTTTTGATATAAACAACCTTCCATGCTAGCCAGACATTTATAACCTTGTTGATTACTATCATAACCTATAAAGTTATACCGTGATGATCTAAAGTTTAAATTTTTGTGTGATACGGTCTTAAGTAGAGAAAGCACAAACATCCAAATACTTTTAAACAATGATTATCTAGTCTAACATTGTATAGTACTTCCAAAAGGACATTTATAAATTTTATATTGTAGATACGAAGTAGGTAATCTATTTATTAATTAAGTATACAACACTAACAAAAGCAATGGGCTAATATTTCAATGCTAAAGATGCTCATGTTAATGTAATAAGACAAGATTCAACAACATAACTGTATTTTTTTTCTATTAAGCATTTTGTTTATATGTATAATGGCATGTTATTCTTTGAAATACCCTTTCTGGAAATATTCTTACAATGGCACGAATTTGTTCCACCATATCTTCGTATCATCTAGACCTCGCTATTAATTCTATTTTTTTCCATATTAATAAACTACAATACTGTATTTTGAATTTGAGCTTATGTTTCTAAAAATTAAATTCAAACAAGCCTACAAAATGCATTGACAAATGACATATAACATTAAAATCCATGGTGACTGTTAATGAGTGTTGGACACCATAATTACATGGCAAGTAGGTTTAAGTGGTTTATTATATTTAGTACCAAAGTTAAAAAAATTTAGTTTATGGCTTTTTTTGCTTAAAAATAGTAGCGCTTTATGGAAGCTTATATCAACGGATCTTTGTCACTCAAAACACAAAGAGATAACTTCGACTAAAAACAAAATAGAATTGATATTAAAACACAAAAGCACAAGGTATTCCACCCAACTACCCACTTTATTGATTCACCAAAATTTTGTTTACAATTAATAGAACAAAGCTAAAATAAACAAAACACCATTGAATCAATAACTATATTGAGAAAGAGAGCAAAATATCTATATGGCTAAATTGTTGGAGAAGAAAAATAAAGATGGAAAAGAGAGAGTTATTAAATAGATTTTCCACATATTCTCAAATATGAAGATGAACTTTCTGTATTTAAATAGACTTAAGAATGAAGGGTTATTTGGAGATTAATAAAATTAATCGTCCATTGTCTTGGAATCTTTCCAAATGTCCATGATTTGATTGCAAGGTAAATACGTAACCATGAACTTGGTTTTCATATGTTTCCTTGCCTACATTAATCTTTATCAGCAATCTTTTGTTTCCTCATATTGCAAATTCAATGAATTTGTATATGAACTTCTTTCCTCATTTACAGATACAATGCTTAATTACTTGATTTGAAAATAAATTTATGTCCATCCAAAATATCCTCTCAATCGTTCAAAATAAAGCCTAATGATTGATCGAATCAATTAGCAATTTTCTTGTCTTTCTTGAAAGACATTTGAATCACATAAATTCAGCACTCCACCTTGATTCATATATCACATATCTCCAACATATGAATCATTCCATATCTGGATCTATCACAAAACCTCATATCTCAACCATATTAAATTACAAACGTCAACTACCGGCGGCAAGTGATGCATCTTCCTCGTAAGGTGCACCATATTAATTCGGTATCAAAAACATTTGTAGTACCCCTAAAGTTCTCGATTTTATCTTTGTATATTTTGCAACTCGACATCCGTTTACATGATCATTATCGGTATCTTGAACAATATCAACATGAAGACGCATATCTAAAATATATCCTTAATGCTAGAATCGTAAGTACTGGCCACATTAACCCCTGCACATTTCTATTGACTGAGTCCTTCAACGTCACTCGCTTTCCATAGTCGACTATAGAATTAACCAAGCTATAAATGTTTCCTTCTTCCAATGCTCCTCTCATCCTTACATGACCATATTTCTTTACTCTTAAAAATCCATCTTGAGTCTCATTAGTGCAATCACAGAAATTCAACTGACAGTGAGAAATAAGATTATGTGATTACGTGGGCATACGTCTGACTCTAGAGACTTCTCTAACCACACCATCATGCATACTAAAACGAGTAGATCCAATACTACATATCAATAGCTCTTCTCCACTGGTTGTCCTAATCATGTCATCATTATTCGCATAAGAAGTGAAACAATTCACATCCCTACAAATGCGAAAACGAGCTTCTAATTCAAAAGACTGCTTTGAACAATTTTCAGAGGGATAGTTCCATTAGCATCGAATTATTCAATAAATCAATCAAATTTTCCCAACTTTATGAAAACGAACTCATCGAATTATTCAAAAGAATTCTCTTCTTTTGATCTCACTGGCACCAACTCTCGATCCAGAAAATCCTAACTAGTAGCACTCTTTGACTTTTACAACTTGTTCCACAAAGGCTTCACGGATTCGCAACTACCATATAATGGAAAACTAAATCATTAAGATGTTGCAAATCAAAACAATTGCATTCTTATCCATCTTCTTCCATTTTCATCATTTACATCAGAGGACTTCTTTCTATCTCTATCAATAGGATCATGAAGGAGATTGAGCTACAGAACATCCTCCATCTAAGGCTTTCAAATATTCCAATTTTTTTAATCAAAATAGCCATCTTTGAAAAGAAAATCATAACCGACATCAATAATTTTTGGAACTAAAACTACTCCAAGCTTTGCAATGGTTGGGCTTTGATAGTAGCTATTATGAAAATAGTAATGCTTTGCGGAAGCTTATATCGACGTATCTTCGTCACCCAAAACACAAAGAGATAAATTGGATTGAAAACAAGACGTAATCAAAATTAAAATGCAACACCACAAGATATTCCAGCCAACCACCTATTATATTGATTCACTAAAATTTTGTTTACAACGATAGAATAAATCTAAAATAAACAAAATATCATTGAATTTATAACAAATTGAGAAATAGAGCCAAACATTTAGATATATAAAATAGTTAGGGAAGAAGAACAAAGATGGAGAAGAAAGAATTAGCTAATACATTTTCCATATATTCTCTAATATGAAGATGAACCTTCATTTAAATATACTTGAGAATGAAGCATTACTTTAGGATTCATAAAATTAAGGGGATTATTATTGACACTCCAAGTATTGTTAAGGGGGAGTCAATTTATAAAGAAAATGGAATTTGTTAAGGGAAGTATCGATGCAGAGAGAAACTCCTTAACAAATAAAGTTTATTTTACCGAATTAGCCTTCTTTACAATAATCCTTTTTTTAGTTATTAATTAAAAAAAAATAGTATATTAGTCGAACTACATCAGATTTTTGTACTAAATTATCAATAATCTCATTTTTCAATATGCATCTGACTAGATGAAAATATATCATTAATAGAAAATTAATATACATATGTATAATAGTTTTTTCTATACGGTATCCCACCGCCAAATTTGTCCATACTCCTCATTTTCCTAAACGATTGCTTTTTTTTGTAAATAATTTAGGATTTCGGGTTTTTTTCTTTTGCATTTGAAATTGATTGGAATTTGGGATAGTAACTGATGTTATAACCTGGGTAAAAAGGGAATGTAAAAAGTTATGTACGTGTCCCGCTTAACATTCTATTGCAATTTAAATATGTATTCTTGACCAGGGTTTTCATATATTTCCTTATCTGCATCAATCTTCATAAACAATCTTTTGTTTCATCATATTGCGAAATCAATGAATTTATAAATAAACGTCCTTCAGTATTTATAAATTCATTGATTAATTAATTAATTAATTTGGTAGTCAAATTTTTTCCCTCCAAATATCCTTTTAGTCATTCCAAATATAGCATGATTAATTGATTGAAACAATTAATAATTTTCTTGTTTTCTTTGAAAGATGTTTGAAACACATAAATTCAACATTTTTCCTATTTGTAAATATGTACAAATATATAATGCAGATGTATCATTAAAAGAAATATTACTTTTATTCAATATACGTCTTATGACACTGGCATTTGGATGACCTAATTTGTAATACCATGCATCAAAATTATTACAATTTTATTTTTGTTTGATATTAGAAATAATACACCAATATCCCTTATTTCCTGCATTTCTTGTATTAGGAGCATTAGATTTGTATAATCTTTTACATTCTTTACCCTATAAGATGATTTCTTAATTTAGTAAGTCTCTAACTAAGCAATATTTTGGTAAAATTTAAATTATGTTTGTATAGGTTTTCTAGTTTACTTTAAACTTGGGTTTACGTGTTACGAGTTGTAATTCGGGAAAATATGATCTTGGGGATAAAGATCAGTGCATGGTTTCAGGGTAGGATTAGAATAGTTGGGAGTGGGTGTCGCTAGTTTACGGGGAATTTGTAAGCGTAGATATTGTTTTAATTCGAGTAGAAACCTCGGGGAATGCAGCAGTAGACAAGGTTTGCCAAAGCTGGATAAAATCTGTATCATTTATTTATACTGTTGTGGTCTGAGCTGTGATATTTTTATATTTTTCAAAACTGCAGTAAACCATATTCATACCACCTCTAAGGTTAATTGCATCCTATAGTACGCTCATTTATTGAATTTAAAAAAATGTTTAACTAGAATATTCGTTCATTTATATTTGTTCTTAACTTTTCGAAATTTGTTTTTAGTAGAATATTAATTATCAGAGCCGGACCTGGAGTTTATAATGCCCCGTGCAAATTTATAAATGATGCCCCTTGCTATTGCCTCTACCACTCTGACATGCTTATGGCATGCTACTTTGTATACTACCGTGTTGAATGTCAATCATACGACTGTGTTGTGCTTGGTTTCCTCGGGTATCTCATATTTATCAATTCAGACCTTGTATTCCAACTAAATCTTATTTTGTAGTTTTATATGCTCTAAAAGCATGCAGGACTTTATATTTAGAATTGTCCAGACCCATTCGTGTGAGTCATACAAAAAGCGTTGACACTAGCTTAACAGTGGCAAACACAAAATTATAAAATTGTGGCAAAAAATGAAGGATCGATGGGGAGGTAATAGTCGATTAAATGAAAACGAATAAGACGAAGAAGATGAAGAATTATCAACAAAAGGCTATCATTTGATAACAAAAACAAATGAATTATATACTGTTATTTTATAACAATAATTGTGGCAAATTTAGAAAATTAATTAGAGTTCATGAGTCGTTTATTAGAAACTATAAGATGTTACTTGATAGCTCAACTAAAGAAAAAAAAGTTGTAGGACAAACTTTCAAAATGTGAGAAATTCAAACCAAAAGTCCTTCATTTCACATAACACAAAATCTAAAGAACAAACAATAACTAACACAGACAAGATCCAACTTAATATTAAAGTGATCAAGGGCAAACATATCAAAAGCCGTCGAATAGTGCGAAAGACAGTCTGAATGGAAGACTAGCGCATCTTTCAAATTCCTTGACTCCATTGAAAAGTCAGTCTTTTGCTTATTTCTCAGCGCAATCAAGCCAAAGTATTCCATACATTCTAATAGTCGCGCTTTCACTCACCATTTTTTAGAATTTAATGAAAATTTATCGACATTGGAAAAAAAAACCAAATATCATACGGATTAGACAATTTTGGGATTATGCTTAGGGTTCTTATACAACACCGAATTAGGGTTATGAATTATGGTTAGCTAATACCTCTGTTGTTCTGCCCTTCGACGATGCTTATAGCCTGCCTCTGACACTCAAATGCATCTGAGGTGTTGCGCAACCTCGACCGCCTCTGAGTCCGAGATGTGCTGGTGCCAAGCTTTTGTTAATTTCTTTCCCATTTTTGCCTTTTTTTTCCTTATCTTTCCCTTTTTTCCTCATCTTTTTCTCCGTGGCTTAATTATTTAACGCCCTTTTTGTTTTGCTGCTCCGTGCTTACGCACTGTTGGCCCTGGTCCAAAACCGGCCCTGTTAATTTATTGACATGTTGTTTAATTTATTAGAAAATATATTTTTGATAAAATATTTTTTCTTGTTAAATTCATATCTGAACATTATAGAAAATCGACTAAGTATAGTATTTGTTGTTACTAAAATTCATACAACTATTAACTTTTTCGCGTAAACAATAAAAATATTATTTTATGACTAACATTCATCTAAACTTATTAATAAGCATATTAGTTACTTATTTTATGCTAATTTTCAAAATTTAAATCAACCCTAATTTTTAGTTACAAAATAAAATTCGAACTACTAATTATCATTCTCAAATCAACTAAGCACTATATTATCATCGACTAATACACAAATATTCATTGATTTTTAATTGATAACTTGCTAATTTTCTATCATAGAATTTCAATCATATTCCTAACTAACTAATAATTTATTATCATCATCTAATAATGATTAATTAACGTGAGCGAATGTTAATTTGTGATCCAAAGTTCTCATTAGAATTGGTCCAGCTGACGCAAACCTGAAGGATCATGTAGATCCTAATTTTACTCTCACGTTGTGATATTTTCGACCACCTAAAGGATCATGTAGATCCTAATTTTACTCTCACGTTGTGATATTTTCAGCCACCTCATGTTGTGATATTTCACCTCATGTGGTGATATTTTTCCCTCTTCTGATGTATGAACTATAAATATAGTTTCCTGCTAATTTTTGTATGAAAAGCACCATATAAAACTCCAATAAAAAATTAATAAAGTCTACCTTTCTCCCATGGTTTCTTCCCAAAAAGGTTTTTCCATATTAAATCTTGTGTGTGCTACTGTTTTTGCTTGCTTCTTTGATCTTTTATTTTCTAACAAGTGGTATCAGAGCACGGGTTCGTTTTGCCCGTCTAGAGTTTGTTCGGCTTGGTGTCGCTAAAGTATGATCTTCCGCTGTTGGATCGGAACACTCGATTCTCATTGTGGCAAGTGAAGATGCGGCCATTGCTCGCACAAGCTTATTAAGATGATGCATTGGATGGATTTGGGAACAAGAGATTTGAAATATGGATCGATGATGAGAAGAGAATGGATCAGAAGGATTTGTCTCAAATTCAGCTCCATCTACATAATAATATTTTGCAAGAAGTTTTGAATGAGAAGACAGTTGCTTCTCTTTGGCTGAAATTGGAGTCAATTTGCATGACCAAGGATCTCACAACTAAGATGCATATCAAACAAAAATTATTCCTGCACAAATTACAAGAGGAGGTAATTTGCTGGACCATATTTCTGTTTTTAAAGAGATTGTTTTTGACTTGGCTGCAATGGAAGTTAAATATAATGATGAAGATTTGGGTTTAATATTGTTGTGTTCTCTGCCCAACTCTTACTCAAATTTCAGATATAGTATATTACATAGTCGTGACACCCTCACTCTAAATGACGTTTATGAAGCCTTGCACACTAAGGAGAAAACTAAACAACTGGTGTCTTTAAATGGGTCAAGTTCTCAAGCCGAGAGTTTTTCTGTTCATTGTAGGACAAAGGAGAAGAATTCAAATAATGGATTTCGAGGTAAAAGTTCAAATGGCTATAAAGGTCGATCTAAATCTAAAGGCAAATACAAGTCTTGCAAATATTGTAAGAGGGATGGACATGAAATATCTGAATGTTATAAGCTGTAGAACAAGGAAAAGAGAAATGGCATATAAAAACCAAAGGATAACAAAGAAGATGAAGTTAATGCCAATTGTGCTCGTAATGATAGTTCTGATAATGAGGCGCTTGTTGTTAATGTGTTTGCTGGATGTGCTGGTATTAAGGATGAATGGATACTTGACACTGCTTGCACTTTCCATATGTGTCCAAATAGAGATTGGTCTACAACCTTAGAACCCATAAATGATGTTGACTCAGTTTTGATGGGTGATGATTCAGCATGTAAAGTAGCAGGAATTGGTTCTCAGATCAAGATGTTCAATGGCGCAATTAGAACTTAAACAGATGTTCGGTTAATTCCCAAGATGAAGAGAAATCTGATTTCTTTTAAGTGCCCTTGATGACAAAGGGTACAAATATTCAGGTGGAGGTGGTATCCTGAAAGTCAAAAATGGTTCTTATATTGGAATGAAGGGTAATATTAGGAAAACAAGTAGCCTTTATTATTTTTAAGGCACTACTGTTTCAGGTAATGCTACCCCTGTTATCTCAAATAATATTTATGATTGTGATACTGCTAACCTTTTGCATATGCGTCTTGGGCATATGAGTGAATTAGATCTGTCATAGTTGAACAAGAAAGGACTTCTTGATGGCTACAACATAGGTAAGCTGAAGTTCTGTGAGCATTGCATTTTTTGCAAGCATAAGAGGGTGTAGTTCAACATTTCAATTCATACAACATAAGGCATTCTGGATTATGTACATTCGGATTTATGGGGACCGTCTAGGAAAGCATCCATTAGCGGTGCTTGTTACATGCTGACAATTATTGATGATTATTCCAGGAGAGTTTGGCCTTATTTTTTGAAGCATAAATCTGAAGCTTTTTCAGCTTTCAAAGAGTGAAAGATTATGGTTGAGTGAAAAACTGAAAGGAAGGTAAAGAAGCTTTAAACTGATAATGGGATGGAGTTTTGTTCAAATGAATTCAACTCATTTTGCAAGGCTGAAGGCATTGTTAGACACTACACTGTACCTCACACTCCTCAGCAAAACGGGGTTGCCGAGCGTATGAACGAGACTATCATTTCTAAGGCTCGCTTCGTGTTGTCAAACGCAGGTTCGGATAGGCGTTTTTGGGCTGAAGCTACTTCCATAGCCTATTATCGCATCAACCACTCTCCCTCTGTTGCTATTGGAAAGAAAATTCCGATTGAGGTATGGTCTGGTTCTCCAACAAATTATTTTGAATTAAGAGTTTTTGGATGCATTGCTTATGCTCATGTTGATAATGGAAAAATAGACCCAAGAGCTGTCAAGTGCATTTTTCTTGGTTATAAGTCTGGTGTTAAAGCCTACAAATTATGGAATCCTGAAACAACTAAGGCTGTAATTAGCAGAAATGTTGTGTTTAATGAATCTGCTATGCTATATGATATTCCATTTACTAACGATCTTGTTGAGAGTGAGCAGAAATCAGATGTCCAAGTGGATCATATTATTGATTCATATGTCACATTAAACACAGAAATTGAGACAGGATGAACCTCCCATTGTTGAGGATCCTCCAGAAGTTATGCAACCACCGCAGCAATCTATTGCAACAAGCAGTCCTAGAAGGAATCCAAAACCAGTAAGCATGTTTATTAAGGAAGTAAAAGTTGTTGCTTATGCATGTGCTGTAGCAGAAGAAATAGAAGGTATTGCCGAGCCTTCTTCATATTTTCAAGCTGTTATCTCTAGTGATTCTGATAAGTGGATGGCTACAATGTACGATGAGATGGAGTCACTTGAAATAGATGACACTTGGGACTTAATCAAGTTGCCTAAAGAGAAGAAACCTATTCATTGCAAATGGGTTTTCAAGAGAAAAGAAGGTGTTTTGCCAAACGATGAGACAAGGTATAAAGCAAGAATAGTTGCAAAAGGTTACAGTCAGATTCCAGGTATTGACCATAATGAAGTTTTTTCCCCTGTTGTAAAACATATCTCAATTCGCATTTTACTTAGTATTGTTGCTATGCATGACTATGAACTTCAACAATTAGATGTAAAAACTGCATTATTACATGGAAAATTAGAAGAGGATATTTATATACATCAACCTGAGGGTTTTAACATGCCTAGAAAAGAAAATCTTGTATGTAAATTAAAAAATTCTCTTTAAGGATTGAAACAGTCACCTAGGTAGTTGTTTAAAAGATTTGACACTTTTATGCTATCTTAAGGTTTTAAAAGATCCAATTATGATTTTGTGTCTATTTGAAAATTACTACTCATTCAGCCATTTATTTGCTACTTTATGTTGATGATAAGTTGATTGCTTCAAAAGATAAGGTAGAAATTGAAAGGGCAATTGAGTGGAGAATTTGAAATGAACAATTTGGGGGATGCTAAGAAGATTCTTGGCATGGATATATCAAGAGATAGAACTTTTGGAAAATTATACCTAAGTTAGAGTGGATATGTTAGAAAAGTCCTTCATCATTTTAATATGCTTGATGTCAAGCCAGTAAGTACTCCTCTTGCTGCATATTTCAAATTGTCATCATTCATGTGTCAACAATCAGATGAAGATATTGAGTACATGTCTAGATTCCTTATTCTAGTGCAATCGGTTCACTTATGTATGCCATGATATGTTCACATCCTGATTTATCACATGCTTTGAGTGTTGTCAGTAGATTCATGGCCAATCCTGGAAGGGAGCATTGGAAAGCAGTTCAATGGATTTTCAGACATCTTCATGGGACTGCAAATGCTTGTTTGTAGTTTGGTAAATCTAATGATGAACTTGTTGGTTATGTGGATTCTGACTTCGCCGGTGATTTGGATAAAAGGAGATCATTAACAGGCTATGTTTTCACCATTGGTGGTAGTGCTGTGAGTTGGAAAGCAACCTTGCAGACTATCGTAGCATTATCTACTACTGAGGCCGAGTATATGGCTATTTCTAAAGCATGTAAAGAAGCTACTTGGCCGAGAGGTTTATACTTTGAGCTTTGTGGAGATACATCTTGCATTACTATATTTTCTAATAGCCAGAGTGTTGTATTTCTTACAAAGAATCAAATGTTTCATGAGAGAAATAAACATATAGATGTTAGGTATCACTACATCCAAGATGTTATTGCTAAAGGTGGTGTTAAAGTTTGCAAGATAAGTAGTCATGACAATCCCGCTGATATGATGGCAAAGCTAGTTCCAATTACTAAGTTTAAGCTTTGCTCAAGCTTGGTTGGCGTTATAGTATAGTCTTTAGAGACTAATTGAGCAAGGCAGATATTTATTTGTTAAAGGAGTTCGTCTTTTGTAGTTCATCTTTCTACTTCAATATGAGAATTCGTCTCAAGGTGGAGATTATCAAACCGACGGTTAGGGAGGTTTCCCTACTGTAAGGCACATAAAATAAAACTCTCTGAAGCCAATTATTTTAGCCTGAAATATCTTATTTCGCATCTCTCTCCCCTCTTCCTGCTCCATTCCTTCCTCCGTTGTTCAAACTCCGAAATCAACGCAGAAAGTTCTAATGTTTTCTCACCGTTTTTTATTTGATTGGGCTTTTACGTATTCGATTATTCCTCCTCAAAAAACCAGATTTCCTCACTAATTCATTCACAAATTCGGCTTTTTTTTCAATCTAGAAAAACCAATTTTAAATCAAAGTTGGGAAATTGGAAGCCTATTATTTTTTCTTTCTTTATCATTTCTTCCAATAAACCACAATTTTAAATTATTCATCGAACTGGTAAATTGTAAATACCAATTACCGCGGTTTGGGGTTCTCTAATGCCGTGGAAAAGTTGGAAGCTTTTAGGCTTTTCATATACACCAATATTGGAAAATAAGGTACGGTTTTGAATTAGTATTTTGATTTTGATGTTAACGCTTAATATATTATCCAATCGATTTTCATCTATAATTGAATAAGTTATCATGCTTCTGTTTTGTTATTGAGCTTAATTTTATATTATTAATTAAATAATTTTCATATGATTTGCAACTGAGAAATTTATTATCTTCTAACCAATTCTTCATTGGCATATTGAATGCTAAAAATCCATCATACTTTTTGGGAGAAAGATGAAATACAGTTTTATTGTACTTTTGAGTCTGGATGTAGTAATGACTTAATTATCTTGATCAATACTGCTTTTTAATAATTCTTTTTTGCTTTATCTTGGAAAAACAAAGATACAAATCATAAAAATAAAATAAAATGCAAACTTACTTTTATTGCACATTTTGTGAGAAAAACGAAATACCATTTCTATTGCACTTTTGAATTGTGACGCAGTAATGGCTTTAACTATCATAATCAATACTATATTCTTTGCGCAATAATTTTTTTTACTATAACTTAGACAAACAAAGAAACAAAACATGAAAATAACCGACTCTTATTGCAAAATTTTCTTTCTTGATTTCAACATCTGATATTTAGTGTACTAATAATTGATAGGTAAAAGCAATTTAATTTATGTTACTCGTTGCATGTTTGTGTTAGCTCTTAATTATGATGGAGGATTACAATAGTATATATCAATGTTATTTCAATTTGTAAGATGTTGTTTTTTCTCTAATATACATTAATAATTTTTCCTCAAACTATTAGTTTTCTTATGGAGGATTACAGTAGTATATCTAATTTTTGTTCAACATAACTTCCATCGCTTTTGAGTAAAACAAGAGAATACTTGTAATGAATCAATATGATGTTCTATTGTGTTGTTCATAATAGAAAAAGTATATTTATTATGGCTTATAAGAAAACCATGTGAAGTCTAGAATCCCTTAAAAATGTTAAAAGTGATAAGTGAAATAATAAAGAAACTATGATATCCATCATTCATTTTTATAACTATTACCAAGCTGATATTTTTGAAGGGAACGTCTATATGTATATAGATCATCATAGGGTTAAATCACCATTGAACTGTACGTAATTGGTATTTTTGCTGTTGGGTTTTGTCCTTTTAAATCACCTCACATATTTTGAGTGTTTTATATGTTTATTTATTCCATGTACAACCAGACATAATGTACATACACTAAACTGGATGCCCTTGGTATGTGAGATCTGAATTATATTTAATATATTCTTCAGAAAAATATTATTTACTTTTGCAAATTTCTAATGGCATATTTTCATAAACCAAGCTAGATTGCTCTAAATATATGGGATCCGATTCATATTTAATATATTCTTTACAAAAATATTATATGCTTTTGCAAATTTCTAGTGGCATATTTTCAAAAACCCTTGAGTCTTGTGAATTTGCAAACATGCGACAAATACGAAATTAGATGATTGTGGTTTTCCATTAAAAGGGTAGGTTTAAATACTCCCATGAGAGAGTATGCAGCCACTATCCATTAGGTTGCGTAAGGCCTAAAGAAAGAAAAATATTTTAAAAACAAAAGAATAATATACAACACCATATTTTAGAGATTATACAATACCTTGAGCCTGTTACATGGTTGTTTGGAGCTATAATCTGCTTGGATAAAGAATGACTAATATATAAAGTGTGGCGATCTGCTCAGTTTCAAATGACGACTGACATGTTTAGTATTTTTCCAGCTCAAGTTAGAGCTAGCGTTATTGCCTGGTATGGTTTTTGGTAGCTTTATTTTTGGGCCAGATTTGCTGTTGTATATGGTTGTGCCATGATTCATTTTATAATTTCATTTTCCGTAATATAATACGTACCTTCTCCAAAAAAATATTAATTTCCTCAAATTTACCTTTTAACATTTATAAATTAATTCACTTAAGATAAATTCAAAGATATGTTAACATTTGATTTTGTGATCCTTGGTAATGTAAAATTTTAAGATTTAAGACACATATGGATTTTCTAAAGTACAAATGTGCAAATAGTTCAGTTTATACAAATCATCTAGGCAAAATATAATTTCCAATCTTTAGCTGCGCTCTTAAGAAATAATATGATGTGCATGTTTTATCGATCATCACCATATCTCTAAGACATTTAAAGCTTGGTAGTAACTTTTGTAGTTATGTAAGAAGTCGAAATTATGAATTTCTTGGTTTCTATGCGAGAATGTAGATAGTGTAATTAATTTATTCTCCTCTTAGATTTTAAATCTAAGTTAGACTATCAATTACGGTTGTATATTAGAGGATATAATCTGTTTACTTAAATAGTATTTCACTTCATATGCTTTTACTTATACCTGACTATGACTGCAATATGGTCTTTTATTTGATTGATCATAGTGAAAGCATATTTTTATGCACATAAGATCCACAATTTCAAGATAAAAGGCACTAGTCACTACACATCATCACATGATATCTTATATTTGGACTAAATTTATATTATAGAAGAGTCTTATTGAATTTTGTGTAATTCCATACAACTATAAGTATGCAACCGTTTGGCGATTCCAACCATCAACAGTAAATTATTGCTATATCGTATAGAGTGCTATGTCTTGACTTGTGCAATTAAAGCGCTAATCAGTTATATAACAATGAATATGTATAGTAAATGTGATTAATTGCACAACAACATTGTGGATTTTTACACTGTTGGTTCTATATAATATTGCTGAAATGGTTATTTGTCCTGCAAGCTTTTCTATTCATGCAACCGCAACCAAGATCAAGGCTGCAGTTTCTGAAATAGTATCTATGTTAACTCATAAAGGAAACCAAATGACTTCTCCCATGACAACAAATATTTTATTTGATGATTATGAGTGGATTTAGAAATCAGTTGAAGTGGGAATTGGTTGTGAATGAGTGACGTTGTTGAGTATGGAGGGAGGCAGTGTACAATGATGATATCTTTCTTACAGCCAAAGTGGGAAATGCATGTTCGAACATGTTAAAGCAGGAGTTGTTTACCTAATACAGTAGCAAAGGGTCTTAATGTAGAACTAGCATAATATATGTATTAGGAAGTCGCATGTCATGAGTGAAATTTCATTGTGTATTTTTGAAGTGGTGTACTACAATTATACAATGATGTTGGACGCAAATGTATGTAACGTCCCAGAAATTTCGACCATTGGAAATATAAAATAATCAAAGTTTAACTATTAGTAATCAATTGATACATGGATTAAAAATCAATTATATGATTTTGACTTTGAATTGAATTCAATATTTAATTTAGCACGGATGGTTGGTTAGGAATCAAATATTTATTGTTGAATTGAATTTGGATGAATATTGGATTTTGATTTAAAATTCGACTGGAAAGTATAAATGGTCGAACTTAAAATAAACGTTATCGAAAAATTTATTTATTCATATTACGTTGGTAAAATATAAGTCTTATAAGTAACTAACTTTTAAACAACCCCGGTTGATAATGAAACGAATTATATTTCAATACGTATAATTAATTATTGCTATATTTCGAAATTGGAACCAATTGAAGTTATTTGGCGATACGCGTAGTTCAAATATGAATCGACAAACAAATTAAATTTAAAATAACAATGTTGCGTAAAAGGTGTCAGATTTCGACCGAATAATTTTTTATTGGATTCAGAATGTGAAAACGGAGTAGCGCATCAAGTTTCGTAGCAGTTGTAGTTCGTTGTGACAAAACAAAAATCCCCTGGAAGGCATTCGGTTCGGGTACACGTGAAGTCGGGATCGGAAACCCTAGGATGGTGCTAGCGCATTATCTTCGTGGGTGAACATGGGGGGAGTAGGCATGCAACCGCTCCATATCTTTTGGAGTAGTGGGTTGTAACTGTCACTATTTCTGCTTCGGATCGGATGTGTAGAGAAGAGGAGGAGCGGATCGGGTAGCTCCGAGCCGATCCGGTTCTGTCTTCGCACATTTTTTTTGCTTCACTTATTCTATAGCAAAGTGGCTCGGTTTGGGGGCCTCCGAACCAATCCGGTCCTCTAGCGTGTGCTTTTCTGGTTCTGTTTGTTTAGAAGCTAGATGGTTCAGGTCGAGGACTCCCGAACCGATCCGGGTCTTTGCCATGAACTCTTCTTGTTCATTTTAGAAATCTCTTAGCTTTGTGTAGCCTAATCACAAAATAGGCTAACATTTGTCCCCTTCGAAGTACGCCTTTATTGAAGGTAAGGTGTGCTTTGAAAAGATTCATCTACTTGCTTCTGAATTGGCATCAGTGAAAAGTTGCTTCCATTTTTCAGTTAAATGATGTCGTTTTGTAAAGTCACATCTTTTGCGGCTTATAAATATAACGTTTTATGTTCAAATCATCTTTGTTTCTTTCGATGACATCGAGAATCTCCATAGTGTTCAAGTAATCTCTCCAGGTAAACTTCTGCATTGTAAGTTTATAAACCTTTTATTCCGCTCTGAGTTTATTTCATGTCTCGTGATGAAATAAACAATCATGCTTCTATTCAGTTCAAGCCTATCTGATCCAACCCATACTTCAAACATTGCTGCGTCTATGGGCTGAGAGGCCTTGGTTTTGTTTTTTGCTCGAATCAGATTAAATTGTCACATCGGTGGGAACACGAAAAGCCCTTCTTCACGTATATAAATCTAACCCTTTCCTATTTTCCACTTCTCCTTTTCATTCTCCTTCCCTAATACTACAGGTGAAATCCTAGTTCCTAAAAAATCTCCAGAAATTCTTCCAGCCTTCGAATCGAATTCATTGGTGGGTTTAGATCTTTGACTTTTCCAATTTTAGTTAATTCGAATCCGAACTTAGAAGGAGTTTTAAGAAAATTCATTTGTTGTCGTGTCCACTTCAGCGTCGTCTTTCCTGTCCCATTGCCATCATCGTTGGTGGCCTCATCACCATCTCGAGGTGGTATTGTGTCAAGTCTGATTCGATGTTGGAGGGATCGTACCACGAATGCTATGTTGTGGACGAATTTTCAAGAAAAGCGAAGAAGAAGAGGGAGAAGAGAAGGATAGAATTGGTTTATAATAGGGTGGAAGCTCTAGGACTTCTTGAGTTCAGGCATGTGGAATTGGTTCGGGTTGGAGAAAATGATGGTGGTTATGGAAGAAAGTTAAGTTAACTGGACAGATCTTGGGGTGTTGGTACGGTTCGGTTCGTTGTTAACAGATCCGTCCAGAGTTGTCTTCCTTCAACCCCCTCCTATCTGATCCCTTCTCTTCCCTCGCTCCGAGCCGATCCGCTCAAATGAAGCATCCAAACTGGTCCGCTCATTATTTGGACATCTGAACCGATCCGATTCTAACACAAAGAAAGGGGACTTATAGGGCTGCACACAACCCATATTCAATCTGACCTAACCCACCAACCCAACCCACATAAACCCAACCGTACCCGTCCTAGTTCGGGTCGGATATGGGTTAAAATTTTTAACCCATACTATATACGGGCCGGGTTTGATATTTTGTTCACCCCAACCTTATTTTAACCCAACCCAACCCTATATTATAAAATTAATTTATTATCAGCCCACCTAAAATTAGAGTAGTATAATCGTAGAATAATGTTTTCATATCTATAGTAAATACACAAAAAAAAAATCATATTTGATGTCAATCCAAACTAGGTAGAATTTGGCAAATATATTTCAAAGATCACTTTAATTTATTTTAAAATGAAACACTTGTTCTACTATGTAGTAAATTAATTTTATATGATGTGTTTTACAATGAAATTTTAATAAAATATGTCTAATAATGAATCAGTTATTTTAAATGCATTGCGCTAGCTAAAGTCTGATATATTATGCTGAAAATTTTAATATTATTTTTAAAAACTTCCCTCATATTCTCATTTTTTTTATATTCAAGCAATCCAACCCAACCCTACTAAACCCGACCCAACCCATACCTCCATCCAATCCATATCCAACCTCATATAGGGTCGGATACGGGTTGAAATACCTTAAATCCATACCTATGCGGGTCGGATGAAGTATTTGGTCCAACCCGACACAACCCATACTTTGTGCATCCCTAGGGACTTAAGTCGAACCGATCGTATCATACACATCTGAACTGACCCAAAAACATCCAACTTAATATGCAAGAATGGTTCAACTAATTCAATCAACATTGATTGTAGCCTGGACTTTATGGAAAGTTAGGATAAAGCCTTTTTAGCTGAACTTTCTGGATTACTCATAAATACATAGCTGCATTGTTCATTCCTGCATTGCATATTACAAGTACTTCTTTAATCTTGTCATTGCACACACACTTTTACACTTTCGCTCAAACATAGGCACGTGGGGGCACGGAAAATCTTACTCTGACTCCTGTTATTGTTTCTTCAATAGTTTAGCAGAAATGGATGAGAGACGCTCATCTAGATTAGCGGAAAGAAAAGATGCTGCCAGATCATGCGAGAATCCGCCTATTGAAGACATATCTTCCACTTCAGATTTGGGTTGGAATAGTTCAGGTCTAGACTATGAAATGGGAACTCATGAAAGTGATGTATCATCCGGGGGTGATATCTCTCTGGGTGAGGAAGAAGAAGGAGGAGTTGGAGATAATCGTGCCCCAAACGAGTTCGGAAATGTTACTATTTTGGAACTTCCAAAGGATTCGGTCGAATCAACAATCGACAATGACAGACTCACGCGGATATGTCTAAAACACGGGATTCTTCGAAAAGATATAGAGTTGCCCTCGAAAAAAGATTGGCCCCATAACCCTTTGGAAGGGTACATGGCTATCACCAGATTGATGTGCCTAGTTGGGGAAATACCTCCGTTTCCGCCATTCATCGTCGATTTTCTAAGACAACTGCGGATTGCTCCCATATAGCTACATCCCAACTGCTATGCTTATTTGTATACTTTATATATAGCATACCAAGAAATTTTAGGTGTAGAGCTTACTTTCGAGGATGTTCATTTCTTTTACAATTTCAAGCGTCAAACCAACAACACACCATCTTTTGTATACTTTGAATCGGTGCCAATAAGGAAAATTATCACTGTTTCGTTTAGCAGCAAAGCTGGGAACCCGAAACCTGAATGGTTTTATGTTAAGCAGCAGCCCGATACCTGAATGGTTTTATGTTAAGCAGCAGCCCAGGTGTGCTAGAAGATGAATTAAATCAAGTAAGGACCTTGGTCCTTTACAGCCTTTAGCATAAATTTATAAATCATTGCATGTTTTCACTCACACTTCCTAATCCACCACAAGAGAAGCATCTGGTGCAATTTGATCGTTTAAATCAGTTACTTAATGGTGATAAAAAATTCTTGACCATCAAGGACTGTTTAATAGTTGAATATCTCCATGGGCATCGTCTAATTGTTAAAACTCGTAGCATAGGCCATGGGGAAGACCCCTACGTGTACATACCTCCAGTTGAAAGGCCAATCGACACTCCACTTGAGTGGGGAGAAAGTTCTAGAGGTCCAACAACACCCCTCACGGATCCTCCTCCCCCCTCCACGTGTCAAGATGATGTTTTAGCAAATATCGCAGAAAAAGATAGAGATAAGTATATTACTCCTGAGGATGCTGCTACTCCCGAAAAACCGATATCTCCAAAAGAGTTTTCATTAAATGCTCCTCAAGGAGATGCTACTACTGTGGATGATTCTACATTTTGGGGTTTAGGTGATCTTCCCTTGCCCGAGACTCTTTACACTTCGGAAGATTTCGGAACGAATCCTTTGATCTTTACATCCTCAAAAGAAGCCACTCTTGTGAAGGCTAAGGAGACCACACATACTAGCATAACTTCGGGCTCTGATTGGTCGGGGGGAATATCACTTAGGATATGCACAACATATTAGCACCGCATGTCACAACACCTATGCATTGTATAAACATCAATTCTGAACTCTACATACCATATTTTGCAGGAACAATGGTACGTCCCCGCTACGACATCAGGAAAATCCGCGCCAGCGTGCCCAGACATGATTCTGATACTGAGCTTGACCGTCGCGAAAGCCGCGGCAGGGATGACATGAGGGACTATGATTCCAATCGTCCTCATTCTTCGTGTTCTCGTTCTCCTCGTCGTTCCGATCCAGACAAGTACAAAAGTCATCAACATCGTCATGAAGGGGACAAACAACCTTCCAAAGATCCGACTCCTCCTGTAGAGAAGCGCCCCAAGAGAGGCCATCATTGAAGCATGCTAACTTACAAGATAAACCTAACGTACCTGAAAAGATGTCAGGCATAGATGATACGTCTATTGTATCTGCCAAGCAGAGGAACATTGAATTATCTGTATCCAAGCCTGTGTCGCTCGATTCCAAGAACAAGGCAAGACTAGCAGCTCTGTAAAAACAATTTCCAGATCATTACTTCGATCGTATGGCATTTGTTCCCGCGCTTGAACCTATTCCTTCGAATTGGGCTGACGATGCAAAAGCAAAAATCGACTTGGTGAATAAGAAATATACAGAAATGTATAAATATTCACGCAAGCTTTCTAAGATTATCCGGGATCTTATCACTGATATTGGCCACATGAAGGAAATGGCCGATTATGATGCGAGCATCTTGAAGAATTCGAAGAAAGATTTGGAAGACGGACAAGCTCAGCTTGCTCTCGCCCAGCGGGATGCCGACAACTAAAAAAAGCAACATGAAGAACTAGAAAAGCATTATCACATGCTCTTGGATTCCCATAGTCAAGAGCGCTTGGATCTAAAGAAGCAAGCTAAGGATGATAAGTCTGAGAGTGTTTAAAGTTAGCTTGCACTGCCCTTGAATAAGAGAAGGCTGAGCTAGAGAAGAAAAACACTGATTTAGCAAAGCAAAATGCCGAACTGGAAGCCAAATTGCTGGAGGCTGAATCTAGAGCAGTGTTGACTGAGGGGAATACAAGTCTCGCACTCAAATTTGCTGAAGAGGTTCAAGAGAAACTTTCTGAGGCGCAGAAGGAGTTGGACGATTATGGTGAGCTAATTATAAAATTCTTTGCTTAAGTGCTCCTTCGTCGGGATATTTCTTGGATTGAGGATTATCCTACAATTCTGGTTTACGTATGGGACCAAATCATCGAATGGGAAAAGAAAGAGCTCAGGACGGACTCCATCGATGAAAACAAACTCATGGAGAAATTCCTTAAGGGTGAAGAGCCGATACGTCTGGCAGAAGGGCGTCGACTTATTGTTGTCGCTATGGAGGAAGAAAGACGTCAGGCTAAAGGAAAGGATATCATCGAAACCTGTTCTTCTTCTACTGCCCCGAGGCTACCGGAATAAAGGGATACGATCCCGAAAATCCGAGAATTCCTGAGGCGTCCCTTTTGTCTCCTATACCAGAATCGATATCAGAGACTATAGCCACCCCAATTGAGAAGTCATCCGAAGGTATCTCTACCTTTTCACCTCAATTTGTCAAGACCATTTCGACCTTTCGCCCCATTATTAGGGAATCAATTGAAGATCCCTCGCTTTCCCCTGAGTTAACAACTATCACCTCTCATTCTGTAGGTATTGAGCTGACTGAAAAGACTGATGGACAATAGAAGACAGTTACCGATGAGAAGTTTGTCAAAGAGATTCAGGAGAAACATGATGAGGTTGCTGCTGTAAAATCTGGGGAAGGAACTGAAGGAAAAAATGAAGAGGTTGCCGATAAAGCTCCCGTGCCACCTAATGCCGAGAATCTTCACGCTGAGGAGATGATAGATGCTCTGAAAGATGACGGCGGCGGCGACGGACATGAAGAAGATGTTGACATTGTTATAATTAGGGATTCAGGGAATGCCGATGATCTAACTTTGGCCGAGACGAAGGCCAAACATGATAAGCGTATGCAGCTGAAAATGGATCAAGGTTAGTTGTTAGACTTTCAACTAGATCAATTACTGAAGAACTTGCCAAGAAATCTTCTACTGATCCTAGCACTCCAGTTCTAAGTAAGAAGAAACCAAAGCGGGTCCAGACCGATGCTGAAAAAGAGGAGAAAGAAAAACTTAAAGCTACCAAGAAAGTGAAGTCCACTCCAAATTCCAAATGAGAGGCGGTTCTATCTTCATTTTGCCCGTTCCTTGGTCCACCATTGTTGTAGCGAGTGCGTCCCTCGCCTTTGTTTATTAGTTCTTTTGTACAAAGCTGCACTTGTGTTAATAAAGTAGTTCGCTTCCCACTATGTCAAATTCCTGTAAGTTCATTGTTTGTTTCTATTCGTGTCGAGAAGTTAACAAACATGAGTAATAACTCAAGTTACAATGGCAAATTCCTGCAAATTACAGATAATTTTTATTCACAAAAATTGTCGTTTAATTAAATAACATGAATGATCATAAAATGAATAATTGATGGCAAGGTGCATTATATACGTGCCCCCAATCAATCTTAAATACAGCGATTGGCTAAAGCTTGTTCGAGATTGATTGAATTGTCCCCAGGTCTTTTAGCAGGGTTAAAATTTGTTTTCTTTGGCACACACTCTTTGTACCTTTATACTCTCATGTCGTCTGGTCAGGTTAGAGTAGATTCAAGGCGGTCTTTTGTCATGGTGCACCATCGCGCCTCGAGGACGTCGTCTTCCCGTCCTTTATACTCTCTCTCTCGTCTCGTGAAGGTTAGAGTTTAGGACGTCGTATTCCCGTCCTTTTTGGGTCAGTGGGCAAACGATCATTTCATTTGCTTTTGTATCGATTCAAATGTCTGATACTTCGACGTACGTGATGACAAACACAGAAAAAATACAAAACAAGGGTCGAACGGGCAAAGTAATTCAAACACAATATTTTATAGTGGTTCAGCTAAGTCGTGACCTAAATCCACTTCATAATATTTTGTTTATATTAACCAGACTTTTCTGGGCAAGTCATGCCTTTTTATATGGCTTATAAAACAAAAGAAAATAGTACAATTTTAAGTTAAGTATCACCGCAAATGTTGGGCGTTCCATGCTCTAGGAATTTCTTCGCCATCCACAGTCACTAACTTGAAGGCCCCCCATGTCAAGTTTCCGTCGGATGGTGAATGGTCCTTCCTACTTTGGGCCTAGATGAGTGGGAGGCGGAAATACTCGTTTCAGCACTAGGTCTCCAGGTTCGAAAGTCCTAAACCGAAACTTTCTGTCATAGTAGCGTGCCACTTGATGTCGATGCCTCGAAGCACGCAAATCTGCTTCGTTCCTCTTCTCTTCAACCATATCCACCTACTCTAAGAGGAGTTCTTTATTCGTCATTGGGACATAATACGTCATCCTATGAGAGGGGACTTCAAGCTCCACTAGAATTACCGCTTCTGACCCGAAGGAGAGTGAAAAAGGGGTATGACCAGTAGCTGTCTTAAAGGTTGCTTGATAAGCCCACAAGGCTGGTGGCAATTCATCAACCCACATAGCTTTTGCTCGCTCCAATCGATTTTTAAGAATAGACTTAATGCTTTGCTTATTGATTTGACCTGTCCATTTGACTGCGGATGAGCTACAGCGGTATATCTCTTATCAATTTTATACTTCTGACAGAAGTTTCGAAATTCCACGCTGTCGAATTGGGTTCCATTATCAGTTATGATGATCTTCGGTAACCTAAATCGACAAATGATATTTCTTACCACAAAGCTTATCACCTTTCTTACCGTTATTGTGGTTAAGGATTCGACCTCCACGCATTTTGTGAAGTAATCCACCGCCATGATTGTGTATTTAGCTCCTCTTTTTGCAATTGGTAGGGCGCCGATAATGTCTAATCCCCACATCGCGAATGGTCAAGGACTGACCATCGATTTGAGATGTCTTGGGGTGCTCTTGGAACTTTGGCGAATCTCTGGCAGTTGTCAAAGCGTCGTGAATAATCAGCTGCATCTTTATTCATGGTAGGCCAAAAATAACCATACTGCAATACCTTCTTTGCCAGAGTTTGACCCCTAGTATGATCCCCACATTCACCTTTATGTACCTCTTTCATTACACGTTTGATGTCGTCGTTTGCTGTGCACCACAACAGAGGCATAGAAAATCCCTGAAGACAGAGGACATCGTCCTGTAAAACATATCTTGAAGCTTTACGTGTTACAGCTCGTCTCTCGCTCTTCTTTAATGGAAGTATTCCGCTTTTAAGGAATTTTTTAATTAGTGTCATCCACGACTCCCTTTCTGGCTTAGCTTTCAAGGCTAATTCGACTTCCATTTGGTCAAAGCTTGGTGATTCCAATATCTCTATTGGAACCATTCGGTATCCTCAGGGTTGTCGGAACTTGCTAACTTAGCCAGTCAATCTACCTTCTGATTTTCTGCTCTTGGGATGTGTGTTATGCTATAACGCTCCAGATTGCCCAGTAACTCCTCTACTTTTTCAATATAAGTAACAAGTCGAGGTCCTCTGGTCACAAATTCCTTTCGAACTTGGCAGACAACTATTTTGTAGTCGCAAAATGTGTCCAATGTCTTTACCCCTAATTCCTTGGCGAGTTTCAGCCCGGTAATCAGGGCCTCGTACTCGGAATCGTTATTGGTGGCGGAAAATTCCAGTCGTAGGGCATAGTAAACTGATCGTCCTTTAGGAGTAGTTGAAACAACTCTAGCGCCGGAGCTTTGATCGTTCTTGGCCCCATCCGTATATAATTTACATGGACTGAGCTCTAACTCATGCTCCGAAGTAACAACTTTGTCATCCATTGTTTCTTCTTCGGGAATCGTAAATTCTGCTATGAAGTAGGCTAAAGCCTTCCCCCCTTATTGACCACCTTGGTTGGAAATTCAAATCAGATTGGCTTAACTCGATATTCCACGTAAGTAATCGTCCCGATGCTTCGGGTCTCTGTAATACTTGTCTTAGAGGTTGATCGGTATATATCACTATCGGGTGAGCTTGGAAATAATGACGGAGCTTTCGAGAGGCAATCAAGAGGCTGTAAGAAAGCTTTTATATTCTTGGATAATTGCGTTCCGCAGCTGCTAACTTCTTACTTACATAATATACTGGCTTTTGGACCTTGTCTTCTTCACGTGCCAAGGCCGTGCTGACCCGTGCTGACAGCATTAGATGACACTGCCAGATAGATGAACAGTTCTTCATGATCCACTAGTTTCGACAATATCAGGGGCTTCTCCAATAAGTCCAACATATTTTGGAAGGCCTCTATACAGTCGGGGGTCCATCCGAAATTACGTTTTCCCCGTTTGATTAAATCAAAGAATGGGACACACTTGTCCATGGCCTTGGAGATAAATCTGCTTAATGCAGTAACCTTCCCTACCAAGCTTTGAACGTCCTTAATTTTCCGTGGCTCTTCTATGTTCCTTATTAATACTATATGGCTAGGATTAATCTCAATTCCTCGAGAACTTACGATGAACCCGAGTAATTTCTCTAATGCAACTCCAAATGAGCATTTTAAGGGGTTCAGCTTCATCCGTATCTACGTAGGGTACCAAACATCTCTGCTAGATCTTGTGTATGACTAGAGGATTGCCTGTATTTCAGAAGCATGTCATCTACGTAAACTTCCATGGTTTTTCCAATCTGGTTATAGAACATTCGATTCACCAGGCATTGATACGTGGCTCCGGCATTCTTTAGTCCGAACGACATCAACACATAGCAGTACAATTCCAAGTTTGTTATCAAACTCGTGTGTTCTTGATCCGACACATGCATGGGGATCTAGTTATATCATGAGTATGCGTCCATGAATGAAAGAAGTTCTTGTCCGCTGTTGAGTCCACTAGTTGATCGATCCTAGTAGTGGGAAACTATCTTTTGGACAGGCCTTGTTCAAATCCGAAAAATCAATGCAAGTTCGCCATTTCCCATTTGATTTCTTGACCAAAACAGGATTCGATATCCAGTCGGGATACATCGAATCTCTAATGAACCCATTATCTTTCAACTTCTCCACTTCGTCTTTTAGGGCTGCCGACCTCTCCGGGCCTAACATACGCCTCTTCTGTTTAACGGGTAGATGCTTTGGATTAATGCTCAATGAGTGACTCATAATGGAGGGAGATATCCCACACATGTCAGCATGGGTCCAGGCAAACACATCCAAATTTGCCTTTAAGAAGTCAGTAAATTCCTTTGCTCAGAGCGAATCCAACTAGGATCCGATCTTCAATACCTTCATCGGATCAACATCGTCAATGGGGATATCCACAGTCATTTCATTAGGGGTCGCCTTTCTGTCCCCAGGTTCTTTTTCCTCTCTGGGATCTATCTCCTCGGGCAGTTCTCTGGGCGATTCCCTCGGGGATAGTCCCTTTAGTTGCTATGCAGAACCCTCCCTTACAGGGGAGGTGGTACCTTTAGCTTCAATGCTCAATCCCTTCATCAATGTCTTTAGTTCATCCATGTAACAGGCTCTTCCGGTGGCTTGATCACCTCTCATTAATCTCACTCCTGCTTCGGTTGGGAATTTCAGCAATAAGTACCAGGGCATAATGCAAGCCCTGAATTCTGCAAGGGCTGGTTGGCCCAAAAAGGCGTTATAGGGTGATTCAATGTCCAAAACTACAAATGGGAGAATTCTCACTCTCCGACGATCTCCTAGTCCCAATGTCACTGACAATTCTATATATCCCATTGGAGCAGTCGATGCTCCATTGAAGCCACATTTCCAACCATCGCAAGGCTTCAATCTTTCAATTCAAGTTTCATTTGATCAAATGCTTTTTTAAAGAGAATATTAACCGAACTCCCATTGTGTCCCAACACTTTGTGAACTAGAGTTGGACCGATAGTGGTAGTGATTACCAACGGGTCCTCTGTGGGTGATTCATTTCCAGAATCATCTCTATTACGAAATATGACATCATCTAACATCGTTTTCTATTGCTTCACCGGAGAGATGTCTTCGAGGTTACTGCACTCTCCCACTCCAAGGTGCTTAACCGCATTGACATATTGGTACATAGCCCTATAACTATGGGCAACGGGGTGAGGTCCTCCCACTATAGTAATGATAATGATTCCTTTGCCTTTTTGTTGAGAGGCAGGCTTAGAAGCAAACTGATTTTGATTCGGGGCTTGCCTTCTTTGCCCCCTGTCTTTCGAGGCACCCATGTATTCGTCTACTTTCCTTCCCATAGCAGCTTTTCGACAACATCTCTCAAATGTCGACATTCATTAGTAGAATGTCCGTGGGTTCCATGAAACAGACAGAATTTTCTGGTCGCCACCTCCTTTTCCGTAGAATCTCGGGGCGGAGGATTTTTATGTTGTAAGACGTTGTAAGTATCCAAGTAGATTTTTTCCAATGTATCATTCAGCAGTGTGTAGTTTTCAAAGGTTTGGAATCGAGGCCTTTTGCCTGAGTTACTTCCTCGGTTCCTATTCCTCCTATTGTCTTTCCATTCCTATTGTTATTTCCTTCATTTTTGTTGCCAACATTTACCTCAACTTACCCCAAACTTTCACCAGATTACTTCACATCAATATCTCCTCTTGAAGCTCCATCAGATTTTCTCTTTCGATTGGCGTATATCTCTTCTCGCCGTAGACGGATATTTGCCTTTTCATAGAAAGCCTCCCTAGTCAGTTGTGGCTTCCCAGCTAAGTAACCTTCGAATTTAGTATCTAAACAAACTCTTTTAATCAAAGCCATAAAAATAGTTGGTTCGTGGAGATCGCTTATCTCAGTAACTGCTAAGTTGAAGCGATCCAAGTATGATTTCAAAGATTCTCTAGGGGCTTGTTTAATTCTGGATAGTTTGATAACACTTTTTGCTCTATAGGCATGGAGTCAGAACTATTTCTTAAAAAGTTCGCTTAGTTCTTGAAAACTCGACACCGATCGTGGGGGAAGTCGAGTAAACCACATTAATGCCTCATCCTCTAGATATATTGGGAAGGGTTCACATTTTACTGCATCAGGTGCAGCTGCAGTGTTCATATACCACGCATATCTCATCAGATGTTGTTTCGAATCTGTTCTTCCAGTATATCGATCCATCTGTGGCAAATTGAATCGTCGAGAGAATTGGAAGTTCAGGATGTCATCAGTAAACGGAGTATGACTATTCTCAATATCCCAATCTTCATTGGTATATCGGCGGCTATTGGCCATTATTTGACGTATCATCGCTTCTACTTCCGCGTTAGTTAGAGCCGGTTCAGGTTCCCTTCTCCTTTCTCTTCTCATGCATCTTTCACCTACCTCAAGTGATTCCCTTGTGTTCCGATTGGTAATCGAACCTCCTCGCCTCCTGCGGCCCTGGTCATTCACAGACGAAAGGGTTGAAGGAGTTTCCCCTGAGTGGGATTGGTAATATTTGGGTTCCTCGGGAGAACATGTTATCCTCACATTGGTAATAATATTGGTTCCCTCAAACTTGGATCGTCGGGCCCCAGTATACGGGCTACATCCTCACGGGACCCCAAAGATCCGAATGTCAGTTAGTCAAGATTTTCGGGCCTTTCGTACGACCTCCTTTCACTTGGGCGCTCTTCATCAGAAGATGATGAATGGTCCGTAGTAGGATGACAAATTGGAGAGGACACCCTTTGTCTGCGGAGTTTGTTTATCTCCTTGCTCATATCCTTCATGTTTTCGCGCATAATAACATTATCTTGTTTATGAGCTTTAAGAGTGTCCCTGGTACTCTCCGACATATCAAGCAAACGCGAGAAATCTCAGTGGGTGACAAATGCATTAGGAGTGGGCTGATCCTCAGCTGGTACGGGCGGTAACGGAGCATTCGTAGGTGCTCGAGTAGAGTTTTCAACTTCAATTGTGTTCGGTTTAGATCGGCCTGAAGTTGTTCTAGTGGTTCGGATCAGAGGAGGGCTGCAGCAGCGTTCTGGGAGCCGGATCGAATAGGGTTGAAAAAGGAATCGATCGCGATTTGGAACCTGTTCTTTTTATGACCCCACTTAGTTAAGATTTTTTTCTTTATATCTATTGTTTTTTTCTGTTATGGCTCGGCTACGCCTGGTCGGCTCGGAGCATCTTGGTCGGGTCGGATCGGAGAAACCCTGTCGGATCGTTAGCCCTAAAACTCTGTCCTCTTGATCTGGTGACCACCATGGCTTGGTGATCATCGCCCATCTCATTTCGCGCATATTCTGCACTTCTTTTCTTTTTCCTTTAGACATAATATTCAGTTTGTCGAGATTTTTTTTAGGAGAATTTCAAAAATATTGACTGCAAGGACTATCTTCTTCGGATATACAAACCCAAATACTAGAATGGTAGCCCTAAATGTAGAGAATTTGTTAACTTCTAAGTGAAAGCACCAAAATGTTAGATCCAAAAAATGGTTCTAACATCCAAAGTAAGGATAATTCTAAATGAATTAAAAAGAAAATGAAGAAAACACACGATTTATAGTGGTTCGGCATTAAAGAGCCTACGTCCACTTTGAATTTCTCTAATTGATGATAAGAATACAAATACAATGATTATTTTCACTCAATTTCACTCATATAATGAATAATTTCACTCAATCCTCTGCAAAATATGCTTTAAAAGGAGATTGTGATCTGGTAAAGTAGTGAAATTCGGGCGCTGAGGGAGTTATAGTTAATGATTTGCCAAAAGATCCTTTCAAATGATCCTTGAGGGTGTATTTATAGGCAGGAAAATCCCCTGGAAGGCATCCGGTTCAGGTACACATGGTGCTCATCGCTTCGAAGTCGGGATCGGAAACCCTGGGATGGTGCCAGCGCATTATCTTCGTGGGTAAACGTGGGGGGAGTAGGCATGAAACCGCTCCGTATCTTCTGGAGTAATGGGTTGTAACTGTCGCTATTTCTGTTTTGGATCGGATGTGTAGAGAAGAGGAGGAGAGGATCGAGTAGCTCCGAATCGATCCGGTTCTGTCTTCGCACTTTTAGTTTCTGCTTCACTTAATCTACAGCAAAGTGGTTCGGTTCGGTGGCCTCCAAACCGATCCGGTCCTTTGGCGTGTGTGCTTTTCTGATTCTGTTTGTTTAGAAGCTAGATGGTTTGGGTCGAGGACTCCCGAATTGATCCGAGTCTTTGCCATGAACTCTTCTTGCTCATTTTAGAAATCTCTTAGCTTTGTGTGGCCTAATCACAAAGTAGGCTAACATTTGGTTTTATCAGTGTTACCCTGTTTTCATCTTATTTTTTTCATATATTGCATACATACATACCATGTTTACCATTTGAAATCCATTATGCATACATACATATACTTTTCCTTGATTGACATTGCTGTTTTTAGAAGAATTGACTATCATTTATGATGTTCTTTCTTTAATGTTGTGAATAATATAATTAATAATTTATTTGTCCTAGTATCAATTTTCAACTTGCTGACTATCAAGGCTAAGGCACAAGCACATTGAAGTGTTAATTATAATTCCATATTAGGCAAACAGTAAAATAACCCAACACAAACATTTTGAAAGCAGCACCTGCACCAATACAAACAGTAAAAAGGAACTTTTTGATATCTTTTATTTTCTAAATTAACCAATATGAAAAGCAAGTAATACAGAACTTTTCTTTATATGTGTCATGCATTGATAGTCAGCAAGTTAAAGGAAATTTATAATGGTTTACTTTGAAGTTATTACTATATTTAATGTGGAGACATCATCTAGTAACAAAACAATTTTATAATATGAACATAATACAACATCGATAACATCAAAATTCTAGTTTTACTTTATGTAAAATAAAATACATGTTTAAAATTTTTGATATTTTTAAATGCAACATAGAAATTATCAAAATAAACGAAAGATAAAGAGCAAAGGGCCTGCAAATACATATTCATAATGAGACATACACATAATTTCATTTTTCATAAAGTCAATGAACATATTCATTTATGCTTTCATGGAAAAAACACTTAGGAAAAACCTATCAAAATACCTTTCATTAATTCATATCTGCTTTCATAGTAAAAAGGAGGAGTTTGTTTTGCTATTTATACATGTTTTATTTGCTAGGCACAGTTAGCCTCAAACTGCCTCCCAATTCATATGGCTAAAGCCCATATATAATGCATATGATATAGGCTATGCAAGTTGCATCATATGTACTATTTTTCCTCTTGCCCACCCATTAGATTATATATTACTTAGTTGCAACTAATATTATATTTTAAACACCCACTGTTAAATACACTATAAAATAATCGCTATCTAATAAGCATATGCTAATAAGTATGTGAATTGTTGTTCCCAAAAAAGAATGCTAAGTGTGATTTACTTGCGAAGAAGTGCACATGCTTATCAGCATGTTACTAAAGCAACTGACATTTGTATTGCCAAAAGCTGACTTTTAAGTTTTAACTCTTATACATTAAAAACAACTTTCAAGTTTCTTCTAAGAAATAGCATATAAATTTAACATTAATTTTGCTTTAGTCTAGTTGACCCACATTGCAATTACCATATTATACTAGCGCTAATTAAAAAACTTAACTAGCATTGACCATGTAAACTTTTAACATCATCGATAACCTTCCCACTGAGACAGCCACATGTTTGGACCCAAATACTTATATTACAAGATTTAATAAACAATGGATGATATATGTTGACAAGATAACAACTACAAACTCTTCCACTTATTTGCGTAATACTTTCAAAATTCACTTTGATGATGACACCGACCCATGCAAAAGAAGAAACATTATATTTGCATGTTAACGCTTACACGGTAATTCTGTGGTAGATCATGAAGACTTTACTATTTATGCCTATATTATATCTGAAGCAGAAAAGGAAACACTTTTCTTTCAAAAATTAAAACTAAAACTAATACTAGTATTACTAAAATGGTTCACTCATATCCAAAATAGTTGTATCTGATTTAGATAACTGGTATTTTTGCCAGTTTATTACATGGTTACAAAAAAAGATCGATCTATGTAAGAATTGTTAAAATTGATGATTCAAATATTTGCAGAGAAGGAAAGAAATTGATTGATTGTCAATCAAGTAATTGGCTCCTATATGGAATAACTTAGGTGCCAAGTTTACTTGGAGGTCAAGAAAACTTAGTCATGGAGTAATAGATATTATATTTTTTTCTTCATGTCGAAGTAATCTAGAAACTTCTCTTCTTTATCTCCAAGAAATCCATCTATATAAATAGCGTTCATGTTATTTTATAGAGAGTAATCCACCATTATTCTTCTCTCTATTGTAATCTTCTTCCTCTTGTACATACTCATTTCTTCATTGAGAAATAAAAGTTGTTGGGTCACCGCAGACGTAGGATATTCATATCCGAACCACGTTAAATCTTTTATGTCTTTTTTTTCTGTTCTTTGTTTTTCATGAGATTTCATAATTGTTTTTTTATACTCCACTGGTACGTAAATAGACAATACTAGATCCTCATCAAAATTCCGCATAAATCACTACAGTTCGGTATCGGAGCTGGTGTTATTGTTTCTATTTGGATATTAATGGCTACTTCTAGTAAGTCTGTTGGAAGATCTGACATCAATTATGAAGTAACATGTTTTGACGGAAAAGAAGATTTTGGTACCTGGAGGATAAAGATGGAGGCCGTATTTAAATAGGAGAAGACTTTTATAGTTGTTTCTACGCCTGATAAATTGAAAGATGTTGATGCAACTGAATTGGAGGAAATGGAAGGCGAAGCTCTCATAACAATTCAGTTGAGTCTTTCAGATGAAGTCCTTAGAGAATTTTCTCAGAAGAAGACGGCGAAGGAACTATGGGACGCATTATCAGATGCATATCAAGATAAATCTCTCACAAATCGGATTATTCTACGAAAGATAAAGCCTGGAGCCGATCTTATAGAGCATGTAGATTCCTTGACCATTTTAGTTATGAACCTGAAGGCAACACATGTTGATATTACTGATGAGGCTCAAGCTGTGATCCTCCTATGTTCCTTGCCTAAAGAATATACTGCTTCTGTCAATTCCATGATTTATGACCGCAGTAAAATTATCCTTTCTGATGTAAAGGCCGGCCTTCATAATGAAGTATTAAGAGGTAGATTGGAGAGCACTAGCATTGATAGTGATACCGAAGGCTTATCTGTTCAGAGAGGTAGAAGTCAAAGCAATTCAAAGAAAGGTAAAGAACAGAATTCTTCGAGGTCTCAGTCTAAGGGGACTAAGAAATTGACTTTCCACTATTATAAGAAGTCCGGGCACTTTGTTTCACTATGTCCCAAGCTTGAAGGAAGTAGAAAAGACCCAAAGCAAGCTTCAGCCTCTATAGCGGATAAATCAGATACATAGAGTGACACTGATGTGTTTACAGCTTCTAGCTCTTCTGGGAAGAGCACCCTGTGGTTGATTGATTCTTGCGCATCCTATCATATGACACCTGATAGGAACTTTTTCCCACTTACCGTGAGATTGATGGAGGAGAAGTTCTGATGGGCAATGATGCTCCTTGCCATATGGTTGGTGTTGGTAGTGTAAAGATTAGGATGTTTGACGGTGTTATTTGAACCAATACTGATGTTAGGCATGTACTGATTTAAGGAGGAGCTTGAATTCTGTTGGAGAATTGAGTAGACTTGGACTAAAGATTGTAGTTGAAGAAGAGAAGATGAAAACATCTAAGGGTTCCATGATCGTTATGAAAGGAGTGAGGGCAGGAAATCTCTATTTACTAAAGGGCACTACTGTAGTTGGTGAATCAGCTTCCGTTACTTCAGCTGATTCAGATTCTTCCAGATTATGGCACTTGTGGATGGGCCACACTGGCAAGCGCGACATGGATGAGCTAAGAAAGCGAGGTTTGATTGACGGAGATCGACATTCAAAGCTTGTTTTTTGTGAAGAGTGTGTTCTTGGTAAGCAGACGATGATTTCTTTTGGTGTTGGTGAGCATAAGGCAAAAGCTATTTTGGATTATGTTCACACGGATGTTTGAGGACCTTCCCCTTGCCCATCCTTGGGTGGAGCCAGATTTCGTAAATGGAAATCCATGATGAGGAAGTAGTCAGGGAAGAAGTTGAAAGTTCTCCATTCAGATAATGGCGGTGAATTTGTATCATAGGAATTCATCGATTATTGTGAGTCTGAAGGCATTAAGAGGCATTACACCACACCAGGCGACCCCCAGTCCAATGGAGTTGCAGAAAGGATGAATCTGGCATTGTTGGAGAGAACTAGGTGCCTCAGATTGACTGCTAAGTTAAAGAAGGGATTTTGGGCTGAAGCTTTATCTAAGGCGGCTTTCCTCATCAACCGCACACCTTCTACTGCCATATATATGACTATCCCTGAAGAAGTATGGAAAGGAGAGCCTGTTAGCTGTTCCTTCCTCAAGGTGTTTGATTGTCCAGCTTATGTGCATGAGAGTCGAGGAAAGATGGAACCTAGAACTCGCAAGTGTATCTTTCTAGATTATAGAAGAGGAGTAAAAGGATATAGGTTATGGTGTCATAAAAGCAAGAAACTTATTATAAGCGGGCATGTAACTTTTGATGAGAAGGCTATGTTGAAGGTGGAGCCTTCCTCATCGGATGATGATGAGAGGACATGTGAAGAATACCAAACCACAAAGCAAATTATCTGTTGATTCTTTCCATAGACGTTCAAATGGTGTTTCTGATGACGCCGTGGTTGATGAGGATAGTATGGATACTGACACAAAAGATCAAACTAGAGGTGGAGCTCATACAGAGACCAGGCCTGTTAGAGAAAGAAGAAAGCTCGGATGGCTTGATGAGTTTATTGGTTTAAGCATCAAAAACATTGACTTTGATGATATGGCAACATATGCATTAAACATTGTCCATGATGAGCCCAGAAATTATAGAGAGGCTATTGCATTAGTTGACAGTTCTAGCTGGTTAGTAGTTATGGAAGAGGAGATCGAATCTTTGCAGAAAAATCATACTTGGGATTTGGTGCCACTTCCTGCCGACAAGAGAGCAATTGGATGTAAGTGGATCTATAGAGTGAAAGACGGCGGCAATGGAGATTTCAAATATAAAGCAAGACTAGTAGCAACGGGGTATGTTCAGAAGAAAGGGGTAGAGTACCATAACATCTTTTCTCCAGTTGTTAAGCGTACTTCCATTCGTATTCTATTGGCATTAGTTGCTCATTATGACATGGAGTTAGAGCAACTAGATGTCAAAACTGCTTTCTTGCATGGTGATCTGGATGAAAAGATTTATTTGCAGCAGCAGGAAGGTTTACTGATAGTAGCAGGCCAGACTATGTTTGTAAACTTAACAAATCTCTTTATGGACTGAAGCGGTCTCCTAGACTATGGTACAAGAGATTTGATAAGTTTATGCTTTCACAGGGATACTCCAGAAGCTTCAACGACCAGTGTGTTTATTTTAGGAGATGTGATGATGACATGATTTATTTGTTATTATATGTTGATAATATGTTGATTACATCTCAGAGTATGGTCAAAATTAAGGAGTTGAAAGCGGAGCTCAGTAGAGAGTTTGATTTGAAGGATTTGCGAAAGGCACAAAGAATACTGAGTATGGAGATAAGCAAGGATAGAAAGCGGAGAGAGTTAAGGCTCACTCAGGCGCAGTACATCAAGAAAGTCCTCGCTCGGTTTGGGATGGAGAAAGCCAAACCGGTAGGCACTCCTTTAGACTCTCAGTTTAAGTTGTCAAAAGACCAGTCTCCTACATCGGAAGAAGATAAAAGGTATATGTCTAATATACCTTATTCTAGTGTTGTTGGTAGTCTCATGTATGTGATGGTGTGTACGAGACCAGAATTGGCCCATGCAATTGGTGCTATCAGCCGATATATGTCTAACCCAGGCAAAGAATATTGGCAAGCAGTAAAGTGGATTCTTAGATATCTTCGTGGCACTTCTTCGGTGGGTTTGCTATATGGTAGAGTAAATGGTGACATCTTTCTTAGAGGATACTATGATTCTGATTATGCTGAGGATAGAGATGTTAGGAAGTCAGTGTCGAGCTATGTTTTTACACTTGGCATAGGCTGGATTTCATGGAGATCAAAGCTGCAATCTATCGTAGCTTTGTCGACAACCGAAGCAGAGTTGATATCGATTGTGGAAGCAATAAAGGAAGGATTGTACTTACTTCAGTTGTTGGATGATCTTTCAATGGCGCAGTGAACAGTGGAGCTATTTTCAGACAGTCAGAGTGTGATTCATCTTGTTGAGAATCAAGCTTATTGTTCACGGACAAAGCACATTGATGTTAGAGGTTTCTTTCTTATGCTTGAGGAAGAACGGAGCAGGATCAAATTATTGAAGGTGGGTACTTCAGATAATCCTTCAGATATGATGACCAAGTCACTTCCAAATGACAAGTTTGAGCAGTGCTCAAACTTGATCAGTTTGCTTCCTGTTACTTGAGCGCCATGGGGCACTAGGACCAACAACTTTTATGTTGATTGTTGAAGATGAGATGATGAAGAAAGACTGTCATATTTGAATCAAGGAGGAGTGTTGAAATTGATGATTCAAATATTTGTAGAGAAGGAAAGAAATTGATTGATTGTCAATCAAGTAATTGGCTCCTATATGAAATAACTTCGGTTCCAAGTTTACTTGGAGGTGAAGAAAACTTGGGCATGAAGTAATAATTTTTTATCTTCATGTCCAAGTAATCTAGAAAATTCTCTTCTTTATCTCCATGAAATCCCTCTATATAAATAGGGGTCATGTTATTGTATAGAGAGCAATCCACCATTAATCTTCTCTCTATTGTAATCTTCTTCCTCTCTTATGTACTCATTTCTTCATTGAGAAATAAAAGTTGTTCGGTCTCCGTGGACGTAGATATTCATATCCGAACCACGTTAAATATTCTGTTTCTTTTTTTCTTTCTGTTCTTTGTTCTTTGTGAAATTTCATAATTGTTTTGTTATACTCCATTGGTATCTAAATAGACAATACTCGATCCTCGTCAAAATTCTGCATAAATTACTATAAGAATAACAAGAAATTGCAAAATGCAAAGGAGCAATCTGCTTTTCCATGCAGTAAGGATAATTTGTTTTCCTTTTCACTTCACTGCATCAATATGTCTTCATTTTATTATTTTTAACTTCTTTACAAAATCCAACAAATTCCAGTCCATGTAAATCTCAGATAAGTACAAAATAGAAGAGGTACCCGATATCGTAGAAATATGGAAAAGTTAGAGAGATTTTATTAAAAAAAATTACTTGTATTGGTGGTATCTGTAGAGAAGAAGAGATATTGTGAATGATTTCATTCATACAGTACTGACAAATACAAAGAAATAAATAGGCAAAAGAACAAAAATATCTTGGAGCAATTATTCCTGGCCTTATTTGTAACAACCCGGAATTTTGGGGCCAATTTCAAATTTTTATTTTAGAAGATTTAATGAATCTTGAATATTTAAAATAATTTACTTTAAATAATAACGACTAAAAATTTATTTTAAAATGAATAAATTTAATTTAATTATAAAAGGAGTTTAAAACAGTGCTGCAGTTTGAAAATTTGGAATTGAACTTTGACTGACTGTACAGGATTCATTTTAAATCAGAATTGAGCGAAACCAGAAATATTTAAATCTGTTTAATCATATCTTTTTAACGAATCTGAAAAACTGAAATTTCGTTTTAAAAATCAAAAGTTATGCCCAGTTTAAAATTTAGAATAGTCGTTGTAGAATTTATATATATATATTTTAATTAAACATATTGGCCTTGAAAATAGCCATTTTTCAAACGACATCGGTTTTCGACGAAACCACTTTTGTTGGAACCAGAATGTCAAATTATTGCTAAGTTTCAATTTTCATAATTTTTTGAATTAATATGTGAGCGTGGCAAAAGAAAATGTGTTTTGTCAGTTTCGGTCAAATTTAATCGACTAGAAAATGGCCATTTTTCAAATAGTCTCAGAATTCGACGAAATTAGTCTTATTAGGACCGTATCGTCAAAACATAACTAGAAATAATTTTTCTGTAATTTTTAGAGCCAGTATGTGGCCCCGGTAATTTAAAATGTATGTTTGAATTTAATAATTAAATGATTTATAATTTAATTCGAAGAAAAACATATCGTAACAGCCGAATTGGGTTACGAAACATATTCCATTATGTCCGGGATGGGGTTACCAACTGGAGGCGACACTCGTTGGGTTTGATTTGGAGTTCGTGGTGTTAAACTGATATTATTTGAATTTAAATAAATGAAATAAATATAGGAATACACTATAAATACCATCGAAATACGCTATATAGTAAACCCTAAACACAGCCGCCGTATGTCTCATTTCAATAGCCAAAAACTCCCAAATTTCAATCCTTAAATTCTTCCTACATTCTTAGAATTAAACTATGATTCAAAGTGGAAATCGAAGAGCTCGAAGAGGGCTTTAATCTGTACGGTCATGATCTAGATTACTGCAGTGATTTGCAGTATTTTTAGGCTCAAAGACCGACGCTTTGGCATGCAATTCGAGGCTCCAGGGGGGGACCGAGTTTGACGGGGTTGGCGGTGCTGGTGCGCGACGTGGAGGCCGACGCGGTGGTGGGTTCCTATCGGTTGCTGGTGGCGCGACTCTCGGTGCGACGGCGGGTCTTCTTCGTGGATGATGGGTTCATCGTTCTGCTGTAATGACTAAAGGGAGCGGCCTGCTTCTGTTAATCAAGGTTAAAGGAATATTATAATTAAATTAATTATTAAATTATATAATTAATAAATTCGAATGTTTAAATTACCATAACTTCGTCATATCAAACCAGAATGCAGTGAAACGAATTGCGTTGGGATCGTATGGACCAGATTTACGCAATGACGCCGACTGGAACTGAAACAGAGAAAATCAGATTTTGGTAAAATTCTAGATCTGAGTTGTTCAGAATTAAAAGCTATCGGTGAGATTTCTATTTTTTTATACAATTAACTAAAATTTGATTATTTCTTTGCAATTGGAAATCGATGTATGAATGGGATAAATTCAGAAACTGTGTTTCTATGTTTGTTGTTGTGATGAATTGTAGTGATCAGGTTTTGTTAAGGTAGATTAAAAATACCACCTTGTTTAGAAATGATGATTAGAGCAGGATTAACATTCTTTGTTAATTAGATCATGTTGAACAAAATTAACATTTCTTGTTAATTAGATTATGGTTAAATAAAAATCTCATTCTTGTCAAAAATATAATTATAGAAATAAAAACACATTTTTATTTGAAATATGCTTTGCAAATCAAAATACCATTTTAAATAGAAATTGATTATAGAAATAAAAACACCTTTTTATTTGAAATATGCTTTGCAAATCAAAATATCATTTTTGATTAGAAATTGGTTATGAAAATAACATCTTTGCCCATCATAATAAAAAGATTATAATGAGAAGGTTATAAATAAAAATGTTCATATATGTTAAAATAAATAGAGTGAGACAAAATGTTCAATTTTGTCATATTTAGAAGAATGAAATAAATTATCATTTTTGTTAAAAACATGTTAGTGTAATGAAATATCATTTTTGTATTAAACATGTTAGTGAGATTAAATGAACATTTTTATACATTAAAAAGAATAGATTTTGTTAAACATCCTTTTTCAATAAAGAGAAATTATGTTTTTATTTTTATATTGTTTACAATATGGAAGTGTAGAATTAGAAATAAAGGTCACACTTTTGTGAAAGAATGATTATAGAAATAAAAATTCATATTTTGTTTACATTAAAAAGATTAGACAAAAATTCACATTTTGTTACAGTAAAAGAAAATGAATTATGGAAATAAAAGACATATTTGTGTCCAAATATGTTTATAGTGAATAAAAACGACATTTTTGTCAAAAAGAAAGATTAGCGAACAAAATTAACATTTCTGGTCAAAAGAAAGATTAGCGAAGAGAATAACATTTTTGTCAAAACTTGATTTATGAAAAAGAATAACATTTTTGTCAAATTTTGATTAGTGAAAAGAAACATAAATTTTTCCCAAAATTTGATTAGTGAAAAGGGACAAAATTAACATTTTGGTTAATTAGATTATAAAGAACAGAATTATCATTTTTGGTTTAAAAGTGTTAAATATGATAAAAGGACATTTTTGTCACTTTGACATGAATAAAATAAAAAGGATATTTTTGTATATTTGAGTTGAATGAAATGAAAATTTATATTTTTATACATTAAAAAGTATGATTAGAAAAGGAATATTTTTATACATTAAAAAGTATAAATTGAAAAGGTATATTTTTATGAAATGCTCATTTTTAGCAAATGAAAAGGAATGAAAGAAAAATCTACATTTTTATCAAATGTAAAAGAATGATAAAATTATGCATTTTTGGTCAAATGTAAAGAATGAAATAAAATCATTCTTTTTATCATTTAAAAAGAGTGAAGTAAAAATACCCATTTTATTTACATTGAAATGAATTAGACCAAACTGGCATTTTGTTTATATGAAATTGTGAATCAAAATAAAATATACATTTTTATTAGAAAATGTGAATCAGAATAAAAATATACATTTTTGTTAGAAAATGTGAATCAGAATAAAATATACATTTTTGTTAGAAAATGTGAATCAGAATAAAAAGTACATTTCTGGTAGAAAATGTGAATCAAAATAAAAAGGGACATTCTTGCCATTTAAAAAGAATGGATTAAAAATAGGCATTTTTGGTCACTTAAAAGGATAACACAAAAGATTAGAAATAAAAGTTAATATTTTTATTTTCTATAGGTTAACAATAAAAAGGAATGAAAATAAAAGGTTAGATTTTTATTGTTATTTGTTCACAATAAAAAGAATTGAAATTATAGATTTTTATTGGCATTTGTTAACTATAAAAAGAATGGGAATGAAAGGCTAGTTATTTATTGTCATTTGTTCACAATAAAAAGGATTGAAATGTTTGTCTGTGATGTTGAAATGTTTGATGTGTTAAATATTATGTTAGTATATGCATACTAAATACTACACTTCCATTTACAGGTCATCCGACTTGTTTATGTGATTGGGACGATAATTTTTACACATCGCCCAAGTACACAAATAATTTATTATTTGTTTGTTGGATGAAACCCCACATGGGTGTTGGGATGATTCTTAATCTACACTAGTCCCAATAATTAGTGTAGAATCCACTTTGGCTGTTATTTGGATGTTTGATAATTATTCATCATGATTGTTGATTTCATGCAATATATGGATGTTGATTGAGTCACATTCCAATAAAGAATATTCTAGAAAAGGATATATTAGAAATTTTCTTAGAAGAGGATATATTTTAGAAAAAGAATATATTTTAGAAAAATATAATTTTATTGAATGAACTAGTTATTAACTAGAATAAATCATTAAATTAAGATTTAATGAAGTTTTCCAAATTGTCAATATTTAATTAAATTAAATAAATTGGATTTTGGGTTTGTCGTGAATGGTGTCTCCAATAACACCTTTCTTAAACCTAGTTGAAAAGAATATATCTTTTAATTTAAGATTATTAAAAGTTTTCAATTATACTTAGTAATTGAAATAAGACGAAACGTGAGTTGGGTTTATTGTGAACCATGTTTTTAAGTGACATGTGTTCTTTAACCCGACTGACGGTGAAAATATGATTTGGAATTTATAAATCTTTTATTAAGATTTAAGTGGGAATTTTCCCAAAAGTAAAGTTTTCCAATTTAATATATTAAATTGGAGTCGAATGGAATTTGAATTAATAACAACCGAGATAAGCTTCTATAAAAGAAGATCGATACTACATATGGAATTTAAAAGGCTTTGCCGTTGTTCCATTTATATTATTGGTCGGATACAGAAATTTATAACAATTATATATTGATTTGATTTCTGTGAAGATTCCATATTTTATGGAAGATGAGTTTGGGTTTACCGTGAACTATGTTTTAAATGACATTAGTTCTTTAACCTAGTTAAGGATAAGATTAAGTTCTTGAATTTAAATAATCATTGAATAATGATTTTTGATATCTAAAACCAAATTGAGATTTTAATAAATCTTTTAAAAGAAGGATTTAAGTACAAAGTTAAAGAATTTATCTTTGAAAAGATAATGTGAATATTTTATTAGAAGAATATTCTGAATTGGAATATGGCGTTGGATGTGTTTTTATAATACTTGATTTTTATTATAAAAATACGCGAATTATTCGGAAAGACCGGGTTTAACCCATTCCGAGTAATTACTACGATGATGAAGAATCGATAATGAAGACGGTGATTGAAGACCGACGATCTTCACATCGAATGGATGTGTTGCTATAGAGGCCCTTGATGGGAGTAGCTACCTTGAAGGGGCTTCAGTGGTGGCTATCCGAACTATTGTTGATTGTTCGGATTTGGTTTTCGCTCAGACTCAGAGCATAAGCTAGTACATGGATGCGTGTCTGACATTGGATTTCGTTCCATGTGAATTAAATCGATTTCTATTAATGTATGTCTGTTTGGTGGTGGAGGATTTATTCTCTACTTAACACCCTGGTATATATTAATAGTGATTGATCGCATGGCGTGAATTGTCAATGTGGCACGCCAAGATGCAAATGATCAAGGCTTTTGTTGAAAAGCAGGGCCTTGTGGGATGATCAAAGTATAGCCTATTATGGAACGACGTTGTGTGTATCGTGACTTCGCGAGCCTCACACCCCGGTATGAGTCAAAAATGGGATATGGACCGTAGGGAGTGCACACGTTTCTTTCTAGCTAGTGGTAGTGTCATTGCTTAAACTGGCTGGCATTTTACTTATGTGGATGATGGATTTTGAGGCGCCTTGGATTTTTATAGGCCGTTAGTGGTCATACTATAAGTTCATAGAAACCGGGAAACGTGTGTTCAGGCATAACTAATCCACTGCCGCTAGGCGGGGACCGGCCCTACCGCTCCAAGGGTTGCCCAAAGGTGTGATCCTGAGGCATTTGCTAGAGTGTTTCGAATCGGAGAGGAGTTTGCCCCTAGCCTCGACTCATGAGGGAAATCCAATTTCCAATACGACCGTGCGGTTTTGATTGTAGAACTAGTATGGAGACATATTAGGATAGGGTACTATGCCGTCTATGATTAATACGTTATGATTGAAATTGTTTTTGAAATATATATATATATACACCCATAGTTATACACACTAATACTAAATCCGTTTTATCGTATCAAGCATCTTTTGACCATTATAAGGTAAAACCCTATCCTCCGGTTTGCGTTGCATTGTTTGATGGGACTTGGGTCTTATAATGGTTTCATTTTTCTAAAAAGCATTGCGTTTTTTAACGAATTACTTTATTTTTTGCATTGGCAATCCAATGGAGTAAACCCGTTCCGCGTTAGCGGCATGGTCCTGTGATTTGCCTTATTACTAGATAAGTTAAGTAAGATTTCTCATACCAGTCCCATGACTGACCTGTTGTTTGTTTCACTGGCAAACTCGGGTGCCCTTATTTTCCACACGGGCAGGCGAGTAGCTTTTTGCAGATATATTTACAGGATCCTGGTTTACAGCTGAAGCGGTATTCGGAAAGCTCTGTATCCGTGTATTCCTTTCGGTTGTATATTTGTATTATTTTCCGCTGCTATTTAAATGTAATTTGAAACTCTGATATTATTGTATTCCTATTATGTAATAAGTATTCATACTCTGTTACATTCTTGTACTCTGATGTAATTGTTGTAATCAGCAATAAAATATTCTTCAGTTATGTGTTCTAATATGTGTTGTTCTCAAAGCAATCCAGCCTTTCCTTTACTAGGAAGTTTGGGTCGTTTCATTATTATATCATGCAGTGAAAACAGGAAATATCTTGAAGCAATTATTCCTGGCCTTATTATCTCATGCAGTGAAAACTAGAAATATCTTTGAGCAATTATTCCTGGCCTTATTATCTCACGAGTGAAAACAAGAAATATCTTTGAGTAATTATTCCTGGCCTTATTATCTCACGAGTGAAAACAAGAAATATCTTTGAGCAATTATTCCTGGCCTTATTACCCCCCGGCAAGCTCAAACGAGGGACGAACTTGAAGCTTGGAGCGTAACTGAGATATTCGATCTTTGCTTAAAGGCTTGCCGAAGACATCCGCCAGCTGATCAACAGATGAAACATGACTGATATGAAGATCACCAGCTTCAACTTGCTCTCTAACGAAGTGAAAATCCAGTCGGATGTGTTTTGAGCATGTATCGATGACCGGATTTTTGTACATGAACAAAGCACCTACATTATCACATAGCAGAGTAGGCGGGTCTGGAAGATAAACATTAAAGTCTCTAAGAAGTTGCTGAATCCAGATAAGCTCAGCTGAAGTATACGCAAGTGGCCGATATTCCGCCTCCGTGCTTGATCGGGCTACAACCCGTTGTTTCCGAGATGTCCAACTGATTAGATTAGTACCATGGAAAACATCAAATTCATACTGAGAACAACTATCATCAGAGTCTGACATCCATCCTGCATCAGAATATGCTAGAAGTGATGTTGCTTTGGTAGGATGGAAGTGCAGATGGTGAGTAATAGTTCCTTTGAGATAGCGTAATATCCGTTTCACGGCTTGCCAATGCGATGTTGTCGGAGCATGCATATATTGACATACCCGATTGACGGAATAAGCGATGTCGGGGCGGGTTATGGTTGCATATTGAAGAGAACCTATAACCTGTTGGTAAAGCTTAGGATCAGAGAATGCTTCACCTGCTAGTTCAAGCTTGGAGGATGGATCTGCCGGGGTAGAATTGGGTTTAGCATCCTGCATTTTGCAACGAGATAGAATATCATTGATGTAGGCATCTTGAGAAAGTGTGATACCTGCTTTGTCTTGCTGAATTTTGATGCCAAGAAATAAATTTAGAGCACCAAGATCTTTGAGAGCAAAACACTGATGGAGATTTTGGATGAACTGCTGAACCAAAAAAGGTCTGCTACCCGTGACGATTAAATCGTCAACATACACTAGCACATAGATAATAGCTGAAGGAGTGACACTCACAAATAAGGAAGTATCAGACTGACAAGCTCCAAACCCATGCGAGACAAGATAAGTTTTCATCTTAGTGAACCATGCTCTAGGCGCTTGCTTAAGCCCATATAAGGCTTTGTGTAGCTTGCATACATGGTTGCGCAAAGAATGGTTTTCGAAACCACGTGGCTGGACCATGTAAACTACTTCCGATAGATCACCGTTTAAGAAGGCGTTGTCAAAGTCTAATTGACAAACCAACCAACCACGAGAGAGCGCAATGGATAACACCAAACGGATTGTTGTAGGCTTAATTACAGGACTGAAGGTCTCAAAAAAAATCAAGACCGACCTCTTGACTAAATCCTTGCGCCACCAAGCGAGCTTTGTAACGCTCTATCGATCCATCAGACCATCTTTTAATCCTGAAAATCCATTTAGAACCCACAACATTAGCATTACAAGGAGGAATAACAAGTGACCAAGTTCTATTTCTCATAAGTGAATCAAATTCCGCTTTTATTACGGTTTGCCAACATGGGATATGAAGGGCTTGATAAACGATGCGGGGTTCTGTTTGTTGGTCAATGGAGATGGAGGATAAAAAAGCTTTCGGTTTGAGGGAGTTTGTGGCGGCTCGAGTAACAATGGAGTGCTAGTTATTTTCTGTTGGACGGTAATGACGAGGATATGATTGTTTGTCTTGTGAGCTGAGAGTGGGACGTTGATAAGGTGGATTTGGAGATGTGGATATCGGTGATGAAGTATGTTGAGGAGTGTGAGTATGAGCACTTTGTATGGGAGGTTGTGGAGAATTAGGAGGTGGTGATGGTATATGTTGAGGAATGGGAGTGTGAGCAGTTTGTATTGGAGGTTGTAGAGAATTAGGAGGCAGTGATGATGTAGTGTCGATTGAGGTGATATGATCAAGAAGGCTGGTGTTGACAGATTCCTGGGCTGGCTTAGATGATGGAGGAACCACGCACTGTGAATCACAGGCATATGGGAATACTGATTCATTGAAAACCACATATCGAGACACATACAATCGAGACGTAGGCTTGTGATAGCAGAGATATCCCTTGTGAGATGTACTATAACCAAGAAAGGTACATGGCAATGATCTAAAATCCATTTTGGTAGAGTTATATGGGCGAAGGAAAGGATAGCATAGACATCCGAATGTTTTGAGAAAGGTGTAATCGGGATTTTTATGATGGAGAATGGTGTATGGTGATTTGTACGCAAGTAGTGGTGTGATGGTTCTGTTATGTAAATATGTAGCAGTTTTGAAAGCATGTTCCCAAAATTGTTTTGGAAGGAAGGAGTGACCTAAGAGTGCTAAACCCTTTTCAACAATGATGCGATTCCGTCGCTCAACGGCACCGTTTTGTTCGAGTGTATATGGACATGAGATACGATGTTCAATTCCACATGTTTTTAGAAAAACGGATACATTACGATACTCACCCCCCCACCCCCTCCCCGCCCCCAATCTGTTTGAAGTCGTTTAATGTCACACTGGAATTGTGTTTTGATCATCGAACGAAATTGGATAAATGTAGATAGAACTTGTGATTTGTGAGAAAGAAAATATATCCAAACGTATTTAGAACAATCATCAATAAAAAGAACAAAATAACAATTTCCATTAATTGAAAATAAGGGAGACGGACCCTAAACATCAGAATACACCAAATCAAAAGGTTTAACAAATGAAACATGAGAATTTAAAAGAGGCAATCTGTGGCTTTTGCCTAACTGACATGGTTCACACATTGTGGGAGGTTTATTTGATGTGACAGGAAGATGGAAATCAGAAACAAGACGCCGTAGGAGATGTTGATAAGGGTGTGCAAGCGTATTGTGCCAACCAACCAAGGAGGTTCGAACACCAGTCGACGCCATCATCCGGTTATTAGGAGGTACTGACAACCTATAAAGACCATTATCTACTCGCCCTTGGAGGATGATTCTGCCCCGAAAATCCTTAACACAACAAAAATGAGGCCAAAACTCCATGTAAACATTGTTATCTTTAGTTAATTTGGATACAGATAGTAAATTTTTGGTTAAGGCAGGGACAACTAAGACGGTTGGCAAACGCAAATTAGGTAAAGAATGAGATGCAATATGAGAGATAGATAATTGGTTACCGTTACCAACTTGAAGCTTGTCGTCGCCATTGTAGTCATCAGAGATCGTCAATTTGCCCACATCAGGAGAGGCGTGATCAGTTGCACCCGAATCGAAGTACCATGAAGGGTCCAAGGCAGATGGACTGTTGAAATTTGCAATGTTGGCCTGCCGATTCCGAGCTCTAGGATTGGGATGACGAGATGGATAATCTGCTTGATTACCTCGAGGACACCAATCAATGGCTTCATGTCCTTGACGACTACATATCTGGCATTGAAGATGACGTCTTCGCTGATCACCACCACGGAAATTGGAGGAGAAAGAGCTTTGATATGTGTTATGTGGGATAGAATGATTTGATTGGCGGGATGCAGTGTTGGCTAATGGAGGCACCGTGGGAGTAGGAAGAATAGCAGCAGTCTGGCGGGTAGTTTCATGATCCAAGCGAGCTTCCTCCTGAAGCAGGAGTCCAACTAGATCATCGACAGAAGAATTTTCAGAATTAATCATGAAGGCAATGACAACTGGAGCATAGGAAGAGTCCAGGCCTGCAAGGATATGACTAATGAGATCTTCATCTAAAACCGGATGAAAATTCTCAGCAAGAGAATCAGCAATGGCGCGCTTCTTTTCGATATGCTCGATCATAGGTAACGCTCCTTTGGAAAGCAACTGAATTTGGGTCTTCATGGCCATGCGACGGGCCCTAGTTTGCGCTTGGAAAGATCGATCAAGAGCAAGCCACGCCATGTAAGAGGTGGAGCAGCGAGCAACAATGGACAGAGCTCGCTCAGAGAGGGTTGATTTGATCCAAAGCAAGACAAAACGATCCCGTTTTTTTCATTCGAGAAATGCCGGATTTGGATTGGTGGACATAGCACCATCTGGAGTGCGAAGAAACTCGGGTGGGGAATTAGAAGATAAGACGATGGATTCAAGATCGAAGGTCTCAAGGGCTGAAATGATTGTTGTACGCCACAGTGAATAATCTTCTTGGTTTAGTTTGATGCTAATAGGAGGAATCTGAAAATTGAGTTGAAAAGGGGTTATGGTAGCAGCTGCAAGGAGATTTTGATTTGTAGAATTATTGAGAGACATGACAGCAATTATTTGTGAGTGTTTAGAAGGGCTCTAAACCCATGTCCTGGCCTTATTAGTATCCAACATATATTTGACCTATATTTTACTTGGGTGGAAAAAAATAAAGTTTACTTGTGTAACAATAGCAAGAAATCGAAAAATACAATTACATAATCTACAATTGCGTTGGGAAAAAATATTTGTTTCCTTATTTTCTTTACTGTATTACAAGCTTTAATAAATAATAGCTGAGATACGAAAAATAGTAGGGTGCACACAAAAATAAGAGAAGGCTTTATTTGTTTACACTGGTGCAAAAAAAAAAAAAAAAAAAAAAAAAAAAATCCCTATGTAGTCGCAAAATACAATTACAAAATCTAGATTTGCGTTAGCAAAAAACATTTGTTTCCTATTTATTTCCCTTTATTACAAGCTTTAACAAATAATAGCCGAGATACCAAAAAAAAGTAGGGTGCACACAAAAATTAGAGAAGGCTTTATTTGTTTACATCGGTTTAAAAAAGATTTCCCTGTGTAATCGCAAAATACAATTACAAAATCTACATAACTACATTTGTGTCAGGAAAAAATATTTGTTTCCTATTTCCTTCGATGTATTACAAGCTTTAATAAATAATAGAAGACATACGATGACCAAATAACCACTACAAACTCTTCCACTTATTTGAGGGTATCAATCTGAACAAAGGTTTACATGTATACAATGTGAGATGTGGCAGATGTAATCGGCTTTGAGATGTGGCAGGTCCGCTGAAGGAACGCGCGACAGCATCACCGGAGAAGGCAGTAGTTGACTGGATTGGATTTGAGAGGAAAGAAGCAATCAAATTTGGGTGTTGGATTAAAATAGTCGATGGAGGTGAAATTTTTAGAGGATGGGAGAAATACGAAGAAAGATATTCGGAGAAGAATTAGCGAGGACGGAGAGATCTGGAAAAGAAGTGGTATCTGTGGAGGACTTGAATGCGTAGAGGAAAGAAAGGGTAATGTTCGGCTTCGGACGGACGGAAGTTGTTGAATGGACAGTAGAATTAAGAAAACCGACAAAGTCAGTTTGATGAATATAGTTTTCTGCTAATTTTTATATGAAAAGTACCGCGTAAAACTCCAGTAAAAATTTAATAAAGTCTGCCTTTCTCCCGTGGTTTTTTTCCGAAAAGGAGTTTCCACGTTAAATCTTGTGTGTGCTAGTGTTTTTGCTTACTTCTTTGATCTTTTATTTGCTAACAGCGAACACTCAAACATCTAAATTTTATCAAATTATGGATTTTAAATTGTATCTCAAATGCCCAATTGGAAGAGAAATAGGGGATGAAGGAAGCTGCAACGTGGCAGTCGAGGCACCGGGCGGCGGTCGGCTACGGTTCGGCTTCGGAGGTGGATGCGGCGGCGATCGAAGAGGAGGCCAGGATTTTTGTTTTGTTTCAGAGCCAACTTCTTCTAATAGTTTCTAACAACATTAACTAGCGTTAAGAATGATAATATGAACCAAGTATAAAACAAGAAACTGTCCTACGTGTGCTTCCTTGCACAATACGATTTGTTTAATCTCAACCAAGATAGATGGTATTGGTCAAACGCTTAGCAGCCCACGTTCGACTTTGTTTGGCACCCAAGTAATTCTTTTGCCTTGGTTGCCAAACATCAGGCTGGCCAATGTTGGTTGGCTAGAAAACAAAATCAAAATCATCAAATATAGATCTGTCTAAATCTAATAAATCAGTAGTCGGTGTATATAACAGTTAGTGTATTAAATATGATGATAGCTATCTGTGTACAATGATTAGAGTAGAGTTAAGTTTCATTAATGAATTGACATAATAACTGGTATGTTGACTCCTGCACATATATACTCCTTCCAATCCAAAATATAAGTCGTTTTGTGAAGGCTTTTGTTTTTTAAAACGTAAGACGTTTTTATCTATAATAAATTGTACATACTTTATTGACTTACACGGGAATTAAAAAAATGTTTTTTTTTGATGAGTTGACTTCTTTTTTCATGCAAAGTTAAGTTACTTTCTCAATTTCCAAATACAAAAAAGTGGTTGTTGGGGTTTTCAAAGCAATCACCTATTCACATGAGCCAATAAAATTATTTCATGGCAAGTCAATAAAGCAAGTACAATTTATTATAAGTAAAAACGTCTTATATTTTGAAAAACAAAAAACTTCACAAAACGTCCTATATTTTGGAATGGAGTGAGTATATTTTGTAGGTTTATACATGCTTGCCTAAATATTGTTAGAGGAACGTCTATCTAGCATTTGTGAGTTAGGCAGGTTATGAAAAAGAATGTCATGTGCTAGTTACTAGTACTATATTTTAAGTCTGTACGTAGTACAAAAACAACGCATTTGCCTTTTGAGTAGCCAAGTGTCAGATCCTATGTCCCTAAAATCATTTACCCCTCTTTCTATACGATCATGATCATTCATTTTCAACCCAGACATGGCCCGTTTGATTTTTACTGTTTTACAAACAGAGGAATTGTGTTGTAGCCGAGTGCCATCAAAGTTGATGTAGAACAGATGCTGCTTTGAGCCTTCAACATAAATTTTTTATTTAACAAGCAACCTTACTAGACAAATTTTGTTCCCTAATTAGATTGTAATGTAAATTTAACCATCCGTAAGAGTTGTCCATTTTGTACTGGTAATAATGATTTCACAGAATGAAAGAACGGCTGTCCATTATGTTTTTTGAGTCCTCTCTGTCCATTGAAAGCCTTAAGAAATATGGTTTTCCTTGCATATGAATACACACAATTTGCATCACAAAAATATCAGAAACAATCCTTAACAAAAATGGGTTCCAATAAAAGAGTACTCAAGGCTCATGCTGTATGCATACCACATCCAGCTCAAGGCCACATATGTAAACAAATGCAGAAAAACAGAACTGTTTTATTTCTCAACTAAAGAACAGAAAATACACAGGCAAAAACTAAAATGAAACTTGAAGTACTAGAAAATAAACAAGTCGAGGTGCATCCATTTATAGCAGCATTCTATAGACTTATTCAAATATAAAAAGATCCAAAAACTAAGCATAAAAAAAGAATCCGTAGACCCAGCTTTCCAGAAGAATAGGACTGAAACTGCATTACGTGTAAAATTGCACTAAGTTTCAACACTCCCCCTTAGTGCAGATTTCCTATCAGTGAGACCGAGAGCTTTTCGAAACAACTCAAACTTTGGCCTTGGCAAATGCTTTAGTAAATACATCCGCTACTTGATCTGAAGTTCTGATGTGCAGCAGTTTAATATCTTCATTTAACACTTTCTCTTGAACAAAATGATGATGTATTTCAATATGCTTTGATCGAGCATGAAAGATAGGATTTTCTGCAAGTCTTATTGCACTTTGATTATCACAGTAAATAGTAACTGGATAAAACTTAAAGTCAGTGATATCCTGAAGTAACCACTTGATCAAGATGCACTCTTGGGTGGCCATAGTTGCAGCCACATATTCTGATTCAGTACTAGAAAGAGCAACAATTCTTTGCTTTCTACCACACCATGATATGGCAACTGAGCCTGCATTGAAGCAATAACCAGTAGTTGAACGTCTATCATTCACATCACCTGCTCAATCTGCATCAACGAATCCACACAATGAAAAAGATATGTTTTGCTCGTACTTCAAACCAAGATCAATCGTGCCTTTAACATATCGAAGTATTCGCTTTGCTGCAACCATATGACCAACGAAGGCATATCCATGAACTGAGAAACCACACCTACACAGTAAGTTATATCCGGTCTTGTTATAGTTAAATAGAATAAACTACCAACAAGTTGACGAAATAATGTAGCATTCTCCAAAGGATCGCCTTCAAGCTTCTTCAACTTTAGATTTGATTCCATGGGAGTGTTTGCTATGTTTGCATCTTTCATTCCAAAACGTTTCAACAAATTTGTAGCATAGTTTTGTTGAGAAACAAAATATCCATCAGTTTTCTCCACTTCCAGTCCAAGAAAACAGTGTATCTCTCCAAGATTTTTCATTTCAAATCGGATAGGAAAATCATCACAAAGACGAACTAAATCGTCATTGTCATCTCCAGTAATGATCATATCATCCACATACAAAAGAAGCATCATATACATTGAAGATTTCTTCTTCACGAACAGGCCAGGGTCATTATGTGAAGGAATAAAACGGCAAAATGTAAGATATTGGGAAATCTTACCATACCAAGCTCGCGGGGCTTGCTAGGGACCATACAACGCCTTTTTCAGCCGACAAACATGATTTGGAAACTTTGATGATACAAAACCTTGAGGTTGTTCCATAAATATTTCATGATCCAATTCACAATAAAGAAAAGTGTTTTTTACGTCAAGTTGCCAAATGCTCCATCTTTTACTTGCAGCTAACGAAATGACAGTTTGCACCGTGACCATCTTAGCTACCGGGCTGAAAGTCTCCTCATAGTCCAAACCAAACTGTTGAGAAAAACCGCGTGCGACTAAACGTGCTTTATATCTAGCAATAGTACCATCAGCCTTCTTTTTCAACTTATAAATCCATTTGCAGGTGAGCAGTTCAACATTCTCTAGTTTTGGAACAAGCTTCCAGGTTTCATTCTTATTTAAAGCTTCAATTTCCTGATGCATTGCACCTTCCCACTCAACAATGCCCTTTGCTTCACTGTAGTGTCTTGGCTCGTCTTCATAAGCATCTCCCATTTGAAAACATGGTGTGACTGTGCATTGATTCATTTGGACCTGATAATCAGATAAATGGGATGGTTGCTTCGTTTGTCTAGTTGATCTGCGTAGTGTGTCATCATTTTCATCTTTGGCATAAGGCATAAGAACAGTTCCTACATCAATGGATTCGTCTTCGCTTGAAAACAGGTCAACTGTGCTTGGATTTGAAAGTATGAAATGTGAGTCCATGCTTTTATTGTCAGCAGGGTAATAAGTTGACAGCTCGTCGAATACAACATCTCTTGAAGCTATAAACTTCATGGTAGTAGGATCCATGCATCTCCAACCTTTTCTATGAGAATCATAACCAACAAATACACATTTTCTGGCTTTGGGATCAAATTTAGTTCTATTAGTTTTAAGAATATGAACATAACACAACGAACCAAAAACACGGAAGTAACTTACATTAGGCCTTGAACCATATAAAATTTCAAAAGGTAATTTTGTGCTACCTGACCAAGGTGGCAACCGGTTAATGACATGACAGGCGCACTGTGCCGCTTCTGCCCACAGCTCTTTTGGGAGATTTTTTTTCATGCATCCATGACAAGCTCATAGAAGTAAGGTGCACCAATTTACGCTCAGCAACACCGTTTTGCTGCGGGGTATTTGGACATGTCATCTGCCTAATTATTCCAGGATTATTGCACTACGAGAGGAACTCTTCGGACATGTATTCTCCACCGTTATCGGTCCGCAAACACTTCACCTTCGATTCATGCTCTTTTTCTACTAGCAGCAGAAATTTCATGAAACTTGAAAATGCATCGCTTTTATGCTCAAGAAAATACGCCCATGAATAGCAGGAAAAGTCGTCTACAAACAGCATTACAAAGCGAAATCCACCATAGCTAGGAGTTTTAGTTGGCCCCATTACATCCGAATACACCAACCGAAACTGTTCTGTAGCTCTGGTCGCTGATTTTGTAAACGGCAGACGATGCGACTTTCCATATTGACATCCGGAGCATACAATGTCTTGGCGTACCTCTTCCGACGAAGGAACACCATCAAGCAACTTCTTTCCTGATATTTCTTTCAATAATTGGTAGTCAATATGGCCTAAATGAGCATGCCTGCAACGATGTGGATTTCGCTCGGACTTAATCGATCGCTAAACCGATCAAGACCGTTCAAAACCCGGATAAGCTAACTCTGGGCATACAACACATCAGAACAAATAACAGAAGACTTTTATTACATCATAATAATGTAACATCATAGTACAAAATATCAGAGTATATCGAAATATAATAATACAACGGAAGATTTATTTACAATAAATGTAATACAATGCACAAAAGAAAATACATAAAGTAACACAGCGGAAGACTATCAGTGCTCTGGACACAGCTTTAAGCTTCAATCTAGAATTCTGCTAAATATATCTGCAAAATAAACTACCCGAATAACAGTGCGGAAAATAGGGGCACCCAATTTTGCAAGGGAAACAAACTACAGGTCAGTCATGGGATGGGTGTGAGAAATTCTACAGTTAAACTTTTAACTTATACAAATGTGAAGCACATCACGGGACCACGCCGTATGTCATGGAACGAGTTTACCCCCATGAATGTCAATGTACACACAACAACCATAATAGAGATATGGATCTACTATGCATCAGTCAACATGCAATATCCCAATCTACCCATTTAGATTAATCACCACACTTTGATTTTCCAAATCCAATTCAATATACAGAAATTATTCCTTTGGACTTTATTTCCCGATTTCTATTTCAAATCATTTGAAAAACATATCTAGCTTTTATATCAAAATAGATTTCACTTCGGGATCTCAAATCAAACCATTTGGAAATATGAATTCCAAAACATAACAATGCATACAAACAAGTATGCAAACAAAATACCACGCACGACCCTCAGACCGGGCAGTACGCGCCCAACCGAACCGATATATATATGTGCACCTCCCACGCATGGAGCAGGCTACACTGCTGACCACTCACCCTAAGGCACTGGATCCAGCCCCATACTATTAGTCGCTCTCGGATTACCCGAATATTTAGCCACATACTTGCTAAATCATTTTATATCCCGAAGTGGGAAAAATCATTTCACAACATAATAATCACAAGTACTTTCAAACTATAGTACTTCACATCAGTAATTCACACATATGATCAGTCACTATTAATCACATAACCTTTGAGCTCGTACGTCTCAAAGAAGGGTGTTAAGCAAAAGAATAAATTCTCTGCCACCAAGTAGATACATCATTAATAGCAATTGATCGAATATGTTATGAACTACAATGTAAAACCATAATACATTTTCAAACCATTTCGAAATCATCGTGTTTTTGCCCTTGAAATCCTTTCTATTTTATAAAACATTTTTATAAAACATTCCCTGTCCAAAATCGGGAACATTATTCCTTTCACTTAAGAAAAATATCATTTCAAAATCTTTCACTAAATTTGAAATGAATACAACAACGTCGCTACACATCTCATAGTCAAATCGTGAAGTGTTTCACAAGATGTTAGCCTACCAGTATTTCTACTCAACCAAAAGCTAAATGTAAAAGCATATCTTCTCATAAACTGGTCGAGCACAATCCAAACAATCAATCAATCACAATCATGAATATCAACAACCAAGTAAATTTGGTTTAATCACATCACATTTCTTGGTAAATTCAATTACCATTTATTCATTCATAATCTATTTAAAGAGTTATTCACACTCCAATTGGTTTTAATCCCAAAAATCATTTCTTATTGATTGTTCAACTTTCTGGAAATTAATCCTTCTTTTACTCGGGTTAAACAACTAACGTCATTTAAACACGGTTCACGACAAACCCAAAATCCAATTTGATATCAAATACAAGGCTCTGAATAGAAATTATATCGGCTTATATTCAATATCAAATTCTGAAACCAACAAATATCGTATTGGGAATAACGATATATATATATATATCTTCCAAATTCCTCTACAATATCCGTATAAACTGGTCGAGCACAAGCCAAATATCGAAATATTCTGAAGATAATTTCGATTCAAATCCATTCCAATTCATATATTGGAAATTCTGGTTATCTTTAAAACCATTTCAAATCCAATTTATTTCTTTAAAAATATTGGATTATAATTCTAGTTCATAACCAGTTCATTTCAATAAAGATATATTTTTATCTTTTCAAATATGGATTTTTTTATCTTAATTCTTTCTAAATCATTTATTAGGATTTTACAAAAATTATTGATATTTTTAATAATCTTATCAAGGCTCGTACAGTCGATTTCCATAAACGGTCATCGAACTGCACTTACAGCGACCTTTTCCAAATTCGATTTGGACATAATTCCAAATCCAACCATTAGATTTCAAATCCCTTATATTCATCGGAAAGAACTTTTTGATACGAAACCAACGGATCCGGTTTTAAGAGAATCTGATGGTCGGATCTCCCGTAATGTCCGTTCTAAGTCAATGGTCGAAATGCGCAAACGGTCACTACGCGGCGCGTTCTATTCAGGCCATTAAATACATATAATATATATATTATATATATTTCATCGATTTCCATTTAAAACGCATATAATAAATCGTTTAAATTCGTTTTATAAACGATTCCAACTTCCATTTCAATTTTATATCAAAATTGAATATTCCATATACATAACAATTTTTATACAGTGTATATATATATATGTTAAAAATTATATTTTTAACAATCAAATAATTTTCACATTTCATATATATATTTTTCACATTTCATATACATATATATATATATATATTTCACATTTCATATATTGTTGGCTAGCTTTTTGACCAAGCCACCCAGGATCATTCATAAGAAGAAAGCATGAAACCACGTTCTCTAAGAACATGAAGGAATGGATCGCATCATCGGCTCGCCCGATGTCGGATCGCACACACACTATCGACTCGCCCACCATCGGATCGCGTCTCGACGGATCGCCCCCATTCCATCAGCGGAACGAAACCTCTATGCGGCTCGATCCGAACCTATATTGTTGCCCAGATTAGACCGATCCGATCCCCTGATGCATGGCGAACCCTCTGACCCGTTCAAGCGTGAGCTAGTCTTCAGCGATCCGAGACGCACGGATCTAGCGACACGTGTCCCTAACCGTCATTCTGACCGATTCTCCCCATCTGCACTATCCGATTTTCAAGGGGATCGCGACACCTGTCCACAACGGGGAATTTGACTATTTCTTCAACGGAGGCGATGCGATCCGATGTTCTCGGGATTCGTGCCACGTGTTACCACGACCCGTCTGACAAAATCAGCTATAAATAGCCCGGAGCTTGGCATTTTTTGGGAGCTTTTTGGCAATATTGAGTACTGAATCCGCCATTATTGTCAAAATACTAGAGTATTGAGAGAAATCCTTGATTGTATTAGCTTTCAAAGTATAATCAATAATATATAAAGTGGACGTAGGCTCGTTAACGCCGAACCACTATAAATTCTGTGTGTTATTTTCTTTTTCCTCATTCTTCAGTTGAAACTCTATAACATTCGGAGTATTTTGGGTGTTAGGTCCAAATTTTGATCTAACATTTTGGTGCTTTCACTGAGAAAACAATCCTAAAGTTTCACTATTCAGTTCGTTGAAGATTCCAGCGATTCAGATATCATGGCTGGAAAAAGATCTAAGGAAGCACGAGCTTCGCAAACCAATGAAACAATTGAAGAAAGTGTGCACGAGCTAGGCAATGAGGAGACTCTGGATCGCGGGGCGCTGGGGGTGAATCGATCCGATGAAGACGCCACGCTCCGAGTCGACGAGAACGAGACGATCCGTACTGCTGAAGGGGTTGTTACTCGATCCCGAGGCAACATCTCGAATCCCCCACGCACCGCGACCGCGAATCGATCTCAGGGGGGCGTTGCGAGCCGCCATCCTCGAACCACAGTGATTCGAATTGATGATCAGATTACAACTCGACCTGGAAAGAAGCCTATGGCTCGCTCCTACCGTCCTGGCCCCTCCGCTCGACCTGGCTCAAGCTCTTTGCGCATAAGAGAAAGTGATGATGATCAATATGATCCTGCTGCTCCCGTTACTGAGGGGGATCTCTCTCGCTTTTCCGAAATGTGGGAGAGGCTGTTTGATGAATTGGCTGCCCAAAGGCAGGAAAGCTCCGTCCTACGACAAAATTTGACTGCTATGGATAGAAGACTTGATGAGCTTGCAAGGCAAAGAACGCCGCCGGTTCGTCCACTCACTCCAGGATATTCTTCTTCGTCTGAGGAATCGCCGAGACCTCCGCGACGGCCGTATGAGAGAGCCGAAAACATAGAGCAGCTTCGGTTCGGAACCCTGCCATCACAGGAAGAAGAAGCGCTGGGGGCGGGGCCCTCAAACCGTAATGTGAACGATCAAGCCACAACTCCCAGGACTCGAGATGTGGACAGTCCTGTGCATAACAGACTACCTCAGCCCCGTCGCCGCGCACATGCTCATGGTAACAGGGGGCAACGGAGCCCTATCCGAGCCCCGGATTTTGTGACTGCTCCCAGAAGAGAGATCAGAGAACCTCGCCGAACCAGAGGCACTGACCCTGAACCTCCGCTGACCAGTGCAAATGTTGCAGCCATGATCCATCAGATTCTGGCAGATAGCCGTGGACAACGGAACGAAGATTGGGGAATTGACCGCAGTCACACCCCTTTCACTGACGATATTTTGGATGCGACTTTCCCGAGGCGTTTCAACATGCCATAGATGAACCGATATGCGGGTAGGTCTGATCCTGTCCAGCATCTTATGAGATATTCTTGGTCAATGACCGCTGCCGCAGCCTCTGACGCTGTCAAGTGCAAAGCGTTTCCCATATTCTTGGAGGATGTAGCTTTGTTATGGTTTACTCGCTTGCCAGCAAGATCGATTTCTAGCTTCAGGGAGTTGAGTGAGAAGTTGGTAGAACAATTCCGTATCTATGCACAAAAAACAAAAAGTGTGATTGACTTGTTCCTTGTCAAGCAGCGACCAGGAGAGAGTTTGAGGGTGTACCTGGATCGTTTCAATTTGGCCGCTACTGAGGTTAATGATCCCCATGAACCGACCGTTGTCGCAGCACTGATTGACGGAGTAGATAAAGACACTGAATTCGGGAGATACCTGGCAGGCAAGCCGCCCCATACTAGAGAATTATTCTACGAAAAAGCCAATGTACACTTGCGCCGGGAAGAAGTATATGCTAACCGAAAGGCAAAAACGGCCGATAAAGAGGAAATCCAGAGCAATGTCGCCATTAAGCAGACAGGAGACAACTCGGGGAAAGTCGAAGTTAATGTCGGAAATCGGAATCAGGGTGGTCGTCAGTCAGGGAACAATGATAATAATGGTAATGGCAACAACCGGAAGAGGAACCGAGGGAACGACTCCCAGAGAAGGACTCGTCCCAGGGCCTTTGAGAGTTATACGCCACTAAATGATACTCTGGAAAACATCTTCATGGATTCTTACAACGTCCTTCAGAATAAGAGGCCACCTCCTAGGGAGTCGACAGAAAAAGAACGTGAAACGGGGAAGTTTTGCCTCTTTCATCAGATTCATGGCCATTGGACAAATGAATGCCGTCACCTAAGAGATGTGGTCGAGAGGCTTCTTCGAGAAGGAAAATTAGATGAATACAGAGTAACGCCCAGAGACAAGGGGCAAGCAGTACAGGCCCCGAATCAGAACCAGAATCAACTTGCTGCTAGGCCGACTGCCCAGCAAAAGGGAAAGAACATTGTTATCAATACCGTGATCGGGGGACTTTATCTCGCCGGACATAGTTCCAAGGCATTATATCAATATGTCAATGCAGCCAAACAACACCTCGAGGTAGGGGAGTGTAGCAACCCTGAGTACAATATCCCGGTAAACCAACAAAAGATGATGACCGACGATGTAGTTTTCCGAGAACGAGAAAGCATTGGAGTCCATGCTCCGACAGAAGATCCATTTGTAATTACAGTACCTATTGGACCAGCCACTGTTCATAAGGTTTTAGTGGACAACGGGAGTTCTGTCAACATTCTTTTCAAAAGGACATTTGACCAGATGAATCTCGAAATAAAAGACTTGAAGCCCTGCCAAGGATGGATCCGTGGATTCAACGGAGCATCTACCGCTCCAATGGGTTATGTAGAGTTACCAGTTACGCTTGGGGAAGGAGAACGCCAGAGAGTGAGAATCCTTCCCTTCGTGGTTTTGGATGTTGAATCGCCCTACAATGCCTTCTTGGGCCGACCGACCCTCGCAAAGTTTAGAGCCTGTATAGCCCCCTGGTGCTTGTTGTTGAAATTCCCCACAGAAGCTGGCATTGGTATCGTCAGAGGGGATCAGGTTGCTGCGCGAGCATGTTATGTTGCCGAACTAAAGTTACTTCGCAATGGAGGGGATATTGAAACTAAAGGCGCTTCTCCCCCTACGGGGGCGGAGACCTTATAGCAACCAAAGAGGATAGTCGTTGGAGAGTCGCCCAGAGAGATGCCCGAGGATATAGATCCCAGAGAGGATCAAGAACCCAGGGGCAGAATGGCAACTCCCAACGAAACAACTGTGGATGTACCGATCGATGACAGTGACCCGGAGAAGGTCCTTAAGACTGGATCCCAGTTAAATCCGAATCTCGCTAAAGAATTGACGGATTTCTTAAAAAACAACTTGGATGTATTTGCTTGGACCCACACGGACATGTGTGGGATATCCCCATCAATCATGAGCCATTCCTTAAGCATTGACCCTAAACATCCTCCGGTAAAGCAAAAAAGGCGAATGTTGGGCCCAGAGAGGTCCGCTGCCTTGAAAGAAGAAGTTGGAAAGCTAAAGAGTAATGGATTTATCAGAGACTCGACCTACCCAGACTGGATTTCGAATCCAGTCCTAGTAAAGAAGGCCAACGGGAAGTGGCGAACGTGTATCGACTTCTCAGATTTGAACAAAGCCTGTCCAAAAGATAGTTTCCCGTTGCCCCGGATTGACCAGTTGGTAGACTCGACGGCGGGTCATGAGCTTCTCTCATTTATGGATGCTTATTCAGGATATAACCAGATTCCGATGCATGTTCCAGATCAAGAACACACTAGTTTTATCACGGATCTGGGATTATATTGTTATGTGGTGATGCCCTTTGGCTTGAAGAATGCGGGCGCTACTTATCAACGTTTAGTCAACAGAATGTTTTATAACCAGATCGGGAAAACAATGGAAGTATACGTCGACGATATGTTGGTTAAGTCCAAGCAATCTTCTCAACACACTACTAACTTGGCAGAGATGTTCGGCATTCTTCGAAAGTACGGAATGAAACTCAACCCAACCAAATGTTCGTTCGGCGTTGCCTCCGGAAAATTCTTGGGATTCATCGTCAGTTCCCGTGGTATTGAGATTAATCCAGACCAGATCGCGGCAATCAGAGACATTCATGAACCTAGGAAAATTAGGGATGTGCAAAGCCTTGCCGAAAAAGTGGCCGCACTAAGCAGATTTATCTCCAGGGCTACGGATAAGTGCATCCCATTCTTCGAATTAATAAAGCGAGGGAAACGCCACTTCAAATGGACACCCGACTGTGTAGAAGCGTTTCAGAATTTACTCAGGCACCTGGAGAAACCTCCGATATTATCTAAGCCAATGGATCACGAGGACTTATTCGTGTATTTGGCAGTGTCATCCCATGCGATCAGCTCAGCGTTGGTAAGAGAAGAGGATAAGGTCCAAAGACCTGTGTATTACGTGAGCAAAAAATTGACGGCAGCAGAGCATAATTATCCAAGGATAGAAAAGTTGGCGTATAGTTTGCTGATCGCCTCTAGAAAGCTTCGACATTATTTTCAGGCACATCCTATTACCATATACACCGATCATCCACTCAAGCAAGTCCTACAGAGACCAGAGGCATCTGGAAGATTACTCAAATGGAATATTGAGTTAAGTCAATTTGATTTGAACTTTCAGCCCAGACGGTCAATTCGAGGGCAAGTGATAGCCGACTTCATAGCAGAGTTTACCGTACCAGAGGAAGATATAGCCAACAAAGAGGACAATCCTTCAAAATTACTTTTCGATCCCAATGCCTGGAGATTGTATACTGATGGCGCTAGGAATGACGAAAGATCCGGCGCTGGAATAGTGCTTGAAACCCCCGAGAAACGACTGATAACCTATGCAATCCGGATGGAGTTTCATGCCACTAACAACGATTCCGAATATGAAGCTCTGATAGCCGGATTGAGGATCGCAAAGGAATTAGAGGTCACAAAGCTGAACATCTTCTGCGACTCCAAGTTGGTTGTGAACCAAGTTACTGGAAAATTCCAAGCTAAAAGTGCAAGATTGATTTTATACTTAAAGAAAGTGAAAGAGTTGCTGAACAATTTTGATCACTACAGCATATCTCATATTCCGCGGTCAGAGAATCAGCAGGCGGATAAGTTGGCGAAGATGGCTAGTTCCGACGACCCTGAAGTGACTGGGCTAGCCCCTGTTGAAGTACTTCGGTCCCCTAGCATAGATCAAATGGAAATCGACCTAATACTAGAGACGGAACCAGAAAGGGAGTCTTGGACGACCCCTCTAAAGAATTTCCTGATGAATGGAACGCTACCGACCAAGAAAAGCGAGAGGCGTAAAGTAATTCGTAAAGCCGCCCGATATGTTCTGCAAGGCGGAGTTCTTTACAGACAAGGGTTTTCAATGCCCCTCCTTCGGTGTATAGCCCACGATGACATTGAACGTGTGCTGCAAGAGGTCCACGAAGGTGAATGTGGCGACCACACTGGAGGGCAAACTTTGGCAAAAAAGGTGTTGCAGCATGGTTATTTCTGGCCTACCATAAACAAGGATGCAGCGAGATACGCACGACGGTGTGATGCGTGCCAGAGATTTTCGAAGATACCTAGAGCACCTTCTAATCAGTTAAAAACAATGATGAGCCCATGGCCTTTTGGTATGTGGGGAATTGATATCATTGGAAGCCTCCCCATAGCAAGGGGCGGAGCAAAGTTCGCTATTGTGGCCGTGGATTATTTCACTAAGTGGGTCGAGGCTGAGCCACTAACTACGATCAAAACCAAACGAGTGATCAATTTTATCGTTCGAAACATCATTTGCCGATTTGGGATTCCAAAGATTGTAATAACGGATAACGAAACTCAGTTCGATAGTGCTGAATTCAGAAATTTCTGCCAAAAATACCACATTGAGAATCGATACACCTCTGTGGCGCACCCGCAATCGAACGGACAAGTCAAAGCGGCAAATAAAGTGATTAAGTCTATTCTGAAAAGAAGACTGAAGCGGGCTAGAGCCATGTGGGCTGATGAATTGCCCTTGGCACTATGGGCCTACAGGACAACATATAAATCGGCAACAGGACATACCCCGTTCTCCCTTGCCTTTGGAACGGAAGCAGTCATCCCAGTTGAGATAAAGGTACCTTCTCACCGGGTGACTTATTATGATCCGGTGACCAATAATGAATTGCTCCTTGAGTCCCTAGATATGATCGAAGAAAAGAGGGATGAGGCGGACCTGCGCGCCATGAGATGCAAGCAACAGATCGCTCGATATTACAACAAAAAGGTTCGAGCCCGAACCTGGGAACCCGGAGACTTGGTTCTGAAACGTGTCTTTCCACCCCCAACTTATATGGGAGCGAAGTGGGAAGGACCGTACTCCATTTTGAGCAAGCTTGATAATGGAACCTTCAAGCTGGCAACCATAGATGGAAGGGAAATCCCCAGAGTGTGGAATGCCCAACATTTGCGGCCATACTTAGCGTAAAAGTTTCAAACCTGTTCTTTTGCTTTGTTGAAAACCATGTATAAGGCACAACTAGCCTAGAATAGTTTGATTCCTTGAAGCAAAAAAAAAATTATAAAGTGGACGTAGGTCATGATTCGACCGAACCACTATAAAAATATTGTGTGTCATTTACCTTTATTGCATCCTTATTTATCTGCCTGTTTATTTTTATGGAAAGCGGCGTGAATAATGCAGGTACCCGAAGTCTGTTGCCAACTGTTCCTCCCGTAGACTGTTCGGAGGAACTCAAAGCCTTGGCAAAAGCTCCAACTGCTTGTCCGACTGATTTCAATCCTCGGAGCTTGGATTAAAATGAAAACCTAGGACGAGTTTGATGAGCGTGCATGATTGCAGACTGCTTGATCCGTTACTCTAACTCTCCGGAGAGAGAGAGAGTATAAAAGCGTCTCCGATTGAGCGCTGAGAAAGAGATCCTTCCCCGCTGAAGGATCGGGGAGCGAATGAATCGCTGAGCTCGAACTATAACTCTCCAGAGAGAGAGAGAGTATAAAAGCGTCTCCGATTGAGCGCTGAGAAAGAGCTCCTTCCCCGCTAAAGGATCGGGGAGCGAATGAATCGCTGAGCTCGAACTCTAACTCTCCCGAGAGAGAGAGAGTATAAAAGCATCTCCGATTGAGCGCTGAGAAAGAGCTCCTTCCCCGCTAAAGGATCGGGGAGCGAATGAATCGCTGAGCTCGACTCTAACTCTCCAGAGAGAGAGAGAGAGAGTATAAAAGCGTCTCCGATTGAGTGCTGAGAAAGAACTTCTTCCCTGCTAAAGGATCGGGGACCGACTGAACTACTGAATTCAAACTCTAATCTTGGCAACCGTCAGGAGAGTATAAAGAAGTCTGTGATTAAGCACTGAGAAAGGTGCCAGAAATTCGGTGCCATAAGAACAATTATCCTATGAAATCTTCTAAGTCCCCCATATTCAGAAATAGGGGGCAACCTGCCGACAATACTAACCAATTCTTAGTAAACCCCAGTCAGGCGCTATGATAACGACTGATTGGGGGCACATATACTCATATACATGTACTGAACTATAATACAGCAATGCATCATGAAATTTTTTTCTTTCTGTTGTTTGACTGATTTGTAATTATTATTAGATGGCCTATGGCTAAACATGGAAAGTTTATTTGAATACAGGTACATAATGATGCAGAAAGAGATAAACTTTCATTTATATGCTGCGAACCAACAAAGTGAAAAACAACCTAGAAAGGAAAGTGAGGGCCAGTCTCACAATTACACTTCCTGGCCAGTGGAAAACCTAAAGACAAAATATCAACAAACAACAATATCCTATTTGTGCTTTGGCCTCTTCTCTTGCTTCTGTCTCTCCAGCTTCGCCTTGTCGGCATCAGACGGATCCCCTTTCTTCCTCTTCCTTTTGTCTATGAGAGGAACATCCGACTCTTCTAAAGATTCCTCTTCCACCTCTTTTCATTTCCTTCTATCAGAAAGGGAAACCGGGAAGTCATCAGGATTTGCAAAATGAAGCTGTCGGCTGATGGATTTGGGCTGGATTTTCACAATCATCCCAGTTTTGGGATCGAATTCTGCAAGGGGAACTATGTCCAAAGCCTCATCTCCCACCTTCTTCGAAGCCATCTCTTTCTCCTGCCCGGCCTTTCGGTTGGCCAAGGTTTCGTCATCATCATCGTCGGCTTTTTTGGCGCTGATAATGTCTTCTTCATCATCTACATGGTGCCCATCCATGTCTTTCAAGGCTTCGATGGTCTCAGCATCTTTGGGAACGTCAGTACTAGGTACCGGGATGCTTCTTTCTGCTGTTGTGACCTCAGCCTGCTTTGATATATCAATACCAGCACCTGGCGAGACAGCCTCCTTCTCCACTTCTTTTTCTTTTTCAGCACCCTCGTCGACGGGCTCGCCACCTGTATCAGGAGGAACACACATTACTAATTCAATTGGTTGTTCTACCAGATGACGACAATTCACAATTGCTTTGACAAATTGTGGGGAAAAGAAAGAGATACCTTCCGCAGATGCTCCCTCTTGAGTAGTTGCAGAGGCTCCAATGACCACGGGAGTTAGACCCAAAGGGATTAATGGATCATCGGGATGGTATTCCTCAACCTCGGAGGTCTTGGGCTCCACGGCTGAACTCGAACCCTCGTCAGCTTTGCCTTTACCCTTAGCCAGGGCCCTCTCCTTTTCCATCTCCGCTAGAATCAGACGACGACCCTCTGCTAGGTCCTCAGGCTCATTATCCCTTAAGATGCTCTTCATCAACTCATCCTCATCAATTTCTTCGACCCCCAATCTATGCTTTTCACCCTCAACAATGGCATCCCATAAATTGGCTAAAGTAACGTGGTAATCCGGGATCCACGAGATGTTGCGAGTTTTGAGAACCTGGCCAAGGAAGTCGAAAATCATCTCTTCAAACCCCTCGATCTCCTTCTGTCTTTCGAGGAGCTTGTTGTTAGAAGCAGTGGCCAATTCGATGGCACTTTCGACATTCTTTTCGGCGAGAGCTGCCCGTCTCTCCGCGTCCGAGACCTGATCATTTAAAATCACCTTTTCTGCTTTAGCCAAAGCCAGACTTTCTTTTAAATTTGCCTTTTCTGCCTCCCAAGCAGCTCTCTCAGCTTCAAAATGGCCTTGTGCTGTTTTCAACTCGATGTTGGCTATTTTGAGATCTTCAACCTCCTTCTTTAAGGCCATTTTCTCTTGGCTATTGGAGTCAAGTTCCGAATGAAAGCGCTGCTTAGCATTCTCTAATTCAATCTTATAATTTTCAGCGTCCCTCCGTGCTAAAGTAAGCTGGGATTGAGCATCTTCCAGGTCCTTCTCCATTTTTGTCCTGGCCCTTTCGTTGTTTTCAAGTTTCGCCTTAGATCTGTGCGCTTCTATTTCAAGCGATCGGATGACTTCTGAAAGGTTAACTGCATGTTTTTTCATCATCTCATATTGCCTGGCAACATGGCGGATATGCCCGACAACTTCGCTATCCCAGTTCTTGGGGACCGGTTCCAAGGCTGGAACAAATGTCATCCGGTCAAAGAATATGTCTGGGAATTGTTCCCGCAGCTTTTCCAGCCTACTTTGAATCTCGGGACCATGCATGTAATCCCGTGACCCGGGGGCAGCCAACTCTGGTTGGCTGGAAGGAACGATGTCACTCCTCTCCTTTTCAGACTCTTTGGATGGATCCTTGCCCCTATCTTTAGATTCGTGATGCCTTTTGGACGACTGGCTGTGGGAAGGTGCACTTTTTGGAGGAGTTAACTCTTTAGGAAGTTTCTTTCCCCCTGTAGGAACTGCCGGATAACTGGAAGGCTTGGTAGAGGTCGATTTTGGTGGAGACCGAGGTTGCGAGGAAGTCGGCTTGTGAGAAGGGCCACGAGGGCGCTCAGTACCCGGATGAAGGCTGGGTGTGCCCTCACGAAGAGAACGATAAGAGTAAGATTTCCTGCGGGACATCGTTCCTGCAAAAAAGAGAAGAGCATATTAAAACTTTGAATACCCACGATATAAGAGTGCAGGGTCAGATAGTGTGTATGATTTGTGCATCCCATATAATTCCCCCTAACAGACCCGGGCCTGAAGACAGGCTCATCTGACCAGTTTCTTGCCCTCTAGTTGGAGCGATGGTCTCTTCAGAAGCAGGGAAGAAAGGCCCCCCTTCAAAGTCCTTCTCTATATATACATCATCGGGTAGAGGAATTTTATTCAGCTCGTCAAATAACTGCTCTTCTGTCAAATCACCGGGAGCAGCGGTTTCGATTGGAGTAGAAATCGGGATTTCCTTGGACAAGTCACCGCGGACCTCATCCCCTCTGTATATGTTCAGGTCCTCATCGTCTTGGATGACTATCGGAGAAGGACTCCTGCGAAACTTAGTTGTTCCTACCGCTTGCGAAGTTCCCTCTCCTTCCGTTGGGGGCACATACTTATAAGGTCTGCCGCCAGTGCCAAGTCCAAATCTTCTATCCAGAAGACGATGCTTATGAAGATTGTCATTAGTAATGCATTTTTTGATCCTTAGAAAGTCGGATCTGCTTTGTAGAAGAATGGACAATCAATTGTTGTATAGTGGACCCTCCGTTTTCGGGAAGACGTGATCTGTTTAAGACAAAGAAAAAGGGGGAAGAATGTTAACGCCTAGACTTCTTGAACAAGATATTCGATTAGTAGCTTAAAGTTTACTTGATTTGAGCCATCTTCGAGAGCATCCGGCCTGTTTCCTTATATAAAACCAATCAGACTTAGGATCCCCTATATTGCTATATCCATCGTACAGAACCTTCCTATTCGCCACCGATTCAAAAAAAGAGAAATTTGGAGTTGCTGAAGAACGGTGCTTGAAAAGAAAGAAGAATGTCAGATCTCTGAATTTAAGTTCGGCGTGTAGGATCTCCGCGTATGCAACATATAGGGTGTATAGAGATGCATAGGCGTTAGGATGAAGCTGCATCGGAGCAATACCCAATCGTCTTAAAGTTTCGATGGCGATCGGAGGAAACGGAGGAATAGCTCCTACCAAGCACATGGTTCGACTGGTTGCCATATATCCTTCCGGAGCTAGGTGGGGTCTATCTTCGCTTCCGGGCGTCAAGACATCATCCCAAGGAATCCCGTTTCTCAACCAGATTCTTTTAATCTTTATATCGTCGAGCTTAGATGCTAAAGAATCAGAAAATTTATCTATCCCGAGCGCGCCAGGAATCTCGTCGGGAGCTCGCCCATCTATCTCAATATCGTCGCTAGATGAAGTACTTTCGGACGGATCTGATTCCGTGGCCTCGTACTCAGATCCAGAATCATCACCTCCTGGGTTAATTGGAGGAATCTCGGGGTTGTATTGCTCAGGAACCTCGGATTCCGCTTCTGTTGCGGATCTTGAAGAAGAGTGATTATTCGACATTACTGCTAGGACGAGAAAACATGAACAATGAGATTAATACTACCTGTCCCCCGTGTGTGCAAGTGCCAGTGTGTGTGCTCGTGTGTGCATTAAAAATAAAGCGTGAAAGCTATCAAGATCATCACAATATTAGTCGTCATATGCAGTCAAATTATGTGGTCATTTAGTCCAGAAAGTCCAACATCAAGGCCCTAGCCTAACTGTTCAGAATTTTATGGTGACAAGGCATCGTTTAAAGTTTGAAATTTCTTTGGATCGTGAACTATGAGTCGGATCGCCATGTAGAGGGATCTCCCTCCTTCGGATCGCAGGGTAGAGGGATCGCCCCCTTCGAACCGCAGGGCAAAGGGATCGCCCCTTCACGGATCGTGAAATTAAGTGATTGGGGTCTTTGCCGAATCGTTGCAGCCCCCCACGACACGCGCCTCTGCCGTCACCACGACCCTCCGTCTCGCCACTCGCCTTCATCCTCTTCCTTCCCTCTCCTTGCCCACGATCCGAACCGGCTTCCCTCTTCTCCTTCCTCCTTCGTCTTCCTCCTCTCCTTCTCATTTCTGAACTCCAACCTCTACGCCCATCAGCCATGGCGCCTCGCTTGTTCCCCCAGAAAATCGCAAAATTCCATCGTTTCTCCCTCAAACCAGTCGAAAAAATTCATAAAAGAACAACATTTACGAATAAGGGTGCTTTCGGTGGAATTACCTTTCTAAAAATTGGGAAAGTGATCGGATTTTTGAAGGTTTGAAAAACTAGGGTTCGTTCCTCAACAATGCAGGCGAAACGATACGACAGAAAAAAGAAGGAAGAAAGTGCAGAGGGGCGGTCGGCTTATATAGGCAAAAGGGCGACCGTTTGTCTCCCCTTCTTTGTCCTATTCGATCCACGAAAATCGGCGGGCCGCGAACCAAAAGCCCACCACGACTCGAGGAGGAGCCCGTTTCGTTTCGAGGCCCAAATGCACACCAAAGAACGAAACGAATGTCTTGCTAATGGACCGCGACTCGAGCCCGCGATCCGAATCGATAAATTCAGTAATGAAGACTCCGAAACATCCCAGAAAGAGAATTGTTCACTGATTCGCGACCCGCTGTGAAAAGACGATTCTATAGCTTCGAAGCATGTTCCATCATCGATAAAACATACTTCGAGGGGGCAAAATGTTGGCTAGCTTTTTGACCAAGCCACCCAGGATCATTCATAAGAAGAAAGCATGAAACCACGTTCTCTAAGAACATGAAGGAATGGATCGCATCATCGGCTCGCCCGATGTCGGATCGCACACTATCGACTCGCCCACCATCGGATCGCGTCTCGACGGATCGCCCCCATTCCATCAGCGGAACGAAACCTCTATGCGGCTCGATCCGAACCTATATTGTTGCCCAGATTAGACCGATCCGATCCCCTGATGCATGGCGAACCCTCTTACCCGTTCAAGCGTGAGCTAGTCTTCAGCGATCCGAGACGCACGGATCTAGCGACACGTGTCCCTAACCGTCATTCTGACTGATTCTCCCCATCTGCACGATCCGATTTTCAAGGGGATCGCGACACCTGTCCACAACGGCGAATTTGACTATTTCTTCAACGGAGGCGATGCGATCCGATGTTCTCGGGATTCGTGCCACGTGTTACCACGACCCGCCTGACAAAATCAGCTATAAATAGCCCGGAGCTTGGCATTTTTTGGGAGCTTTTTGGCAATATTGAGTACTGAATCCGCCATTATTGTCAAAATACTAGAGTATTGAGAGAAATCCTTGATTGTATTAGCTTTCAAAGTATAATCAATAATCTATAAAGTGGACGTAGGCTCGTTAACGCCGAACCACTATAAATTCTGTGTGTTATTTTCTTTTTCCTCATTCTTCAGTTGAAACTCTATAACATTCAGAGTAATTTGGGTGTTAGGTCCAAATTTTGATCTAACATATATATATATATATATATATACTATTCTCATTTCATATATATATAATTCACATTATATATATATATATAATTCACATCGTATGTATATTTTATTTCACATCGTATATACATTTTATTTCACATTGTGTGTGTGTGTGTATATATATATATTTTACATTACAATCACAATCACAACACAATCAAATAAATCGTCCATGGTCTGTGGACGAGGGAAGTTAGCTAACAGGCAGTCAACACTAATTCGGTTATATAAATAAATAACTGCACAAATAAATTCAGTGAGAGAGTTCTCACATTGATTGGTTTGAAATCGTTTAAATAACGATTGCTTTTGATTGACATAAACCGCACGTTAAATTAAATCAAAAATTTCAAATAACCCCAATGCTATCCAGATTTGTTCCAACATGCAGAGCTTGCTGAGACGATTCCAAGGCTTCTTGAATCGTCAGATTCTGATAAAGCAGCAAAAAGTTTTGGTATTTTGAATATTAATTACATTAATAAGACAATTAATTACATTAATAAGCCATCAAACAAACTAATTATTAAATAATTACATCATTAAGGGGTTTTACCCCATCCTCCTCATTCCCCGTCTATAGACCAAAATCGAACCTATCTTTGAAGCCTAGGGTTTGAATTCGCGGCCCCCTCAACCGATCGGACCAACATCTGAACACCCCACGGCCTCCGCCTACGCAATACCTCCCTACGCCATGATTCTCGTCCAACTCGGCGGCCTGGTCATCTCCAGAAATTACCTCGAACAGTGGGGTTTTGAGCAGCTAATACTCCCAATTCTTGCAACTAAATTCGATCAGGATTGTATAGAATTGAGGGGCTCAAAAAGCTCTACAATTTCATGTGGAAGATTGATTTAATTCGGTGTGATTTGAGCGTGATTAGGGCATGAAATTTGAGTTGGAGAGGATTAGGGTTTTTGAATGTTGAAAATGGATTTATATATAATATTTTAAATATTATTTAATTCTATAAATTCCTTTGTTATGAAATTTCACGTACGAACTCCAAATTAAACCCAACGACTACCGCCCCTAGCTAATTACCCTCATTCCGAACACAATGGGATATGTTTTGCTAGCCAATTCGGATGTTACGATCAGTTTTCTTTTAAATTAAAATATAAATCATTATATATTCAATTAGAATGCACATTTTAATTTACCGGGGCCACATATTGATTCTAAAAATTCCAAAAAAATTATTTCTAGCTTTGTATTGACGATATGTTCCAAACAAAACTAATTTCATTAAATTTGAAGACCGTTTGAAAAATAGTCATTTTCTGGTCGATTAAATTCAAACTGTATTGACCAAACACGTTTAAATTCACCACACTCACATGTTGATTCCAAAATTTTTGAAAATTGGAATCTAGCAATATCTTGACATTCTGGATCCAACAAAAGTGGTCTCGTCGAAAACGGAGGTCGTTTGCAAAATCTCCATTTTTAAGGGCTATATTTCCATATCGACTATTAAGAATTTTCAACTGGACATAACATTTTATTCCTGCTATGAAATCTGGATTTTTCAGATTCGTTGGAAAGATATTTTCAAACAGATTCAAATATTTTTGGTTTTACTAAAATCCAGTTTATTTTGAATCCTGTACATTCATTTGAAATTTTAAATCGAATGTTTAAACTACCGTGCCATTTCCAATTCCTTTTATAATTAAGAAATTTTTTTATATTCTAATTTCAACTTAAATAAATTTATACGTTCTGGTTCTATTCAAAATAAATTTCCAGTCGTTATTATTTAAAATATATTATTTTAAGTATTCAAAATTCATTAAAATTGCCAAAATAAAAAATTTTAATTGGTTCTGATTTTCCGGGTTGTTAAAATCTACCCCACTTAAAATCTTTTCATCCTCGAAAAGGAACGGAGCTGAAAGTTGTTTAATTAATCAACTCAACTTTCAGTTTGGCTTTCATTCTTTAACTTTTCAGTTTCTAAGAATTTCTAATTTTTCAAAAATTTGGCTAACACCCTAAATTTTCGAAAAATTTCGCCATAACCTCCTTTGTACGGGGAGCATCGGGAAAATCCCCAAACGGCCACACAGGCCCTCTCATCTCAAAAGGAAAAAGAAAAGGCCAAGAGGCTAGCCAATCGGCTCATAAAATCATCCAAACCCAATAAATTAGTAAACATGTACCTGTTTGTCGGGCATACAATTTTATTCCTCTTCTCTAGCCTCCTTGCTATGACATGTTCAGTATATATATATATATATATGCATGTATGCAAGTTCAAGCAATTTTCAATACAGTTCAATATTCGATTTAATTTGGCTAAATTTACCTTACATGTTCATATTGGTTTAATATTCCAATATTTTTATTAGTTAAAATAATAATCAGACATCACAACAAGCAATCAATTTGTTGATTAAAATTTTCAAATATATAACTTTTATATACTCAAAATCATATTTTCAAAACCAGATTATATATAATCACAAATACGTTATTTATAAACATATAACTCTCAACTCATTCTGGGGCATTACTAACCCCATCTCTAATGAGACACTCATTCTAGAATGCTACTGATTCTATCTCTAATGAGGATTCTTCTATAGGATATTACTAATCCAATCACTGATGAGTCTTTTATTCTGTTCTAACGAGTTGCACCCCAAAGATTTGAGTTGACCAAAGCTTTGATACCATGTGTAACGATACGGATTTCGGTCGGACTTAGTTGATCGCTAAACCGATCAAGACCGTTCAAAACCCGGATACGCTAACTCTGGGCATACAACACATCAGAAAAAATAACAGAAGACTTTTATTACATCATAATAATATAACATCAGAGTACAGAATATTGGAGTATATCGAAATGTAATAAAACAACGGAAGATTTATTTACAATAAATGTAATACAATGCACAACGAAAAATAAATGAAGTAACACAGCGGAAAGACTATCAATGCTCTGGAGACAACTTTAAGCTTCATTCCAGAATCCTGCTAAATATATCTGCAAAATAAACTACTCGACTGCCCGTGTGGAAAATAGGGGCACCGAGTTTGCAAGGAAACAAACTACGGGTCAGTTATGGGACTGGCGTGAGAAACTCTAAAGTTAAACTTAACTTATACAAATGTGAAGCATATCACGGGACCACGCCGTATGTCACGGAATGGGTTTACCCCCATGAATGTCAGTGTACACACAACAACCATAATAGAGATGTGGATCTACTATGCATCAATCAACATGCAATATCCCAATCTACTCATTTAGATTAATCACCACACTTTGATTTTCCAAATCCAATTCAATTTACAGAAATTATTCCTTTGGGCTTTATTTCCCAATTTCTATTTCAAATCATTTGAAATACATATCTAGCTTTTATATCAAAGTAGATTTCACTTCGGGATCTCAAATCAAATCATTTGGGAATATAAATTCCAAAACATAACAATGCAGACAAACAAGTATGCAAACCAAATGTCGAGCACGACCCTTAGACCGGGCAGTATCCGCCCAACCGAACCGATATATATATATATATATATATATATATATATATATATATATATGCACCTCCCACGCATGGAGCGGGCTACATTGCTGACCACTCACCCTAAGGCACTGGATCCATCCCCATACTATTAGTCGCTCTCGGGTTAACCAAATATTTAGCCATATACTTGCTAAATCATTTTATATCCCGAATTGGGGAAAATCATTTCACAACATAATAATCACAAGTATTTTCAAACTACAGTACTTCACATCAGTAATTCACGCATATGATCAGTCACTATTAATCACATAACCTTTGAGCTCATACATCTCAAAGAAGGGTGTTAAGCAAGAGAATAAATTCTTCGCCACCAAACAGATATATCATTAATAGCAACTAATCGAATATGTGATGAATTACAATGTAAAACCATAACACATTTTCAAATAATTTTGAAATCATCGGGTTTTAGCCCTTGAAATCCTTTCTGTTTTATAAAATGTTTTTATAAAACATTCCCTGTCCAAAATCGGGAATACTATTCTTTTCACTTAAGAAAAATATCATTTCAAAATCATTCATTAAATTTGAAATCAACACAGCAATGTCGCTACACATCTCATAGTCAAATCGTGAAGTGTTTCACAAGATGTTAGCTTACCAGTATTTCTACCCAACCCAATGCTAAATGTAAAGGATGACTTGCTCATAAACTGGTCGAGCACAATCCAAACAATCAACCAATTAGAATCATGAATATCAACAACCAAGTAAATTTGGTTTAATCACATCACGTGTTTGGTAAATACAATTACCATTTGTTCATTCACAATCTATTTAAAGATTTATTCACACTCCAATTGGTTTTAATCCCAAAATCATTTCTTATTGATTGTTCAACTTTCTTGAAATTAATCCTACCTTTACTCGGGTTAAGGAACTAATGTCATTCACGACAAACAAAAAATCCAATTTGATATCAAATACAAGGTTCTGAATAGAAATTATATCGGCTTATATTTAATATCAGATTCTGAAACCAACAAATATCGTATTGGGAATAACGATATATATCTTCCAAATTCCTCCACAATATCCATATAATCACGGAATCCAATATTAAAATATTCTGAAGATAATTTCGATTCAACTCCATTCCAATTCATATATTGGAAATTCTGGTTATCTTTAAAACCATTTCAAATCCAATTTATTTCTTTAAAAATATTGGATTATAATTCTAGTTTATAACATGTTCATTCAATAAAAATATATTTTTATCCTTTCAAATATGGAATTTTTCATCCCAATTCTTTCTAAATCATTTATTATAATTTTACACAAATTATTGATATTTTTTAATAATTTTATCAAGGCCCGTACAGTCAATTTCCATAAATGGTCATCGAACTGCACTTACAGCGACCTTTTCCAAATTTGATTTGGACATAATTCCAAATCCGACCATTAGATTTCAAATCCCTTATATTCGTCAGAAAGCTCTTTTCGATACGAACCCAACGGATCCGGTTTTAGGAGAAACCGATGGTCGGATCTCCCGTAATGTCCGTTCTAAGTCAATGGTCGAAATGCGCGAACAGTCACAACGCGGCGCGTTCTATTTAGGCCATTAAATATATATATATTATATATATATTTCATCGACTTCCATTTAAAATGTATATTATAAATTGTTTTAAATTCGTTTTAAAAATGATTCCAACTTCCATTTCAATTTTATATCAAAATTGAATATTCCATATACATGACAATTTTATACAGTGTATATATATGTTAAAAAATTTATTTTTAACAATCAAATAATTTTCACATTTCATATATATATTCTTCACATTTCATATACATATATATATATATTTCACATTTCATATATATATATATATATTATTCTCATTTCATATATATATATATATATTTCAAATTATATATATATATATATATATAATTCACATTTCACATTTCATATATATATATATATAGAATTCACATTTCACATTTCATATTTATATATATAATTCACATCATATGTATATTTTATTTCACATCGCATATACATTTTGTTTCACATCGTGTGTGTGTATATATATATATATATATTATTCCACATCGTGTGTATATATATATATATAAATTTTACATTACAATCACAACACAATCAAATAAATCGTCCATGGTCTGTGGACGAGGGAAGTGAGCTAATAGGCAGTTAACACTAATTTAGTTATATAAATAAATAACTATACAAATTAATTCAGTGAGAGAGTTCTCACATTGATTGGTTTGAAATCGTTTAAATAACGATTGTTTTTTATTGAATTAAACCGCACGTGTAATTAAATCAAAAATTTCAGAAAACCCCAGTGCTGTCCAGATTTGTTCCAACATGCAGAGCTTGCTGAGACGATTTCAATGCTTCTTGAATCATCTGATTCTGATAAAGCAGTAAAAAGTTATGGTATTTTGAATATTAATTACATTAATAAGCCATTAAACAAATTAAGTACTAAATAATTACATCATTAAGGGGTTTTACCCCATCTTCCTCGTTCCAGGTCTACAGACCAAAATCGAACCCATCTTTGAAGCCTAGGGTTTGAATTCACGGCCCCCTCAACCGACCGGACCCACACCTGAACACCCCACGGCCTCCGCCTACGCAACACCTCCCTACGCCATGATTCTCGTCCAACTCGGTGGCCTGGTCATCTCCAGAAATAACCTCGAACGGTGGGGTTTTGAGCAACTAATACTCCCGATTCTTTCAACTAAATTCGATCAGGATTTTATAGAATTGAGGGGCTCAAAAAGCTCTACAATTTCATGTGGAAGATTAGATTTAATTCAGTGAGATTTGAGCGTGATTAGGGCATGAATTTCGAACGACGATGGCCTTTGACAATAGGGGTGGCGGCGCATTTTTGAGATGGAGAGGATTAGGGTTCTGAACGTTAAAATTGATTTATATATAATATTTTAAATATTATTTAATTCTATAAATTCCTTTGTTTTGAAATTTCACGTACGAACTCCAAATTAAACCCAATGATTGTCTCCTCCAGCTAACTACTCCTATTCCGAACACAATGGGATATGTTTCGCAAGCCAATTCGGCTGTTACGATCAGTTTTCGTTTAAATTAAAATATAAATCATTATATATTCAATTTGAATGCACATTTTAATTTACCGGGGCCACATACTGATTCTAAAAACTCCAAAAAATATATTTCTAGCTTCACATTGACGATACGGTCCTAACAAAACTAATTTCGTCAAATTTGAAGACCGTTTGAAAAATGGTCATTTTCTGGTCGATTAAATTCAAACTGAATTAACCAAACACGTTTAAATTCACCATGCTCACATATTGATTCCAAAAATTCTGAAAATTGGAATCAAGAAATATCTTGACATTCTGGATCCAACAAAAGTGGTCTCGTCGAAAATGGAGGTCGTTTGCCAAATCTCCATTTTTAAGGGTTATATTTCCATAGCGACTATTCAGAATTTTCAATTGGACATAATATTTTATTCCAACTATGAAATCTAGATTTTTCAGATTCGTTGGAAAGATATTTTCAAATAGATTCAAATATTTCTGGTTTTACTAAAATCCGGTTTATTTTGAATCCTGTACATTTATTTGAAATTTGAAATCGAATTTTTAAACTACCGCGCCATTTCCAATTCCTTTTATAATTAAAATAATTTTTATATTCTAATTTCAATTTAAATATATTTATACGTTCCAATTCTGTTCAAAATAAATTTCTAGTCGTTATTATTTAAAATAAATCATTTTAAATATTCAAAATTCATCAATTGCCAAAATAAAAAAATTAAATTGGTTCTAATTTTCCGGGTTGTTACAATGCCAAAGAGATGCTCGATCATTTTGGCATGTTTTACTTACATAAGCTTCAGTGGTAGATAATATGTACAAGGATTCTTTCCATCTCCCATGGAAAAGAACATCACCATCATAATTTTTCAATTTTTCAATAATAAGGACATCATTAGGACCAAATAAAATATACCTTCCTGAGTTAGTAATTTGAGAGAGAGATAAAAAAAATTCGTAAGTCCGGGAACATGAAAAACATTGCTCAAAGTAATATCATTGCAGTTTATGCCGCCAGTTTCAACTTTTATGTTGCCTTCTGTAGTGATGGGATGAGTTGTATTATCTGCAGTAACAATAGCTCGTTTTCCCTTATGCGGAAAAACTTCGGATAGCAAAGATTCATTTCTTGTGGCATGATGAGAACAACCAGAATCTACAATCCACTCCTTAGCATAATCTATGTGAGCATCTTCACTGGACTGCAAATCAAGTTCAAATCAAGTTCTGCATTGTTCACCTCTTCAGTGACCTCAATTGAGTAGCAATGTTCCCTTTTCACCGATTCTCATCTTTTATTTCATGAACAATGTTTACAGATTCATTTGTAAGCTTTGTTCGACACTTTTGCTTGACATGACCTGGTTTGTGACACTTGGTGTAGAAAAGCTTTACCCGACAACTTTTCCTAATGTGCCCGGGTTTTCCGCATCCGTGACAAGAAAATGAAAAACGATCTCGCTCAACTTCAGCTTCTAGCTTACTCTTGTCATCTGAAGAAGATTTTGATTGTTTTGCCTTATCCCACTTGTCTTTGACAAAAAGTACATCACTCGTTTCAGCAACAGACGTATTCATCATCTGCTTAATCAACGCCTCTTGATTTGAAAGCAAATTCTCCAATTCCACAATTGTAGGTTGGGTTGCCTACCCTTGAACAGAGGAAATAGAAGGCATAAGCTCCTTCCTTAAACCACGAATCAGATAGCGCCACATTATGGCTTCCTTGATTGGATCCGTGGTATCTAACTCTAAAATCTCAACACATAAATTCTTAATTTTCCGGAAATAATCCGAAATGGACAGTTTACCTTGAGTGATGGAGGCGAGCTCATTTTCCAAAATTTGCTATCTTGCAGTATTTTTCTGTGTGAACAACTTTTCAAGGGTATTCCACACTAGCTTTGGGGTGTTCATCTCACGGGCATGATCAATGTAGTCCTTACCAATCAATGTTCGTAAGGAAAACAACGCCTTCCTGCATTTAATCTTCCACTTCCTCCGTGCATTAGAATTTTGTGGGATATCAGCTGGAATTTCAATTTCATCACCGGAAACAAGCTCCTACAGATCTTGTCTTTGTAAGAATGCTTCCATGCATAACATCCAGTAGTCACTGCCACTCAGTTTTTCCGCATTAACTGGAGATGCATTTCCATTAATTTTGGAGAAAAAATGTATGAGTTTCCGAGATACTTCACTGTCTGAAAACTTCAGCAGAGCGAATGAGCAAACACTTAGTTGTTTGACCTGGGTTGCTCTGATACCATGTAAACAAATGCAGAAAAACAGAACTGTTTGAAAATATGCAGGCAAAAACTAAAATGAAACTTGAAGTACAAGAAAATAAACAAGTCGAGGTGCATCAATTTATAGCAGCATGCTATACACTTATTCAAATATAAAAAGATCCTAAAACTAGGCATAAAAAAAGAATCCGTAGACCCAGCTTTCCAGAAGAATAGGACAGAAACTTCATTACGTGTAAAACTGCACTAAGTTTCAACAACATAAACTCAATGCTTAAATTTGCAGTACTCCTCCAATTCAAAAGTTTCCACATAACTTTTGTTCATACCCAAACTAGCTACGATCGAATCCTTAAGTCTTCAGGTCCTTCTTCACTTAAGGACCTCCCTGATTTTCAGTTCAAGACAATACCAGATGGTTTGTCTGCCTCTGAAAGCATGGCCACTGGTGAAGATTTGTCCAATGCTGCTCAAATAGAGCAGTTCTGATTGTCTGACACTTTCAGAGATTTTTTGAAGAATTTAAAAGAATTAGCTGATGTACTAGAAGTCACTTGCATTGTGTCGGATACCTACACGAGCTTTACCTTAGATGTCTCTGCAGATTTTGGTCTGCCAAATTTGTCCTACTGCTCTGTAAGCGCGTGTGGATTCTGGGCTTCTTTGCCATTAAGGAGTTAATTGATAGAGGCATTGTGCCTCTTAAAAGTATGTATGCATTCATATTCCCTAATTACTTTCCTAGTTATATTGAGTATGAGTACTGTAATTAATCTTTATACACTGATATTGTTATCAGATGAAGATGACCTAACAAATGGATACCTGGACACTCCAGTTGATGGTGTCCTTGGTCTGAAGAACATGCGTTTAGGGGATTTTGCAAAATTTGTACAAACTACCGGTCCTAATCATGCACTAATGAACTGCTGTAAAGATGAAACTCAAGATTCACGAAAAGCAACTGCAATCTTGATACACACATTCGATGAATTAGAAGGAGCTACCCTGGATGCAATGTCAGTTGTGTTCCCTGCCATATATGCCATGGGTCCTTTGGATATAATGTGCCAAAATATTTCTAACAACCCAACAAACGGTGTGGGTTTTACTTCCATCTTTTGGGCGAATGATGATTGCTGCATAGATTAGTAAGGCGAAAAGGCGCCTAATTCAATCATGTATGCAAATTTTGGAAGTTTAACAATTGTGACTAAGGATCAGTTAGTTGAATTTGCATGGGATTGATCAACAGCAACTTTGAGTTTTTGTGGGTGATCAGACTAGATTTAATAAGCAAAAAATTCAAGTGCTATACCGGAGGAGTTGTTAGCGTAAGTGAAGAAAAGAGGATTAATAGTAAGCTGGTGTGCACAATAAAAGGTGTTATTGCACCCGTCAGTAGGAGTTTTTTTTTGACTCATTGTGGATGGAACTCGATGATGGAAAGCATAAGTTGTGGGGTTCCGATAATTTGTTGGCCATACTTTGGAGATCAACAGACGAATTGTAGATACGCATGTAACGAATGGAAGATTGGATTGGAGATCACACTACAAGAGCATATAGCTATTCCAACGGCTATTTGCCATTGGCGGACGTTGGTAGCCGTTGGAATAGAGTTCACATTTTCCAACGGCTTCCATCGGATCCGACAGATTATTTCCAACGGCTGTTCCAACGGGTTCCAACAAAATAAACCGTTGGAAACCATTAGTATATAATGTTCATATTTCCATTGGAAACCGTTGATAGCCATTGGAAAAACTGGGTACTTTTTTTATATAATAGCAAGCTAGCTTCCTTCGAGCCTCCTCACCTCATTTCATTTCCATTCCAGTTCAATTTCCAAACTATTTCCAACCAATTCCACAACTATGCATCACATATATACCAGTAACACAACAAACAGTCAAAATATAACGCATAAACATATATATATATATATATATATATATATATGCAACAAAAACTAATTAAACATCCAAAAAATCATTCAAGCATGTCCACAAAGCGTAACAACATATACAACTATTCAAAACAACCATCCAACCGTGTCACCAAACCGTACCAATGTATACAAACCGTCAAAACACATCCAAACTTGTCTCATTATACATCAAAACAAAAAACATCCCCAACCTAGCATCGAAACACATACCTCAAGATCCATCGTCGCTATGATCGCCAGAAGCAGACGATGAAGGAACATCACCATGGTTTTGCACGTACTCTGCAACCTTTTGATTCAGCTGCTCAATCTGCATACCCTGCACGCGATTCTGGTCCTGCAGCTGATCAATCAACGCTCGCAACTCCTTAGTTTCTTCCTTGTCCTATGCCTTATTTTCTTGTTGAACCTGCAAATACAAGTAATTTGTTATACAAGCAATTTTTATAACATACAAAAATGAATTCATAACAAAATCGTATTAGTGAACATATAAATTTTCATAACATGCAATATTTATACAAATAATTTTAATACGTAACTTTTATTTACAAGTAGTTGTTATATAATACAATTTCAAAGTCATTATAACATTGCTAACGTACATGCAATTTTTTCCTTCTAAACATCCATTTGTTTTCTCTAATATTTCAAGTCCTGCCTATAGTAAGCAATAGCTATGTGTTTGTGTGTGTATACACACATGTATGTTTTCTCTTATACTACATATACACACATGTATGTGTTTGTGATACACACATGTATGTTTTTTCTTATAATATATACACACATGTATGTGTTTGTGGGTGTATACACACATGTATGTTTTCTCTTATACTACATATACACACATGTATGTTTTCTTTTATACTATATACACATGTATGTGTTTCTCTTATACTATATTACATGCAATTTTTATAACATGCAATATTACCGTCAGGTTGCCGAATCCGTAACGCCTGCTCCGCTGTGTTTTTTCCATAACAGCATCGAATAAGCGGTCTTCCTCCTCATGCGTCAACTCATCAAGGCTTGACTCCTCAAGAACACGAGCCTGTGCCTCCTGGAACTTTGCCTGTAATAAAAAAACAATTTCATTTGACAAATAATAAAACTATGATTTTATTTTACAATAAACTAATCAATTCATGCTTGTAATATTTAAAATACACATACGTATGACTGTGTCGCCTTGTCCTGCTCATCCCACTCATATGTGACGTTGTCTGCCTCGTCTACCTTCCTTGTTGCATGGGTGTGAGTAAAGACATCCATGTATGACACGGGACATCGATGAAATCGTTCCTACAGTTGGTAATTTGAATAATTAATTTCACATTGTAAATCACTGAACTAATCAATTTATAAATGTAATAATTAATAAATTTACCAAGTCCTCGCGGTGATGCTGGAAAGACTTAGATCCCCCGCGATGTGTTACATGATTCTTGCTCTTGTTTGCGGAGTTCCTTTCTGACTCGGCCTGAAAATGTATATTGACAAATTACTTAAAATCGGCAAAAAAATAAATTAGATTCATTATAAATTTACCTTGAACTCAGGCGTGTCCCACCATGCAACCATCTTCTCAAACACTTCATCGTCCATCCACTTTAGTTGCTTTCCCTGTTTCTTAAGCTCAATCATCTTCTCTCTATAATTCTTGGCGACCTTCGAGTTTCAGTGTCGCTGAACTAGCTTCATGTCAGTCTCCTGCACATCTACTGCTCCCTGTATAATTAGTCTGGCTTATACAGCATGGATAATGCAAATACATGCAAGTGTTAAAGCATGAAGTTTCTAGGCAAATAGATCACTTATTGTAACATCATGTTCAAAATGGTGAGAACTAAATGGATGGTGAGAACTAAAAGTTTATTTTTTGGCAAGTGTGCATTCACATTGACAAAGAACAGTGTCAAGGCATGTGTACACATTCAACTCAACATAGTTTTTTTTTAAGTGAACATGGAGCAACTTCAACGCATGTGAATACTGTTTTGCATGTGGTGCAACATATGAGTATGGACAACAATGGTGAAGATGAGTGCACAAAAGACAAGGCAGACACAAAGTAATAGAAGGAAATCCTGCCAAGCGGTATAAAACGGTATAAACGTACCAATAAATCCTGCCAGATAGTCTCTTTGACGTCTGCTGGGATCTTGCTACACTTAGGGCAGAAATCATTCATTCTGGCCATATACGCTTCCTTAGAGATATCTAAAACAGTCTGAGACGGCTCTAACATAAATCCCCTGCGTTAAATATAAATTATAACTTTATATAGTTAATTATAGTATGTAAAAAAACTTTAAATTGTTATTCTGCTAATTTTTTATACTTACGCCCTGTCAGCCATAGGCTGCAAATAAACAACCGGACGAGCTAGCTGTCCGCCACTACCCTCAGCATGAGGAGTGATACTATGTTGTCTAGAGGCGGATCCTGAGCCAGAGCCAAAAGCAGGGTCAGACGACATAATTAATATATCTGCAACATATATGAATATGTAATCAACATACAATATCAAATTAATTTTCATGACATATTTGACTTAGTATAATTTTCATGATATACTATATCAAAACTTCAAAGTTATTTAAAAAATAAATTCGTACAAACATACTATATCAAAACTTCAAAATTATTTTACTACAAAGTTATTTAAAAAATAAATTTGTACAAAAACTATACAAGCTCATTCATAAATTTCATGGCATATTTTACTAAAGTAGACTTATTTGTTTTAAAAGAACTATATATGCATAAATCATTGTTCACAATTCAATCACAAAATTCAATATGTTTATATATTATACACATATTACATATGTTGATTTGGTACAAACTTACTATACAAGCTCATTCACAAACATACTATACACATATGACATATGTTTTCATAAGTATATGTACATATGATATATATTTACACCATTCATTCTAAAGAATTTGACAATTAGGGTGATAACATTAGCAATTCGAGAATAATATGATGTAATATACGTATTCAAACAACTAGAAATCAAATCAAAGACATATTAAGCACAAATGAGTGGTAACCCTATAAAATAGGTTTAGGAATTTTACCTAAATTAAAGAGCAATAACGGAGTAGGAGGGCTGGATGAGCTCGCGGTGGACGTCGGGGCGCTGGCTGATTGGGTGGAGGAGTTGAAATGGGAGGCGGTGAAGGGGTGATAAGGGTTGGGAAATCGGATTTGGGGAAGAAGGGGTGAAATGAAGAAGCAGGTCGGGCTCTCTGGAACATATACAGGAAAATTTCCAACTGTTTCCAACGGTCGCCAACGATCTTTATTTCATCGGTTTCGAACGGCTACAACGAATTCTAATTCGCTGTTGGCGGCCGTTGAAAATACGGCGTCAGAATACACTGTTTCTCTAGTAGTGTCAGTAGCGATGTGAAGAGGGATGAGGTGGAGATTAGAATAAAAGAAGTGATGGAAGGTGATGAAGGACTAGAGATAAGAAGGAATGCAAGGAAGTATAAAGAGGGTGCACGTAAAGCTACGATAATCGGAGGAGATGCTTTTGCCGGTTTGGACAAATTGATTGAAGACGTTCTTTTGTCTAAATGGAAGAAGCAATTCAGTTGATTGGAGATGTTATTCTTTCTTACAACTCTTGTTCCAATATCAACATATTTTGTTTAATATTTCTGCAATATCAAAGTGATTATGTATCTCAATTTCTATAATAAACAGATTTCTTTTACCTTACTATGTATTTAATATTTCTTATATGTTAAATGAAATGATTCTCTGCTGTGTAATAACAACACAGTGTACTATATGTGGGTATTGTGTATTTTGTAAGTGTGTTAAGTGGATATATGTTATTCTTTCTCGTAACTCTTGTTCCAATATTAACTTATTATGTTGATTATGTAGTTTAATTTTCTGCAATAATTTGAAAGATAACAGATTTCTTTTACCTTACTATGTATTTAATATTTCTTACACATTTCATATTATTCAATCGTAACTTTGACCACATTGACAGGGACTTCTGGCTAAACTCCAAGTATACCTTGCATTACTCAACCTCAGACAACATTACTGCATTCTCTTCCTTTAACTTGGAAATGTTTAGTGTACTCGCCATTAAAGGCTTAAAGCTCCACTACAAATCTAACATATTTCTCATAACTCAACAAATAACGGTGTGTCCAGAATTTCTAATGACTTAGCTTGCTATTATTATTGGTGAGCAAAATGTATGGATGCATTTCACGTTTCCGTAATTCATATCATTGAAAAAAAAAATCAAATATTTTAAATCTAGGATACAATGTTATTCATTTTGCTGAATGTGACTCTGTGAGGAAAAAGGATATAACAAATAATGAAAATCAGTTGCAGAACCATTTCTCTGATAAATGTAAGAAAGAAGAATATAGGAAAACACAGATAGTTAAACGATAAACTAAAATCTTATTTAAAAGCTAAGCGAAAATAAACTCTAAAACTACTTCTATTTTACAAGTGAAATAATATAACTCTAAATTAGCATATAGTTACAAGTAGATTCAAAACAAGTATAAGCGCAGTACTTATTTTTTTCCTTTAAAAAAAATCCAATTAAAAGTTTTGAATAAAAAATTTGTTTGGATAGAACCTGGTTGACTTTGGTAGATTAGTCGGCTTGTCAGTCAAGGTTGGTTTCCATTTTGCTTTTCCTTGATAGCCAAGCTTTTTTGCCTTGCTGCCCGGCCCCAAAGATACTTCTGTGTTCTTGCTACATAGAGCAATAACATATTAGTTTGTTTTGTACCTTACTACTTCTCTTGACAACATAGACATGTCAACAATGGTTAGAATATGAAAACGATTATTTTATTAGTGGAACTTAAACATATTACCATAAACTCATAAAGGAAGCCTAAAATGTTTTAGTTGCAGTTTATATTATGCATTGAAAGAAGGCTAAATTTTCAAAGTGCAAGTGCATTTTTTACAGTTCAAAGATAGCCTGGCTTTGTGGGTTGGATCAGTTGCACATGTCAAATGGGTGAATATTCATTTAGAACAACAATGTTTGGAGATTTAGTTTTCGAGATTCACTTTTGCCATTACAAAAAAATGTTTGTACTATCATTAAGTTTTTCCAAAGAAAAATACCTAAAATTTATCAGTAGAGCGTTGTTTTACAAATTAAGGTTTTCCAAACAAGAAAACCATAAACCGAACATTTTGCTCAAATATTTTTACGGCAGAGAAATTCATCTACAGTTCTGAAATATCTAATTTTGTTTTAGATAAGTTAAATTAAGTTTCTAAGTCAAAGAATAATAAGAGCATTTTCCCACCACCGTGTACATTTAAAACGTGAGTTTGCAATATTTAAACGTGAATTTGCCCTACTCATTAAGCAGTGAGTGGGCCAACAACGCTTATTATTATTATTATTATTATTATTATTATTATTTAAATATCACTAAACAGCAAATAGAAAGCCGTTTAGTGACTTATTTAATTTTTTTTTTCAGTTGAACGAGATTCAGAAACTCATTTATATGTTAAACGGTTTTCTAAACCCCGTTTAACGATCGCCACTCCAAAATAAAAGCGGTGACAATCCCCACTTTCTTTCCTCTCTCAAGCTTTAATTCACTGGACCGCGAGGAAGAGAAGAAAACGTGAATCGCCTCCACTTTTACCCGGACTCATACTGCTTGGTATGCTCTAAGATTAGTGTAATGATTGATCAGTGTTACAAGTGAATAAAGACTCTTCAACACAGTCTTCGAACCTTCTTTTAGTTATAAATAAACACAAAGCCCTTCACAGAAAAATAAAAGGAAAAATCTTTTGAGAAATGGGTTTCAAAGCAGAAGAAACAAGAAGAGCTCATGCTGTGTGCATACCATGCCCAGGTCAAGGTCACATAAACTGCATGCTAAAATTTGCACAGCTCCTCCATTTCAAAGGTTTCCACATCACTTTTGTTCATACTCGAAGCAGCTACAATCGTATTCTTGAATCTTCAGGCCCTTCTTCTCTCGAAGGACTCCCTGATTTTCAGTTCACAGCAATATCGGATGGTCTATCTGCTTCTGAAAGCCTAGCCAATGGTAAAGATCTTTCAAACACAACTCAGGCATTGCGGGATAATTTATCTCATCACTTCAAAAGATTAATGGGGGAACTAAAAGAAAGAGAAGATTTGCCCCATCCAACTTGCATAGTTTCTGATATGAGCTTTACGATAGACATTGCCAAAGATTTTGGGTTGCCTAACCTGTCCTTCTGTTCATTGAGCTCGTGTGGATTCATGGGCACCTTCGCCATTAAGGAGTTGATTCACAGAGGCATTGTACCACTTAGAAGTAAGTGTTATACCACTCTCTTGTATAATTCACTGATTTTGTTAATTTTGCCTTTGTAATGTAAACAATTATATCAACTTCTGATTTTCAGGTGTAGACGATATTACAAATGGATACCTTAATATACCCATCAATGAAATACTTGGGTTGAAGAACATGCGATTAAGGGATTTTTCAAATTTTACCCATACAACTGATCCAGATCATGTACTTATGAACTACATCAAAGACGAAGCACAAGAGTTGTTGAAAACAACAGCAATGTTAATGCATAGTTTCGATGAATTAGAAGGTGCAACCCTTGAAGCAATGTCAACCGTTTTTCCTGCTGTGTATGCTATTGGCCCACTGAACTTAATGTGCGCTAATATTGTCAACGAATCACCAATGGCACTGTCTTCAAACTTCTGGAAAGATGATAGCAGCTGCTTAAACTGGCTGAATGGTAAAAAGCCCAATTCTGTAGTGTACGTGAATTTTGGAAGTTTAGCAGTTATGACTGAGAATCAAATGGTTGAATTTGCATGGGGACTGGTTAGCAGCAACTGTAACTTTCTGTGGGTGATAAGGCCGGATTTAGTAAGCGAAGGTTCTAGTGTTTTGCGCGAAGAGCTGTTACTGGAAGTAAAGAAGAGAGGGTTGTTGGTAAGCTGGTGTCCACAAGAAAAGGTGTTAACACATTCGTCGATTGGTGCCTTTTTGACACATTGTGGATGGAACTCGATGATGGAGAGCATAAGTTATGGGATCCCTTTGATTTGTTGGCCGTTCTTTGCAGAGCAGCAAACAAACTGCAGATATGCGTGTAACGAATGGAAGATTGGGGTGGAAGTTAGCCGCGATGCAAGGAGGAATGAGGTGGAGAGGAAGATAAAAGAAGTAATGGGACAGATATCTGGGAAAGAAATGAGAAAGAATGCATTGATTTACAAGAAGCATGCACATGAAACTACAAAGGTTGGAGGAGCTGCTTTCTTGAATTTGGACAGGGTGATTCAAGAAGTTCTCGTGTCAAAGAGATCTTAATAATACTGTCTTGAATCCTCCTTGCGTTTGTGTTGTGCTATCTTGAATGTTATTGTTGTCAATAAGGTGATACCAGAAGTTCTCATGTCAAAAAGACCTTAATGTTATTGTCCTGAACGTGCTTTCGTTTGTTTATTTGTTTTGAATTGGTAACCGAGTATGTGATGTGTTTTCTTTACAACCAAGAATCTCTTTTATTGTACGGAAATGCCTTCATATTTATATTATTTTATCTATTGATCAACACCCTATCAAGTAGAACACTAGCACGGTCGTTAAACGGAGGACAACGGACCGTCCAATTTGATAATTTAGAAAAACTATTTATCTTGATGTTTAAATAATAATAACAATAGCAGTTAGAAAAAAAAACACATTATTATTAACAAAAACTAAAAACATCAATAATTAACAACTCTTTGTGTCAAAAAACCTGAGTACTTCTCTAATCAAGATGTATATTTTTTAATCGATATAAATAACTCTACACAGGTGTTAGGATTGTCACACATGTTCTTAAGGAGGAATGATGGGTTGGACTTAATAGTCTCACATCATGGAATAAATTGAAGGAGTAGAGTACAAATATGAGCTGGTAGGCACGTAACATCAGAGATTCCTTTTGTTATATGGAAGTTATGTGCCAGCTCATATGCGTGTAAGGAAGGGGGGTTTGTTCCGACCGTCGTTACATAACAACAGGTTGAAAGATAATCGAGATATTGCCAAACATTTAAAGAAATTCCATATGTTTAGCAAGTAAGGGAGCGACCTTTGATATATCCACATTGTTTGGAGTTACCTTCTCCTCTATCCTATGTGGGCAATCGTCTCATCTTCAGCCATGGTCAAATTCCTTTGTTGGATTGCTCTTGTAAAAAGCTGTTAGCACCTTCTGAACCTGAGTCTGCTACTTTGGTGTTGCACTCTCAGAATGTACAGGATGGGTATGTGTAACCGGGGCGAGATCACCCATACCGAAAATATCATATTAGCATGGTTTTCTAAACTCAACCAATCAGAAGACCCTGGCTAATTTCCTTCATTTTACAATTAAACCCCTAAAAGAATGTGGGTTTAATTGCAAAATATACAAAACATGGCCACCTGATTGGCTGGGTCAGGAGGACCAAGATATTTCCGGTCAGTGCTTTGTGTAGCCAGAGTCAACTGTCATAGGTTCACCATCTGAAAACATATGATTCTGACTGCCAACACAAGCATGCTCCACAAGAATCCTTGCATCAGTGATCAATCTACTCACTGCACGTTCTATGCATAGTAAAAGTTAATTGCTTTGACTCTACAGTGATTTTTTTTAATGTAGCATGATGAATCTGTATAAAGCACATGTTTAGAGTTCAAGGAATCAGATTGATTAACAGTTCAAGGAATTGATATCATGTTGGACTGGATGACACCATATTATTAAGTATAAATAAACAACTAAATGTGACAGCTCTTAGTTAAAAAAAAAACTTGTGATTTTTATATGTAGTGATATATATCGATTGAAAAACAAAGGGAGAAAATTCGATAATAATTAAGTCTGAAAAATACCTAAAAGAGACTTCTATGTATAACGAGTGTAGGAGCTTCAACTGAAACACAAAACCAAATTTAGCACTTGGTTATCGATACATGTAAGAACTATATAAAAACACAATAGATTTATTAATTTTTAGAAGCAATGCATAAGAGAGAATACACACATACGCACAAACAGGATGCACAGTTCATTCAGAGAGAAGCTTGAGCTTTCTCAGAACTTGAAATTCTTATTACGCAGTAAAATAAAAAAATAAATCAACCAATTTGTACCGTTCTACTATATTTCAAATTTTTTTTTTTGGAACATCAAAAAAGAGGCCCACGGCCCAAATAAGGGTAAATACCCAATACATTATATAACAGGCAACCCTAGCCGCCACAAAAACAAAGCAAACCCTAAGTGGGAAGCTTAGAAATGGAGAGCTCCTCTGTGGAAAAAGAGACCATCGACTTCAAGGCGGTTCCCAGACAAAATCTTCATCCCTCTCCTTTCTCTTCTTTCTTGTACTAAGCTTTCGATTGACTTCGTTTACTCTCTGGTGGAGATTTTGACTTCTCAAGTACGGATCCTGGTGATCGGTGTGAGCTAAGGAGTTCCTACCAATTAGATCTAGACTTTCCATGTTCTTTGATCTACTCTTCAATCCATGAGTGTCTCCGTTTCAGCTACCCTTGCTACTCTCGCCATCCGACCAAACAGATAAGTGATAGATCTGACTGTTCAGCATGCTCATGCAGTGATAACTCCCGATTCTGTTTAAAAGACTAAATATTTCTTCTGATTTCTTCTTGTCCAGGTACTTCTGAAGATCTGGATTACCGCATAAGGAACCTCCCTCTGTATTAGGTAAAGATAAATGTTTACTGTATGAATACGGTATAAAAACACGATTTTTTGGGTCTAAATTATGTCCACTTCCCTTTCTAATCTCCAAATTGAAATCAGAGTTGATGGGTACTTCAGGAAAAGCACCAGATCTGTTCAAGACTGCTTTGGAGATACCAGAGGAGCTGTAGGGTGGAAGATGCATTCTGTTATCTGCACAAGGTACAATCCCAGTATTATTGTTCTAAGTGTTAAAATTAAAGTGAAGGAAGTTATAAGAATTATGATTACTCCCCTTGTTGTGATGATTTCTATCACTATAATTCTTACTATTGGGAAGTTGTTTACCATTAAGCAAAAACTTCTCAACATGCTTATCACAATCTGCATTACCTATTTGAAAAGGTTGATATTGCAAATTGTCATTTCTCAATCTGCTAGCTTTTTTCATGATAATCTCACTATCATGAAAAATAGTATTCCAGATCTGGGTTCAAGTAATTTCTTTGCCTGTATGTAACCTTTGATTTCTCTCTCTCCAAGTGTAGTAAACAGAAGCAGAAAGTAAAACACATGCTCTGTTAAATTTGATGGTTTTGAGCTTAAATTTTTTTCAATATATACTCAACATTATCCCTAATGTTTAAATTATCATAAGCTTGACTGAAACCTAATGTGCATTTGGCTTTAATCCAAATGTACTGGGAAAAGACACAGTCAAAAAATAAATGTCTGGTGCTTTCTACCTCTTTTTTACAGAGAAGACAAATTTTTTTAGAATCCTTATTCCAATTGCAACATTTATCTCTAGTAGGAAGTCTATCTAATAAAGAAAAATATGTGCAATGAGCCATTTTGGGGCAATTTGATTTACACCAAATTATTTTATGCCAACTTACCTCAACCTCTCTCCCCTGTAAAAATTCCCACATTTTTTTGAAGGAGAATTTATCTTTTGAGCAAAGATTCGAAATCCAGTGACCCTTATAACAGTGCTGATCTATTTTAATATTCATAATTGCATTTTAAAAAATAAGGGCAGCAGTATTATTCAGAAAGCTCCAACAATTATTTGAAATAATATTTTGAACTTTGTCATTAGCTCCCCCTAATAAATAGAGGTTGTTCCAACCCAGAAGACTGATTAGTAATTTACCACTAATCCATGGGTCAAACCACAAACTGGTTTGACTTCCATCTTTTATTTTTCTAAGATTGAGATTTCTACCAATGTCTCTACAATCTAAAATATTTTTCCAAACATATGAATGATGCATCTCCTTTCTTGCAAGCCAAAAAAATTTTCCTTTTAAATATTTTGCACTTATCCATCTGGCCCATAGAGATTTACCATTCAAAAATTTCCAAAAAAGCTTAAACTTACTCACTTCAGCTATATCTTTGATATTTCTAAGCCCAAGACCACCAAATTTTTTTGGCTTACACGCTATGTCCCATGCAACCTTATGATACTTACCTTTCCAAATAAAATTGGAACACATTTTTCAATTTTAAGAATGACACTAGTGGGGATGTTGTGTGTTTGAACCCAGTAGATAACAATTGCTGTGATGACAGTATGTGTGAGCTCCATTCTTCCAGCTAAAGAAAGTAATTTTCCTGACCAACCCTCAAGCTTATTCTGAACCAAATCTAATAATCTAGAACAGTCCCTATCCTTGATTTGGTTAATACTTAAAGGAAGGCCTAAATACTTAACAGGAAGATTACCTTCTTTGAATTTCAAAAGCTGAATGATCTCTTCTTTTAACAGGGCATCTTTGCTGAAGTAGATTTTACTTTTATTAATATTAACAGATAAACCAGCAAATTTTTTCATATTCCCCAATATATTATGAACAGCAATAGCACTCATTTTATCAGCTTTTAAGAACAACAGCATATCATCTGCATATAACAGATGTGTAATGTGTGGCTTAACTCTGTTTATAGGTTTTATGTTTCCCTTAAGGACTTCAAGTTCCATTTGCATAGAAAAATATTCCATAACAATAGAGAATAAGTATGGTGACAAAGGATCACCTTGCCTTATTCCTCTGTTGCTATTTATGAAGCCTTTAGGGGATCCATTTATCATAATAGAGTAGGTCACATTACAGATGCATTCTTTAATCAAAGCACAAAACCTGTCATCAAAACCCATTTTCTGCATAATGTATATTATAAAGTTTCTATTGATTTTGTCAAAAGCCTTGTGCAGGTCAATTTTGATGCACATAAGATTATTGCTCTTCATGTTAAAATTCCTAAATAATTCATGAGCTAATAAAGAGTTTTTAGAAATTAACCTACCAGGAATAATGGCACTCTGATTCTCAAAAATAATAAATTTGAGAAAATATTTTGACCTATTGCATAAAAGAGATGAGATAATTTTATAGATAAAATTACAACAGGAAATGGGTCTGTACTCATCAAGGCCAGATGGATTTTCTACTTTTGGAATTAAAGTGATGAAAGTATGGTTAGTATTCTTCAAAAGCTTACCTGAATAAAAAAATTCAGTAATTGAATCACACAAAACTGCTTTCATCTCACCCCAATGAGTTTTATAAAATTTTGCACTAAACCCATTTTGACCTGGACTTTTGTCATTATTAGCACCAAAAATAATATTTTTAATCTCATCTTGCCTAATGGGGGCTAATAAAATATCAGTGCTATTGCTGTTAGCAGAGAATATAAATTCAATATCAGGAAAGATATTGGTTAAATTAGTTGCATTATACAAAAAACAGAAATAATTAATAGCCTCCCTCTCAATGTGAGTGGCTTCATTGATTATTCTGCCCTGTGTATCAATTAACTTACCAATATTGCTCCTGTTTTTTCTATTGGACATTCTAGAGTAGAAAAATTTACTGGCTTCATCTCCTGCAGTAAGCTAGTCAACCTTAGCTTTCTGTTTAAGGTTAACTGAGTTAATGTGTAGAGCATTCACCAAATTGGCTTGAGCATTATAGAAATTCTCAGCCTTATCTATGTATGAGCAATTGTTATCTAAATCATCCTACAGTTTAGCACGTTCATCCCTAATAGAATTAATGTCATTTCTATTTCTAGTATCATTCCATTTTTTAAGTTCAGTCTTAACCAAATGCAGAGTTTTGTTAAACTTATATTGAGCAGTGCCATAGTAATTATTGCTCAGGCACATAGTAACTACATCCCTGTAATCATTTTCATAGACCCATCCATTCACAAATCTAAAGGGAGAGAAACTAACCTTACCTAATTCAGATTTAAAAGAAACTAGAATGGGTGTGTGATCACTTGTACTCTGGGGCAGAGTACAACAAGTTACATATGGGAAAAGGTTGATAAAATGCTGATTAAAAAGAACCCTATCCAGTTTGCAATGAATGTTTCTAAACTCACCTGACTTCCAAGTGAATTTGTTGCCAACTATTTGTGGTTCAATTAAACCAGATTTCATCATAAAACAGGCAGTCCTTTCAAGTTTAGCAAAAGGAATAGGATTACCCCCCCTTTCTCACTATTATGAAAGACAGTGTTAAAATCCCCTAAAAGCATCCAAGGACTATTTATAACCTTACTAAACTGCTCAATATAGTTCCAAAGCTTTGTTCTATCATTATCAAAATTAGAAGCATAGACAAAGGTGATTTTTAAGGTTAAACCCCCCTTGTTTTTGAAAGTGCAATGAATGTATTGCAAGTCAATAAAGTAGTTGATGAGTGTCCAAATGGTAGGATTATGTAGAACCAAAATCCTACCATTTCCTCCCATCAAGTTATTATTGATAACATTCCAATTTTGAAATAATTTTAGCTGTAAGTCATTTATCCTTTGAGTGCTAAGTTTGTGCTCAATCAAACCAGTAATACTGGGTTTGTGTTTGCCTAAAAAATTAACTAGGTCCAATTGTCTCTCTGGGGAATTTAATCCCCTGATGTTCTAAGCTATGATATCCATATTATAAAATATATGTAAAAAAAGAAAAGTAAAGGATACCAATCACCTAAGGAGGACCACTGAGCTTTTTGTTGTCCACCTTAACTCCCGTCTATTTTCCACTTCTTTTATAAGTGCTTTTGTCCATTGGCTTAAGCTGCTTTTCCCATTTTGTGTTCCTGCTAATGTATTTCTTTCTGAATTCTCTATCTTTGTCATCTTCAGTATCTTCTGCTGTAGCTATATCAGATAGGCTTTTGGTTATTCCTTTTTTCTTTTTTGCTGCAGGTGAGCCAGGATTTGCAGATTTGGCTGAAGCTAGAGTTTGATTGACTACATCCTGAATGTTTTCATATGTAATTGATGATTTGATAGGTGCAAGCCCTTCATCCGGCAAGGATGAATTTGTGTAGATAGGGTCCGCTGCAAGAAGATCTCCACACTTTTCTCTTAGTTCATTAGCAGTACTATTTAAATTCCTTGTAATATCTCTTGAGTCCTCCTTGAGGGGGGAGGGCTCAATGACCTGTTTAACGTAGGAACCCTCTGCTGATTTGTGATTGTGCTTTTCTGTGGTTTCTTTATCTTTAAAAGAGGGCGAGTCAGTAGCTGGTCCCTTATTTGTATTAGCATCTTTGGAACTCTGCAAGTTATCTGCAGAGTTATCAGAGATATTGTCAGGAGTGGGTAACTTTTGTTCTTTGTTCCCCAACCCCGTCTGATGATTAGGTACATCTATATTCATGTCATCAACAATGGGTGTCGTATGATTTGACTCGGGGTTGGGTGGGTCATCCGTAGGAACTGCTGTATTGCCTCCAACTTTATCCGAATCGAAGCTCCTATTATCAGAGTTTGATGTTGCCTCATTGACGTTATTATCAACGTCATGAGTAGCATCGTTCTTTGACTGATCATTCTGATTTTTGTTTTCCAAGCATTGATCAGTGGTGTGTCTGAAACACTTACGTAACTTGCATCTGTCTGGAATTAGCTCATAGCTAACACTTTGAGAGATGATCTCCCCATCTGGCATGTAGATAGAAACTTCATTAGGTAACTCAGCTTCAGCTTTAATTTCAACCAGAATTCGAGCGTAGCTAGGCCTTGTTTCCTTTGCTGTTTGTTCATCCAGTTTTAGGGGGACTCCAACAAGGCTAGCTATCGCACTGAACATTTCTTTATCCCATAATCGCAAATTCAGTTCTGGAAGACGAATCCAGACTGGCATAATGTTTAAAAGATCCCGATCAAGAATCAGATTCTTGGACCATTTCTTTAAAATAATCAGTTTTCCATTTATAAAATAGGGTCCTCCTTTCAGAAGTTTATCACTGTCTTCAGCGTTTGTGAACCTGATAATAAAGAACCCGTTTTCCCTTGTGAAAATCTCGAATGATCCATTTGGACTCCATGTACGAGCAACGAAATTCCTGAAGTAGTGGTAAGAAGGTCTTTTCCCGAATACATAAGCGATAATAGAGAGCCCCCATTTACTCTCTGTGTGAGAACAGACCTCTTCAAAAGCCACGACTATCTTTTCATCCCCAATCGTTTCAACCGGGGGTATGAAACTCAGATCAAAAATAGATTCTTGGCCGACGATCTTAACTAAATCTGCCCAAAAAGAGACCTTTGTGTCTTTTGCTGGAAAGCTTTTTGAGTTCTGATTTGTTTCCTGGGCAGGTGTAGTCGGATTTCTTGGCTGAAATCTTGCCCCGTTAGAGGAGGGGTAAGGCTTCCGCCTTGGCTTATGGGGATATTCTTTGGCTGAACCATCCGCTTTCCTGAAATGGACAGAAGAATTAGGATTCAGGAACGATTTAGGGTTCTTCTTGCGATTAACAACCCTAGTGAATCCCTCCTCATCCACGGAGAAATCAGAAGAGGGATGAGGAGGATTAGGAGAATAATGAGGGGGAGGAGGAGAGGGAGGAGATGACTCTTTAGATGTCGGGTTATCATCGTAGATAGGATTCTTGGGAGAAGAGGAGGCAGCCATGGCTGCAAGCTTCAGTACTTTCAGAAGACTATATTTCAAATATAGATTTAACATATTCAACAAAATGATTAGCGTACAAGGTAAGACGGTAAAATTAATGCATCCAATTGCGTTGTTCATCCCTTCCACGACTAATGTAATACACACACAATAACCAGCTAACAATATTTAAATATCTACCTTAGCCTAGGAATGAGTAGCAAATAGTTCTCGATTTTCCCTTTTAATTTGAGGACAACAAACTTAACTCAAGGTCCAAAAGAGCATTGAGTTCAAAAGAAGCATAAAAGGGGAAATTGCATAATCTAAAATTCAGATAGTTTGACGTCAATGATTCAACAATTCATTTTATTCAGTCGGCCCGAAACTCACATAAGAATGTTTAAGCAGAAACATCGAAGTCCAGCAGGATGCAATTATGGCTCGCCAAGAGGTGGCGACCCACTTGAGTGTTGAGAGTCTGACATAGGGGAAGTTTGACTGAAATTCGACACCGTTGGAGAACCTTTGGGATGAGTCCGGGAAATGGGTATTTAGCTTTCAGGCAGCGTTCGGAATTCAAGATAAAATCTTCGCTTTGAGTTTAGATGGAATCAAGAAGGTCATTTAGGGTCGTCCATTCGCACCTCGGTAATTGCTCTTTCCACCCCACCTCGGTAACTTAGAAAAAAAACCTATCTCCAGTTTTTACTCTTCTCACCCCATTTATTTTCAAACTAACCTTGTCTTTCATGAATAAAAAAGTATTGTCATTCAAACTATGTTTGTTCCCTCTTCTCACCTCATTTTTGTACATGGTCTTAAACTTACGTGGTATAAAATATATAAACGCCGGAGCAAGTCCTTTTTGTTTTGAAATTTCAATGCTCATGATGGCATTGATTAAAATGTTTCCACGCACAATCATGGCGTGGTTTTACATTTCCCACACGTTAAGTTGGTTTTGATATTTAACATCCTTCCAACCTACGTGGTTTAGTGTATTTCAACGTTGGAGTGCAGCGTTTATATTTGAATTTCAACGTCGGTAGATGATGTGGTTTATCATTATTCCACACTAGATAATGACATGATTTCAGGGTATAATTGGTATTGAGTTTTTAAAAATTTAACCGGGGTGGAAAGAGCGATTACTGGGGTGTAAATAGACGGAGATGCACATTTTTACCACATTAACACTTAACAACTATTACCAACCTCTACCAGCAAAATTGGTACCGAACAACTGATAATCAATTTAATTGGTACGATATGACAAACCATATGAAAATACGCAATAATGGTAATTAAGCATTAACAATGCTAATTACCATATGTATCACATATCTTAAACAATACATATGTATATTCTTATATTTCATCATATACGTTTATTACATAACATCGAACTTCTAATGTGAAGAACCGTAACTTACCCGGTAAGGAAAGCGCGGATACTTCGAGAACAATACACATAGGAACGCAGATGGAAGAACATTTCATTGCTATTACAACAATTCCATCAGATACAAGAATATACAGAGTATAAATGAATAAATTACATTCGATAAACATCAGAGATTACAATAAATTACATAGCAGCGGAAAATAATACAAAACACAACTAGAAGAAATACACGGATACAGAGCATTCTGGATATCGTTCCAGCTGTAAACTAGGATCCTGTGAATATAAATTTGCAAAACCAAAACTACTAGCTGCCCGTGTCGAAAATAAGGGCACCCAGAGTTTAGATTGAAACAATAAACTCCAGGTCAGTCATGTGACAAGTGTGAGAACTAAAACCGTTATTAATCTTTATTTTAAAGTTCGGTAAATCAAGGGACCACGCCGTATAACACGGAACGGGTTTCCTCCCAAGAATACCAGTGCATAAAACAAACAGCGCAATGCTAAATAAAGAAAAATGAAGCTATTTTAAGACCCAGGTCCCATCACACAATGCAACGCAAGCCGGAGGATAGAGTTTTTACCTTATAATAGCCAAAGCATGCTTGATACGTTAAAAACACATTATTTCGATATTACTATAAGTTTATAGTGTCAAAACAATTTCAGTCATAAATATCAATCATAGGCGGCATGAATGACCCATACCACTATGTCGCCATACTAGGTTCTACAAATAAAACCGCAATATCACGTATTGGAAATTGGATTTCCGTCATGAGTCGAGGCAAGGGGCAAGCTCCTCTCCGATTCGAGACACTCTAGCAAATGTCTCAGGACCCCACTATGATCCTTTGGAACCTCCAAGGCCGGTCCTCTCTTAGTTTTGAGGATTAGTTATTCCTGAACACACGTTTCCCGGTCCTAATAGACCTATATCCGAGGCGCCTCGTATCCAACAACCACACAGGTGAAAAGTATATAAATGTCATCCAGTTTAAGCACTGACAACACCCATAGCTAGAAAGAAACGTCGTGCACTCCTTCGGTCCTTATCCCGTTTTTGACTCATACCGAGGTGTGAGGCTCACGAATTCACGTTATACACAAAGCTGCGCCACACAGGCCGTGCTTTGATCATCAACCACAAGACTTTGCTTTTCAACAGAAGCCTTGATCATTTGCCACTTAGGCGTGCCACACAGGCAATTCACTCCATGCGACTGATGTCCATCGATATACAACCTCTAAGCTCGTACGTCTCAGAAAAGGGCGTTAAGCAAGAGAATAAATTCTCCGCCGCCAAACAGATGTATATTTAATAGAGATCAATCAACACAAAATAAAATCCAATGTCAGACACACAGTCCATTTACAAGTTCGTTCTGGGTCTGAACGAAACCGGAGGCACTTTCCTCGCATATCCATCGATTTCCAAGTACGTCTGGACGATCACCAACTATTTCCCTCATCTTGGGTGTACAGCCCAATCGAGATCATCAGTAAATACCGAAACGATGTGAAGACTTCCGATCTTCAACCACCGTCTTCATCTTCGACATCTCGTTGAATCGGTTATTCAGAATGGGTATAAACCCGGCCTTTCTGAATAACCCACGTATATGATAAACAAATGTTACATAAACACAACAAACGCCTCATTCCAATTCAGAATATTCTTTTATTCACAAAATCACCTTCTTAGGGAAAGGTTCCCATTAATTTTATCAAAGATAAATTCTTCTAAATTTATTCTTTAATCTTCCTTTGGATATCATTTCAAACCATTTTATTGTTTTCCAAACTAGTCGGGATTAGCGAACCACACCGAAGTAATTATTTATTTTATTTCCCAATCCCAACATATTCATCCCATGGAGCAAAACTGGTAATACTCCATATCTAACACCACGGTGTTATCGGTAAATATTAATTACCATTTCACGTTCAAATCTAATTAAAGATTTAACTATCGTTTTGGAGCAAAACTGGTAATACTCCATTCTCGATCACCTTTTAGATTTGATAATTTAAATTATCAATTCACATTTCAATCTAATTAAAGATTCATTAAAACTCCACTTAGTTTTAATCTTTTCTTAAATCAATATCAAGTCTTTAACTGGGTTAAAGAACCAATGTCATCTAAAACACGGTTCACGATAAACCCAAATCACATTTGATATTAAATACAAGGCTCTGAATAGAAAATATACCGGCTTATATTCAATATCAAATTCTGAAACCAACAAATATCGTATTGGAAATAACGATATAAATATATCTTTCAAATTCCCATAACAATATCTGTATAATCACGGAATCCAACATCGAAATATTCCAAAGACAAATTCGATTCAAATCCATTCCAATTCAATTACTGGAATTTCTGGAAAACCACTTTCAAACTCAATTTATTTATTTCAAAAATAAATTGATTTTTAATTCTAGTTCAAAACTAGTTCATTTTGATAAAAATCTATTTTTATCTTTTCAAATGTGAAATTTTTCATCCCAGTTCTTTTCAAATCATTTCTTATGATTTTACACTAATTATTAATATTTTTGATAATTTTATCAAGGCCCGTACAATCGATTTCCATCAACGGCCATCGAACTGCACTTACAACGACCTTTTCCAAATTTGATTTGGACATAATTCCAAATCCAACCGTTAGATTTCAAATTTCTAATATTCATTGGAAAGATGTTTTCGATACGAACCCAACGGTTCCAGTTTTAGGAGAATCCGACAGTCTGATCTCCCGCAACGTCAATTCGAAGTCAATGGTCGAAATTCACGAACTGCCGCAGCGTGGCGCGTTCTATTCAGGCCATTATATTATATATGTATATATTAAATTTCGTCGATTTCCTTTTATAACGTATATTATAAATCGTTTTAAATTCGTTTTCAAAACCATTTCAACTTTATATTCAATTTCAAATCAAAATTGAATATTTCATATCATTACTATATAAATGATAATTTTTTCAAAACGTTATATTTTGAAATCACTACCTTTTCTATATTCATTATATAAACGAATATAATCGATACAAATATCGTTCACGTCAAAATGGCGCAACTTTAATCAACACGGCTTTATATATTTCAATAAATTCGTTATATTATTCAACAAATGAATATTTATTCCATTCAACACATGAATCTATATTTCTTTCAATACATGACTAATCTCAACACATGAGTACTGTCAACACATGATTGTTTTTGGTATGTAGTATATTTTATAAATTATGGTATCTATCGTTTGATTTTTAATCAGATTCCAACCGTAAAGTAGTTTCTAATCTTAAATATGATAATGATATAAATTTTATTATTAAAATATTTTACTCAACACATGAATAGTTTCAACACATGAACATCGTCAAAACATGACTGTTTTTATAGTCTAATATTCTTTATTTTCCTAATTGGAATAAGGCCCAACAAATTCCATATAACGTTAATTATATGGATTACATACAACACATGTATATAATAGCGACGATAAACAATCAACCATCATCCAAAGTGCACCACACAACTGCATCAGCATCAAATATAAATAATTAGCGCTTACACAGCCTGTCCACTAATCGATCGACATACAATTAAATAATTGGGATTAGTGTACGCCAAATATCATCCCAACACCCATGTGGGGTTTCAAATCAACAAACACATAATTTATTTGTGCAGTTGGGCGATGTGCAAAATTTATCATCCCAATCAATATCCTTCAAATAGGTGTACATAAACAAACCGTCCGTTTGTAAATGAATATTTATTTATTCACATTCACTATATTCATATCCACGTTAAAAATTATATTTTTAACGATAATTAATTTATTTCAACAATCTACATTTTATTATCGATTTCACATCAACATCACAAACAAATTTCACAACACATCAAACAAGCATACAAGCCGTCCATGGTCTGTGGACGACGGGTGTCGGGTGCTACTAAGCACCGTCTGCATCCTAGTATATATTTTAACTAGAAAAGAAAATTTAAGTGAGAAGTTCTCACCAATAGCTAATCCAAACGCCTTGACTCTTCTTATGTAGAAATCTTCGTCGTTCTCGCCTTTTGTAACTTTCGTTGCCCGTAGCCACTACATATATAAAAATCACATTTTTATATTGTTGCTATGTATATAAAAATCATATTTTTATAATCTCTGCTGTATAAAAATCATATTTTTATTATCTCTGCTGTATAAAAATCATATTTTTATTATCTCTGCTGTATAAAAATCATATTTTTATAATCTCTGCTATATAAAAATTATATTTTTATTATCTCTGCTGTATAAAAATTATATTTTTATCATCTCTGCTGTATAAAAATTATATTTTTATTATCTCTGCTGTATAAAAATTATATTTTTATTTCAGATCTCTTCATATAAAAATTCTATCTTTCTTTCTATAAAAATGAAATCTTTTTTTTCTAAATTAAAATCACATCATTTTACTTATGTTCTTTCTATAATAAAATTCAGTTCTAAAACAATAACCTATGTGTAAATTTCAAATTTAAATCAAACTAAATCAATTTATAAAATAATTGATTAGGTTAGTTTATTACCTTGTCTTCCCTGTTAACTTCCTTCAGCCGACACAACATCAAACCCATGTCCGAATCTAGGGTTGCAATTTGCACAAAGTACGTCGCACTTGTCGCTGATCGGCCACCTCCATGACCTTCATCTCCGCGAGCTCGACCTGAGGTAGGGAGGAGGGAGACTGACTGCGAGGCAGAGGGTGGGGGGAAATCGATGGACTGGAGGACCAAAAAGGGGGGCAGCGCGATGGCGTAGTCGATGAGGTCTGGGCGGGGTTAGGGTTTGGAGGCGGAATTGGAAGCGGAGAGGGAGTTCGCGAGCGCAGGGGGGGAGGTCGATGCCGATGGCGAGGGGGCGGTGGGCTTGGAGGAGAAGGAGGAGCATCGATAGGGGTGGGCGGGGTGGAAGCAACGGGGTAATTTGGGTTTTATTTATTTTTCTTTCTCCTGAAGTCAACGGTAGGAGGGGAGTTAAGGAGAGAAGACAGGGTTAATTTTCTATTAATATTTTATTTAATTTACTTCTTTTGATTTGAAAATACATGTTTAACGATACAACCTCCAACTCAAACCCAACGACTGTCATCCCTAGCGTAATACCCCCATTCCAAACACAATGGGATATGTTTCATAAGCCAATTCGGCTGTTACAATCAGTTTTCGTTAATTTAAAATATAGATCAGTATATATTCGATTCAAACGCACATTTCAATTTATCGGGGTCACATACAGCCTCTAAAAATTCCCGAAAAATATTTTCTGGCTTCGTATTGACAATACGGTCTAATTTCGTCAAATTCTGAGACCGTTTGAAAAATGGCCATTTTCCAGTCGATTAAAATCAATTAAAACTGGTCAAACGCGTTTTCCTTTGCCGTGCTCACATATTGATTCGAAAAGTTATGAATTTTGGAATCTAGCAATAATTTGACATCACGGATCCAATAAAAGTGGTTTCGTCGAAATCCGAGGTCGTTTGCAAAATTTCCATTTTAAGGGCCTGAATTCCTTAGCGACTATTCTGAATTTTCAACTGGACGTAACTTTTGATTCCCGCTATGAAATTTAGATTTTTCGGATTCGTTGGAAAGATATTCTCAATTAGATTCAAATATTTTTGGTCTCGCAAAAATCCGGTTTATTTTGAACTAGGTACATTCATTTGAAGTTTGAAATCGAATTATCGAACTTCCGCGCCATTTTCAATTCCTTTTATAATTTAAAATAAATATTTATATTCTAACGACGATCTATATAAATATATACGTTCGAATTCTATTCAAAATAAATTTCTTCGTCGATATTATTTAAAATAATTCATTTTAAATATTCAAAATTCTCTAAAATCGCCAAAATAAAATTTTTAAATTGGCTCACATTTTCCGGGTTGTTACATCTAATATATAATGATTTAATAAAATACCTAGGAAAATACTATTACGATACAAGATTGAATGCAATTTTTATCATATATCTTACAACAATACAATTTATATGATATTTCAGTTCATCCTATAATGTTTTCTTGCATGTTTGACTACGTAAAATAAAATAGATAAATAATATTATAATAACAAAATAATCAATTTAAGTATTTAATATTTTAACGTGAAATATTGTAAACAAAAAGATCTCATACTAGTAAACGACAAAAATTATTAACGACCTCTGCCAACCATAAACGAATTGTTGGTAACTGATTTCTTTGGCTGGTAATGGTATGATTTACTGTTATCATTTAAGTGGTATGGTAATGGTCTTGAATACAATGTTTCGGTACTGAACCAAATCCACCCCTAAGAATTAAGTTGAAATTATTATAAGCAACCAGCCTGATTTTCTCCGTCTAACGTAAAACCTTTTTCCGTCGCTAAACTCCAAGAGAGAAAAACGAGAGAGAGAGACGGAAAGGAGACTAGAAAGAAGGGCGTGGCTATATCTAGATACTTGATTTAACCCCCAATTAAAATTTTACACTTTTATTTCTAATTATACCCTTTGATAATAAAGTAGTCTACTGTTATGCGATAACCACAAATAATAAAATCAATCATATATGATGTTTGAGGTTAAATTACAAACAATACTTAAAATAAAAAAATCACTGTTGTATGTGATTTAAAAAAAAATTAAAGATAGAAATTACAAACGATGATTAAAATTTTAAAACTTGTTTAAACATCAATGTATATAATTATCTATTTTGGACTGAGTAGATCGACAATGTAAACGAATTGCAAATGTATGAGTAGCAAATAACTAAATCATCACTTTAAAAGGTGCTAATTTAAATAAATTAGCACTCAGATGGAGTGTTAATAACCACAACCAACAATAGACAATCAACGACGTCGTCTACAAACGTTAATTAGTTCGTTTAAGATAGTAAAGAGAGTGCTGCACAAACAAATTGTATGTTTGAAATAAGAAGTAAAGAACAAAAAAAAACATTAAGTATAAAAATGTAGTTAAGGCATTTTTGGAATAAGTGCGGTGGGAAGAGAAAAAGTTGGAACGTGCGTTTTATTTTCTAATTAATGGGGGTGAAGAGAAAATAACAGGGTGTGAATAGACAGAACCTAGGAAAAAAGTAAAGCAGTAACATTCAGATGCCGAGATGACACATTCCATTGTCATCTGTTTTGTAATAATGCAATTTTGTTGATATCTACATATTTTCTTTGGGCATTGTTATTCGCACTCCAAATTTGGTTAAGGAGTAACTTATTTTTATTTTTTAAAATTTAGTAAGTGGAGGACATTCGAAAGTAATCCCCCCTTAAATCTAAATTATAATATGACCAAACTACCCTTACCTTGGTAATTAGCTTAACTGAATTCAGTGTTATAATTGACTTTCCAAAAATGTTTGGAGGTGTGGATGAAATTCAGAGATACTTTATCGCATTTTTTCATGAAATTCAGCAGGGATGTGGTTGAGTTTCACCCTTAAATTCGGCAACGGACCATCAAAAATTTAAAAAAATAAAAAATAATTGGTGTTTACTAAATTTTGTTTTCAACCGTGTCCCCCCTTAACCATTTTTGGAGTGTCAATAGCACTTTCCTAGGGAAAAACGATTCAGATAAGTAAAGTAGGGGTGTTTTTGTACACTAATTTTTGTATTCAGTATGCCCCATGACAATTCTAAATATGATTGGAGTGTTCCTAAAATTGATCACCCCTTAACCAAATTTGAAGTGCCAATAACAATGCCTTTTTATTTTTCAACTATACAACTCACTTGACCCCATCACCTTCATCCTACGTAGTTCCGCTTCTTTTTCATTTCCCAAACATCCAATTCCTACTTCTTCACTTTCAACCGTCAATCGTTCCTCTCTCTCTCTCCTCTAACCAATCATCATTTTATTCACCTTGTATTGCGCTACTTCCTCCACCGTACAACCGCCCGGCACAAAGCATCGAACAACCATCTGTATATGTCCCTACCTTAATCGTTGTTGACGGAAAAAATTGTTGTAAACACCAAAGATTCCAATTACTAGGAATAGTTAATTTGGTCGCACACACAAGAGTAGAAAAACAGTAAATATCACAAGAGGTTTATAATGGTTTGGCACCGTGAGGGGCCTATGTCCACTTCAAAGCGTTGTTGGAATATTATTAATCAAATAGAGTTACAAGGTTGAGACCCCCTCATGGCATCTCATTACATTCATCTTTATGCTAGATGATGTCATAATTAAGTTATATGATGTCATCCTTAGGGCTATATGATGCCACCTCTAAAGCATGATGTCATCATCCTCATATATGATGTCATAATCATTATATAACGAATATCTCAAGAAAGGGACACTTTTGCCCTTCTTCTTCCTCAAATGGGAGACGCCATCAACACTACAACAAAAATACCATATTACAACTTTAATTTACAACTGTGCGACAAGCACAGTTGTAATAAATGATTTTTTACAACTGTGCAAAATGCACTGTTGTAGTAACTGTTTTTTACAACTGTGAAAAAATCATTGTTGAAATAAACATATATGTCACAACTTTTCATTTTATTCATTGTAATAGAGATGCCTAGTACAAACTTCTTGTTTATAATATCTATATTTAAATACTAATTATATTGGTATTTAATAATAATATTTAATAATAATAATTAATAATAAACTTGGGAATCAATAATATTTGTCAATTTAATACTTACTATTTAAATAGTTTATTAAAAATTAATAATCACCATTAAATAATAATTAAATATGAATTAATTCATATTAGTAATTAATATTCACTGATTAATACAATAATTAATTAATTACTATTTTATAATTAATATTAAATTATAACATAAATAAAAAAAAGTAATAATAACTAAGAAGTAATATTTAGTACTTTAGTAAAAAAAAATAGTTTTTCAAGAAATTCATATTGTATTTAATATAAATTTTTACTTATTAATTAAAACTTATAATATTCATTTCTATCCATTTTGTGCCATGAACCAAGAAAAATTGATGGCATAAAATGCCTGTTATAATAAAGGTTTTTTACAACAGCTGTTTTCAAAAAATTGTAGTATGTTTATGTTCGATAACTCCTTTGCTTTGATCGTTGTGATATACGTTACTTACAAAATTTTTTCTTCGTCAGTTGTAGAATTTTAGTTGTTAAAAGTTAAAATTTATCTTCAAAATAATGCGCCTCCTCAGTTCAATTTTAGGCGAGAAAAGTAAAATTTTGGCTCCATAATAATTTGCGTTCTAACTCCGCTGAATTTTAGGCGGTAATAGTCAAAATTTGGCTCCAGAATACTGTGTCTCCTGCGTTTCTTCTCCCACAATCGTGCTTCATTCTTCTTTGTTTCAAAACATTTAGTTCAGATCTCGAATAAAAAATTTATTTCAAAACTAATACTCTGCCCACCATCAAACGAGCCATCTCCTCCGTGCCACTCATTACCACCGCCCCGCCTTGATCAGATTTCGACACCAGAACCCGATGCCAGCCTCTTCCCGGACCTGCCTCCGCCCTACTTCATAAACCACCGAACCACCTGCAAAGCTACATAACTGCCTCCATTCCATCACGTCACCTGCATCTGACGCTCTCTGACCTGCCTCCCTTCTCGCGAACACCCGTGACTGAAATGCTCAGCCTCTGCCACCGCAAGATACCTCAAAATAAAATGTAACCATAAGATTTTGCCAAGGTAAGATTTTAGCTCAGTTGATGTTCTGCGGGTCATATTCATTATTCAATATTCAATAAACCATAATCAAACAACATTCTCTTCATTGTGAAGTTTCCATGGTAATTCTCCTAAACTGGCATTTATTCTTCTGGACGTTCCTTACTTCTCATGTCGTATTTGGTTGCTGTTGAATGAGTTTCTATATGTATCAAAATGATTGCTTGTGGAATTTTTTCTATTCCATTTACGAGGTTAACTAGCGAATGACAGAGTATCAGTGTTGATAACTTAGTCGGTCAATCACTTGAACAAGATAGTCTACCAGAGGGTGTTTTTTATCACTCGAACAAAATTATCTATTAGTGGTTGCTAATTATTATCTTCATATGTTTCTAGATTTGCATTTCAAATAAAAAGTTTAGAACAACACTTATAATTTGTTCCTCGTTAATTAGTTTCTCTTAGTTCTATACAAAATTCCATCATATAATATGCATTGGTTATTTTAAAACTGCGACGAATATGAAGTTCCAAAACTTCGCTCTGTCCTTTAAATTCCCACTTTAAAGAGCATTAAGCTTTAATATATTTTGTGGCATCTTAAAGGTTCATTAGAAGGGTTTTGTTCGAGTTGCAAAGCAGGGACAACACTTTAGCTAATCTCTAAAACCTCTGCTTAGCGGTGACAAAACACATGTGGAAAAAAAATTATCATTAGATATAAAGCGGTGCTTAGTGGTTCCACCCTATTCGCATGAATATTATCCATCTTAAGTTCTATTGTGTAAGATAATTCTTTTAGCATCAGCAAGCTTATGCATGTGAAATTGTGGTAAACAACATTTTACTAGTTATTTTAGTAATAATTAAATTATGTTGTCATTTTTATGATAATAATGTACTGATCATTATTTAATTAGAAAGAAAAGAAAAAACAGTTATATACAAATTATGTATTGATCAATAATTTGTGTGGGTAGATTCACAATTAAAAATACCGATCCTGGAGTTATATCATCATTTGAGCATAGTGAAGTTTTAGTGTTGGTATTGAGGTAAGAAAATTATGTTTGCTTTTAATTTTACCAGTGTGCAAAATTAAATTATGCTTGGAAATTATGATCTTTTGCAATCATCTTATAAGTAACTCAAATGTGTTGAAAAATATCTCTAAAACTTGTTTTGTTTATTTTGTGTGAACGCACCAAATTATAGCAAGCCTAGAAATGTCAACGGGAGGGATTATTGCATTCTGTAGAGGACGACCAGATGAAAGGTGTGACTTTACCAATAAATAGTGTTGCAGTATGGCCATCTCTAGTACTCTTATGGAGACTGAAGATATTTCTCACTGACATGAAGAAAAAAGTGGTTAAACCTTCTTGTACTAAGTTGCTTTGTAACGGTCAAGTATGTAATAGTCCGCGAAATCTTTTGTAAAACTTATTATTTGTAATATTGAAAATTTGAGTATTTTAATAAATTAGTTTGCAAATAACTGTAATATTTGTTTTGCTTATGGAGTATTGCTATATTTAGTGTAATGTTCATTTCAGTTGCAAAGGATGTCTATTTTTTTTAAATGCAACTGTTAATTACAACGGTGCATAACAGTTGTAGTAGATATTATTACAACGGTGCATAACTGTTGTAATAAAGTTTATTACAACGGTGGAAAAAATTTGTAAAATATACATATTACAATGGTGTTGCAATGATGCGAAAAAGTTGTAAAAGAATTTAGTTTATAACAACTTCTTAATACATGACGGTTAGCCCACCGTTATAAAATGTATATTACAACGGTGTTCCACCACTGTAATATGGTCATTTGTTGTAGTGTAACGAAGCTCTCTAGAGGTCCCAAGGTCTCAAATTCCAACCCCTTTGAAGTGTGAAGTCATGGGGTATTTATAGGAAAGGAGTAGGTAGGGGTTAGGTAGGAGTAGGTAGAAATAGGGGACCACATGCAGAAATTCGCACCTGGAGCCTGCAGATATGGAAAATTCGCACTTGAGCCTGAGGTGCAAAATTTCGCACCTCGTGAGTGCGAAAATTCGCGCCTCGTAATTGCGAGATTTCGTGCCTCGAGGATGCGAGATTTCGCACCTCGTAGGTGCGAGATTTCGCACCTCGTAGGTGCGAGGCTCCGCACCTCGAAGACAGCGCGAACAGGAGTTTGGGGGTGTCGTGAGGTCTTTGTTGGCGCGATCCCTCTTCGTCCTGTTTTCTTCGCTCCTATGCATCCCTTTCGGCTTTAGTTTCATGCGATGCGTTGAGTCGAGCGTGTCTTGTGTACTTTTGGGAACCGGACCAAAAAGCCGGTTAACATTTGTCCTCCCAAAGTACGTCTTATATTGACATGATGTGCTTTGTATTGGTTGAAGTGGTAATTGAGTTGCTGGTTTATCCTGCACGTTAAAGGAAAAACACATGTTGATTGACACGCTGGTTCGCTGCATGGTGGAGAGCGAGCCGTTGCTAGCGTGGCGCCATGCTCACGTTGCTAAGTATTTGCAAGGAATTGGCTCGCGTGTCTGTGAGATCAGTGTGCGCAGGGAATACATGTGCGTGTGGCGAAAAGTTTCAAACCCGGGGGGTTTGGTTCTTTTTTTTGGGTGGGATGTGAAATTTTGACCTACAGAGGTTCAAGATTTCAACCCCAGGGGGTTCGGAATCTCGAACTCGTGGGTTCGAAATTTCGAACTCGGAGGTTCGAAATTTCGAGCTCGTGGGTTCGAAATTTCGAACCCGTGGGCTCGAAATTCTATGGGAATGCAAAGGGACTATTTCCTTTTATTATAAATAGCCCCCCTCCCCTCCTCATTTTCTTCTTCCACAATTGTTTCTATCTCGACTGTCATTAATTTCGACCTTCGAGGGCCCACTAATTTTCGAACTTATACTTAGGTAAGGCATGGGGTCGAGGCGCGAGGAGGAAGGAGGTCGAGGGGGCGAGGCCTGGCCGGAGTGGTTCGACACGAAGGAGGGTGAGGCGGAGGCCTGAACGGGGTCGGAAATCTTGACCCTCTCAAGGTTCGAAATTTCGAACCTCCAGAGGTCCGAGTTTTCGAACCTTCAAGGGTTAAAATTTCGAACCCGACTAGTTTGAAGCTGCGAACCTTGGCGGGTTTGGATTCTCGAGCCTGGGGTTTTAATTTTCGAGCCCAGTGGGGTTCGAATTTTCAAGCCCAGTGGGGTTTAAATTTTCGAGTCCAGTGGGGTTCGAATTTTCGAACCTTAAGGCTCGGACTTTCGAACTCTGAAGCTTGTTGGGGACTCTCTTGCCTATCGCGGTCCGTGGTCTTGTTGCTAGCCCAACTACTTTGTGCCACGCCTTGGCATGGTATTGTTTTTCTGGTTCAGTACTTCAATCTCCTGACTGTCCGCACTTAAGTTTACATATCACATATTTGCTTGCGCTGTTGCACGTGGGCATATGGTGAAAGTCTCACGGACAAGGACATGAATTCTTCACATAGGATAGCGTATATATCTGAACTATGACTGAATTGTTGGACTGTTTAACTTTCCTATGTATCTCTTATTCTTGCATGACATTGCACATACATGTTAGTTTTCACCAACACGAGGGGTACAGGCTATTCCAATGTGATGTCTAATACTAGTGTCTTAAAGTATAGTTAACCATGCAAACAAGATGAAAGACGGGAAAAATCCTGGAAGCCAAGGCTTCCCCGTCATTGTCACAATCATCTGATTCTATCAATAGTGGTAGCTCGAGTGGCAGCGAGCTTTAGACTACCAAAGGATCTGTTCCTTCCCAATCGGCCAGTTCACCCAAAGTGTCTGATTGAGAGGATACATTATCCAGTCATATGCAAAGAGGTTGAGAACGTGGGCATTATGAACGAAGATCCCCCGGCGGGCTCAGTGGCCCTGGATATGTTACCCGATGCTGTTGTTTGCGAACAAATTAAACAGTTGTAAACAACTGTAAAATCCGTCCGGCTTTCCTAAACAACAAGGATTGTTGTAGAGGGTGTCGAACTCTGGGACCAAAAATATTTTAGTTAATAAATCCAATCAAGGTATTGCAGGATTTTGATTGATTGAAAACACAGAAAGTAACAGCAAATAAAAAGAGATTTATATAATAAGAGAAAACAATTAGGGGATAATGACATAGATTGGATTCACACTCATCAATAGCCAACAAATAAATACAGATCTAAATCATGTTTTTGTCACACACATGAATCAACGATAATTAGGTTCTCAGAAACAAATAAGTAAATAACAACAAGCATAGCCTATGCAGGAGCTGAGCTCTTAAACAACAATAGACTATCAGGACAGATTCACTAATTAATTTTAAAACCCTAAAATTAGATCTAAATCTGATAATTGTTAGATCGAACATGAATATACCCTGTAAAGGAGCATAACTCTTAAACGACACAGAATATGAAGGTTCAGATCTAACCCTTGATTCAGATCCAGATTTACATGTATAAAGTCCTCATTTATTGGCTATGTGATTCATGTTAAATCATATCAATTAGCGTCATCACCCTCTAATCAAAGGGAATTAGCTAGACATAGCTAAAGAAGAAGAGAAACATAAACTAAATAACATGAACATAAATAAAATAAAATATAAACTGAGAGAAAGAGAGAAGAGTTTTATTCCAAGAAGAGAATTACAGAATAAAACTAAGTGTGTTTTTCAATGAATGAGATACAATGTATTTATAGCTGATATGAAAAGGACTACTTGGCAAATTCCACAATGTGGGACAAAACCCCTTTTCCAAAACAGCACATAAATAAAATAGCTCAGTGTGAATGCGTGCAGCACATGAATGAGAAGCCTTGCAAATTACATGATATGGGACAAATAACTTAGCCCAATTAGCAACTAGACCAATGTGAATGCATGCAGATGTCATGGAAAATAGGTTGCGAGCTTCAACTCCAATTGCCTTGAGAATGAATAACAACTCCAAATGATCACTATGAAAAAGCATTGAATCTTGCCTTTAAAATATGCAGCAGAAGGCGATTGAATAGCACTTTTTCTTTAGGTCTTCAAGCTTTAATCCAGGTCTAAAATTCAACACTCTTCTTGCACAAATTCTTCAAGCTTTTCAGCAATTAAGTGCGTTAATCCATTCATAAAAAATAATCTGTAAACACAACTATAAATGCACAGTATCAATTATTTAAAAGATAAAATAAGATAATTATGCGGATAAAATATATACATTTATGTGTATATCAAATACCCTCACACTTATCTTTTTGTTTGTCCTCGAATAAACTAAACTAAGATATGTCACACTTTCGTAGGAAACACGATTGCATTTAGCATATGCAACAAGCCGTTAAACCTCGGGGTGCCCCCAGTAGGATGATTATTGTCTCGTGAGGGTTTTCAGCGGATACTACCCACAAAATCAAAAGCGTCTTATGTACGCGGATTAATCAAACAATATATTTAAGGTCTTTCACATTCGAAGGACTTTACCTAACTCCAATAATAATGGTTCAATCCCAAATTGTCCATCCCATTGTTGGTGCAAAAATGAATAAAAAATTTCAAGCTGAATCGTAATTCCTTGATAACACTGTAATTGTCTTGAAGGTTAAGAGCGTGGTGTCAGCCAAAGTTTTACATATCAACAATGTGCACCCAATCATTTATTCAACTATTTTTTTTGAATAATTTTACACCAGTGTATCTGTAATGTATTGGATGTGAGTTATGCATAGATGAAGGAGAATTTTGTAAGTTCTAAAAATATTCTAGATAAGAGGGCAAGTGTACTAGTTAAACTTCAGGCTACAAAAGATAAAGTAATACTAAGGCACATATGAACATTTTTATTTCCTTTCATCTCCTCTACTACAATCCTCGCTTCCTAGTATGGTATGATGGATGTGGATGGAATGGAAATGAATGCTTTATAGTCAAGAATGATGAATGACTATTTTATTCTGAGAGACTCTCTCTTTATTTCATTTTTTTTTCATCTTTTTTTTCATCTTTTTTCTTTCTTTTTTCTTTTGCATGATGAATGATGAATGGAGATGGAATGAAATGATACCGTATATTATTTCATTTGATTCCTCCTCTACTAAGCGAATCATAACCAACACTTCATGAAAGGAAAGTTTTGTGCCCTAGTTACTCTACTTCTATAACCTTAATTCAACACACAAGTCTGGATTGATGTTATACAAAAAACTGAAAGGAATAATAAGAAAAATTTCGTAAAATAGTTAACCCATATAAAATAAGATGTGGTAGATGGTTATCCTACCTTAAAACAAGTACGGAGTGGGTAGTGTAATACTGGTATAAAAAATGACGTTTCTGAACCTTTGAAAATAAATCAGTACAAGGTACTTAAGTATACCAATATAAGATAAACTTGTTGAAACATGGATGTAATTCGACTAAAACTTGGGTTTAAATAATGTGGGGTATCGAAGAAGAACGCTACAATGAGTCATTTCTCCTTAATTAGGCCAAGTGGATTTTAGAACTTACGATTTTGAAAATTTGAGTGCAAAAGAAGATATTATGCATGAAAATGACCTCAGAAAATCCAACAAATGTAGGTGCAAAATCATTTTTTTTTGATTATTTTTACTTGCACATTCTAATATGTATAACAAAGATTGGCACGCTTACTTCAGAACACGACTAATGTTTGCACAGTCTCAAGCTAGCATCTTAAAAAGACACATTACGACTCAATGAATAAATGATGTTCATTCCCATCACCCAACAATTCAACTTATCAAACAAGAACCAAGGTGTTATTTATGAATTTACGTTAATCCTTGTTCATTGAATGACCTAGTTCATAACATTTGATTGCTGATGTAATCTAAATTTCCCCCATACTTTAGTGTGACTGTGTCCTCACACTCTTAATCAGACATATCTTAGTGAAAAGAAAAATAAAATAAGAGACTATTTACATATGTACAAAAGAGAGTTAGTGCGTTTTACCGAATGTAATGTGGCTCATGGAGGACCATGAGCTCTTCCTCTGGGTTTGGTATTGGTTCCAAGTAAGGTTTAAGGCACTGACCACTGACCTTATAGGATGATCCATCGGTTGGATTCTCAATTTCTATCGTACCATACGGAAAAACAGTTCGTACAGTGTAAGGTCCTGTCCATCTTGATTTTAAATTACCCGGAAATAAATGCAGTTTTGAGTCATATGACAGAACTTTTTGACCTGGCATGAAAGTTTTACGTAAAATTGATTTATCCTGAAAATATTTCGTTTTGTCCTTATAGATTCATTCATTTTCATAAGCATCATTTCTAATTTCATCAAGTTCACTAAGCTGAAGTTTTCTAAGTTCACCTGCTTGCTCTAAGTCAAGATTTAAAGTTTTTATTGCCCATAACGCCCTATGTTCGAGTTCAACTGGCAGGTGACATGGCTTACCAAAAATTAACCGATAAGGGGACATACCTAAGTTTGTTTTGAAAGCGGTGCGGTAAGCCCAAAGAGCGTCGGTTAACTTTTGGGACCAGTCTTTGCGATTTCGATTCACAGTTTTCTCAAGGATTTGGTTAATCTGCCTATTCGATACTTCAACCTGCCCATAAGTTTGAGGGTGGTAAGAGTGGATAACTTGTGGGTTATCGAATACTTTCTCATAAGGGATTCAAAAGAACGATTATACAAGTGTGCCCCATTATCACTGATTATTGTGCGAGGTGTGCCAAACCTAGAGAAAATATTTTCTTTCAAGAAGCGCACAACAACCTTGTTATCGTTTTTTTTGCATGGAACAGCTTCGACCCATTTAGAAACATAATCTACAGCTAAGAGAGTGTAAAGGTTCCCAAAAGAATTAGGGAAGGGTCCCATGAAGTCTATACCCCAAACATCAAAAATTTCGACATCTAGAATGGGGGTTTAGGGGCATCATATTCCATTTAGAAATTTTCCCTAAGAATTGACATCGATCACAAGTTTTGCAAAATTCGTATGCGTCTTTGAAAAGGTTGGGCCAGTAGAAACCCGATTGGAGAACCTTCTCGGCTGTCTTTTTGGGACCGAAGTGACCACCACAGGCTTGGTCATGACAAAAAGAGAGGACACTGTGAGTTTCAGTGTCGGGAACACACCTTCAAATGATTTGATCGGGACAATACTTGAAAAGATAGGGGTCGTCCCAAAAGAAATGTTTCACTTGGGAAAAGAATTTGTGTTTATCCTGCTTGGACCAAAAAGAAGGGGTTTGATTGGTGACTAAGTAGTTGACAATGTCAGCGAACCAAGGTTCAATGGATAGAGAAAATAACTGTTCATCAGGGAAATTCTTGTTGATCGGAAGAGAAGAAGACGGGGCATTTGGAAGACGAGACTAGTGGTCCGCAATAATGCTGTCAGATCCTTTTTTATCCTTAATGATAAGGTCAAATTCTTGAAGTAAAAGGATCCAACGAATGAGACGAGCCTTAGCATCCTTTTTAGAGAAAAGGTACCTAAGTGCGGAATGATCAGTATGAACAGTGATGTGTGAGCCAACTAGACAAGGTCTGAATTTTTCTAAAGCGAAAACGACTGCCAAGAGTTCCTTTTCAATGGTCGTATAATTGATTTGAGCATCGTTCAGAGTCTTACTCTCGTAGTAAATGACATGAAAAATCTTATCGATACGTTGTCCTAAGACAGCACCAACAGCAAAATTCGAGGCATCACACATGATTTCAAAAGGCAGCTTCCAATTAGGTGAGCAGATGATCGGGCCGGAGACAAGTTCATTTTTAAGATGCTCAAAAGATGAAATGTAATCAGAATTGGAGGCGAAAGGAACATCCTTACCAAGAATACTAGTCAAAGGTCGAGTGATTTTGCTAAAATCCTTTATAAAGCGACAATAGAAGCCAGCATGACCTAAAAAGGATCGGATGTCCTTAATGGATTTGGGAATGGGAAGATTCGAGATAACCTCAATTTTGGCTTTATCTGCTTCAATTCCTTTATTAGAGATGACATGTCCTAAAACAATGCCATGTTTGACCATGAAGTGACACTTTTCCCAATTAAGCGTTAAGTGTTTATCTTTGCAACGGTTAAGAACGAGATCCAGGTGATGTAAACACTCAGTGTAAGAATCCCCGAAGATGGAAAAATCATCCATGAACACTTCCAAAAATCACTCGATCATATCAGAAAAAAGGCTAATCATGCACCTCTGAAAGGTTGCAGTGCATTACAGAGACCAAAAGGCATATGACGGTATGCAAATGTACCAAATGGACAAGTGAAAGTGGTCTTCTCTTGGTCCTCAAGAGCGATAGGGATTTAATTGTAGCCCGAGTACCCATCAAGGAAACAATAGTACTTGTGACTAGCTAGTCGTTCTAACATTTGATCGATAAATGGCAGAGGGAATTGATCCTTACGTGTTGCAGCGTTAAGTTTCCTATAGTCAATGCAGACACACCAACCGGTCTGGGTGCAGGTTGGGATAAGCTCGTTAGCTTCATTTTGGATCACATTAATCCCTGATTTCTTAGGCAGGACATGAATCGGACTAACCCATTGACTATCGGAAATTGGGTAGATGATTCCATTGTCAAGACATTTAAGGATTTCAGCACGAACTGCTTCTTTCATTATGGGGTTTAGTCGATGCTGGGGATCACGAGTGGGTTTGGCATCATCTATAAGGTGGATTCGATGTTGGACTATCGAAGGACTAATCCCTTTAATATCATCCATGGACCAACCAATTGCTTCCTTATTTTTCTTAAGGATGGGAAGGAGCAATTGTTCCTGCTCTAAAGTAAGGTCAGAAGCGATAATGACAGGAAAAGTTTCATTGTCTCCTAAGTAAGCCAACTTAAGATGACTGGGCAGCACTTTGAGGTCAGATTTCTGGGATGACTCAACAGAAGAAATTGGTTGAGGGATAGACTCAATTGTGAGTGGCTCGACAGGAATCGAATCAGAGACATTTTCGCGAATATCATGAAACAAAGTTTCGTAATTTGATTCAATTTTGTTATTCAGATGGTCCAGCTCAGATTCATTATCGTGGACAGCATGGATTTCAGAAAACTGGTCCACATAAGAGTTAGGAGAGTTTTCATTTCTAATGATGTTTAGCTTGACAGTCATGTTACCGAAAGAAAGTTTCATAGACCCATTTCTACAGTTGATAAACGCATTAGAGGTTGCTAAGAAGGGTCGTCCTAGAATCAAAGGGATCTGGTTTGCAGGATTGCTTACCTGCTGAGTTTCTAGGATAATGAAATCAACTGGAAAGATGAATTCGCCTATTTTGATCAATACATCCTCGATTTTGCCCACAGGTTTCTTAATTGAACGGTTAGCAAGCTGAAGGGTAACCTTGGTGAGTTTCAGTTCTCCTAGCCCTAATTGGCGGTAGACAGAATATGAAAGCAAGTTAACACTAGCACCTAAGTCTAGCAGGCATCTATCGATTTTCTTGTCCCCAATAGTACATAACATTGTGGGGCAGCCAGGATCTTTGTATTTCAATGGCATTGATTGGGACAAGACTTCGCTTAGAGTTGCCGCTAGAAACACTTTTTTAGGTACATTTGTATGACGTTTTTGAGTGCACAAATCTTTTAGAAATTTAGTGTATTGTGGAACTTGTTGTATAATATCTAAAATAGGAATGTTCACTTTAACTTGCATAAATATTTCAAGGATCTTTTCTAGCTGATCCATCTTTTTTCTAGGTCGGAGTCTATGAGGAAATGGTGCAGACAACTCAGTAGGTTGGGCTACTTGAGTTTGAGGATGGTCCTTGTCATAAATTGGCTCAATGTTTTGATCTGAGTTGGCCGAATTATCGATAAGGTTTGGAAGATCGTCAGGGTAAATCATTTGGGTTGACCACATGGTTGTCAATCTTTTTGCCGGATCTAAGAATCGTGACCGCATTTAAGTGACTAACGTTTGAATCTTGAATGATGTGAATTTGGTTGGGGTTTGAATTTTGTCCTCTAGGGTTTTGAATGGGTTGACTTGGAAACGTACCCTTTTCCCTTTCACTTAATCTAGCATTAAGTTGAGACATTTGTTTTTGAAGTTCACTCATTTGTTGATTCGTGTTTTGCATATATGATTGCAAGGAGTTGTCTCACTTGTTTTGACTTTCAACACTTTGCTTAGTCGTTTGTGCTAATAGGTTACTCACTTCAGATAAATTCCCCTCAATCGTAGAAAGGCCTTTTTCGTATTGGAGTGCAACCGTTTGATTGTTGAAAGGCACCTGGTTCGAAGTGTACTTATTTTTCCTAAGAGGAGGGTTCACAGCATTGTTCGGAAATGCTCGATTCGAAGGTCTGCTCATCAGAGGGTTATTTGGACCATAAGAAAGATTTGGGTGGTTGTTGGGTATGTTGAAAGCATTTACTTGCTCAAGGGACTGGGGACAGTCATTAGCCATGTGATTAGTGTCAAGACGTATGTGACACATAGCTCGGGAAACGTTATTAGACTGAGTGTGTGTTCTAACAACGTTCAGGATGGCATCAATAAGAGTATTAGAAGAAGAAGAGGATTCGATACAATTACTACCGAATTGCGAATAGAGAGATTTTTCATTGGTTCATTCCCATTGTTTTGATTTTTCTGCTAGCTCGTCCAGAAATTCCTAAGCTTCTACATCAGCCTGTTTTAGAAAATTGCCCCGACACATGGACTCTAACATTTGCCTCGAACTATTATCAAGTCCATCGTATACAGTTTGACATAATGACCATGTTTCATAACCATGATGGGGACAACTTAATAGCAGTTCTTTAAATCTTTCGAAGTATTGCCAAAAAGATTCACCTCCTTTTTGGTGGAAACTGGTGATTTCATTTCTGAATCTAGCTGTTTTTTCTGGGGGGTAGAACTTTTTAAGGAAAACTGATGTAAATTCATCCCATTTTTTAATCGAATTTGGGGGCAAGCTACGAAACCATTTTTCTGTGGAGTCAGTTAGTCCGAATGGAATCAAACGAAGTTTAATACCATCCTCACATAACTGTTGTAATTTAAAGGTTGCACAAGCATATTCAAATTTCGTTAAGAAACTATATGGTTCATCATGAGAAAAATTTCCGAATTTGGGAAGGATATTTATCTGACTTGATCGGATTTCAAAGTGATTACCCATAGGATTGGGTAATTGAATGCAAGAAGGGAAAGAAACTCTATCGGGAAGGATTTTGTCAATCAGGGTACGACGTGCGGGTTCGTTACCCATTTCTAAGGGTTGTTCGGGAAAATTGGTTGTTGAAGAAGGGGAAGGTGGTCTCATTCGAACTAACCGATGAGATTCTTGGTCACGGGTCCAAGTTTGCATGCACTAGGAAGAAGAAGAAGAGAGTTCGTCAAGGAAATTTAGACAATGGAGGAGTTCGGAAAGAGGTGAGAAGGGAAAAAGTTTTGAAAATGGGAGCTTTTTTTTTTGGAAAAGTACGACCTACAGACTAGCGAGGTTTAAAAGAAAAAGAAAAAAAATGTTAATTTTTTTATTTGTTTTTGTTTTTCAAATTTTTATTTGTTTTTGAGGAATTTTGAATTTTTTTTAATTTGTAAAAATGGAAAGCAATGAAACATGAAAGAAATAAGAAAGGCATTGAAAAGGGAAAGAAATCAATCCAAAAACTTTTTTTCACCTCTCTAAATTAGAAAATCAGCAATACCAAATCACAGCTAATCAAGAGATTTTTTTATAAATGAAGGAAAATAAAATAAAACTAATAAAAAAACATTTTTGCATTATTTTTATAATGGAAAAATAAGAAAATAAAAGGAAAAAAATTATTATTTTTGTGTTGTTTTTTTTATACGAAGGAAAACTAAAGAAAAACAATTATAACTCAAAGGATATAAAAATAAAAATTATTTTGGTCCCCGGAAACAGCGCCAATATTTGTTTGCGAACAAATTAAACAGTTGTAAACAACTGTAAAATCCGTTCGGCTTTCCTAAACAACAAGGATTGTTGTAGAGGGTGTTGAACTCTGAGACCAAAAATATTTTAATTAATAAATCCAATCAAGTTATTCCAGGATTTTGATTGATTGAAAACATAGAAAATGACAGCAAATAAAAAGAGATTTATATAATAAGAGAAAACAATTAGGGGATAATGACATAGATTGGATTCACACTCATCAATAGCCAACAAATAAATATAGATCTAAATCATGTTTCTGTCATACACATAATCAACGATAATTAGGTTCTCAGAAACAAATAAGTAAATAACAACAAGCATAGCCTATGCAGGAGCTGAGCTCTTAAACAACCATAGACTATCAGGACAGATTCACTAATTAATTTCTAAAACCCTAAAAATAGATCTAAATCTGATAATTGTTAGATCGAACACGAATATACCCTGTGAAGGAGCATAACTCTTAAACGACACAGAATATGAAGGTTCAGATCTAACCCTTGATTCAGATACAGATCTACATGTATAAAGTCCTCATTTATTAGGTATGTGATTCATGTTGAATCATATTTATTAGCGTCATCACCCCCCAATCAAAGGGAATTAGCTAGACATAGCTAAAGAAGAAGATAAACATAAACTAAATAACATGAACATAAATAAAATAAAATAACAACTGAGAGAAAGGGAGAAGAAGAGTTTTATTACAAGAAGAGAATTACAGAATAAAACTAAGTGTGTTTTTCAATGAATGAGATACAATGTATTTATAGCTGATATGACAAAGGCTACTTGGAAAATTCCACAATGTGGGACAAAACCCCTTTTCCAAAATAGCACATAAATCAAATAGCTTTGTGTGAACGCGTGTAGCGCATGAATGAGAAGCCTTGCAAATTACATGATATGGGACAAATAACTTAGCCCAATTAGCAACTAGGCCAATGGGAATGCATGCAGATGTCATGGAAAATAGGTTGCGAGCTTCAACTCCAATTGCCTTGAGAATGAATAACAACTCCAAATGATCGCTATGGAAAAGCATTGAATCTTGTCTTTAAAATATGCAGCAGAAGGCGATTGAATAGCACTTTTTCTTTAGGTCTTCAAGCTTTAATCCAGGTCTAAAATTCAACACTCTTCTTGCACAAATTCTTCAAGCATTTCAACAATTAAGTGCGTTAATCCATTCATAAAAAATAATCTGTAAACACAACTATAAATGCACAGTATCAATTATTTAAAAGATAAAATAAGATAAATATGCGGATAAAATATACACATTTATGTGTATATCAGTTGTTATCTTGGAAGATCCGACAAACTCGGTAACGTCGCGCCTGGATGCTACGACAGTTATGAAAATGGTGTAGCTATTCAACATACCAGTAGGTGATGTTCATGCGCCGGGAGAAGGTGGAAGGGCTCACGCCCCGCCCGAGGGTTTAACTGCCTGGAATAGGCAAGCTTGTTTTGCGGGGTGCATGCCCCCGGCCCATGATTTTATTTGGATATGCTGTCCTATTTCCGCCTTGCACCTTCGCGACTGCACCCAAATGCTTACTCATCGCTCTTAGGCACCTACGTTCTATACCGAGAGTATTTGAACGTGGAACTCACCAGAGAGGATATTCTGTATTTCTTTAGTCTGAGGAGAACGGCTAATAGATCGCCTTCCCAATGGTTCCTGGAAGCGACAGCTGCCACAAATTCTTTAGCGGGATGTGGCCCAGGCCATCGGTCTTTAAACAAGACTGGTTCTTTGTGCGCTGCCCTCCTGGATCTGCAAGGAGGTGGATTGAAGGGAGTAAGTGCGTCCGAACTTTGCTTTCGACTATAAATTTTTTGGAGTCCCTATCTTATTATTGTCCTTTTTTTATTGCGGTAGGGAATCCAAAGGCACCCTCCGGCGAAGAGTATAGGCAGCGTCTTGATCCCTTGCGGGCGATTCCCGAGGAATTTCTCAAAATAGAAACTGTAACGAGCCAAGAGCGCCTTTTCCGTGCGGGGTTACTTCCCGACGATCGGACTGTATTTAGGTCCGCAGTGGAAAGCGGTGTGCATAAGAAGGTGGTGGAGAAAGACCCTGCGACCCATGGTCAGAAAAGAAATGTGTCCTCCACTGGGCCTAGGCCGAAGAAGGTTGTTAAGTTCCAAGAAGACGTCGGTGGAGATGGGGATCGTGGTGAGGAGGTTGCAGCCGAATATGAGGGACCAATGAATGCTATTGTTCCGCCCCCGACTGGAGGGACGGGGGGAGAGTTGATTAGGACATTTTCTCCACTGGCATCTCCTGGAGCTGCCATCTCGCTGGCTTCTCCTGGAGCTGCCATCCTACTTGAGGACGAGCTCCAGTTTGATAACTTGAATAAACTTGATCTTGACGTATCCTTGCAGCCGACTTCGGCTTCCATGGACGAATTAGCTCTTGCTGCGGAGGGGTTAATCTCTTCGAGCAGATCACAATCTGGTCTGTTGAGAGAACACTTAGGGCATACACTCATTAGCACTGCATATCATAGTGGCTTATCTGAGCATGCGACTTAACTGATTTCATTTCATTTCTTTGACAGGTGACACAGCTAGAAGATGCGTAGGACGAGGTTATGGCCATGGAGGCCACCCACGCCCTAGGATTCCTTTCTTTGAGGGCTTTAGAAGAGGGACAAACTTGTATGGCATTCCACCCCCGATCGGCCGCGGCAGTGGACACCGGGATGAGGATCGATCTCGTTGATCTCCGACTCCTCCTCCTCCCCTTCCGACTCGGGTGTCTGAGGGAGACTCTCGACTTAACATAGGTGGTTCCTAGCACCCGTCGTTGACATCCCCTCCACAAACAACGGCTCCTGTGCCCGTTCCAGTTACTAGAGAGAGAGCCTCCCTCGACCAACCAAGGTCGGATAGGATGGACATGACCGGGACGTGGGAACTAGTGGCTTCTGAGCAACAAAGGCTTTCTATGGAGGAAAAGAGGGCATGGTTGAAAGCAAATTTCCCTCGATGCCACTTTGATGAGCTGATGTTCCTTCCGGACCTTCGGCCGTATCACGCTAGGGACTCCGTAGAAATCTGGATGCATATGAAGAAAGCATGTCATCAAGCTGACGAGCTTACCGCCTATTCTTTTCCATGTATTGGAGCTGATCAAGAGGAAGAATATGGAGCTCATGAATCAGCATTTAACTATTGATGCTGAGAAGACCACTGTCGTTCATCTAAACGCGGACATCGGTAAGTTTTCTCTCGGTACTGTGAGCACATATTCGTTTATTCCCACATCTTTAAATGCTAACTCGTGAACCTTCTTACTGTAGCTGAGACAAAGAAAGGGTACGAGGCGCTCAAGAGGGAGGCTGATCTCTCCCGCTCCGTCTTTAATGAAACTATCGCAGATCTTACTACCTTGAACACGACCCTAAAGATGGACAAGTCCGAGGTGGATAAGGTATGTGCTGATTTGGAATGGGAAAACGCATGAATTTTCGACCTCCAAACTGATAATAATGCTATGAGAGAGGAGAATGACAGCCTGAAAAGGCAGCTCGAGGAAATGACGAAGGCCAAGAAAAAGCGGAGGCCAGTGATCGGGATATGTTAGGTATAATGGATGGGCTTGGAGCGGCGCATCTGAGAAAGGTGGAACAATTGAGAGAGGAGCTGGCGGAAACAGAGTTCCGAGTACAATCTTCCATGGTGGAGGATATCCAAAAAATGTACATTAAAGTCTTGAGGTTTCATGGACTCTCGTGGGTTGGCGATTATCCTTAGGAACTAGCTCGGACTTGGGAGAGGTTGGTGCCATATGAGGCCTTCTTGCGCGAAGTGGACGTGGGAACTTTAGATGAATGCCAACTCGCGATTGATCTCCTAACCGTCGAGGAACGCGAGAAGCTGAAAGAGGGCAGGAGGTTATTGCTTGAGGATGCCGAGAGAGAGAGAGGCTGGAGAGGATCACTGTCGAAAAATGGAAAGCAGCCATGACAGAGAGCATTATGGTTGTTGATACGTTTGCCGAAGCAAGCTCCTATCGACCATCAACCCCTAACTCAGTTATAGTGAGTGATCCCGCAGCTTCGAATTAGGTTCCAACCGAATATGACCCTGAGCATCCGGAGCTAGGAGAGACTGGATTCATTTTACCTACCACCACCAGTACCCCTCTTGACATTTCTACACCATCCCTATCTGGAGGTTAAGTTCTTTTGCCATGCATATCCGAGGACGATGTAATTGCCGAATTTGTGGACTAAAAGGTTGTGTTTTCAATGTATAGCCCTTCCTGGATTGATCGTGACATCGGGCCCTGCCCCCGGTGTCTCATAAACAACTGAACCTGGGCAAGACTTGCGGCAACACAATTTGGAGAGGGTGAAGATCAACTGGATACCTATTCGGATATACGGTTAACCCCTATATGGTTGATACCCTTATGGAGGAAGGAGAGGTGGATAATGGGAAAAGTAAGGCAGCCCGGGGCCCAGTGGAGGCTGATGTTCCTTCGAAGGCTGCTATGGTGGAGACCCAAAAAGCTAAAATGGTGGCTAAGCGTGAGGAGGTGGAGGAGCACTAAAGGCATGACAAGGCTGCCAGGAAGGAGGTCCTAATGAAGATCAGGCAAGATACCGAGGCGAGAGCCACTGAGACAGTTGAGAAGAGGAAAGCTGATGATGAAGCACTGCAGAGGACTACTGAGTCCCTTGGGAAATCCAAGGCTGTTGTGACACGCCGCATAGATCCCAGAAGCTGGCTGAGCGTCGGGCTGCTACAGAGGCCAAGGTACGAGCTGAGCGAGAAGGCAAGGAGATACCGGAGAAAAGAGGCACTGTAGTAGGCCTTGCTACTGATAGTGCCCCCATATCTACGCCGCATAACGCCCTTGTTGACATCACCAAGATCACTAGCGGCGATAGGGCAAACGAGAAGTGCCTCTCGGCTTCTTATGAATCGACCACTTCTCGGAAGGGCCGAGAGGGAAGGGGCGAGCCTAGCAAGAAGAGGCCCGGAGCAAAGGATGAAACATCGAGCGCTAAATCTGCAAAAAAGAAACACAAGCACAAACGATAGAAGCATGATTAGTGTTAGCAGCCTATGTAGCAGTTACCGTTTATTTTGGTAGTGTAGGCCTGATATTTTACGTGAGTACTACCCTCGCTTTTGGTTTCTCAAGACACGTTGTGGTTCTCATGTACACCCTGTCATTACAAAGGAAGGTGTTATACATGTAGTACATCTTAATGTGTGTGTGTGTGTGTGTGTGTTGTAATTGAAGCATGAATTTGTAAAGATCGCAGTTTGTATCAAGTGTTTGGATGTTCTTCTTATGTTTTCAGGCGTCCCGTACTTGCATAAGCATACTTATCGTTGCATTTAACAAAAAAGCGATTGTGTGCCTCGCTCTGGGTCATTATTTCAGAGGGGTGTGATTATGTACCGCTTTCTGGGTCATTATTCCAGAGGGGTGTGATAGAGTGCAGGCTTCTAGTAAGTTTCCCTCAGATTAGGAAACTCATAGTTTGCGAAGCCAGGCTAAGCGCCTACTATGTTTGGGCTGCCCGGGGTTAATCCCAAGTGTAGCAAAGGCATATGATGTCGCATTATGCAGTTCGTGTATGGCTTTCCCGTCGTTCATCGGGTTGAGGCGAGCCGCAAGTGTCGTTTATTCACCTGAGAAGAGAAGCCCGGATCATCAACCCGTAGGGTCCGATCATGGCCATGGGCTACCCCTCAGCCTTGAGAGCTTGGGTAAGAAACGATTTAAGGGTCGGCCTCGGTGCTATGCCAAGATTCGATCGGTACCCGTAGCCGAGGGAGGGATGTACATCACTCCTATCTAGCTGTTGGGTGGCCCTAAGTCACTTGGGACTTGGGCGTGGAACGGTTTATCCTCGGTCTCGGTACGGGGCCAAGATTCGAGTCCATGGTTATTTATACTCGGTCGCGCCGCGGGTCGGTGAATCGAGTAGCGTTGTCGGCTCTCGTGCTCGGGATGCCGGTCGTAGCCATTGTGTTTTGGCCTCGAGGTTGGATCGAGGCTCGGGCGGTGGTGCCGACTCCGTGGTCGGAGATCAAATCGACAACCGATTGTTTGAACGTAAGCTAGTTGTCAGGATTGATCAAATCGTCGTGTGCAGAGTAGGCATAAACAGGAAGAGATGGGAAGTTGAACATCATTTCCACTAATAACTTTGGCAGTAATAGCCTTTACCGTGCATTGAATTGTTAGAAAACAAAATATTGTTGGAAATCATAAATAACTGTGTTCTAAGTTATGTAAAGTAGCGGCGGAGATGTTCACTGTTCCATGCCCTTGGGAGTTCAGCTCCGTTCACGATTGCGAGATTGAAAGATCCATTGCTGAGATTTCGTTGTATTGAGTACAGACCTTCCCCACGAGGTGTGAGGCCTGTCGGTGGATGGAAGACCCATTTCAAGATGAGGTCATCGACGTTGAGATCCTTATGGCGGACCCTAAAATTGAAGCATCGGGCAACTTGTTGTCGTTGGATGGTAGCTCGGAGATCAGCTTCGTTCCTTTTTCTTCCAAAAAGTCAAGTGATCCTAAAAGTAAAGCCTGGTTTTTCTTTGGATCGAAGTAGGTGACTTGGTGAGATGGAGGCTTGAGTTCAATAGGAATGACGGCTTCTGATCTATAGGTGAGGGCGAAGGAAATATGTCTGGTTGCTGTCTTGTGGGTTGTTTGATATGCCCATAGGGTCAGTGGAAGTTTGTCTGCCCATATGCCCCCAGCCTTTTCCAAGCGCTTCTTAATGATGGATTTAATAACTTTGTTGACCGCTTCGACTTGCCCATTGGCTTGAGGATGAGCCACTGCTGAGAATCTCTTTTCGATGTTGTGCCGCTGGCAGAAGGCTTTGAATTCGGCGCTCTCAAATTGAGTGCCGTTATCAGAAAAGATAGCTTGAGGGAACCCATATCGAGTAATGATGTCGCGTTTAACAAAGTTGATCATCTTCTTGGTGGTGATTGTGGCGAGGGCTTCGGCCTCTGCCCATTTGCTAAAATAATCAACTGCGACGACGGCGTATCGTTCCCCGCCTCGGGCCATTGGAAGAGTTCCAATGATGTCGATTCCCCTACATGGCTAATGGCCATGGGCTGATCAATTGTGTTAACTCAGTTGGCGGGGCTCTTGGGATCTTTGAGAAACGATGGCACTTATCGCATTTGCGAGCATAGTCTGCAGCGCCTTGATCAAGCATGGGCCAGTAATAACCATGTCTAAGTATTTTTCTTGCCATGGTTTGCCCTCCTGTATGGTCACCGCACTCCCCTTCATACAAATCATTTAGGACTTTGATACCGTCATGATGGGCTACACATCTGAGCAATGGGATGGAGAAACCTCTGCTGTAGAGAATCCCATCCATAAGAAGATAGCGAGCCGATTGGCGGGTGAGTGCTTGTCTTTCCTTATAGCCCCCCGTAAGGGTCCCATGCTGTAGGTAACACCGGATTGGTGTCATCCAAGATTCAAGTTCGGGTTCGGTGCTCATGAGTGCCTCAGTCTGAACTTGCTTGATACTGGGAAAGTTGAGTACTTCGACGGGGGCAAACCCCAAAAGTTGCGGATCCTCGAAGCTCGCAAGTTTAGATAGGGAATCAGCTTTTTTATTCTGTTCTCGAGGTATGTGAGTAATGAAAAAGTGGTCGAGGCAAGCGAGTAGCTCCTGAACCTTGGTCAAGTTGAGGGCGAGTCGTTCCTCCTTAGCTTGATATTCCTCTTTTACTTGATGCACGAAGTGTTGTGAGTCGGGGAAGATTTGGATTTTCTTTAGTTTAAGCTTAATCGCGATTCTAAGTTCGGCTACCAAGGCCTCATATTATGCATCGTTGTTGGTAGCCGGGAAATTTGGTTTTAGCATGTAGCATATAGGGCGTTCCTCGGGGGTGATGAACACGACTCCGGCCCTGGAGCATTTGTAGTTGGAGGACCCGTCCACGGATAATTTCCATTGAGTACTGGGGGCTTCCATGTTTTCTGTTGGAGTCTCCTCAGGGGCAGTGAATTCTACTATAAAGTAAGCGAGAGCATGTCCGAGGATGGCTCAACGAGGAATGAACGTTATCTCAAATTGGCTCAGCTCCATACTCCACTTCAATAGCCGTCTAGACGCTTCGGGTTGCTGCAGGACTGGTCATAGTGGATGATTGGTGAAAACCTTTATAAGATGAGACTGGAAGCTTGGTCGAATCTTCCGAGAGGAAATGATCAAGCAGAATGAAGCTTTTCCAGCTTCGGGTAATTCTTCTCTCCCCCTGTTAATCGTTTTCTTATGTAGTAGATGAGCCGCTGGATGCGGTCCTCGAGGCGGATTAATGCCGAGCTGATTGTCTGCATAGAAACAGCCAAATAAATGTATAATTCCTCATGGTCTATGGGCTTGGATAGGATAGATGGTTGCTCTAAGTGATCTAGAAGTTCATTGAACGCAGAAATTCATTCTGGGGTCCACTCGAATTTGTGTTTCCCTTTTCGAGGTAAATCGAAGAAAGGAATGCACTTGTCTGTGGCATTTGATATGAACCAACCTAAAGCGGCGACCTTTCTATTTAAACTTTGGATATTCTTGATGTTTTTGGGGATATGGATATCCCAAATAGCTTGGATTTTTTCTGTATTAATTTCGATTCCTCGGGAGTTGACAATGAAACCTAAGAAATTTCCTGACGCGACTCCGATGGAGCATTTCAAGGGGTTGAGTTTCATGTCGTACCAACGAATGATATAGAACATTTCAGAGAGATCGTGTACGTGACCGCTTAATGCTTTAGATTTTACCAACATGTCATCCACATAAACCTCCATGGACTTTCCGATTTGGTTTTTAAAGAGTCAATTAACCATTCGCTGATAAGTAGCGTTGGCATTCTTGAGGCCGAAGGACATGACGCGATAGTAGTAAAGTCCGAGGTCTGTTATGAAAGAGGTGTGATCCTGGTCACGAAGGTTCATTGGGATCTAATTATAGCATGAATAGACATCCATGAAAGATAGTAGCTGGTATCTGGCGGTTGAGTTAACAAGTCGGTCGATCTTTGGAAGTGGGAAGTTGTCCTTGGGACATGCTTTGTTTAAGTCGGTGAAGACAACACACGTTCTCCATTTACCGTTGGTCTTCTTAACCAGAACGGGGTTGGAGACCCACTCGGGGCAATCGGATTCACAAATGAAATTGTTGTTGAGTAGACAGTCTACCTCTTCCTCCAGTGCTTTAGATCTCCCTATCCCATGAAGCGGCACTTCTGCTTGACTGGAATTGTTGTAGGATCGATACTTAGACAATGGCAAGCGACCGCAGGGTCAATTCCTTTCATATCGGAATGAGTCCATGCAAACACGTCTAGGTTATCCTGCAAGAAATCCACAAGATCTTCTTTGATTGCGGGATGGAGCTACGATCCTATCTTTAGAACTCTGGATGGATCATCGGGATTAACGGGAGTACCTATTGTAGATTCGACCAGGGTAGCCCTTTCATACTCAGGCTCTTCTTCCTTCGATGGCCCGAGGTCTTCGGAGAGATGGCAGTGGCGAGTGAGCCAAGGCCTAGATGTCGCTGATTGCTATGCTGAAATAGTTTTGGCGCAAGAAGGCGTGGGCATTGCTTTTCCCTTGTCCTTATTGCGCGCGTTCTTCCATTCCATTGCATAACATTCTCTGGCGCTTACTTAGTCGCCTCTGACTGTTCCAATCCCTTTTTCTGTCGAAAATTTCATTAGGAGAGACCATGGCGATATGCAAAATCGAAACTCTATGAGAAAAGGGCACCTAAGGAAAGCGTTGTAGGGGGAATCAATGTCTATAACTATGAAAGTGAGGATTCGGACCCGGCTCCGATCCCTCTCGCCTAGCTCCTTAGGTAAATCAATCACTCCTACTGGTGAACTAGAAGCCCCATTGAAGTCGTGGATCGTGGTGCGACATGGCGTTAAGTCCTTTGTTCCTAACTTCATCTGGTCAAAAGCAGCTTTGAAAATGATGTTGACTGAGCTTCCGAAATCGATCAATATCTTTCGGACAGAAGCGACACCGATCTAAGCAGTGATAACCAGTGGATCAGTGGTTGGGATTTCCACCCCAATAGAATATCTTTCGTGGAAGACGATATCGTCCCGCACGGTCTTTTGGAGCTTGGATATACGACCCGCATGTGATATATGAGCTCATGACAACTTCAGGTTGTTAATTAAATATTCGCATATATGTGTATATACGTGCATCCACGTATTGCATATGTAATTGATTTGCATATTCTCTCTCATTCAAGTTATTGATTTTAGAACAAATTGTTTATAGTGTTCCAATCATTAATTTTTGCTTATCAAGCAATGTCAACGTCAATCTTAAAGATCGTTTCATAATATCCAAAATATCTGATTTGGAATTGTATTAAACTTCTGGTTCAAATGAAGCATATGAACAACTTCGAGTTGTTAATCCATATTGAACTTCTGGTTCAAATAATATATATAAACAGTTTCAAGTTTGTTAAACTGTATTGAACTTCTGGTTCAACTGTATTGAACTTCTGGTTCAAATAAAATATATAAACAACTTCAAGTTGTTAAAATTTATTCTTCAATATAATATGTAAATATAGATATATAAGCAAGATATAGCTCATTTTGAAAATTGTGCAATCTTTGGATGCATTATCATTGTCGCATATGATGTAACTTCTTTAATAAGTATAATGTTATTATTTCACACAGTTTCAATAAAGCTTCAGGCTTTTAAATTATGAAGTATTTCAAGTTCATTGATTAAGGAACTTCAAGTTCCTATGAACATATATACACATACATATAAATATTAATTTTATATATTTATGATGAATATCTGGTTCTCAATCTTTTAACATACTTCTATTTTAGAAGCTTTTACATTCTTGTTAATTGTCAAGAATTCAAACTTGTAAACTTTATCTAAAAGTTTCCTTTTTTCATAATTCAAGACTTCAGGTCTCAGATCTGATTTATACAACTTCTTCCTTTACATTAGATATTAGTTGCCAAATACCTCGAATAATAATACATACGACTATTCTTATTTTAAGCACAAACACACATCATCTAACTTACAATAACAAATGATTTTAAGACATTTATAATAATATGGCAATACAATATATATTACCATAATGATATATTTAATGCATTTATTATAAAAATAACGGAAATAACCATTATACGGTCTAAGTATATGATCAAATCAATAAATTTTCCTTAAATCGACAGAATAAAATTTGGATCTAGGTATAGTATTGATCAACGAAAAACTGAAATAAACAACATAGAGTTGTACTGCATTTCTAAATAATCAAATTTTCTAAAATATGGTATATATGCATAATATCTCATCAAGAATCGAGTAGAAATGCATAATTATAGAACCGAGATTTTACATTCTTTAATATAAATGATTCTAAAAACTTGTAGATCTATACATAAAATTAAAAAATATAAAAATTACATGCTCTAGATTCAAATTATACAATCCATATAATAATCTTTTAGATCGTTCTTTTTTATATCCAAACCATCTCTTACCATTTTGGAAACTGCATGTTCAAAAATTTTCATTTTTATAACTAAAATTGCTTCTGCATACACTTCAGGTGTCTTAAATTAAGATCGATATTTAAATCTTTTCTTATGATCTTCGAGACGGATAATTTCTTTAGTTATTAAATTTGCATCATCATCTTTGATATTTGAAAATATTTTAATGAAAATTCTTTTATAGACATATCAGAATATAATATCGCTTCTGGGATATTCCATAAACACCATTTATGGAATTTTAATACATATTTTCTTTTTTAGGAATTTTTTTGAACTTTTCTACAAATATTTTATCACCTTTAATAGTAGAAATCTCTTCTGGAGATATTTTTCCATTTCCAAATATACAAATATCCTCTAAAGATTATCACCGCTTCTTGGATGAACTTATCTCCTCTAGAGATAAATATATATAAACTGTTGAAATGTCATATACATATACAAAAATACATATCAAACCTTAAATGTAGTAACAAAATTATGTGCATTAAATAAAAATAAGATTCAAGAGAGAAAAGAAATCACTACTTCTGGAGTGTATGATATTCCTTCAGGGAACATATCTCTTATTTATGTAATTGCAATGCAACAAAAAAATATTCTAACATCTCTTCTAGGATGTTGGATTTGCTATATAAAATTAAATCTCTAAAACATCTCTTCAAGAGATTAATATGCATACTATATCTTCAGGATATTCAGTTAATATAAACTGTACATGAAAGATTTCAGTTAGATGAAACCCGTTTAGAGATTTTCTATTGAATCCAATGTTATTGTCACATATTATGATGTGTGTATCTCTTTTAACGTCTTCTGGAAGTACATTCTTTTCATGTCACAACATTTAAGAAAGCTTCGAGCTTTAATTTTTTCCCCTCAATATTTGACCTTCAGGTTCATATTATTTCAGATTCAAAAGAATTATTATACTTTATGATTTTTCATTTGTGTATGAACTTAAGGTCCGCATTTGCATATGAACTTCAGGTTCCTCGTTTGGAAAAAAAAATTGCATACGAACTTCATGTCGTATGAACTTCAGGTCATTTACATATGAACTTTAGGTTCCTCATTTGAAAGAATTGGTTTACATCATGAGTTTTCAATCTCACTTCAAGTGATAAACAAATACTGCTATTGAATTTAAATGGTACATCATTATATTTTATACCCATAATTCTGTTGGATATACATAAAAAATCATTTTTTTTCAAGAGATGTTTTGTCTTTATTCTATCCAAAAAAATTACATACAAAAATAATAGTAGATCGGAAAGGATAAAACTAGATCTACCTCTACATCATCAATAATGTAAACAATACATATATAATCAAATCTCCATTTGGATATGGAAAACTCAAAATTAGATCCACAAAGAATTGAAAGAATATATCTACACATATTTAGGATTAATATAGGTAACTGGATCTAAAGAGTTAGATCCGCTAAAATAGAATCTAGATCTACAAAAACTGAAAAAGAAAAGGGATCTAGAAGTATGAATCACATCTAAGCAAAAGATACAACAAATTCATAGATGTAGATCTAGATGATTTCAAAACATAAAAAAATAGCTCTAGTGGGATCTCGTGCTGATAACGTGTTATAAAATAAAACAGGACATATGTTAAACAAGAAGCCATTAGAGAGAACAGAAAAGATAGAGGAGACGCTTTTATTTCTATTGCTTCAAGTGTGTACATTTTTATTACATTGGCTCCTTTATATATAGGCTTTGGAGCTAATGTTAGCCTTATTCCCATGATGTGGGACTAAATAGAATATGATAAGAGCATATTCACTCAAATATATTACAACACTTCTTTCATTATAATTTAACAGTTAGAACAATTACTAGTACTACATAAACTGAAATATGCTTACATGTCACTTGCTATATTTTTCTTCAAGTCATGTATATGAAACTGTCTCATCCAAATTTACATGCTCAGCGACATGCATATGAGTAAACACATCCATATACAATAATTGGTCATACGTTTAAATTTCAAAAATACATATTTTTATTTGAGAAGATATTTTTATGTCTAGTGAATGTAACCAAAACGGTCTTACGCTTAAATTTCAAAACTAATCGCATCTACCAATACTGACTTGACATTTTATTCAAACTCATAGTTTCATAATAGATGTAACCAAATCGTAGTATCCATTCAAATACAAACGGTGTGGACCACTTGTATAAGTCAGACTATGTTTGGAAGATGGCAAACTTTGCAAACATAATAATACACTTACATTTGCGCATGCATGCACTATTTATCTAATATTCTTACTATACTTAAAAATAAAAATGCAAATCATTATGATGAAATTGTGAAGGGAATCCATGACAAAGAAATGGACCATTGTTGCAAGGTCATATTTTTAAAGAAAGAACAAAGGATTTAGAAAGCAGGTAAAAAGAAAAAAATGAAACCTTTCCCTTTGGTGCTTTGTACGAAACAAGATGGGGAATAAAAAAGTGAATCACGGAAATAACTACTATTTTGGTGTGCATTAGCGGAATTGATAATCTTAGCCGGCCAGGTCAAACTAGTGGAATAAAAAGGTACCAGGCTATTGAATACAAACCCAAATGAATGGTAACTCTATAAGATTCTAAGAAGAATAATTGCATGTTTTACTCACAAAAATAAAAATCAAATTCTTGGAAATTTACTTCATGTGCGGTTACTACTAATTTAATCTGTTTAAAAATTCAACTTAAATGATCGTCGTTGTTCTAAGCAATCTGTGTCAAGTAGTAAATTTTCAAGCAACTAAGTCTTGCAATTGGCGTGATGACAAAAACATTCAGTTGCATCGTCTTGGAAAACATTTTCAATAGCTCACTTTGCAACATATTTCATTGCTTCAACAAAAACACTTGATAGGTTGACTCGCTAATTTATTCAACAATTTTCCATTTGGTTTTGAAATTTCAAAAGCAAATATTTAGCTAGATTTTTTCTATTTGAGAAAATGAGTCACAATTTCAAAAATTAATATTAGTTTTTAAGAATATAAATTAGAAAAAACGTATTTTCGTGGCTCGTTTATATTTATAACATTTGAATTTAAATACCTAAAATACTTTCAAATATGTCACATTTTATTTTTCAACATATCGATACAAAAAGTTATAGGCGTCAAGTTTACCCAAATTAAAAGTACAATATAAAAGTATTGATTTATGGTTATCATTTTTCCTTGGACATCCATCCTACTTCCCATTAAAAACACAGTAAACACTTATATTTGTACATTATTTCATTAGAAACAATTCAACAAAATTTCAGTTGCACTTCTGTTTTGTTTCCTGCGATGTACACAAATACGTAAACACATGAAACAAAAAGAAAAGTTACGATGAAACTTTATGAACCGTTTGAAACGAAGTAATATTAGAAATATGATTGCTTATTATTTTTATAGCTTGTTCAATACAGGGACAAATATAACAAGAATTGTACCAGATGAATATGAATGATTGTTTTGTGACCAAAATGACTATATATATAACGATCATGTATAAGGCCAATTGAATGTGGCCAAAAACTCTCTTAGGGATATAAGTCAAGATGTACACATTTTACAAAAAGAATATTTTTTTCTACTACTTTTATACATTTCAAAAAAAGTATTTTAATTTATCACATTTGTTCGACATATTCCATCGACTTAAGGTTGCTTTAGTATTGTTGTCATTTTCTAACATAGTCAAATCGCTTTTTAGACCCGTACATTCATTTTTGTTGTACAAGTCAACATGTGCATAATACAATATTCCTAACTCGTGTATTTATTTTACATTATTCCAATTAACACAATACAATAGTAGAAACAACACATATATACATTGGTTTATGTAGACAATATATGAAATATGAATACTAGGCTATGTTATAAACCATTATTACGCTATTGGAAGTAGTTGCAATCACTAACTAGCCATAATTTATCAATTTATGAAAATATATGTCTAGGGGAAAAAATTAAATTTTTAATCAAAATGTGAGATTATGCCTAAAAGATATTGTTGTAGAAATTGATTATGCAGCTGGGAAGGTTCAAGAGGTTGAAATGATGTTCGGAAGCTTGGAAAAGGGAAAATGGGTTTTTAAATAAAAGTCTCGTGGCTGGAATAAGGAAGAAGTAGGCTCGGTTGTTTCAAATATTCATGAATTTTCGACGGTTGCCGACGGCCCGACGAAAGCTGTTAGAAAATAGTCATCAGTGGACGTCAGGCTATTCTATCGGAATAGCAAGTTTTTGTAATAATGTATATGTTAATATAGTAATTAAGGCTTATTTTCAAAAAAAATTATATTCATTTCAAAATTTTAAAAAAAATTAGTTTTAGTAGATTACTTGATTTTGTATATTCCTTTTTCAACGTTTGGGAAAATCGACTATAGTAAAAATTTGTTACTGCCATTTTCATTTTTTAATTTCATAGAAATTAATTTCCAGTAGAATACCTGTTGTTGTAGTATTTATTTATAAACATTTAATCGATTTCAGTACAATTTGTTGTTGTTATAATCAGTTCAATCTTTTTTTCGAAAAACAAATTTTGTAGGATATTTATTCTTGTATATGTTGTATATAACAATATGATTTTTATTTGATGATAACAAACACATATTTTATAATATAAAAGTGTCTGTATATGTATTATTCTATACCACTTCATATATAGAAATAAATATTTATATTTGAATAGAATACTATTGCACAAGAATTTAAATATTCAAACAATGTTTTATTCAAATATATTATTTTATTTCAACATCTAAATAGTGCAAACTTCTAACTCCACTATTATATATCTCAGTGATTTATTACGTTCAGTCCTCACTACAATACTCAAGTTTAACTCAATTTACGCATACAAACTCATATACTCAGTCAATCATATCCTCTTTCATATACAGACTCTGTTACATACTCCAACAAACACTGACTTACTTGTCTTCAGTCTGCTTAAAAGTCAGTCCAGTCACCTTCACACATGTCATAGAAACACACAAGATAACTTGGAACAAAATTGGTTTACATTCTAGGAGATATAAATTTGTCATAAATTTTATTCGCCATGGAATTTTGGTGTGTTTCTTATCATACTTCTTGACTTGGTCTGATATGTATATATACATCTATTTATGTCTAGACTGCTTGTGATATTCATAGTGATTCACTGTAAATACCAATGTAGACTATATATCGAGTGCCGCATATCAGCCTCAACATAGCTATATTGGTCTGCTGATCATAACCATCCTCAACTCACAATTGTGGTATGTTGATCTTGACCAGCCACGACTCGTTGTATAGTGGTGTGCTGATGAAAATAGAAAATATAATTGCAAATGTATGATACATGTATACATAAACATGCGTATAAACACACATATATATATATATTGTGAAGGGGAGATATAGTCCAACATTAGTGAGTGCATAGTCCAAGCAACAGGTCAAGTTAAAGCATTTTAGCAAGATTCAAATGTGTGCACAAATCAAATAGTACACAAGGATGCCAAGTGACCAAAGCATAAACAAATGCCCAAAACAATCAAAGCAAGCATGAATCATCTTGAACATGCAATCAGCCGAGAAGTCAAGCCAAGGCTCAACTATAAAACTCACACATAGTGAAGAAAATGTCCTGGGAAAGTGATGTTGCACATGACTTAGGTTCAGGCTCAATCAAAATGGCATACACATGAAACTTTACAAAATCTAGACACCTAAAGCAATGAAGTACAAGTTCATGCAACAAACTTAAGTGATTCAAGGCAACAATTACACAAATCTGGACAGAAGTTGAAAACCAATAAGAGCAACATTGAAGCAGTAATGCACGACATAGTGTGCAACCAAGCAAACAAGGGGTAGGAAACACATTGGTGATGCATGCTTGGTGCATGTAACATGCACCAGCTCAAGTGGCGCAGGAACAACATGGAGCTACATATGCACATGCATACAGATCAGTGCAAGCAAACTAGTCACAAGGCATGTACATTGAAAGTAAGGGTTGCATGTGTACAACAACTAATTTATACATACAACAGTAAGCATGGTGCAAGACAAACATAAAGCAAATTGCAAGTTTTTTCAAACAAGAAACTAGTATGAACAACAACTAAAACAGGCCAGTTACTAGTGATAGCAACTAAGTCAGGTTTTGGAAGGCTTATTGTTGTAACCAAAAAATGGCCATAACATCAAAGGTTCTCTTGAAGCACTTCACCAAAAGTTAGAAATAATAAAACAGGGCCACAATCACAAATAGAAAGGAAAAAACAAAGAACACAAAGTTTTAGAGTGGTTTGGCTTCAAAAGTAGCCTACATCCATTATAGAGTCGCTTCCTATTGTCATACTTGAGTTAACAAAGCATGGATTTTTTGTCATTACATTCATTTCCCTCTTTAACAATTATCTTCTACTTTTTTCTCTCTTTTCGCTCCAGATTTCACTTGGATTTGCAAAGGAGTCGGTGAGATCTTTTGATTTGCGATGGTATGTATATTCAACCACTTGGATGATCTTTACCGGATCCATGATGATCTTGTGTTGGATCTATGCTTTGGATAGAGTTATTGTCAGTTGGAGATCACTTGGATTGTGTTTGAGAGATTTTTAATGAAGTTTGGTGAAGTTTTGATCCATATGTTGTTGAAGGAGGAAGGATTGAGCTTGAGAAGCTATCAATAGTGCTTGGAGTGATAGAGAGTGGTGGTGAAATGATTTGGACTTCCCTTTGAGGTGGAAAAATTGGTCCCTTAAATGGTGGAGAAATGGGGTATTTATAGGTGTAGTTTGAGGGTAGTGGCAAAGTTATAATTATGGTGTGTAGAGTTTGGGTCGTTCGTAGAAGTATTTATTAAACTGCCACTGGACAGTTGGAGCCAGCTATATATAGCTGTCATGAATTCTTGCCGACCGACCAGCTAATACAAAGCATGGCCGACCAATTAAAACAATGCATGGCCAGGACAGAAGTAATGTTCGACTAGCCTATCTAGGATAATATGTGCAACCGCTTTTTATCTTGCTCGATCAGGATATGCATGCACGATCCAAATAATGTTGCGCCATCAGGAATGATGCTCGACCCAAAATATGCATGATCCATCTTCCAGCTGGCCACATCTGTTTCATGTGCAACTAACTTTATGTGTAATGAGGTCTCCACTTTCCATCTCTTGAAACCTAGCAATGGCCTCCATCTTCTAAAATCATCCTTAATTACTTCGAAATCATCTTTTTGTCACTAATTAAGCAAATCAATGCCAAATCAAATCTAATTAGCATCAAATCAGAGTTAGAGCTGCTGTGTTGCATTGGAAATCTCCCCAAAATAGTAGTAAAGTTCAGATCTATAATTCATTTGTGGCTTAGGTGAGTGATTTGCATTGTTTTTCACTAACTACACCTAATTAGGGGTGATTAGTGATAATTAGCGAAATTATGCATGTTAAAATTCTGGTAAAATATGTAAAAATTATTAAATATTATTTTAAGACTCTGTTAGAAATTTGGGTTAATTTGGACATGTTTTGCTAATTGTATGCTTAAATCATGATTAAAGGGATTAAGGGGAGAACAATAGATTTGGGTATGTTTGGTCCAAAATAACTCATATGATTGGTGTTTGGATGTTTATAGTTGATTCTATATGTTGTTATTAATGTTCGGAATGTTAAGTAATCTTGTAGAAAAGTAAGAATGGTTGAAAATGCCGTCATATGGCGAAAATGGACGATATATGCTTGTTGGAAAATGTGCAGGGTTTTGGATCGGATCGGTTTATAGGGCTCGGATCAAATAGTGGAATCGGGCAAAGTAGTACCGAACCGAACCGGAGCCTAGGCAGAAGAAAGTGAGTATGGAAGAAAAGGAAGTCCGCTAGTTTGGAGTTGGAGTTGGGGTGAGAACTGAAACAAACAAGGCATGGTGGACTGAAGTAGAGTACAGGAACCAAACCATTAACACCGATCCGAACCAGATGAGGGCACCCGAACTGAACGTATAAAGTATCATTATCAAACCGACCCGGATGGAGTACCACGACCGAACCGACCCGGAGGAAGTTGACCGAACCAAACCGGATTGATGGCCAGGAGCTGAAGCATGACAAACCGAACCGGTTTGGACCTCTTATACTACCGGTGACAACTCTTCTGAAGAACAACTCCAATCCGACCAAAACCCGAGATGCAAAGGAAGTCCAAATGGGAGGATATTACCCAGTATCCAAATAGGGATCAACGGGTTAACTTCATGAGTTGGGCTTGGTTGCGGGACGTGTGAAAGGGGTAATCGATGTCTATAGCTTTGACTCACCACTGAGAGACAGATCATTGGCTATGGATCAGTGCAGTGGAGTTGTCCTGACTCCATGGGGCAAAGTGATCGTAGCAGGGCTTGAGCCAGTGCAGTGGAGTTGTCATGACTCCATGGTGCATAGTGGACATAGCAAAGGATTAGTGGCTATGGATCATTGCAGTGGAGTCGTCATGACTCCATGGGGCAGAGTGATCATAGCAAAGAATTGGGTGATCAAAGCGGTAGATATCGTATACTTTACGCACTGAGTGAGAAATATGAGGATGATTGCAATGTTTGATGTTAGCTATCACCATGACATGCACACCCCTCCACATTATTTTCACACCACATGCTAGTGTCACCTTGGAGTATTATACATCCTGTTGTGCTAACTCTTTGGTTGCAGGTCCAGGTTCAGGTATGGTTATGTATACCTGTTATTATTCTGTTTTTGCTGCTTATCGCTCATACCAGACTTTTGTTTGACCCAGAGTTTTATGTCTCTTCTTAATACTCTGGGTGCTCCTAAATGAGTAGACTAGAGACAGGTTAGCTGGTTATGCACGAATAGTTTTCCAGAGACGAGCAGGAGGCTTACACGTATCATTCCCATATATTCTCCTTGTGTTGTTGCTGGTCACTACTTTGGGCAGTAGTAGTGTACCTTCCTATTTTGCTTTAGAGATAGTTTTAAAAGTTGTAATAAAGATGGTTTGGATCATAAGATGTATTTTGAATTTTCCACTGCTATGACGGTTTAGTTCTCAGCTTATGCGTTGTCTCGCCTGTTTATATCAAGTTATGTTATTAATATATTTTGTTCCATGCGCTGTGAGATATACTATTGGTTCTTTGGTGATTCATAAGTCCAATTCCTTTTTTTTGACAACCGTCCCGTGCTGGTTGGACATCGACACAACGCATTTCATTGGAAATGTCAGCTGGTACGGGGCAAGCCGTCACACTTAGTATCAGAGCTCTACGTTGCGTGGTTAACCTTGGGAAAGACACCAGGGAGAGATAGTAGTATACGTATACGAGAGTGCGTATATGTGATATTTTGGTTTTCAAAGGTTATATATATATATAGTTATAGTTATATACATATATATACACACACTATTAGTATTTCTAAGGATGAAGTCGCACTGCACTGGCACCACTGAAGAGATGGTTAATCGTTTTCTCTTCACAGATTGAACGATGAGCCGATATACGAGGAATACTGGTTCAGGAGCCAATAATAGGAATGTCCCTGACATGAGGGCAATGTTTACTACCTTCATGCGAGAGATGTTGAGAGATGTTCAGGGAACAGCTCATAATGCTGCAAATGGTGGTGGTGCAGCGGTGCAGGCGCCTAGGGCCAATTTTCCAAGCTCTATAAGGACTACACTAGTCTTGGTGGGAAGCCGTTCCACAGAACGGAATTGGCTACAGAAGTTTAGGATTGGTTTGATAGTTGTGAGCGTATCTTCGAGGATATAGGAATTGAAGACGCAACGAAGAGAAAGCTAGCGTCCCGCCAACTGCAAGGACGAGCTATGAATTGGTAGAACGCTATTAAGGCAACTGCAACTAAGGATTATGTTACTTTGAATCAGTTTAAGACCCAATTCAGTGATAAGTTTATCCCAGCTTCCCAGAAGTCAAAGTTGTGTAGGAAGTTCTTGGAGCTTAAACAGAATGGTAGGGCAGTCTCAGAATATATTGTTGAGTTTGATACTGCCGAGAAGAATAACGAGAGGTTCATAACTGGTTTGGATCAGTACTTGAGAGAAAGGCTTATAAACTATATTGATGAGACTTTTGAATTGAAAAGCATTGAGATCAGAGAGCCTTTATCCTAAGCCCAAGACTGAAGTCGTTGTTGCATCTGCAGAGCGGCTAATGCGGCAGGCAAGCGGTGGAGGCAAGAATAATTCTCAGAATAAAAGGAAGCAGAGTCAGACCAAGGATGGTCCGAAAAGGAAGTACATGAAAGATGTAGAGTATTTTAGCTGTGGCAAGAAGGTCCACTATGCTAAAGAATGTTGAGCAATGCCAGCGGACAGGAAGTGCTTCAATTGTGGTCAAGTGGGACATCACAAGGAAAAATGTCCACAACCTCCTAAAGAGAAGAAGATTGTGAAAGCATATGCTATTAATGTTGTTCCTTCTTCGTCGAATGCCCCAACTGCGGCAGAGAAAGGAAAGAACGTCGTCATTCAAGGTATGCTTTCTATTTATCATGTTCCTGTTCGAGTATTGTTTGATAACGGGGCTTCCCATTCCCCCATATCTAGTGACCTGGTAGATAAGTTGGGATTGGAACCCGAGATAGTCGATAGACCTTAACGGTGACGAACCCGATCGGTGGTTCGACTAGTCTTAGTATGACTTGTCTAAATTTGGTCTTATCGACTCATGGATGTATGTTTGCTTGTGATTTCTTTGTTTTGGGCTTTACAGGGTTTGGCATTATTTTGGGAGTCGATTGGCTTCAAAGGTATAGGGTGGTGGTAGACTGTGAGGAATTTTCAGTGACTATTAGGGAGGATGATGGGCGGAGGGTAGTGTTTTGTTGCCTACCTAGTGATGAGGTGGTGGCTGGTTTTCTTAATTCTCTTGACATTCCGCAGGACGAGTTATCAGGGGTCCCCATTACTGGCCGGTATCCGGACATCTTCGGGGAAGTGACCGGACTTCCACCACACCGAGAGATTGAGTTCCATATTTATTTAGTGAAAGATGCCAGACCTATAGTGATGCCACTTCGTTGTATGGCACCAAGGGAGCAGCGAAAGCTCGGGGTGCAAGTAAGCGATCTTTTGAAGAAGGGATTTATCCGAAGAAGTGTCTCCGAGTGGGGAGCACCAGTTGTATTTGCCACTAAGGCAGATGGTTTCCTTCGTTTATATGTGGACTATCGCGAGTTGAATAAAGTGACTGGGAAAAATAAGTATCCTCTTCCACGGATAGATGATTTGTTTAATCAACTGGAAGGAGCAAGAGTGTTTTCCCAGTTGGACCTCGCGACAGGATTTAACCAGCTCCGGGTAGCAGCTGATAGTATTCCTAAAACGGCCTTCCAGATGCCGTCTGGATTCTATGAGTGGTTGGTCATACCATTCGGGTTGACCAATACACCAGCATATTTTGTGGACCTTATGGATAAGATATTCATGGATCAACTGAATAAGTTTGTTCTTGTGTTCGTGGACGATATCCTTATTTACTCGAGGACAGACGAAGAACACAAGGAACATTTGAGGATAGTGATGGAGGTGTTAATAAAACACCAATTGAAAGCGAAATTTTCTAAGTGTCACTTCTAGAAGAGGGAAGTGAGATTCTTGGGCCATGTTGTTTTAGAGAATGGTATTGCCGTGGACCCTGCGAACGTGGCTACGGTACAGGATTGGTCTACGCCCAAGAATGTAACAGACGTAAGAAGTTTCTTGGGATTGGCAGGATATTATCATAAGTTTATCTAAGATTTCTCCAAGATAGCGACACCGTTAACTCAGTTGTCCAAGAAGAATCAAGCTTTCGTTTGGGACGGAGGGTGTGAAAATGCATTCAAGAATCTAAAGGAAAAGTTGACGCGTGCGACAGTGTTAGTCATTCCTAAAGGGAATGAAGAGATGACAGTATACACGGATGCATGTGGTACAGGACTAGGTGCTGTACTGATGCAAGGAGGTAGGGTTGTAGCTTATGCTAGTCGGCAACTGAAACCGCATGAGAAAAGATATCCTACCCATGATTTGGAGTTAGCAGCGATCGTGTTCGCATTGAAGATGTGGAGACACTATCTCTTGGGAGAAAGATTAGACTTGTTTACTGACCATAAGTCATTAAAGTATCTCTTGTCTCAGAAAGATCTAAATCTCCGACACCAAAGATGGTTAGAATTCTTGGCTTCCTATGATTTTGACATCGCATATACACCAGGAAAGGGAAATGCAGTAGCTGATGCATTGAGTAGGAGACATGTCAGTTTAGGGGCTATGTTTCTTAAATGGAAGCAACTGGAATATATCTTAGGATATGATTTTAGACCTAAGTGCGAATTAGATCTAGAGATGTTAGCTAGTTTGACGGTCAGACCGACTTTGATTGAGCGGATTGGTTCCGGCTAAAGGGATGATCCTAATTTACTAGAAATCGTCTCCAAGTTAGAGATGGGTATCGATGAGGAGATGAACAAGTCTGGGTTTGATCGAGAAGGATAGCTTCAAAAGAATGGGAGGCTAATTGTGCCCAATGTCAATGGATTGAGAGATGAAGTGCTTAGGGAATGTCATCACTCAAAACTGACTATACATCCCGGTGGTAACAAAATGCATCGAGGCATGAAGCAGACCTACTACTAGGAAGGGATGAAAAGAGACGTTGGGAAGTTTATTTCCAAATGCATGAATTTCCAGCTAGTTAAAGTCGAGCAATAGAATCCTAGTGGGTTGCTGCAACCATTGGAAATTCCAGAATGGAAATGGGAACAAGTCTCAATGGATTTCATTGATGGTGTTCCAAGGACTAGATCGGGCCATGATAGCACTTGGGTGATTGTGGACCGATTGACCAGAGTTCAAGGTTTATACCCGTCAAGTCGAATAGAACAATAGCTAAGTTAGCAGAACTGTATACGAAGTTGGTAGTGAGATTTCATGGAGTACCCAACGATATTGTGAGTGACCGAGATCCGTTGTTTACTAGTGGATTTTGGAGGAGCTTACAAGAGGCTTTAGGGTAAGAATTGCATCTCAGTACCGCGTACCATTCTCAAACCAACGGTCAAATAGAGAGGATGAATCGAGTATTAGGAGATCTCTTGAGAGCTTGCATATTAGATTTTGGAGGATCATGGGATGACCATTTGCATCTAGTTGAATTCGCATATAATAATAGCTATCAGTTCAGTATTGGTATGGCTCCATTTGAAACTTTATACGGAAGACCGTGCAACTCACCATCATGTTGGTTAGAAACTGGTGAGAAATTTGTGCTTGGACCAGATGTAATAAGAGAAACCTCAGTAAAGATCAAGGTTATCCAACAGTGAATGAAGACTACCTAAGATAGGCAGAAGAGTTATGCTAATAAGAGACGAAGAGAATTGAAATTCTCCGTTGGCGACTTGGTATTTGTCATGATTTCTCCATTAAAGAGCGTGATTCGATTTGGTAGGTGAGGCAAGCTAGCACCAAGGTTTGTGGGTTCATTCAAAGTTCTCGGGAAAGTTGGGAATTTAGTGTATAAAGTTGGATTATCTGTCAAGATGGCAGGAGTTCACAAAGTATTTCATGTTTCCCAGTTAAGGAAGTTCGTGCACGACCCTGATATGACTATTTCACTGGATCATTTGGATGACACTGAAGTAGAACCCGAGGTGGTTGGGAATCGCAGACCGATCCGTATTATCGAGTTCGATACGAAACAACTTCGAAGGAACGCGATGAAACAGGTCAAGGTTTAGTGGGGTGGTAACGAGCATGACTGTACTTGGGAAACAGAGGAGAGCATAAGGAAGTCACATCCAGAACTCTTTGCCTGTAAGATTTTAATAGCGATAGTTATTCTCTTGTTACTAAATCGCATGCTAGGATAGACTTGTTGTGTTATTATGTGTGTTTAATTGTTATAAATGGTTGTTAGGCATGCGGGACCCATTGTATGTTTTAGTTAAGGAATTTCAGGGTGAAATTTCTTAAGGAAGGGGGGTGGGGGGAGAGAGTGTAATGACCCGCATTCTACGCATCGGAGGATCGTAGAATATTTATTTCATTCGCATGTGAAGCCATATGGTCGTGTAACTTTGAGAAATGACTATTGGGGTCATTTCCCATGTTCACGATCTTTGCCGAATTTTAAATGACCATTTTGCCCCTAGCGAATCTTGTTTCATGTATAACTTTTGATTGGAAAGGAGTTTTGACCTAAAACCACTTCCATTAGATTTGGATGATGGTTTACCTTTCCGTAGAGTGGTCACATTAGCCAAACGGACTTACCGTTTGGGAGATATGGCTGAAATAAGGTTTAGAAGGTGAAAAACAGCTTAACCGGACCTAATTAGGGTAATTAGCGTGTTGGTCCATAACCCATTTCGGGATTAGGATTATAGGGAGGCTGATAGGGTTAGGGAAATCTGTTTTTGTCATTTTTCAGCTGCCACCTTTCATCTCTTGAAACCTAGCAGTTGCCTCCACCTTCTGAAATCATCCTTAATCACTTCCAAATCACCTTTTTTGTCACTATCTAAGCAAATCAATGCCAAATCAAGTCAAATTAGCATCAAATCAGAGTTGGAGCTACTGTGTTGCACTGGAAACCGCCCCAAAACAGTAGTAAAGTTCATATCTATAATTCATTTATGGCTAAGGTGTGTTTGCATTGTTTTTCACTAAATACGGCTAATTAGGGCTGACTATTAATAATTAGCGAAATTATGCATGTTAAAATTCTGGAAAAATATGTAAAAATTCTTAAATATTATTTTAAGCCTCTGTTAGAAATTTGAGTTAATCTGGACATGTTTTGCTAATTGTGTGCTTAAATCATGATTAAGGGGGTTAAGGGGAAAACCATAGATTTAGGTATGTTTGGTCCAAAATAACTCATATGATTGATATTTGGATGTTCATAGTTGATTCTATATGTTGTTATTACTGTTTGGAATGTTAAGTAGTCTTGTAGAAAAGTTAGAATGGTTGAAAATGCTGTCGTATGGCGAAAATGGACGATATATGCTCATCGGAAATTGTGTAGGGTTTCGGATCAGATCGGTTTGTAGGCCTCGGATTGAATAGTGGAATCGGGCAAGGTAGTACCGAACCGAATCGAAGCCTAGGCAGAAGAAAGTGAGCATGGAAGAAAAGGAAGGCCGCTAGTTTGGAGTTGGAGTTGGGGTGAGCACTGAACCGAACAAGGGATGGTGGACTAAAGTAAAGTACAGGAACCGAACCATGAACACCGAACCAAACCAGATAATGGCACCCGAACTGAACGTATAAAGTATCATGATCGAACCGACCCGGATGGAGTACCATGACCGAACTGACCCAGAGGAAGTTGACCGAACCGAACCGGTTTGATGGCCAGGAGCGGTAGCGTGCCGAACTGAACCGGGTGAGGGCAACCGAACCGAACCGGTTTGGACCTCTTCTACTACCGCGTGACAACTCTTCTGAAGACCAACTCCAATCCGACCAAAACCCAAGATGAAAAGGGAGTCCAAGTGGGAGGATATTACCCACGATCCAAATGGGAATCAATGAGTTAACTTCATAAGTTGAGCTTTGCTGCAGGACGTGTGCAAAGGGGTTATCGATGTCTATAGATTTGACTCACCACCGGGAGATGGATCATTGGCTATGGATCAATGTAGTGGAGTTGTCTTGACTCCATGGGGCAAAGTGATCATAGTAGGGCTATGAGCCAGTGCAGTGGAGTTGTCATGACTCCGTGGGACAGAATGGACATAGCAAAAGATTAGTGGCTATGGATCAATGCAGTGGAGCTGTCATAACTCCATGGGGCAGAGTGATCGTAGCAAAGAATTAGGTGATCAAATCAGTAAATATCGTATACTTTACGCACTGAGTGAGAGATGTGAGGATGATTGCTATGTTTTATGTTTGCTATCACCATGACATGCACACTCCCTCCCCATTATTTTCACACAACATGCTAGTGTCACCTTAGAGTATTGTACATCCTGTTGTGATAACTTTTTAGTTGCAGATCCATGATCAGGTATGGTTATGTATACCTGTTATTATTCTGTTTTTGCTGCTTATCGCTCATACCGGACTTTTGTATGACCCAGAGTTTTATGTCACTTCTTATTACTCTGGACGCTCCTAAATGAGCAGACTAGAGACATGTTAGCTGGTTATGCACGAGTAGCTGTTTGGAGACGAGCAGGAGGCTTACACGTATCATTCCCATATATTCTCCCTGCGTTGTTGTTGGTCACTACTTTGGGCTGTAGTAGTGTACCTTCCTATTTTTCTTTAGAGACAATTTTAAAAGATGTAATAAAGATGGTTTGGATCATATCCTGTATTTTGCATTTTCCGCTGCTATGATGGTTTAGTTCTCAGCTTACGCACCGTCTCGCCTGTTTATATCAAGTTATGTTATTATTATATTTTGTTCCATGCGCTTTGAGATATAGTATAGGTTCTTTGATGATTCATAAGTCCAATTCCTTTTCTTTGACTACCGTCTGTGCTGGTTGGACATCGACAGAGCGCATTTCATTGGATATGTCGGCTGGTGAGGGGGGAGGGGGCGTCACACTTCATGCCGCCTATTCTATAATTAAAATAAGAACTTGTGTGATTTTGGACTTATACTTTGTTATTGATCGTCCACATCAATAACAGATTAGTTAATCCTTAAAAATGAATTATAGTGAGATTCGTTACTAAGATTGAATAACGTGAATATACAGAACTGTTTTGTTTAACTGTTTGTAATTCGTCAAACATTGTACGCATAAATATGATACTCTAATCCGAATTCACAATGACACTTAAGTTCTGCTAGTCGATATGTACCGAACGCAGATTTCAAGTCTTGCTCTTATATATCCTTGGATGATGGTTTACGTTTTATAAAACGTGTACCTGTTTAAATTGGAACATCGATTCAAGTTCCTGAGGCTAGGTTGACAGCAGTGCATCTTTTGGATTGTAAACGAATTAGTCTTTGGTTATTTCTTGTCCTCTTGACAATTTGTCGGGAAGATGTCATTCTGTGCTACTCACTACGTTTCTATACAAACATGCACTTATTTTGGTATTCCTGAGTTTATCGCAAGGCTGGCAGAGAAAGAAGAATTTGCTGATTGTCTATTTTTAGGCCTGCAGTATTTTCCCAGACATCATCCAACATTTATGTAATTGTGCTGCCTCGGTACCGTGGGTCTTCATGAGTTGCAAGAGCTCTATGTGATCAGCTCGTCGGGTTTCCTTGATTGTGGTTGACGCGCTAGAGACTTGTACTTTGTTGGCTAAAGTTATTTAAACTTGCAATTCATACGTAGAACCTCTGAACCTGTCAGCTCAATAAGAATTCTAACTTTACTGAATGGTTTAGTACTTCTACTCGGAGAAGTTTTTATATCTTTATGCCCTCACTAGGGGAGGCCTTATATATTTTTCCCCCGCTAAGGGGGACATTGGGATTTAGCGTCCCCGCTCGGGGAGGACTTGTATTTAGTGCACCCGCCAGAGGAGGTCTTTGGATTTAGTGCCCCCGCTCGGGGAGGTCTTGGGATTTAGTGCCCCCGCATGCGGAGGACTTGTATTTATTGCCACTGCTCGGGGAGTTCTTTGGATTTAGTGCCCCCACTCGGGGAGGTACTTGGATTTAGTTCCCCCGCTCGGGGAGATCTTGGGATTTAATTCCCTCGCTCGGGGAGGCCTTTGAATTTAGTGCACCCGCTGTGGGAGGTCTTTGGATTTAGTGCCCCGCTCGGGGTGGTCTTGGGATTTAGTGCCCCCGCTCGGGGAAGACTTGTATTTAGTGCCCCCACTCGGGGAGGTTTTTGTGCTTCACTCAGGAAGCGTTTTCTTTATTTCTTAGAGTTTTTTCTAATTGGATCGTTCTGCAGGGCTGGAGCCAGTTCCTTTATCGGACGCTTGACTTAGCAGACTATCTCAATTTAGGAGCTGGGGCCTTGGACCTCTAATTCGGGAGAGTCCCCTTTCGATGAAAGTTACAACCCTCTCATTTGTTTTTCGTGGAGCATGATCGCTATTTGAATCTTCGTGACGCTTCCCATCCACTTTTTCGAGGCTTTGCTTTTCTATTTTTGCATTTGTGCATGTTGATATTTGCAATATTTAATGCCTGAACCAGTGTTGTTGGGTTCATCATGCTTTGTCAGATTTTAAAGGAATTAGCGCTTGATAAATGGCCTACAATATAAAATCATCTTTAAGCAAAATTTGATTTGACAAAGATTTTTGTAAGCAAGGAATTTATTCTGGTGGATATGCTCTTAATCACAGAGCTAATTGCTCAGTACAACATTTGTAAAATATTACAGACAGTTTTACGAGAATTTTGAATACAACATGAATTAAAGCATGAAGTAAAGCATGAAATAAAGTTGTGGCGATGATGATCGCTTATTCTAAGCCATTAAAATTGGAGCACCACCATTGTCACTAGTTTATGACCGGCCTTGCATTAACCCGTGCTGGAGCTTCGTTGCTTTGACTGGACTGACTATTTGATGTCCCTTGCCCCTGGGTAGTTGCATAAGGATTTGTAGCATGTGGATTTTTTCATATATTGTTGTAGTTTGTTTTTCCTAATCAACTCCTAGATTAAGTTCTTCAAGTGTTGGCATTCGTTAGTATCATGCCCGGGTTGATTGTGAAAGCGACATAATTTTCTAGAGTTCGAAGCTCTTTCAGAGATATTCAGCGATGGTTGTTCTGGATAATGTTATGCATCTTTTGTAGCGATGTAGATGTTTTCCAAGGTATTATTCAGAGGGGTAGATTCAAAGGGTGTAAAGAAGCGAGTTCTCTTGCCATCTCGATAATCTTTCTCGTCGGTTCCTCTATTTTGACTTCCGGAATTCTTCTGATTGTATTGAGTAGCAGCATTTTTAGGAGCTTCAAGAAGTGGGTAACCATCAATAATCTGAAGAGGCATAGGATTATTTTCCCCCCTCATATACTCCTCTGCTTTTTTGCAGTTTTTTTCAAGCGTGTTTGGTTCTTTCATTTAATCCATCTACCAAATTCGCTCTTCTAATCAATGGTGCCAATTAGAGACATTAAGATCAAGCGAGGTTCAGGATTTCCCACTCGGACAAAGTAGTATTGAACCTCTTGAGGAAAACTTTAGCAAACTCTCGTGGATTCTGTTTTATTGAGTTAGAGAGATAGTCCTTAGCTTTCGTAGCTTGTAGTCTAAATTGCTCTTTGAATTTTAGAGTCAAACCATCAAATCAGTTGACGGATTTGGGCGGCAGCCTCGTGAGTCATAATGATGCGATGCCTTCTAGATAGAGAGAAAAAACAAGCATTTAATCTCGTCCATCACTTTGGCTGCATTCTTATCTGTAAAGGAACTGATTTGTATCAGAAGTCCCATTGTATGGAGGTAGAGAAGTATGAGTAAACTTCTTATGGAACTCTACTTTGCGAATCCATTAAGTGAACGGATATTTGTTGGGGGAGAAGCTCATTCTCACTCACAATCCTCGCAAGCCATGTTATCTTTCATGATTTTCTTTACCATATCCGCAATATATTCCTTCGAGTTGTGGCGTTCTGTAGAGCGGACTTCGATGTCTTTTCTGGATGCCAATCTTGGCGAGCGATCGCGATTAGAGGATCTAGGTCTTTTACCTCCACAATGGGGAGGTGCCCCCTTGGCGGGACTAGCATCTCTTTGGGTATTTCAATCGGAATGGTTTTTAGCTTTTGGCTTTGAATCCTGAATTTCAGCCTCGTTCCTATTGCTTTCCCATCCATCGAGGCCTTCCATATTATTGTTACGATTATGATCAAAAGCTGCCGAAATCATGTTCTCTTCTAGGTTGTCATGAACCTTTTGAGGGGGAACGGGATTTGCTTGAGCGTTTAGAAGAGCGTTCAATTTTTCCATCAAAGCATCATTAACATTCATCAAAGCTTTATTGAAGTCAATATTCATTAGTTTAGATTGGCCACAACGGCATCTAATTCAACTCTAGTTACTCCGGCTCCACTAACCAAGCTTTCGCCAATTTCAAATCGATAAGTTAGTGGCATAGCTTCATTAGCAACGTCGTTGCATGCTCCAATGGTTATACTAGCAGTTCTCTTAGACTTACGCGTTATCTCGGACAAGGCCTTAAATTTTGGAGAGAATTTGTCACTTGCCCTGGATCTTAGATTTAGAGAATTTATAGTAGAAGAAGGCTTGGAACTTCAATGCAAAGCACTTAAATTTAAGAGAAGTGTGAACGTGGCCTCACGGTGGACACCAATAGTTGTAACCAAAAAAGGCCACAACACCAAAGGTGATCTTGAAGCACTTCACCAAAAGTTTAGAAATAAGAAAATGGGGCGACAATCACAAAATAGAAAGGAAAAAACAAAGAACACAAAGTTTTAGAGTGGTTCGACTATAAAAGTAGCCTACATCCACTATAGAGTCACTTCTCATTATCATACTTGAGTTTAAAAAGCATGAATTTTCTCTCATTACTTTCATTTCCCTCTTAACAATGATCTTCTACTTTTTTCTCTCTTTTCGCTCTAGATTTCACTTGGATTTGCGAAGGAACCGATGAGATCTTTTGATTTGCGATGGCAGTTACATAGATTCAACCATTTGGATGATCTTTACCGGATCCATGATGAACTTGTGTTGAATCTAGGATTTGGAGAGAGTTAATGGTAGTTAGATATCACTTAGATTGTGTTCGAGAGATTTTTAATGAAGTTTGGAAAAGATTTGTTCCATATGTTATTGAAGGAGGATGGATTGAGCTTGAGAAGCTATCAATGGGGCTTGGAGTGTTTGACAGTGGTGGAGAAATGATTTGGACAACCCTTCTGGGAGGAAAAATCGGTCACTTGTATAGTGGAGAAATATGGTATTTATAGGTGTAGTTTGGGGGTAGTGGTAGAGTTGTAATTATGGTATGTAGAGTTTGGGTCGTTCATAGAAGTATTTACGAAACTGCCACCGGATAGCTGGAGCCGGCTGTACACAGCTATTATGAATTCTTGTTGACCAACCAGCTAATACAAAGCACGACCGACCAGTTAAAACAATGCACGACCAGGACAGAAATAATGTGCAGCCAGCCCCTTTGGGATAATATGTGTGACCGCTCTTTTGTCTTGCTCAATCAGGATGAGCATGCACGATCCAAATAACGTTGCGCCATCAGGAACGTTGCTCGACCCAAAATATGCATGATCCATCTTCCTGCAGGCCACATCTATTTCATGTGCAACTAACTTTATGTGTAATGTGGTCTGCACTGTTTTCATGGCCACGCCACCCCATTTTTATAAAATGCCTATTCCTTTTAATTGCCTTTCTACCACCGCCTTCTTTCATTTGAAATTGATAATACTTAGATATTAAGGTGTCGAACCCATGATGTTTACTTAAAAAGTCGATCCAATATTCAACTATTGACCGACCCCCTTAGGTGATGACACTACTCGACCAGCCTGTTTCACGTCGCTCTACCCACAACGACGCTCGACCAACTCTAGAGCTCGACCTGTAGTGGTGCTATCGCTCGACCTATCGGCTTTATGAGGTGAACGACCAGTGGCATACTCGACCAAACAAGCTCGACCAGGGGTGTTGTGGCCTGCTCGATCCTGGGCATTATGGTGCTTGACGACTTAGGTGAGCATACACAATACCGGATGCCTGCACTTATAGTGTTTGACGAAATGTTTGAATGAACTGCTGGTAATGGGGTTTACATTTGCCTCTCGGAGCTTGTAATTTAATATAAAATACGGGCTTCGAAATTTGATGGGTCCTTGTATTGACTTGTGTCCTTTCATTGGAATTGGCAATAGCTCGATTCTGGATTGTTCATGTCTTAATGTAGCCAGGCACTTTAATGCTTCTAATTTTGAATTTATTGCGCGTCGACATTCAATCGCAGCTTTTTTGTTCGCTATGGCGAATCATGCTTTGATCTTTTGACTCGTCGATTCCAAATGATCCAAGCACAAAATTTGTTAGTTGAATTGATATGCTTCATGCCACCTGTTATGTAATTAAAATAAGAATTTGCGCGATTCTGGACTTATACTTTGTTATTGATCGTCTGCATCAATAACAGACCAGTTAATCATTAAAAATGAATTATAGTGAGATTTGTGATTAGGATTGAATAATATGCGTATACAGAACTATTTTGTTTAACTGTTTATAATTCATTAAACATTGTCTGCATAAATATGATACTCTAATCTGAATTCACAATGACACTCTAGTTCCGCTAATCGATTTGTACCGAACGCAAATTTCAAGTCTCGCTCTTATATAACCTTGTATGATGGTTTATGTTTTATAAAACGTGTGCTTGTTTAAATTGGAACTTCGATTCGAATTCCTAAGGCTAGGGTGACAGCAGCGCATCTTTTGGATTGTAAACGAATCAGTCTTTGGTTATTCCTTGTCCTCTTGACAATTTGCCAGGATGATGCCATTCTGTGCTACCTCACTACGTTTCTAATCAAACGTGCACTTGTTTTGGTATTCCTGAGTTTGTCGCAAGACTGGCAGAGAAAGAAGAATTTGCTGATTGTCTATATTTAGGCCTGTAGTATTTTCCCAGGCATTATCCAACTCTTATGTAGTTGTGCTGCCTCGGTACCGTGGGCCGTCATGAGTTGCAAGAGCTCGATGTGATCAGCTTGTCGCGTTTCCTTGATTGTTGTTGACACGCTAGAAGCTTGTACTTTGTTGGCTAAAATCATTTAAACTTGCCAATCATGCGTAGAACCTCTAAACCTCTCAATCCAATTGGAATTCCAACTTTAATGACTGGTTTAGTACTTCTACTTGGAAAAGTTTTTATATCTTTGTGCCCTCACTAGGGGAGGCCTCATATATTGTGCCCCGCTAGGGGGGACTTTGGGATTTAGTGCTTCCGCTCGGGGAGGACTTGTATTTAGAACCCCTGCTCGGAGAGGTCTTCGGATTTAGTGCTCCCGCTCCGGAAGGTCTCTGGATTTAGTGCCCTCGCTTGGGGAGATCTTTTGATTTAGTTCCCTCAATCGGGGAGGACTTGTATTTAGTGCCCCCACTGTGGGAGGTCTTTGGATTTAGTGCCCCCGCTCGGGGAGGTCTTGGGATTTAGTGCCTCTGCTCAGGGAAGACTTATATTTAGTGGCCTCGCTTGGGGAGGTCTTTGTGCTTCACTCGGGAAGCGTTTTCTTTATTTAGAAGGTTTTTTTTTCTAATTGCATCGTCTTGTAGGGATGGCACCTGTTCCTTTATCGGACGCTTGACTTGGTAGGCTATTTTAATTTAGTAGCTAGGGCCTTGGACTTCTAATTCGGGAGGGTGCCCTTACGACAAAAGTTACAACCCTCTTATTTGTTTGTTGTGGCGCTTGCTCGCTATTTAAATCTTCGTGACTCTTCCCGTTCACTATTCGAGGCTTTGTTTTTCTATTTTTGCTCTTATGCATGTTGATATTTGCAATATTTAATGCCTGAACCATTGTTGTTGGGGTCGCCATACTTTGTCAGATTTTAAAGGAATAAGCCCTCGATAAATGGCCAGCAATATAAAATCATCTGTAAGAAAATTTTGATTTGACAAAGATTTTTGCAAGCAAGGAATTTATTCAGGTAGACATGCTCTTAATCACAGAGCTACTTGTTGAGTATAACGTTTGAAAAATATTACAGACTATTTTATGAGAATTTTGAATACAACATGAAGTAAAGCATGAAATAAAGCATGAAATAAAGTTATGGCGATAATATTCACTTATTCCGAGCCATTAAAATTGGAGCACCACCATTAATCACTAGTTTATGACCAGCCTTGCATTAACACATGCTGGAGCTTTGTTGCTTTGACTAGATTGACATTTGATGTCTCTTGCCCCTGGGTAGTTGCATAAGGATTGTAGCTTGTGGATTTTTCATATATTGATGTATTTTGTTCTTCCTAATCAACTCCTCGATTAAGTTCTTTAAGTGTCGGCATTCGTTAGTATCATGCCCGGGTTGATTGTGAAAGCAACAGAATTTTCCAGAGTTCGCAGCTCTTTCAGAGATATTAGCGATGGTTGTTCTGGATAATGTTCTGCATTTTTTTTAGCGAGGTAAATGTTTAAGGAGTATTATTCAGAGGGATGAATTCAGAGGGTGTAAAGAAGTGAGTTTTCTTGCCATATCGATTATCTTTCCTGTCGTTTCCTCTCTTTTGACTCCAGGGATTCTTCTGATTGTATTGGGTAGCAGCATTTTTGGAAGCTTCAAGAAGTAGGTTACCATCAATAACCTAAAGAGGCACATGATTATTTTCCACCCTCATATGCTTCCCTGCTTTTTTGTTGAATTTTTCAAGCATGTTTGGTTCTTTCATTTTAATCCATCTACCAAATTCTCTCTTCTCATCAATGGCACCGATTAGAGACATTAAGTTCATGCGGGGGTTTAGGATTTCCTACCTCGGACAAAGCAGCGTTGAACCTGTTGAGGAAAACTTTAACAGACTCTCCTGGATTCTGCTTTATTGATGTTAGAGAGATAGCATCCTTAGCCTTCGTAGCATGTAGTCTAAATTGCTCTTTGAATTTTAGAGTAAAATCATCGAATCGGTCGACGGATTTGGGCGGCAGCCTCGGGATCCATAATGATGCGACGCCTTCTTGATAGAGAGGGAAAACAAGCACTTGATCTCATCCGTCGCTTTAGCTGCATTCATATCTGTAACGGAAGTGATTTGGATCAGAAGTCCCATTGTATGGAGGCCGAGTAGGATGAGTAAACTTCTAAGGGTACTCTGCTTTGCGGATCAGTTTAGTGAACGGATTTTTGTTGGGGGAGAAGTTCCGTTCTCTCTCACAATCCTTGCGAGCCATGATACTTTCATGATTTTCTTTACCATATCCGCGATATATTCCTTCGAGTTGTGGCGTTCCGTAGAGCGGACTTCGATCGCTTTGTCAGATGCCCGTTTGGGCGAGCGATCGCGATTAGAGGATCTAGATCTTTTACCTCACAATGGGGAGGTGCTACCTTGGCGGGACTAGCATCTCTTCGGGTATTTCGATTGGAATAGTTTTTAACTTTCAGCTTGAATTTCGGCTTCGTTCCTATTGCTTTCCCATCCATCGAGGCCTTCTAAATTATCGTTACGATTATGATCAAAATTTGTCGAATTCGTGTTCACTTCTAGGTTGGCATGAACCTTTTGAGGAGGAGCGGGATTTGCTTGGGCATCTAGAAGAGCGTTCATTTTTCCGTCAAAGCATCATTAGCATCCATTAAAACTTTATTTGAAGTCGTTATTCATTGGTTTATATTGGCCACAACGACATCTAGTTCAGCTCTAGTTACTCCGGCTCCACCAACTGAGATTTCGCCAACTTTGAATTGGTTAGTTAGTGGCATAGCTTCATTAGCAACATCGTTGGGTGCTCCAACGGTTTTACTTGCAGTTCTCTTAAACTTAGCCATTATCTCGGACAAGGCTTTGAATTTCGGATAGAATTTGTCACTTGGTCTAGATCTTAGATTTAGAGAATCTGTAGTAGAAGCAGGCTTGGAACTTTAATGCAAAGCTCTTAAATTTGAGAGAGAAGTGTGAATGTGTCCTCACGGTCGGTGCCAAAAGTTATAACCAAAAAATGGCCACAACACTAAAGGTGCTTTGAAGCACTTCACCAAAAGGTTAGAAATTAGAAAAGGGGCCACAATAACAAAATAGAAAGGAAAAAACAAAGAACACTAATTTTAGAGTAGTTCGGCTTTAAAAGTAGCCTACATCCACTATAAAATCGCTTCTCATTATCATAGTTGAGTTTAAAAAGCATGGATTTTCTCTCATTACATCATTTCTCTCTTTAACAATGATCTTCTACTTTTTTCTCTCTTTTCGCTCTAGATTTCACTTGGATTTGCTAAGGAATTGGTGAGATCTTTTGATTTGCGATAGTAGTTATGTAGATTCAACCACTTGGATGATCTTTACCGGATCCATGATGATCTTGTGTTGGATCTAGGCTTTGGAGAGATTTAATGGTTGCTGGAGGACACTTAGATTGTGTTTGAGGGATTTTTAATGAAGTTCGAAGAAGATTTGATCCATATGTTGTTGAAGGAGGATGGATTGGGCTTGAGAAGCTATCAATGGGGCTTGGAGTGTTTGAGAGTGGTAGAGAAATGATTTGGACAGCTCTTCGGGTTGGAAAAATCGGTCCCTTGAATAGTGGAGAAATGGGATATTTATAGGTGTAGTTTGGGGGTAGTGGCAGAGTTGTAATTATGGTGTGTAGAGTTTGGGTCGTTCATAGAAGTATTTACGAAACTGCAACTGGACAGCGGGAGCCAGCTGTACACAGTTGTTATGAATTCCTGCCGACAGACCAGCTAATATAAAGCATGACCAACTAGTCAAAACAAAGCATGACAGGACAGAAATAATGTGCGACCAGCCCCTCTGGGATAATATGTGCGACCGCTCTTTTGTCTTGCTCGATCAGGATGAGCATGCACGATGCAAATAATGTTGCACCATTAGGAACGATGCTCGACCCAAAATATGCATGATCCATCTTCCAGCTGGCTACAACTGTTTCATGTCCAACAAACTTTATGTGTAATATGGTTTCCACTGTTTTCATGGCCACGTCCCCCCATTTTTATAATATGCATGTTCCTTTTAATTGTCTTTCTCCCACCGCCTTCTTTCATTTTAAACTGATATATACTTAGATATTAAGGTGTCGAACCCATGATGTTTACTTAAGAAGTCGATCCAATATTCAACTACTGACCGACCCCTTAGCTGATGACATTGCTCAACCAGCCTATTTCATGGTGCTCGACCCGCGATGATGCTCGACCAGCTGTTGAGCTCGACTAGTAGCGGTGTTGCTGCTCGACCTACCGGCTTTATGAGGTGAACGGCCAGTGGCATGCTCGACCAAACAAACTCGAACAGGGTTGATGTGTATTGTATATGATGTAGTTGTATACACAATTATATGATTTTTTTTATGGTAACAACCAAATAAATATTATTTTAAATGTGTGTGCTGTTCTATATATACATCGCAGACAGGAATATAATTTTTATATTTAAATAGAATATGACTGTATAGACATTCATATATTCATACAGTATTTTATTTAAATTAAATATTATATTTCAAACATTCAAACAGTACAGCTATTTATAACTCCACTATTTTACACTTCACAGGAATTTGTACTTGTAAATAAACTAAATAAAATACACAAGTTTGTTTGACAACAATAAAATGATATTTTATTTCAAACAAATTTGTTTATTATAAATATCTGAACAATTCTCTCATTCTTATACAAAGCTCCTCACTACATCACTCATCACTCTATACAATTCATATATACATAAATATTCACATTGTCTCATATACAGACACTTATACACTCTTTCACTGTCTTCAGTTCTTTTCTTTCTATCTTCACAACATATTCAGTCAGTCCAGTCTTCATACCTGTCATATACAGAAACACACACAGTAATCTTGAACAGAAATAATTTGATATTCTAGCAAATATTATTATAATTTTAAAATTTATTTGCCTCAAAAATATTGTGTGTTTCGCATCATTTTTCATGAATTGATCTAATATGTATTTATTTCTAGTACCCACTGATCAGCCTCAATTCACTACACCGGTTTGCTGACCAGAACCAGTTGTTTCTGAATCGCCACAACACAGTGTAGTGGTCTGCTGATATATATTCGAATAGATACATATATATACACATACGTGTATATATACAGATGTATATACATACATGTCAACATGGTCAGATTAGAAAAATGGAGCAAATGAATACAAGAAATTGTGGTCGAGCTCAAAATACATGAAGCATTAACATCAAAAAAATGGTTAAGCAAGGTGAGGCACCATCAGTTACAAGTTTTTCCTATGCACAAACAAATTTCAACATGAACAAGGTATTCAATAAGGTTCAGCCAGTAAGAATGCAAGTCACTAGTGCAGACTTCAAGAGAATACAAACATACAAAGGCTAGTGCATGGATGGTGTGTATACAACATGTTTTCATGCTTAAATCAGAAATAGTTAAGCTCAACATTGCATGGTTTCAACAGCATAAGTGTTCAACAATGGTACAATGCAAAAGAATGGTCAGTGAGTATATAAATGAGGACAAGCAAATGTGTAATCTGCATATACATAGTGATACAAACAAACTAATCAGACAAATGATGAAGCATAACATTAGAGTGTACAAGCAGAAATGATACAAGTATGGTCATATACAAGGTCGAGTGTGACATCAAATATGAACAGCATTAACAAGCAAGTGTCAAGACAGTTCAAGTGCAAAAGTGATTGAGACAGTGGCGTTTAACATGATGGTTCAAATGCAACAAACACTACAACAACAAGAAGTATGGCAGCAATTTTTTTAAGTGAACAACTACACATTTTTCGGCTTAGTTTCAGACGATCAAAACAGTAGCAGGTACATGCTCATGCAAGCAAAGCAACCATGTCGAACATGTTAATTGTTTTCATGTGCAAGCAAGATAGTATAGCAACTCAGTGGCACAAATGGTGCTGCCAACAAGTGTCTACAAATGTAGTATTTTACATTGCCAAAAGAGATAGGTTTCAATTTTCATGCATGCAAGTGTTTTCAGATTTCACAATAAATATTTTTTGTTTTCATTGCATACATACCATACAAGCTATTCAAGTGTTTTGATTCACAAGGGCCAAGGAGATACACAAGGGGCAGTAAATGTTTGTTTCCAGAAATTGGTTCAAAACATGTAGAAGATTTTAGCCTAGAAATCCTAGATTGAAATGACCAACATGTTTTCAAGGGATAGTTCTACAAATTAAATACTGGTTTTATCTCGCAACTCTAGTTTAGCAAGTTTTTTTTAAAAGGATTCCAAAACTTCCCAATATTAATGTTTTCCAGAGAATCAAGTTTTAATATGGCATACTCAAATATACTTCAAGAGTTCACCGAAGAAATTTTAGGCAACTAATGGAAATATCATGCAAGCATTTTTAGCCAAGCAAATCAACTGTAAATTGAAGACAGTTTTGGGATATGAAAATCATTTTTTTGGCAAGATTTTATTTTTGTTTCCAAAATTTCCTCAAGTGTTTATGGCAAGAAATCCGATAATTGGTGTCCAGTATTTCCAGTGATGATTCAGCATTCACATCAAATCATTCAAAGCATTTTAAATCGAGAAATTTATTCACACAAGGAGATTAAAGGCAACAATCAATTTCGAGATTCAATGAAAGCCAAAATCGTGTCTAAATTCATCAAGGTATTCACACAAGGGATTTTATCAAGGCAACAAAGTTTTCAAAGCCGAAGAATTAAAAAGGGGAATCACGAAAATCAGTCAAGCCAATCATATGAAATCAAAGAGCACTTATAGGATGTTATAATCCTATATGTTCACCATTAAATCACAAGCATAATTCATTGAAAACAAAAACCCACAATTTCAATAGCAAAAATCTAATCAAATTCAGAGAACTCACAAAATGTTTTCGATCGCAATCGGTGACAAGAAGGAGAAGATGCAAGGGTTCAGCCATTTTCCATCATCTGATTCAAAGCCACAAGGATTCAACCAATTCAGGGAAGACATCGATCGCTTTGGGGACAAAGCAGAAAACCTTAGCTTACTAGTCGTTGCCATTTTTTATCTCACAAATGAAAGAGAAAGGGACCGAGAAAATAAACAAGGGTGCACACAAACTCAAAAGGGCCGACCATCTTTGATTTAAAAGGGGATAACCCTCATTTTAACTACTAGGGTTTTTCATTTTTTTTTATGTTTTATTGTTTTTAATTTGTGTTATAAAACAATCCTGAATAGTTCTAGAGTCTGTAAAATCTAAGGGGATTCAGTCAGGGTGTTGACTGACAGTTGCTAGAGTCTGTAAAATCTAGGTTTTTGGTTACGAGGTCATAATCGGTGGAAATCTGATCGAGGGGATATCGGTCAGTCTAGAGTTTTGAGTGTAGGGTTAGTACAGGAGCAGGGAGTGCAAGTTTACATGTTCTTGTAAGCGGGATCCATTCTATCACCTAGTAGAAACTTTAGGAATGCAGCAGTAGGCAAGTTTTGCCGAGGCTGGGTATCTCTATGTGTTATTTACTTTCCGTATTTACTTAGTCTACAATTATCTGTGCTGCGACTAATTTCTAATTATTCGATAAACTGTAATAAACCCTATTCATCCCCCCTCTAGGGTTAATCTAGATCCAACAATTGGTATCAGAGCTAGGTAATTTCAATAACTCTAGAGTCATGGGTCATCCTAATTGTCAGCCTAGTGAGAGTCAGTCCAGTAATATTCCAACTATTTTCAATGGAACAGATTTTTTAAATTGGAAAATAAAGATGAAATTTCTTATAAAATATGTTCATATTAAATATTGGAATATTATTATTAATGGAGTAGATTTGTCAAATAAAAGGAATAATGTTATCAATACTCGTGTTATGGAGATTATTTATTCTTGTCTCAGTATTGACCAATTTAAGCTTATCTCTCATTGTTTCACTGCATAGGAAATCTAGAATAATCACAATACAAAGTATGGACAAATTGACAACAGCTGCTCAAAATCCCGCAATGTCAACTCAAATTCAGACTATGCTAAAAAGGTGAAACAAATAAATCAAATGATGGAGAATCAACAAATGCTGAAGCTGAAAATTTCTCATACGAAGATTTGGCTTATATGTCTGTTGATTTAACAAATTCTGTTGATAAACTCAAATCTAAAAACAAATATCTGAAATCTAGGAATTCTGAGTTGACCAGCAAAATTGATAATTTGGAATTACAACTTGAATATTTCAAAAATTCTTCAAATTCAGATTTCAAAAATTGTTTTAAATTGGAAACCAATCTTGTTCATCTCAATAAAAATATTCAAAAGTTTGAAAAGGAAATTCTAATCTTAAAAGAAAACCAGATTGAGCTATCAAGTTTGAACAATTTTCTACAAAAGGAATTTAAAATTTTTAAGACTGATATACATTCCAAATTTGAAATTGCTGAAAAGGAAAATTTGTTGAAATTAGATTTGATTTTGAAAGAACTTGAAAACGAGATTGAAAGATTCAAGAAATTTGAGTCTGAAAATCGAAAACATTTTAAATATGAGATTGCTGAGTCCTAAACCAAAATTAATTTGCTTAAAGATGAAAATTTGGTTTTGAAATATGATGTTGAAAGATATTAGATCACCGAAAATCATTGTTCATATTTAATGAAAGAAAATAGTGATCTTAAAACTATAATTCAACAACTTGAAACAACTTTGCTAAATTTTCTAACAGTGAAAAATCTCTGAATATGTTGTTGAAAAATCAATTTTCATCTGGAAATAAAAGTGGACTCGGCTTTGGAAAAAATAATGGTTTTGAAAAAGAGAAATCAAATGATTTTAAAAATCCTTCAAATCATCTTGAAAATATTCGTTTTGAAAATTTGAATTCAAATAATTTCAAAGGATTTTAAATCAAAAGCGAAATGAGAATTTGTTTGATAATAATCCATTTAAACCATTTTGGATCCCAAAAAGAAATACAGTGAATTCATCAAAATTTAGATAGATTTGGGTCCTTACTGGTACTTTGGTAGATTCTAATGGATTGCTATATAAACAAGTTTGGGTACCAAAACGTATGAATACAACTGTGAGTGGTTCTACTAATTTTGTTAGGCCACTCGATACTTTAAACTGTTAGGTACCAAAGGTGGCTGAGGAATTGCTGTGCTGAAAGAAAAATTTGAAATCAAACTGCCTCATTTCATTGAATCAATTGAAATTCCTTGGCCTAGCTTGTTGAGTTGGAGATCCACAACATCTCCCAAAATATGGTATGATCTCTAAACTGCACTTTGTAAATATTTTTTCTTTTTTCTTTGTTTATTTCTCCTTCTACCTTTTCTTCTATTTTTTTATTTTTATTTTTGATTTGTCACTGTCACATATTTGTAACTTCTTGGGCTTCCTTAACTTCAAGTTGCAGAATTCACATTTTTTTTTGAAAATTCGCCTCAACTCTGATGTTTTTAATTATTTCCAGATCTTGAACTTATTTTTGTAAATATCTGCAATTGATTTGAAGTTTGGTTTCTGACTTTCTGAATTCATAACAGTGTTGACGGATTCTTGTCATACCTTGAATACTGTTGATTCGAATTCTAAATTTTTGAAGATCTGAAAGTTTTGTGGAATTTCACACACCTTTGATGTTTTTAATCTCTTCCAATTCATTTTGGAAAGTCTTGAAAATTTATACTCATTACAGCACTTTATTATTCATCAGTTGTGATAATTTCAGAAATTTTCAGATTGGCTTGAATATTTTAAATTGTCTTGAATTATTGATACATCTTGAAATTCATCTTTATTCACGATTATTATGGTTGAAATTAGTTTTGTTTGAAATCATCTGAAATTCTTGATATTTTGAATATCACACACCATTTAAATTTGAAATTATCAATCTTGTGTGAATAATTCATTATATGTCAAACTTGACATTGATTCAAGTGATTTCAAATAAATTATTTTAATTTTCTGGATCATGAATATTTCTTAAGTCAGATGTAAATGATCTGAAATTACTCTTGTGCTTGTCAGAAGTTCTTGTGAAAAAAATCTTTGAAAATCCAGTCTTAAATCTCTCTGTTTTTCATGAGTATTTGATTTGAATATATGTTTGTTTAAAATCATTTGAAGTTGTTGATTTATTGAATCACACACATATCTTGAATCTGAAATTTACATTCTGGTATGAATGATTTACTGAGTCTTGAGAGTTTCATATTTCTCGAATGATTTCAAATAAACGGTATATCTATTCATTAGATCATGAATCATCTTATGTGACCGTCATCTTGACAAGTGTGATTTGAATCTGATTTTTTTTGTTACTCAGATATTGTTCTTGAAAATATTTTTTGGTGACTGTTTGTTTTGGTATCAAATATATACCTTGCTCCGATAGATGAAATTTATTTGCTTGATTTGTTAACCGTGTCTGCTTAGGGTTTGTGATTAAAATTCTAGTGTTTGAGATATCTTTGTTCGTCTCCTGTGTCATTTTTAAAATCCTCATGAATAGAGACATCAAGTGGTATCAGTTTAGAAGTGCTGAATATTTTTGCTGTATATATTTTTAATCTCTCATGTCTTGTATAGATCTTTCATATCCCTCTTGTAATTGATTTTCAATTTTAAAGTTATTTATTGATTATTCATTCAGAAATTGAAATCTATATCCAAATTGAACTGTAATTATAATTCATCAAAATTGTTAATAGATTTTGAAATTGTGATGAATTATAACTGCAGTATATTTCACTATAAGAGGAGATTTTATTTAGATTTTCATGATAGTTGAATAGTTATTTTAATATCTTTGAATTGGCGATTATTTCATGACCATCTTCTTTATCTTCCACTATTATGTCATCCATTATGATTTTATATTAATGTGGAGAGTTAATATTTGTGAATATATTTATGATAGAAATGGGACTATATTTTTTTAGAAGTGATATTTGAAAATTTTAAATGATCCCGGTACAGTCAAGCATATTTCGTAATATAATTAATTTAGAAATTTATTTCACTATCCATCTTTGTACCTACTGCGTTTCTATCGTCCATATTAGTTTTATATACCGAGGAGTTTTTCCTTTTAAAGATGAAAATAATAAATATATAATTAATTCATAAATGTGTCTCCAATTTCATTTAAAAGTCCAAGCTCTGGTCATGCATGGTTGTGAGACGACTTATAATTTAAGCGGCGACTGACCTCACTTAAAAATCCAAGCTCTGCTTATGCATAGTCAGTGTACTCTTAAACAAAAATAAAAGAGAAGGAAAAATGTGCTATAAATACAAATTAATTTGAAGTTCCCCTTGGTGTTTATTAAAACCAGCCTATCAATCCATTTTCGATTTGTGAAACGTGTTGAAATCTTATGACGTGTTATGATTTGTTGATTGATAGCTATTGCGATTTGAAATTATTTGTTTTTGTCACTTTAGTTGAAATTATAATCGTAGTCCAAATCCATTACTATTTTTTGTGCCTCGTTTTTATAAAATTCTTTTGGAAAATAATTGGAACTCATTTTTTTAAAACTCTCTCCATTTTTTATAAAATTCATCGTAAATCCGTCATTCTCTACAATGTGAAATATGCCACCTGTTCTCAGTTTATTATGATTTTTGTTTGACTGATTGAGATTTATGATGACCGTTCTTCCTCTTATGTTGATTTTATATTTATTAGTCACTTTTCATATATATTTTAATTCTGAATCCTTTTGATGATAACAAAAGGGGGAGAATGGATTGAGATTTTGATTATGAGTGAATATTTTATAAATATTCTTATTTTTGAAAATTTATTCAATTTTTAATTTTTTTCACTCATGCACTGTTATAGGGGGAGTTTTCTATTGTAGGGGGAGATAATATATAGGGTGAGTTCAATGTTCACTGTCAAACACTTCGATTATGCTCGAAATCTTTTATTTGCTTGTCATCATCAAAATGGGGAGATTGTTGTATATGACATAGATATATACACAATTATATGATTATTGTTTGATGATAACAACTAAATAAATATTATTTTAAATGTGTGTGTTACTGTACTGTTCTATATATACATCGCAGACAGGAATATAATATTTATATTTAAATAGAATACCATTGCACAGATATTCATATATTCATACAGTATTTTATTTAAATTAAATATTATATTTCAAACATTCAAACAGTACAACTATTTATAACTCCACTATTTAAACACTTCGCAAGAATTTGTACTTGTAAATAAACTGAATAAAATAGATAAGTTTGTTTAACAACAATAAAATGATATTTTATTTCAAACAAATTTGTTTATTACAAATATTTGTACAATTCTCTCATTCTTATACAAAGCTCCTCACTGCATCACTCATCACTCTATACAATTCATATATACATACATTTTCACATTGTCTCATATACAGACACCTATACACTCTTTCACTGTCTTCAGTTCTTTGCTTTCTGTCTTCACAGCATATTCAGTCAGTCCAGTCTTCATACCTGTCATATACAAAAACACACACAGTAATCATGAACAGAAATAAATTGATATTCTAGCAAATATTATTTTAACTTTAAAATTTTTTTGCCTCAGAATTTTGGTGTGTTTCTCATCATTTTTCATGACTTGATCTGATATGTTTATATTTCTAGTACCCACTGATCAGCCTCAACTCACTACACCGGTTTGCTGATCAGAACTAGTTGTTTCTGAATAGCCACAACACAGTGTAGTGGTCTGCGGATATATATTCGAATAGACACATGTATATATACGTACGTGTATATATACGTATATGTAAACATACAGGTCAACATGGTCAGATTAGCAAAATGGAGAAAATGAATACAAGCTAATGTGGTCGAGCTCAACATACATGAAGCATTAACATCAACAAAATGGTTAAGCAAGGTGGTGCACCATCAGTTACAAGTTTTTTCCTATGCACAAATAATTTTCAACATGAACAAGGTAGCAGTTCAACAAGGTTCAGCCAGTAAGAATGCAAGTCACTAGTGCAGACTTCAAGAGAATACAAACATACAAAGGCTAGTGCATGGATGGTGTGTATACAGCATGTGTTCATGCTCAAATCAGAAATAGTTAAGCTCAACATTGCATGGTTTCAACAGCATAAGTGTTCAACAACGATAAAGTGCAAAAGTATGGTCAGTGAGTACATAAATGAGGACAATAAAATGTGTTTTCTCCATATACATGGTGATACAAACAAACTGATCAGATAAATGATGAAGCATAGAATTAGAGTGTACAAGCAGAAATGATACAAGTATGGTCATATAATAGTTCGAGTGTGACATCAAATATGAACAACATTAACGAGAAAGTGTTAAGACAGTTCAAGTGCAAAAGTGGTCGAGACAGTGGCATTTAATGTGATGGTTCAAATGTAACACACACTAAAACAATAAGAAGTATGGCAGCAGTTTTTTTTTAAGTGAACAACTATACAGTTTTCAGTTTAGTTTTAGTTGATCAAAACAGTAGCAAGTACATGCTCATGCAAGCAAAGCAACCATGTCGAACATGTCAACTTTTTTAATGGGCAAGCCGGATAGTATAGCAGCTCAGTGGCACAAATGGTGTTGCCAAAAAGTGTCTACAAATGCAGTATTTTACATTGCCAAAAGAGATAGGTTTCAATTTTCATGTATGCAAGTGTTTTTAGATTTCACAATAAAATATTTTCTGTTTTCAATGCATACATATCATGCAAGCTATTCAAGTGTTTTGATTCACAAGGGCCAAGGAGATACACAAGGGGCAGTAAATGTTTGTTTCCAGAAATTGGTTCAAAAACATGCAGAAGATTTTAGTCCAGAAATTCAAGATTGAAATGACCAACATGTTTTCAAGGGACAATTTTACAAATTCAATACTGATTTTATCTCGCAACTCAATTTTGGCTAGTTCTTTTTAAAAGGATTCCAAAACTGCCCAGTATTAATGTTTTCCAGTGAATCAAGTTTTAATATGGCATACTCAAATATACGTCAAGAATTCGCTGAAGGAATTTTAGGCAACATATGGAAATATCATGCAAGCATTTTTAGCCAAGCAAATCAACTGTAAATTAAAGAAAGTTTTGGGAAAGAAAAACATTTTTTTGGCAAGATTTTATTTTTGTTTCCAAAATTTCCTCAAGTGTTTATGGATAGAAATCTTCTAATTGGTGTCTAGTATTTCCAGTGATTATTCAGCATTCATTTCAAATCATTCAAAGCATTTTAAATCGAGAAATTTATTCACACACGGAGATTAAAGGCAGCAATCAATTTCCAGATTCAGTGAAAGCCAGAATCGTGTCTAAATTCATCAAGATATTCACGTAAGGGATTTTATCAAGGCAACAAAGTTTTCAAAGCCGAAGAATTAAAAAGGGGAATCACGAAAATCAGTCAAGCCAATCATACGAAATCAGAGAGCAATTATAGGATGTTATAATCCTATATGTTCACCATTACATCACATGCATAATTCATTGAAAACAAAAACCCACAATTTCAAGAGCATAAATCTAATCAAATTCAGAGAACTCGCAAAACATTTTCGATTGCAATCGGTGACAAGAAGGAGCAGACGCAAGGATTCATCCATTTTCCATCATCTGATTCAAAGCCACAAGGATTCAATCAATTCAGGGAAGCCATCGATCGATTTGGGGACGAAGCAGAAAACCCTAGCTTACTAGTCGCTGTCATTTTTTATCGCACAAAGGAAAGAGAAAGGGATCGAGAAAATAAACAGGGGTGCACACAAACTCAAAAGGGACGACCATCTTTGATTTAAAAGGGGATAACCCTCATTTTAACTCCTAGGGTTTTCATTTTGTTTTTATGTTTTATTGTTTTTAATTTGTGTTGTAAAACAATCCTGAACAGTTCTACAGTCTGTAAAATCTAGGGAGATTCAGTCAGGGTGTTGACTGACAGTTGCTAGAGTCTGTAAAATCTAGGTTATTGGTTACGGGGTCGTAATCAGGGGCAATCTAATCGAGGAGATATCGGTCAGTCTAGAGTTTTGAGCATAGGGTTAGTACGGGAGTAAGGAGTGCAAGTTTACATGGTCTTGTATGCGGGTTCTGTTCTATCACTTTGTAGAAATTTTAGGAATGCAGCAGTAGGCAAGTTTTGCCGAAGTTGGGTATCTCTGTGTGTTATTTACTTTCCGTATTTACTTCCCCTACAATTATCTGTGCCGCGATTAATTTCTAATTATTCGACAAACTGTAATAAACTCTATTCACCCCCGTGGGGTTAATCTAGATCCAACACTGTGGCCTGCTCGAACCCCTGACATTATAGTTCTCGACGACTTGGACGAGCATATGGAATACTGGATGCCTGCACTTATAGTGTTCGACATAATGTTTGAATGAACTGCTGTAATGGGGTTAACACTTATGGAGCAACCATAGAAGCCAAAGTTATGTGCAACAAGAACATAAATGTTCAATTACATGTTTTATGGTTCAAGAGAGACAACACAACGCACACGGTGGACAAAAATAAAATGGGATGCACAATACTGATCCAAGTCATGCCAGATTCATTTGAATCGACCAACAAGGTCTAGCTTCATGCACAAGTACAAAGTTGTTCAGATATGGTTACAAAAATGCAAGTGTTCATGGAAACTGGATGAACTAATATGCACAAAGACATGGTACAAATGAGCAATGCAATATGAACAAGTGATTAAACACAGTGCATTGATGTTCAAGCATAACAAGCTAGTATAGTATATGTTCCTATCATAGGAATGCATATGCGGCATGAATGAGAGACGATGCAAGCATGGATCAACTATACAAGCTAGAAGGAGAAGGAAATGCACACAGCAGCTAAGACCACATTTACTCGCATACATAAACATATACACAACATCAGCCACTCACAAATACAAGTGTACAGATGTATAAGACAAGACACACACATATATATAGCAGTAATACAGGCTCAAAGGAGAAGCAATTTCATGTGGAGCGGTGAGTATAGAATAGTACAGATACTAACACAATGTATTATAATACATATGTTTGTTACCATCAAACAAAATCATATTGTTATATACAATAACCTCCCCCTTTTGTTGATGACAAACATATATTAATATTTTCAATACAGCAAGTATGTTTAACAGTGAAGTGTAGAACTCCCCCTATATGTATGCCCCCCCTACAGTAGAACCCACATATATATGTGTATATGAGTGAAAAAAAAATAGTAATTGAATTTCCAATATTATAATATCCATGAACTATTCACTCATAAAATAAAATTTTAACCATTCTCCCCCTTTTGTTATCATCAAAAGGATATAGTAATCGAAATAGTCATGCAATACAGAGTCATGGATTAGAAATACAAAATCAGATCAAGAGAGAGAATGTACATCATAAATCTCGTTCAATCAAATAAAAATCATAATATTCTTCTAACTAGTGAGAAATTTCACATTGTAGAATGATGGATTTACGACTAATTTTGTAAAAAGTTTAAAAACATATGAATTCCATTTATTTTCAAATATTGTTTTAGAAAAAATGAGTATAAAAATAGCGATGGATTTGGACTATGATTATAAATTCAAATCAAGTGACAAAATCAAATAATCGCAAATCCCAAAACTATCAATCAAAAAATCATAATATATCGCAAAATAGTAACACATTTCACAAATTAGAAAATGGATTGATAGGTTGGTTTTTACATAACAAGGAGGATTTCATATAAATGTGAAGTTTATTCTTTTCTTTTTCCTTTATTTTTTTATTTTAAGAGCACACTAACCACGCACAACTTATAAGGACTTTCAAATGGGATCAGTTGCAACTTAAATTATAAGTAATCTCTAACCATGCATGACCATATCTATGTTTTTTAAATGAGGTTTGTAACACCCCGCCTCCGCTAGGGCCACTCGCAAAGGAATGCACTAGCTTTAGAGGGGCATTATTGGTAAACATGCACAGAAATATCACAAGACAGAACATATAAAATAGCGGAAGTAAAATCGAACTTTCATAAATTCAATAATTAAAGCCTTTTACATCAGAGTACATCAAAACCTGTCTTGCAATAGTAAAGAAGCATAAAGACTTTTTAATAAATTATTCCCAAGTAAAAACAGTAAAGTAGCCATAGCCAAGAGAAGTCCAAGCCATCCATGATGACCTTCAAGCAGAAGAAGTCCGAACTAAACAGCATTGTTTCCTCCCTGTAACCTGGGGGGAAACGGAAGAAAAGAGGCGAAACAAAACGGGTCAGTCAAAAAGACTGAGTAAGTCCTATCTACTCCCAGTATAAAAACAGGCAAAGGTAACATGACATACATAAACTGAAAGTAAACATAAGGATAACTACAAGATAGATAAACTAAACCAGGGTAGCCGGTTGAACTACTGTGGCAAAGTAAACTAAGGTATCATGATAAACTACGGTGTTATGATAAGTCAAGGTATCACATCGTCATATTTCTATCGAGTACATTATCCCAAGGTATCTGCCCCGTCTAACATCCCACGGTATCTATTATGTATATTCTTCCTAGTTCTAATATGTATATTTGCTCTGCACCTCTCGTACTAGTATCCCAACCCGCGTCACGTGTTAACCATGAATGTCCCTTGCCCAATGTCATGTAATGGTCCATGTCAACCTAATATATAGCATATGTAGGTTTTCCCACTCATATGTTTCTTTCCATGTATAAGTTTAGTCCTTTGCCGTAGGCTGTACGGGCTTTCCCATGTAGACGTTTTTATCCTTGAAGTTGTTTTGGACTGCAACCCTTGATTTAGTTGTGTTTCCCTACCATGAACTATCGCGCGTCCACTTAGGATTTATGCCACCTAGGACCGCTAGGGATTATGCTACCTAATGAACGTTTTCGTATTTCGGTTTGGGTTAAACCACCTAGGCCACTAGGGATTACGCTAACCGTCAACCGCGCCCTTTTTCCCACGCATTCATCGTGAATCGTTTTTCTATAACTGTATGCACATGTATCACATCGTGCCATCCGAGTCCTGTCACAGGGCAAAACAAGAAATACAGGACTCGGTCGGGAGCTTTAGATTTATCTGCCGATGCAGATACTAAGGTCTACTTTTCTACACGTGGCTATGGTCCCACGAGACCCCTCCCTCAACTAGTGAAAGGCAACACAAGAGACAATCTTGCATGAGAACTACACTCCGGCCAGCCCACATCCTACGGCCTACCTCACCCATAATTAGATAGCAATTATGGTCTGTTGGGTGTTCCCTGCCTTTCCGTACGTACACGCTTGACTTAAGATGGTAGATGATCGACGAACTTGCTATCTCGGGCACCTTATGTATTCGTCGACTCACTGCTATCCACCCCAGTCTTTAGGTCGCTCGCATAGCAACCAAGGCATATTCTTGGTTCTTCTACCGCAGACCTCAACCTCTCGTGAGCCTAGTATAATGACCTGGCAGCTCACAGAGGGATCCCAAGAATATCCTCACGTTCCCCGAAGCCGCTGCTTCGTTACCCAGTTCGCTGGAGCCTTTATCTAAATCAGATAGCCTGCTCCTACACGTATACTTAAACGATGACCTACCGTATCGGGTTACTCATCTATCTAAGAGGTGGTCCAAATTTCTTTGGCTAAGAATTATTACTTAGTTTCTTTTAACTAAGGTTTACCACTTAGCCTTATTTCCATAATCCTTGTTAACTATGGTTATTTACCTACTCCTCCGAATTAGGGTTTATCTAATGGGTTAAGTGTCACTTAAGTTCACAACTTAACCCGTCTACAAACCACGTCAAAATTGGCTAAGTATCCAAGTCCAAAACTTAACCCTACAAACCATGTGTCAAGTTGGTTAAGTATATCAAGCAATTCATGGCTTAATCTTATCTAATCATCATTTTAGATTGGTTCAGTATATGTATTAACTTGACCTTGTCTAATTACTGAGTCATATCGGTCAAGCGCATTCAAACGATTCGTGACTTAGCCTTATCATGTTTTCACGTTAGATTGGTTAAGTATAGGTTAACTTAACCCCATCAAATTAACGAGTTAGATTGGTTAAGTATAGGTCACTTAACCTCATCAAATCATCGTGTTAAATTAGTTAAGTGTTTAACTTAACCCCATTAAATTACCAAGTTGGATTAATTAAGTCTAGGCTAACTTAACCCCATCCGATTACCATGTTTAGATTAGTTAAGCCTAATCTTAACCCCATCTAGTTACCGTGGTTAGGTTAGTTAAGTCTTAATTACTTAACCTCATCTAATTACCCAGTCGGATTAGTTAAGTGTAAATTACTTAACCCCATCCCCTAATCATCTTGCATGGTTAAGTGTCATTAAGGAAATCAAGCCCGGTCCCACTTAACCTACCCATTCGTGTCATATCGGTTAAGTGTCATTAATCAAATTTACTTAACCTTATCATGTGGCATTAATTTAATTAATGCACTCTTAACCTCCCACATTAGACCTTGTTGTGGTTACTAGTTAAGCCGGGCGGGTCCGGGTAGATTTACACCACAACCTAGTCTAACCTCGGGTCTTAAGCGCGACATGACCAACTTCTCACATTGGGTCCTATTGTTTGCAACTACTAGTTAGGCCGGTCGGTTCCGGGTAGTTTTACGTTGCAAACTCAACCCAACCTCGAGTTGGCCACAATTATATTATCCAAGTTCATCATGTTTCCAAAACATGTTACAAGTTTTTCAAGCATTTGGGTAGACCTAACTTAATAGGTAAATTCCCAAAGGGTAGACCTAACTTAATAGGTAAATTCCCAAGCTCATGTTTTTATGCATACTTACATGTCAACTTCCATGTTATCTTTCAAGTCATATTTTCAAGTATAAACACATGTCATATTCAAGTTAAGATTTCGCGACATGTTCATGTTTATCTAACTACCCAAAATCGTGTTTTCCCAACGCAAGCAAAGCGAGTCAACATAGTAGGTATACTATGGCTACATGTAGACCCCAAAACATGCACGATGCCACAAAAGGGATTGGCTCCAAACATGCATGGCGTCATAAGGGGGTTTGGCCTTAAAACATGCATGATAGAGTCATATAGGGATTGACCATAAGCATGCATACTATCCTATAGGATTTGGCCACACACTTGCATAATATCATAAGGAGGTTTTGCCACAAACATGCATGAAACATAAGGGGTTTGTGTTCGTATGCATGCATAAGCCCCAAGGTCAAGTATTTGCCTATGTTTCACAAGTCAAATGGTTCCCAAAGGTTCATGCAAATCTTCCATAGACAAAGATCCAAACTTGCAAGATAAACTAGGCTAAACATAACATGAGTGACATGATTAAGTTGCTACATCTTAGTCTAAGGTCATAGATCATAGAAAAGGGACAAAGTTAGGTTCACATACATGCATACTTATGCTTTATCTCATTTTATCCCATGTCAACATTAAAAATACCGTTTTGATCCAAAAGTAGCTAGAACTTACATAGGCAAGGCTTAGAAAAGGGGTCATGCATCATCTTGACGAAGGAAGGTGGCTCCTTTGAAGAAGAACCTTCATGAAACTCGCATAGCAATGTTGATTTGGCCTCTATTTGGTGTAGCAAGCTTGCACCTTTTGATTTGAACCCGATTTGAATGCATAGGCTCTAGGGATTGGAGATGGAGGCCATGATCAAAATTGATTTTGGCAGCACTTAGTTGCTAGGTTTGATTTTTAGGGATTTAGGTTAGGTTTAGGGTCTTTTTATAGAGATTAGGATAGTTTTAGGCCCTTAGATTAACCCTAGAACCAACCTGAACCGTCAGATTTCAAACCAGGCCCAAAAACCTAGCCAAGATAGAAAATAGGTGCACCAGGCCAGAATCAGCCGACAGGGCAAGTCGACAGCCCTGTCGACTTGCCTCTCGACATGCAAGTCGACAGCCCTGTCGACAGCCCAGTCGACTTGTCTGGGCGGGAATTTTCCCGCCTGACCCCATTTCTGCATGTTTCGAAATTCAAATTTCCCGAAAACTTCTTTGGGCCTTAACCGGGTCATACGGACTCCGATTTACAAAATTTCGGACTCTATTTCGCATATTTTTCCGAGACGAACGCAATGGCATAGCCCGTTTTACTTGATTCAGAATTTAAAATTAAATTCTGCCTTGATTCTCGTTTCAACATGTTATCGAAATACGGGTTGTTACAAGGTTAGAGAAACACTTATTATATACAAATTCTCCTCAGTATATAAAACCAAAATGAACGATAGAAATTTGGTAGTTGCAGAGATGGTGGTGAAATAAATTTCTAATATAATAATATTATGAAATATGCACAAAATGTACCAGGATTTTTAGAAATTTTCAATTATCTCTTTTTCTGAAAATAATATAGTCACGTTTCCATTACAAATTTTAAATTTTGTATTTTTGAGGTGATTAAAAAAATAAACTGTAACGACACGCATTCTACATATCGGAGGATCGTAGAATACTTATTTTATTTTCATACGAAGTCATATGGTCGTGTTAGTTTGGGAAATGACTATAAGGGTCATTTCTCAAATCCAGGGTTTTTGCCAAATTTTAAATGATCGTTTTGCCCCTAGACAACCTTGTTTCGCCTGTAACTTTTGATTGGTAAGAATTTTGACCTGAAACCACTTCCATTGGATTTAGATAATGGTTCGTCATTTCGTAAAGTGGTCACATTAATCAAACGAACTTAACGTTTGGGAGATATGGCTAAAATAATGCTTGGAAGATGAAAAACAGCATAATTGGGCTAAACAGGGTGATTAACAGCTAGGCCCATAACCCATTTTGGGATTAAGGTTATGGGAGGGCTGAAAGGGTTTGGAGAATCACCTCCTTTAATTTTTCTAGCCGTCACAAACATTCCTTGAACCCTAGTAATGACCTTCATCTTCTAAATATATCCCTAATCACCTTTTTAATCACTAATTAAGTAAATCTACATCAAATCAAGTCGGATTAACACCAAATCAGAGTTGGAGTTGCTGCACTTCATAGGAATTCATGCCAAATCAATATAAATTTCAGATCTAACATTCATTTGTGGCTAAGGTGAGTGATTAGCATGTTTATTCATTAATTATGGCTAATTAGGGGTGATTAGTGATAATTACCGAAATTATGACTTGGAAAAATATGGAAAAATTATAAATATTATTTTATGTCACCGATACAAATTTGGGCTAATTTGGATTAAGTTTGCTAATCACGGAATTTAGGGGATTAAGGGGAAAACCATGGATTTTAGGTATGTTTGGCCTAAAATAACCAATATGCTTGATGTTTTGATCTTGTTGATTAAACATATATGTTGCTACTGTTGTTTGGGATGTTTTGTGATTGTTTATCAAAGTTAGAATGGTTGACAACGCCACCATATGGCGAGAATGGAGAAAAATAACTTGTTGGAAGTGCTGCAGGGATCCGGATCGGATCGGATGGGGGAGCGGATCGATATAGCCGAACCGAACCGAACTGGAAGTTTGGAGAGAAGTTCGAACCGAACCGGATTGGTGACATCTACAGTAGCATGGCAACAAGAAAGGTCGGTGTGAGTTGAGTTGGAGTTGGAACGAAATGACGTTGGAAGGAGTGGAGTGGAGGATGGGATCGGTCTAGTATAACCGAACCGACCGTGGTGAGATAGCCCTACCCGGCCCCGATGAGGCAGCCCGACCCGAATGCGATGACTCCAAACCGAACCCAAAACCCCGAACAAAAGTGAGGGTCCAATGATGATCCGAGCCAAACCGAAGTGAGGAACAGAACCGGATGTGTGCTACTACTTCTACGTGATGACTCTTCTGAAGGCCAACTCCAATTCGACTAAAACCCGAGCTGCAAAAGAAGTCCAAGTGGAAAGTTATTACTCAGGATCCAAATGGGAACCAACGAGTTAACTCCAAGAGTTGGGCTTTGCTTCAAGACATGTGCAAAGGGGTTATATATATATATATATATATATATATATCTCTATAACTTTGGTTCACTATTGAGTGAGCGGTACTGACTATGGACCAGTGCAGTGAGGTCAGAGGTTGTATGGGTTTGGACTCCATCAGGACTCCAAAGGGCAAAGTGGTCGCAGCGATAGTTTTATGGAGTTGGACTCCATCGTGCCCCCAATGGTTCTGGTGACCAAAGCGGTGGATCTCGTACGCTTTAAGCACTGAGTGGGTGATGAGTGGATGATTGCTATGTTTGATGTTTGCTATCAATATGACACACACACTCCCATTTTTACAGTATGTGTTAGTGTTTCCTAAGAGTATTGTACATCTTGTTGTGCTAACTCTTTGGTTGTAGGTCCAGGTTCAGGTATGATTATTTATACCTATTATTGCTTTATTTTACTGCTATCGCTTATACCCGACTTTTGTTTGACCCAGAGTTTTATGTATCTTCTTATTACTCTGGGTGCTCCTAAACGAGCAGACTAGGGATAGCTGAGGTGGGTATGCATGTGTAGTTGTCCGAAGATGAGCATGAGCCTTCAACATACTATATACATATATTCTCCCTGTGCTGTTATTGGTCACTGCTTTGGGCATTAGTAGTGTACCTCTTTTATTTCTTTTTTAGAGGCTGTATTTTGAAGTTGTAATACCGTTTTGGATCATAAGCTGTATTTTTAATTCCGCTACTCTAATGGATATGGTTTAGTTTTCAGCTTATGCACTGTCTTGCCTGTTATACATCAAGTTATGTTATTGTTATACTTTATTCATGCGCTGTGAGATATACTACAGGTTCTTTGGTAGTTCCTTGTTTCAAACCCCTTTTCATTTGATGATCGTTTCGTGCTGGTCGGGCATTGGCACAACGCATTTATGGGAAATGTTGGCTGGTACGCGGCGGGCCGTCACACTTGGTATCAGAGCCTAGGTTGCGTAGTTTAACCTAGGGGAAGACATCCGGGAGATATAGTATACATATATGAGAGCGCGTATTTGTGATATTTTGTTTTTCAAAAGCTACATATATAACTATTAGTATATCTATGGATGAAGTTGCACCGCACTGGAACCACTAATGAAATGGTTAATCGTTTTCTCTTTATAGATTGGATGATGAGCCAAAATACGAGGAGCACGGGTTTAGGGGCCAACAATGAGAATGTCCCTGATATGAGGTCGATGTTTACTGCTTTCAAGTTACTTGGAATCAGTTTAAGACTCGCTTCAGTGACAAGTTTACTCCACCTGCTCAGAAATCAGGATCATTTAGAATTTTTTTGGAACTTAAGCATAATGGTCGGGCAGTTTCGGAATATATTGCTGAATTCGATACCTTATTAAAGTATGGATTATCTCTTATCGATACTGCCGAGAAGAAGAACGAGAAGTTCATAATTGGCTTAGATGAGTACTTGGGGGAAAGACTTATAAACCATATCGATGAGACTTTCGAATCTATTGTGGGAAAGGCATTGAGATCATAGAGCCTTTACCCTAAGTCAAAGACAAAAGTTGCTATTGCATCTGCAGGAGAGCCAAAACCGCAGGCAAGTGGTGAAGGCAAGAAGAATTCGCAGAATAAGAGGAAACAGAATCAGACCAAGGATGGTCAGAAAAAGAAAGAAAAGAAAGGTGTCGAGTGCTATAGCTATGACAAGAAGGGCCACTATGCAAGAGACTGTCGAGCAAAGCCAGCGGACAGAAAGTGCTTCAATTGCGGCCAAGTGGGACATCACAAGGATAAATGTCTACAACCCCCTAAGGAGAAGCAGATTGTGAAAGCATATGTTATCAACGTTGTTCCTTCTTCGTCGAATGCCCCAACTGCAACGGAGAAAGGAAAAAGTGTCGTTATTCAAGTTATGCTTTCCGTTTATGATGTTCTTGTTCAAGTACTATTTGATAGCGGGGCTTTCCATTCCTTCGTATCTAGTGACCAGGTTGATAGGTTGGGATTGGAATCCGAGATTGTCGATAGACCTTTAGTTATGACGAACCCGATCGGTGGTTCGACTAGGCTTTATATGATTTGTCATGATTTGGTCTTATCGAGTCATGGATGTGTGTTTGCTTGTTATTGCTTTGTTTTGGGTTTTACTGGGTTTCACATTATTTTGGGAGTCGATTGGCTCCAAAGCTATGGGGTGGTGGTAGACAGTGAGGGGTCTTCGGTGACCATTAGAGCAGATAATGGACGGAGGGTGGTATTGGGTTGCCTACCTAGTGATGGGGTGATGGCTAATTTTCTAAATTCCCTCGACATCCTGCATGATGAGTTACCAGATGTGCCTATTGTTGGCGAGTATCTGGACATCTTCGGGGAAGTGACCGGACTTCCACCACACCGAGAGATCGAGTTTCAGATTGATTTAGTGAAAGATGCCAGACCTATAGTGATGCCACTTCGTCGTATAGCGCCAAAGGAGGAGCGAGAGCTCTAGTGGGCGATCTTTTGAAGGAGGGATTTATCTGAAGAAGTGTTTCCGAGTGGGTTGCACCAGTTGTATTTGCTACCAAGGCCGATGGTTTCCTTCGCTTATGTGTGGACTACCACGAGTTGAATAAGGTGACCAGGAAGAATAAGTATCCTCTTCCACGGATAGATGATTTGTTTGATCAACTAAATGGAGAAAGAGTGTTCTCCCAGTTGGTCCTCGCGACAGGATTTCATCAGCTCCGAGTAGCAGCTAAGAGTATACCTAAAACGACATTTCGGACACCGTCTGGATTCTATAAGTGGTTGGTCATGCTATTCGGGTTGACTAATGCAGCCACATATTTTGTTGATATTATGAATAGGATTTCCAGGGATCAATTAAATAATTTGTTCCTGTGTTCATGGACAATATCCTGGGTTACTCGAGGATAGAGGAAGAACACAAGGAACATTTGAGTACAGTGATGGAGATGTTGAGGAAAAACCAACTGAAAGCGAAATTCTCTAAGTTTCACTTCTAGAGAGGGGAAGTGAGGTTATTGGGCCATGTTTTTTCAGAGAATTGCATTTCGTGGATCCTGCGAAAGTAGCTATGGTGCTAGATTGGTCTACGCTCAAGAATGCAACGAACGTGAGAAGTTTCTTGGGGTTAGCTGGATATTATCGTAAGTTTATCCAAGACTTCTCTAAAATAGCGGCACCTTTAACTTTGTTGACCAAGAAGAATCAAGCTTTCATCTGGGACGAAAGGTGTGAGAATGCGTTTAAGAGTCTAAAGGAGAAGTTGATGTGTGCACCGGTGTTAGTTATTCCTAAGAGGAACAAAGAGATGACAGTATACACGGATGTTTGTGGCACCGGACTAGGTGTTGTACTCATGCAAGGAGGTAGGGTTATAGATTATGCTAGTTGGCAACTGAAATCGCATGAGAAAAGATATCCTACCCATTATTTGGAATTGGCAGCGATCGTGTTCGCTTTGAAGATGTAGAGACACTATCCCTTGGGAGAACGATTCGAGTTGTTTACCGATCATAAGTCATTAAAGTATCTTTTCTCTCAAAAAGATTTAAATCTTCGTCAGTAGAGATGGTTAGAGTTCTTGGCTTCATATGATTTCAATATCACATAAACACTCGGTAAGGGCAATGCAGTAGCTTATGCATTAAGTAGGAGACATGCCAGTTTGGGTGCTATGTTTCTTGAATGGAAGCAACTGGAGTATATCGCAGGATATCATTTCAGACCTAAGTGCGAATTGGATCCAGAGATGTTAGCAAGTTTGACGATCAGACCAACTTTGATCGAGTGGATCGGTTCCAGTCAGAGGGACGATACCAATCTACTGGGAATCATCTCCAAGGTAGAGATGGGCATGCACGGTGAGATAATGAACAAGTATGGACTTGATCATGAGAGATGGCTTCGAAAGAATTGTAGACTGGTTATACCCGACGTTAATGGATTGAGGGATGAAGTGCTTAGAGAGTGTGATTACTCAAAACTGACTATACATCCCGGTGGTAACAAAATGTGTTGAGACATGAACCAGACATACTACTGGGAAGGGATGAAGAAAGACGCTGGGAAGTTTATATCCAAGTGCAAGAACTACCAGTTAATTAAAGTCGAGCAAAAGGTGCCCAGTGGTTTGTTACAACCATTGGAAATCCCCGAATGGAAATGGGAACAAGTCTCAATTGATTTCATTGATGGTTTACCAAGGACTGGATCGGGTCACGATAGTATTTGGATGATTGTGGATTTATTGACTAAAAGTGCAAGATTTATACCGGTCATGTCGAGTAGAACGACAGTTAAGTTAGCGAAATTGTATATGAAGTGGGTAGTGAGATTTCATGGAGTACCTAAAGGTATTATGAGTGACCAAGATCCTTTATTTACTAGTGGGTTTTGGAAGAGCTTACAAGAGGCTTTAGAGTCAGAATTACATCTCAGTACCGCGTACCCTCCTCAAACCGGCGGTCAAACAGAGAGGGTGAATCGTGCATTGGAGGATCTCTTGAGAGCTTGTATGTTGGATTTTGGGGGTTCATGGGATGACCATTTGCATCTGGTTGAATTCACATATAATAATTATCAATCCAGTATTGGTATGACTCCATTTAAAGCTCTGAATGGAAGACCATGCAACTCATCGTCATGTTGGTTGGAAACCGGTGAGAAATTTGTGCTTGGGCTAAATGTAATAAGAGAAACTTCGAACAAAATCAAGGTTATTCAACATCGAATGAAGGCTGTTAGAGATAGGTAGAAGAGTTATGCTGATAAAAGGCAAAGAGATTTGAAATTCTCCGTTGGCGACTTGGTATTCGTCAATATTTCATCGTTGAAGAATGTAATTCGATTTTCTAGGAAAGGTAAATTAGCACCAAGATTTGTCGGACCATTTACATTTCTCGAACAAGTTGGGAATTTAACGTATAAATTTGGATTACCAGACAAGATAGCGGGGGTTCACAACGTATTTCATGTTTCCCAGTTAAGGAAGTTCGTGCACGATTCTGATATGACTATTTCACCAGATCAGTTGGACGATATCGAGGTAGAACCCGAGGTAGTTGGAAACTGCAGACCGGTTCGTATTACGGACACAATACAAAGCAACTTCGAAGGAAGATGGTGAAACTGGTTAAGGTCCAATGGGGGGATAATGAGAATGACTGTACATGGGAAACCAAGAAGAGCATAAGGAAGTCATATCCAGAGCTCTTTGCCCGGTAAGATTTTGAATCACAATAGAGTTATTCCCTTGCTAGTAAACCGCATGCTAGGATAGACTTGTTATGATATTATGTATGTTTGATTGTTTGCAAATGGATGATAGGCATGCGGGACACAGTTGTTTGTTTTCTTAGTTAAGGAATTTTGGGGGCGAAAATTCTTAAGGGGAGAGAGTGTAACGACCCCCATTCTACGTATCGGAGGATCGTAGAATGTTTATTTTATTTTCATATGAAGTCATATGCTTGTGTGAGTTTGGGAAACGACTATAGGGGTAATTTCCCATATTCACGATTTTTGCTAAATTTTAATTGACTGTTTTGCCCTTGGTGAATATTGTTTCGCCTATAACTTTTGGTTGGTAAGGAGTATCGACCTAAAACCACTTACATTGTATTTAGATGATGGTTTTCCATTCCGTAAAGTGGTCATATTAATCAAACGGACTTAACATTTGGGAGATATTGCTGAAATAAGGTTTGAAAGATGAAAAACAGCATAACTGAGCTTAACAGGGTGATTAGCAGCTAGGCCCATAACCCATTTCGGGATTAGGGTTATGGGAGGGCTGAAAGGGTTTGGAGAATCACCTCCTTTCATTTTTCTAGACGCCACAAAAATTCCTTGAACCCTACTAATGGCCTCTATCTTCTAAATCTATCCCTAATCACCTTTTCCATCACCAATTAAGAAAATCTACATCAAATCAAGTCGGATTAACACCAAATCAGAGTTGGAGCTGCTGCACTACATAGGAATTCATGCCAAATCAATATAAGTTTCAGATCTAACATTCACTTGTGGCTAAGGTGAGTGATTAGCATGTTTATTCACTAATTATGGCTAATTAGGGGTGATTAGTGATAATTAGAGAAATTGACTCAGAAAAATATGGAAAAATATGTAAAAATTATAAATATTGTTTTATGTCACCGATACAAATTTGGGCTAATTTGGATTAAGTTTGCTAATCACGAAATTTAGGGGATCAAGGGGAAAACCATGGATTTTGGGTATGTTTGGCCTAGAATAACCTATATGCTTGATGTTTTGATCTTGTTGATTGAACATATATGTTGTTACTGTTGTTTGGGATGTTTTGTGATTATTTAGCAAAGTTAGAACGGTTGAAATCGCCGTCGTATGGCGAGAATGGACGCAAAATAACTTACTGGAAATGCTGTAGGGATCCGGAACGGATCAGGGAGCGGATCGGTATAGCCGAACTGAACCGTAAAGGAAGTTTGGAGAGAAGTTTGAACCGAACCGTAGTGATGACATCTACAGCAGCATGGCAACAAGGAAGGCCGGTGTGAGTTGAGTTAGAGTTGGAACGAGATGACATTGGAAGGAGTGGAGTGGAGGATGGGATCGGTCTAGTATATCCGAACCGACCCTGGTAAGATAGCCCGACCCGACCCCGATGAGGCAGCATGACCTGAACGCGATGAAGCGATGACCCCGAACCGATCCCATGACCCTGAACCGAACCGAAGGAGGGTCCAATGATGATCCAAGCCGAACCTAGGTGACAAACTGAACCGGATCGGATGTTTGCTACTACTTCTACGCAACTACTTTTCTGAAGACCAACTCCAATTCGACCAAAACCCGGGATGCAAAGGAAGTCCAAATGGGAAGTTATTACTCAAGATCCAAATGGGAACCAAGTGTTAACTCCAAGAATTGGGCTCTGCTGCGGGAAGTGTGCAAAGAGGTTATCGATATCTATAACTTTGGTTCACTATTGAGGGAGGGGGTATTGACTATGGACCAGTGTAGTGGGGTCAGAGGTTGTATGGAGTTAGATTTCATCAGGACTCCAAAGGTCAAAGTGATCGTAGCGATATTTGTATGGAGTCGGACTCCGTCGTGGCCCTAATGGTTCTGGTGACCAAAGTGGTGGATCTCATATGCTTTACGCAATGAGTGAATGATTGCTATAATTGATGTTTGCTATCACTATGACACGCACACTCATATTTTTACACTATATGTTAATGTTACCTTAAAGTACTGTACATCTTATTGGGCTAAATCTTTGATTGTAGGTCCAGGTTCAGGTATGATTATTTCTACCTGTTATTGCTTTATTTTACTACTATCGCTCATACCATACTTTTGTCTTACCCAGAGTTTTAAGCCTCTTCTTAATACTCTAGGTGCTCATAAATGAGCAAACTAGAGACATGTTAGGTGGGTATGCACGAGTAGCTGTCCGAAGACGAGTAGGAGGCTTGCACGTATTATATACATATATTTTCCCTGTGTTGTTGTCGGTTACTGCTTTAGGCATTAGTAGTGTACCTATTTTATTTTGTTTTAAGAGACAATATTTTGAAGTTGTAATAATGGTTTGGATCATAAGCTGCATTTTGGATTCCGTTACTCTGATGGATATGGTTTAGTTTTCATCTTATGCACTGTCTCGCCTATTTTATATCAAGTTATGTTATTATTATACTTTATTCCATGCGCTGTGAGATATACTATGGGTTCTTTGGTAGTTCCTCGTTTCAAACCCTTTTTCATTTGATGATCGTCCCGTGCTGATTGAGCATTGGCACAGCGCATTTAAAGGAAATGTCGGCTGGTACGGGGCGGGCTGTCACATAAACTCTCCACATTAATATACTATAGTCACAACTCATCACAATTTCAAGAATCAGATAAAAAAATTGATGAGTTCCAAATATAGTTCAATTTGGTCAATAATTTCAATTTCTGAATAAATAATCAAAAATGATATACAAGTTGAAAGTCAGAAGAAGAAAAAAAATCAAACAATTGATTAAGAAATTTTCAGGACTTCTAAGACTGATACCACTTGGAACTCGGAATTGTCCATGGCGATCAATGAAAACTAAACACTGAATTTTTAACACTTAAATCGAGCAGCAGTAAACATTGGATACCAAATCAAGCAGTCATCAAAAAACATTTACAAGACGATTCCTTTTATCAGCGCAGTAGAACAATGAGCTTCAAAACAAGCAAGCAAAAGAATTTTTCGCAATATTTACAAAAATCGTAAGAAATAAATCATGATCCAAGATGAAAAGCAATTCATTTGAAATCAATTGAAGTGATGTGTAAATTTCAAGATTCAATAAATCGATCATACAAGATTATCAATTTCAAATCCAAGAAGTGTGTGAGATTTAAGATATAAACAATATCAAATGATTTCAAAAATAAAATATTCAAGCCAAATGATCATGATTTAAAAGTGAATTTCGGGATGAAACACAAAAATCTATGTCAAAAGATTTTCAATTCAAAATAATCAAGCTCATAAAAAAAACCAACAAAATTATCACAACTGAAAAAACAGTAGTGTGTCATAATGAATGTAGGTTTTCAAGTCTTTCCAAAATGATTTAAAAGAAACTCAAAAAAAGCAAAAATGTGTGAGATTTCAATAGCTTTCAAATCAAAAAAAATATAGAATTCTAAATAACAGTGTTCAAGATATGGTAAAAATACTTCAACACTGTTAGAAATTCAGGAATCAGTCAAAAAATTAAACTTCATAACAATTGCAGTTATTTACAAATTTAAGTTCACACTGGAAATTATCAAAACATGAGAGTTTTAGATAAATGAATTTAATTTCCAATAAATCAAAACTTTTGCAATTTGAAGTTAAGAAAGCATATGAAATGTTACAAAAGTTATGGCAGTGTCAAAATGAATCAGAATAAACAAAAAGAAGAATAAAAGGAGTAGAAGAAGGAATAAAAATGAAGAATAAAAACAGAGATTATAAATAGAAAAATGCGAGTCTAGGGATTGCACCTAATTTACTGTAGATGTTGTGGATCTCCAACTCATTGATCTTAGCTAAGGAACATATATCGAATATCTTCAATTCAAATATGGAACAGTCTTTGATTTTTCTAGAAAGTCAATCCTCAGCCACCCTCCGGTACCTAAGTGTTTATAGGATCGAGTTGTCTAACAAAAGTTGTTTTACCACTCATAGCTTCTTTCACGTATTTTGGTACCCAAACTTGTTTGTACAACAATCCATCAGAATTTACCTTTGTGCCCTTCGGAACCCAAATTCATTTGATCTTACTCGAATTCATTTTCTTATTTTTTGGGATCCAAATTCGTTTAAATGGATTGTTACAAAACAAGTTCTTATCGCGTTTGGGATTTAAAAATCCTTTTAAATTTTTAGAGTCCAAATTTTCAAGTCGTTCTTTTCCAAAGCAATTTGAAGGATTTTTGAAATCACTAGCAGTCATCTTTTCAAAATCATTAATTTTTCCAAAGCCGAGACCATTCTTATTTCCATAAGAAAATTGGTTTTTAACAACATATTCAACGATTTTCTAAATTTAGCCAATGTGGTTTCAAGTCGTTGAATTTTACATTTAAGATCACCGTTTTCTTTCATTGAATCTGAACAATGATTATTAGTAATCTTTCTCTTTTGAAAAACAATTTGTTTTAAAACCAAATTTTCAACTTTAAGCATTTTAATTTTGGCTTAGGAATTAGAAATTTCATATTCAAAATGTTTTTGTTTTTCAAATTCAAGATTTTAAAATTTCTTGAATTTTTCAATCTTGTTTTCAAGCTCATTCAAAATTGATTCACTTTCAACAATTTTTGTTTCTCAACAATTTCATATTTGAAATTTTTATTCACCTTAAAATTTTCCAATTCCTTTTGCAAAAAAATATTTGTACTTTGTAGATCAGTCTTGTTCTCTTTTAAGATCAGAATTTCATTTTCAAGTTTTTAAATATTTTCATTTAGATGAACAATATTATTTTCCAAATTCAAATAATTTTTGCGATCAGAGTTTGAAGAATTTTTAGAGCATTCAAGTTTTGATTCCAAATTATTAATCTTGCCAGTCAACTCAAGGTTTTCAGATTTTATATTTTTATTTCTAGATTGGAGACAATAAATGGTTTTAGTTAAACCGTTACAAGGATGAATTAGATCTTCATACGAAAAGTCCACATCGTCTGAATCATCATCTGTTGAGTCTTCATCTGTAACTCCTGTTAAGCACATATCTCATTTGTTGCTAATCAGAGCTAGAATACGCATCAGGGATAGTTCGGTAAATATTTGAAATGTTGGTTCGAAAATTGCTGACATCTATGAGTACAATACTATGCAACACAATTAACAGAAAAAGTAACGAACACAACAATTTATGATTAAATCTATTTTTGAAAAGGTCGCTATAAATGCAGTTTGATGACCGTAATTGGAGAATTGCTCGAAATGGCCATATAAAAATTATTGAAACTTACAAAAATAAATATTTATATTTGAATAGAATTCTACTGCACAAGAATTTAAATATTCAAACAGTGTTTTATTCAAATATAATATTTTATTTCAACATCTAAGTAGTACAAACTTCTAACTTCATTATTGTACATCTCAGTGATTTATTACATTCAGTCCACACTACAACAATCATTTTTCACTCAGTTTACATATGCAGACTCATATACTCAGTCACTCATATCCACTTTCATATACACAGACTCTGTTACATACTCTAACACATGCTGACTTACTTGTCTTCGGTCTGCTTAAAAGTCCGTCCACTCACCAACATACGTGTCACAGAAACACACACAGTAATCTGGAACAAAAATTGATTTACATTCTAAAAGATATAAATTTGTTTTAAATTTTATTTGCCTCAAAATTTTGGTGTGTTTCTCATTATATTTCTTGACTTAGTTTGACATGTATATATACGTCTATTTATATCTAGACTGCTTGTGATATTCACAGTGATTCACTGTAAATAACATAAGGTAGACTATATATCGACTGCCAACAGATCAACCTCAACACAACTATAGCGGTCTGCTGATCAAGACTAGTCTTAATTCACAGTCGTGGTCAGCTGATCTTGACCCGCCACGACTCATCGTATAATGGTCTGCTAATGTAAATAGAAAATATAATTACATATGCACGGTGTATGTACACACATACATGTGTATGTATATATATACACACACACACATATATATATTGTGTAGGGGCAATATGGTCAAACATCAGTGAGTGCACAGTCTAAGCAACAAGGTCGAGTTAAAGCATTTCAACATGATGCATATGTGTGCACAAACCAAATAGTACATAAGGATGCCAAGTGACGAAAGCATAAACAAATTTCCAAAATGATCAAAGCAAGCACGAATCAGCATGAACAAGAAATCAGCCGAGGAGTCAAGCCAAGGCTTAACTGTACAACTAGCAAACAGTGAAGCAAAAGTCATGCAAACTGATGCTGCACATGACTTAGGTTCAGGCTCAATCAAAATCGCAACACATGAAACTTTCCAAACTCAAAACGTCCTAAATCAATGAAGTGCGAGTTCATGCAACAAACTTAAGTGATTCAAGCCAACAAGTACGCAAATCTGGACAGAAACAGAAAACCAATAAGAGCAACATTGAAGCAGTAATACATAGCATGGTGTGCAACCAAACAAACAAGGGGTACGATGCACATTGGTGATGCATGCATGATGCATGCAACATGCACCAGCTCAAGTGACACGGGAACAACATGGAGCGACATATGCACATGTCACATGCATACAGATCTGTGCAAGAAAACCGATCACAAGGCATGTACATTGAATGTAAGGGTTGCATTTGTAAAATGACTAAATTATACATGCAACAATATGAATGGTGCAAGATCAAGACAAACATGTAGCAAATTGCAAGTGTTTTCAAACAAGCAACTAGTATGAACAACAACTACAACAGGCCAGTTACAAGTGACAGTAACCAAGTCAGGTTTAAGAAGGCTTATGGAGCAAGCAGAGAAGCCAAAGTTATGTGTATCAAGAACAAAAATGTTCAAGTATATATTTTATGGTTCAAGAGGGACAACACAACGTACACATTGGACAAAAATCAAGTGGGATGTACAATACTGATCCAAGTCATTCTAGATTCATTTGACTCGACCAACAAGGTCTGCTTCATGCATAACTACAAACTGGTTTAGATATGGTTACACACATGCAAGTGTTCATGACAAATGGACAAACTAATATGCACAAAGACATGAGACAAATGAGCAATGCAATATGAATAAGTGAACAAACACAATGCATTGATGTTCAAATATAACAAGCTAGCATAGTATATGTTCCTATTATAGGAATCCATATGCAGAATAAATGAGAGACAGTTCAAGCATGGATCAACTATCCAAGCTACAAGGAGGGGGAAATGTACACAGCAGCTAAGATAATATGTGCTCGCATACCGGAACACATATACAATACCAGACACTCACATATACAAGTGTACAGATGTACAAGCCAAGACATACACACACACACATACACACACACACACACATACATGTGTGTGTGTATACACGTATATGGCACTACTACAGGTCCAAAGAAGAAGCAATGGCATGTGAAGCAATGACTACAGAATAGTACAACAAGGAGATATAAAAGTCGAACACAAATCAAGGCCAAAATATTTGAAAAAATATTATTGTCGAAATCAAATTGAAAGTGTCTCAAGAAATTGCACGTTTCCATTCTAGTATATTTGGCAAATGTATAATCGACAAAATGAATTTCCGGAAATTATTTTGATCATTACAGGAAAGTTCCAAATTTGGAAAATCACTACGCAATCAAAGGTCCTGAGTTTCGGCAAGAACGTATACTTTCACGTGTTCGAAAGTCTGAAGAAAATCATTAAAAATCATTCTAGAAATCATTCGAGCAATCAAGCATGTCAAAGCCGAGAAAATCAATGGGGGAAACCCATTTAAATCACAGACCAAATCACGCAATGGATGTCAGAGATGGTTAAGGGTAAAAACCCTATAAATTCAACACCATTTTCATCATTGGCATTATCGAAAAACCACAAACAAATCATACGAAAAAGAAGAACAAAGATACTCACAAGCGTTCGTGTTTTTCGATTAGATCAAAACCAAAATGCCAAGCAGAGAGCAAGAAGAAATCAATCATCAGAAAATCAATTTTAACCAGAGGTAAAGGCATCACGTTTTAGGATCAATCAGAGCTCTAATTTACAAGGGTCGGCCATCAACGAAGCAAAAGAGAGGAAGCTATTTTTAAAGTCTCATTACAAAAAGAAATGGGTTGATCTGTTGTGTTTATATTGGATACTAGGGTTTTGTTGTGTTTTTTTAGAAGTGTTTTTATTTTTTCAAAACATTGTATAGGTTTTCTAGTTTACTTTAAACTGGGGTTAACGAGTTACAGATTGTAATTCGGGAAAATCTGATTTTAGAAATAAAAATCAGCGCAAGGTTTTGAGTGTAGGATTAGAACAGTTGGTAGTGCGTGTCGCGACTTTACAGGGAATTTGTAAGTGTGGAGATTGTCTTAATTCTAGTAGAAACCTAGAGGAATACAGCAGTAGACAGAGTTTGCCTTTTAGGGTTAATTTAGATTCTATAGTATTTTCATTTATTGAATTAAAAAAAATGTTTGACTTGAATATTCGTTCTTCTAACATTTATTCTTAACTTTTCGAAATTTGTTTTATTAGAATATTAATTATTGACATATTGTTTAATTTATTAGAAAATATATTTTTGATAAAATATTTGTTCTTGTATAATTCATATCTGAACATTAGAGAAAATTGACTTAGTATAGTATTTGTTGTTATTAAAATTCATACAACTAGTAATTTTTTTCTTGTAAACTATAAAAAATATTATTTTACGTCTAACATTTGCGTAAACTTGTTAATAAGCATATTACTTACTTGTTTTATGCTAATTTTCGAAATTTAAATCAACCCTAATTTTTAGTTACAAAATAAATTTTGAACTACTGATTGTCATTCTCAAATCAACTAAGAACTATTTTCTCACCTACTAATACACAAATATTCATTGATTTTTAATTGATAACTTGTTGATTTTCTAACATAAAATTTTAATCATATTCCTAATTAACTAATAATCTATCATTATCGTCTAACAATGATTAATTAACACGAGCGATCAAACATCCAAATTTTATTAAATTATGGATTTTCAGTTGTATCTCAAACGCCAAATTGGAAGAGAGATAGGGGATGAAGGAAGTGGCAATGCGACAGTGGAGGTGCCGGGCGGCGGTCGGCTATGGTTCGGCTTCGGAGGTGGATGCGGCGGCGATCGAAGAGGAGGCCAGGATTTTTGTTTTGTTTTGGAGCCAACTTCTTGTAAAAGTTTCTAACAACATTAATTAGCGTTAAGAATGATAAAATGAACCAAGTATAAAACAAGAAACTGTCCTATGTGTGCTTCCTTGCACAAAACACAATTAGTTTGATCTCAACCAAGATAGATGGTATTGGTCAGTCAAACGCTTAGCAGCCCACATTGGAATTTGCTTGGCACCCAAGTATATTCTTTTGCCTTGGTTGCCAAACATCAGGCTAGCCTATGTTGGTGGGCTAGAAAACAAAGTCAAAATTATCAAATATAGATCTGTCTAAATCTAATCAATCAGTAATCCGTGTACATAACAATCAGTGTATTAAATAAGATGATAACTATCTGTGTACAATGGTTATAACAGACAACAGTTTCATTAATGAATCTTAACTGGTATGTTAATTCCTCACTGCACATATATATATTTTGTAGAGGAATTTCTTTTAAAGGACAAACTTACCAAAAATTTTAGCTAAAAGTTTACAAAGTTTTGAAATTGGTGAGAGAAGGACAAAACTTAGGCAAAAGTGGAATTTAGGGGGCCTACTTTCATTTTTACATTTACCCTACAACTTGTTCTTCTCCCCAATTTTAAAACTTACCATACTTTTGGCTAAAAAATTTGATAATTTTGTCCTTCTCCCTATTTTCCACTATTTTGTAGGTTAATACATGCTTGCCTAAATATTGAAAGAGGAACGCCTTTAACGTCTACCCAGCATTTGTGAGTTAGGCAGGTTATGGAAAAGAATGCCATGTGCAGATCCCCTATACAATCAAGATCATTCATTTTCAACCCAGACATGGCCCGTTTGGCTTTTACTGTTTTAGAAACAGAGGAATTGAATTCTAGCTGAGTGCCGTCAAAGTTGACGTAGAACAGATGCTGCTTTGAGCCTTCAACGTAATTTTTTTTATTTAACAAGCAACCTTACTAGACAAATTTTGTTCCCGAATTAGATTGTAAGTAAATTTAACCATCCGTAAGAGCTGTCCATTTTGTACTGTTACTAATGATTTCACAGAATGAAAGAACAGCTGTCCATTATGTTTTTTGAATCCTCTCTGTCCATTGAAAGCCTTAATAAATATCGTTTTCCTTGCATATAAATACACACAATTTGCATCACAAAAATATCAGAAACAAGCCTTAACAAAAATGGGTTCCAATAAAAGAGTATTCAAGGCTCATGCTGTATGCATACCACATCCAGCTCAAGGCCACATAAACTCCATGCTTAAATTTGCAGAACTGCTCCACTTCAAAGGTTTCCACATCACTTTTGTTCATACCCAAACTAGCTACGATCGAATCCTTAAGTCTTCAGGTCCTTCTTCACTTAAGGACCTCCCTGATTTTCAGTTCAAGACAATACCAGATGGTTTGTCTGCCTCTGAAAGCATGGCCACTGGTGAAGATTTGTCCAATGCTGCTCAAATAGATCGGTTCCGATTGTCTGACAGTTTCAGAGATTTTTTGAAGAATTTAAAAGAATCAGCTGAAGTACCAGAAGTCACTTGCATAGTGTCGGATACCTACATGAGCTTTACCTTAGAAGTCTCTGCAGATTTTGGTCTGCCAAATTTGTCCTACTGCTCTGTAAGCGCGTGTGGATTCATGGGCTTCTTTGCCATTAAGGAGTTGATTGATAGAGGCATTGTGCCTCTAAAAAGTATGTATACATTCCTATTCCATCATTACTTTCCTAGTTCTATAAGTACGAATACAGTAATTAATCTTTATACACTGACATTGTTATCAGATGAAGATGACCTAACAAATGGATACCTGGACACTCCAGTTGATGGTGTCCTTGGTTTGAAGAACATGCGTTTAAGGGATTTTGCAAAATTTGTACAAACTACAGACCCTAATCATGCACTAATGAACTGCTGCAAAGATGAAACACAAGATTCGTTAAAAGCAACTGCAATTTTGATGCACACATTCGATGAATTAGAAGGAGCTACCCTGGATGCAATGTCAGCTGTGTTCCCTGCCGTATATGCCATGGGTCCTTTGGATATAATGTGCAAAAATATTACTAAGCACCCAATGAATGGTGAGGGTTTTACTTCTAGCTTTTGGGCGAATGACGATAGCTGCATAGATTGGTTAGACGAAAAGGCACCTAATTCAATTGTGTACGTAAATTTTGGTAGTTTAGCAGTTGTGACTAAAGATCAGTTGGTTGAATTTGCATGGGGACTGATCAACAGCAACTTTGAGTTTTTGTGGGTGATCAGACCAGATTTAATAAGTAAAAATTCAAGTGTTATACCAGAGGAGTTGTTGGTGGAAGTGAAGAAAAGAGGATTAATAATAAGCTGGTGTGCACAACAAAAGGTGTTATTGCACACGTCAGTTGGAGTCTTTTTGACACATTGTGGATGGAACTCGATGATGGAGAGCATAAGTTGTGGGGTTCCGATGATTTGTTGGCCATACTTTGGAGATCAACAGACGAATTGTAGATACGCATGTAACGAATGGAAGATTGGATTGGAGATCAGCAGCGATGTGAAGAGGGAAGAGGTGGAGATGAGAATAAAAGAAGTGATGGAAGGCGATGAAGGAGTAGAGATAAGAAGGAATGCAAGGAAGTATAAAGAAGGTGCACGTAAAGCTACGATGACCGGTGGAGATGCTTTTGCCAGTTTGGACAAGGTGATTGAAGACGTTCTTCTGTCTAAATCGAAGAAACAATTTAGTTGATTGGAGATGTTATTCTTTCTAGCAACTCTTGTTCCAATATCAACATATTTTGTTTAATATTTCTGCAATATCAAAGTGATTATGTATCCCAATTTCTACAATAATTTGAAATACAACAGATTTCTTTTACCTTACTATGTATTTAATATTTCTTATATGTTATTCTTTCTCGTAACTCTTGTTCCAATATTAACTTATTATATTGATTATGTAGTTTAATTTTCTGTAATAATTTGAAATATAACAGATTTCTTTTACCTTACTATGTATTTAATATTTCTTACACACTTCATATTACTCAATCCTAACTTTGAGTACATTGACAGGGACTTCTGGCTGAACTCCAAGTATACCTTGCATTACTCAACCTCAGACAACATTACTGCATTCTCTTCCTTTAACTTGGAAATGCTTAGTGTACTCGCCATTAAAGGCTTAAAGCTCCACTACAAATCTAACATATTTCTCATAAATCAACAAATAACGGTGTGTTCAAAATTTCTGATGACGGAACTAGCTTGCTATTATTATTCTTGAGCAAAATGTATGGATGCATTTCACATTTCCGTAATTCATATCATTGAAAAAAAATCAAATATTTTAAATCTAGGATACAATGTTATTCTTTTTGCTGAATGTGAGGAAAAATGATATAACAAATAATGAAAATCAGTTGCAGAACCCTTTCTCTGATAAATGTAAGAAAGAAGAATATAGGAAAACACAGATAGTTAAATGATAAACAAAAATCTTATTTAAAAGCTAAACGATAATAAACTGTAAACTACTTTTATTTTACACGTGAAATAATATAACGCTAAATTAGCATATAGTTACAAGTAGATTCAAAACATGTATAAACGCAGTACTTATTTTTTTCCTTAAAAAAAAAAAAAAAAAAAAAAAAAAAATCCTATTAAAAGTTTTGAATAAAAAATTTGTTTGGATAGAACCTGGTTGGCTTTGGTAGATTAGTCGGCTTGTCAGTCAAGGTTGGTTTCCATTTTGCTTTTCCTTGACAGCCAAGCTTTTATGCCTTGCTGCCGGGCCCCAAAGATACTTCTCTATTCTTTCTACATAGAGCAATAACATATTAGTTTGTTTTGTACCTTACTATTTTCCTTGACAACAGACACATGTCAACATAGGTTAGAATATGAAAACGATTAATTATCAGTGGAACTTAAACATAATACCATAAACTCATAAAGGAAGCCTAAAATGTTTTAGTTGCAGTTTATATTATGTATTGAAAGAAGGCTAAATTTTCAAAGTGCAAGTGCATTTTTTACAGTTGAAAGATAGACTGGCTTTGTGGGTTGGATCAGTTGCACATGTCAAATGGGTCAGTATTCATTTAGAACAACAATGTTTGGAGATTTTGTTCTCGAGATTCACTTTTGCCATTACAAAAAAATGTTTGTACTATCATTAAGTTTTTCCAAAGATAAAAATACCTAAGATTTATGAGTAGCGCGTTGTTTTACAAATTAAGGTTTTCCAAACAAGAAAACCATACCGAACATTTTGCTCAAACATTTCTACGGCAGAGAAATTCATCTACAATTCTGAAATATCTAAATTTTTTTTAGATAAGTTAAATTAAGTTTCTAAGTCAAAGAATAATAAGGTTAGTGTAATGATTGATCAGTGTTACAATTGAATAAAGACTCTTCAATACAGTCTTCGAACCTTCTCCCTGGACTTGTCTAGTTATAAATAAACACAAAGTCCTTTACAGAAAAATAAAAGGAAAAATCTTTTGAGAAATGGGTTTCAAAGCAGAAGAAACAAGAAAAGCTCATGCTGTGTGCATACCATGCCCAGGTCAAGGTCACATAAACTGCATGCTAAAATTTGCACAGCTCCTCCATTTCAAAGGTTTCCACATCACTTTTGTTCATACTCGAAGCAGCTACAATCGCATTCTTGAATCTTCAGGCCCTTCTTCTCTCGAAGGACTCCCTGATTTTCAGTTCACAGCAATATCGGATGGTCTATCTGCTTCTGAAAGCCAAGCCAATGGTAAAGATCTTTCAAACACAACTCAGGCATTGCGGTATAATTTATCTCATCACTTCAAAAGATTAATGGGGGAACTAAAAGAAAGAGAAGATTTGCCCAATCCCACTTGCATAGTTTCTGATATGAGCTTTACGATAGACATTGCCAAAGATTTTGGGTTGCCTAACCTGTCCTTCTGTTCATTGAGCTCGTGCGGATTCATGGGCACCTTCGCCATTAAGGAGTTGATTCACAGAGGCATTGTACCACTTAGAAGTAAGTGTTATACCACTCTCTTGTATAATTCACTTATTTTGTTAATTTTGCCTTTGTAATGTAAACAATTATATCAACTTCTGATTTTCAGGCGTAGACGATATTACAAATGGATACCTTAATATACCCATCAATGAAATACTTGGGTTGAAGAACATGCGATTAAGGGATTTTTCAAATTTTACCCATACAACTGATCCAGATCATGTACTTATGAACTACATCAAAGACGAAGCACAAGATTTGTTGAAAACAACCGCAATGTTAATGCATAGTTTCGATGAATTAGAAGGTGCAACCCTTGAAGCAATGTCAACCGTTTTTCCTGCTGTGTATGCTATCGGCCCACTGAACTTAATGTGCGCTAATATTGTCAAAGAATCACCAATGGCACTGTCTTCAAACTTCTGGAAAGATGATAGCAGCTGCTTAAACTGGCTGAATGGTAAAAAGCCCAATTCTGTAGTGTACGTGAATTTTGGAAGTTTAGCAGTTATGACTGAGAATCAAATGGTTGAATTTGCATGGGGACTGGTTAGCAGCAACTGTAACTTTCTGTGGGTAATAAGGCCAGATTTAGTAAGCGAAGGTTCTAGTGTTTTGCGCGAAGAGCTGTTACTGGAAGTAAAGAAGAGAGGGTTGTTGGTAAGCTGGTGTCCACAAGAAGAGGTGTTAATGCATTCGTCGATTGGTGCCTTTTTGACGCATTGTGGATGGAACTCGATGATGGAGAGCATAAGTTATGGAATCCCTTTGATTTGTTGGCCGTTCTTTGCAGAGCAGCAAACAAATTGCAGATATGCATGTAACGAATGGAAGATTGGGGTGGAAGTTAGCCGCGATGCAAGGAGGAACGAGGTGGAGAGGAAGATACAAGAAGTAATGGGAGAGATATCAGGGAAGGAAATGAGAAAGAAGGCATTGATTTACAAGAAATATGCACATGAAACTACAAAGGCTGGTGGAGCTGCTTTCTTGAATTTGGACAGGGTGATTCAAGAAGTTCTCGTGTCAAAGAGATCTTAATATTACTGTCTTGAATCCTCCTTGCGTTTGTGTTGTGCTATCTTGAATGTTATTGTTGTCAATAAGGTGATACCAGAAGTTCTCATGTCAAAAAGACCTTAATGTTAACGTGCTTTCATTTGTTTTAAATTGGTAACTGAGTATGTGATGTGTTTTGTTTACAACCTAGAATCTCTTTTATTGTACAGAAAATGCCAACCTATTTTGGTAGTTTATATATTATTTTATCTATACATCAACACCCCACCATCAAGTAGAACACTAGTATAGTCGTTAAATGGTGGTTATCCGACCTCCAATTTGATTAAAAAAAAAAAAAAAACACTATTTATCTTATGGTTAAGTTTATTCATATCCACCATTTTAGTTAGTCCATCCTCCCTGTCTTTTAGCTTTTTTTGTTTTTTTCCTATAAACAAAAGGTATTTAGTTCATCCACTTTTCCAATACTAATTTTTCAATGCTTTCATCTACCTTTTAATCTTTTTATCTTTTTCTTGCTTGTGCATATAAGTGCGGCTGAGTACTTCATTTTATGCTCAGTTGATGGTCATGTGTGCTAAATCGTATGTGCATTAAAATATACTAAGCATTTTGTTAACTACTTTTGCTGTATTCGAGAGAAGTGTCTGCATATATGTGCGTTAACTTGAATTTTACTACACATGTTTGTGTATACTCATGCAGTAGTAAATATAGGATAGCACGCGTCCTTATATACTTATATTATACATATAGAGGATGTGTGTGCATTTGTGTATGCCAGTGCAGCAGTAAATATAGCTAGGATAGCATGCGCCCTCAGATACTTATTATACATACAGAGGACATATACAAGACACAAAAAAGAAAAGAATTTATTAGTTAATCCTTGGTGATGTAACTTAATGTAAATTTTGTGGATTTATTTATCAAAACTCAAATGTGAATTAACTAACTAATCTTGTGGATACAAACAAAATTTATATTATCGTAATGTTTAAATAATAATAACAATAGTATGTTAGAAGAATAAAAAGTCACATTAATATTAACAAAAACCAAAAACATCAAATTAAGTATAGGGCAAACAATAATTAACAACTGTTTGTGTCAAAAAACCTGAGTACTTCTCTAATCAATATATTGTCTGTTTCTTTTTTAACTGATATAAATATCTTCCACACACGATATGAAAGATAATCGAGATATTGCGAAATATTTAAAGAAATTCCATATATATAACCAGTACAGGAGCAACCTTTGATATATCTACGATGTTTGGATTTACCTTCTCTTCCATCTTATGTGGGCAATCGTTTCATCTTTAGCCATGGTCAAATTCCTTGTTGGATTGCTCTGGTAAAAAGTTGTTAACTCCTTCTGAACCTGAGTCTGCTACTTTGGCGTTGCACTATCAAAATGTACAGGATGAGTATGCGTAGTACAGGCTTGGTCTATTTTCACAGTGATCGGTAATTAAAAGAGTATAAGCTTGTGTAGCCAAACTCAACTGTCATGGGTTCAACATTTGAAAACGTAAAGAATCTGGTTGCACGGTTAACATCGATTTCATGACTATACGGTTAACACTGATTCCACCACTCCTGATTTCACGGCTACAAGGTTAACACCGAATTCACCACCTTTGATTTCACGGCTACAAGGTTAACCCTGCTCTCTTTCCTTGATTTCAGGGCTACAATGAACACACCATTTTCCAAACAATTTCCAAACATTTACAATAGCCTTAGAACTCTTCAATTAGCACTTCAAACAGAGAGTAGATGATAGAGAATGAAAAGAGAAGAAGAATGATATAAATTTTGTTGAAATCGGTAGAGTATAAGTGTAGAAATCAAGAAATTTGAGTCTTTAAATGGTGATACTACAAGAAAACATATAAATGGTTACATTTATTGATTGTGTTTGACATGTATATGCGACCAATGTGGTTTTTAATTTTATATTTAGTGGTTTTGGTTACATTTGCTTAACAATAGACTAAATTGCCATTCATCCCGTCTTCCCCTAAATAACTTTCCCTTTCCCTCTTCGTCACCCTGATATTTGTAAATGTTATGTAATGACGGTCGGGACAAAGCCACCCTTCCTTGCATGCATATGGGCTGACACACAACTCCCATATAACAAAAAAAATCCCTGTTGTTACGTGCCTACCTGCTCATACTTGTACGTCACTCCTTTAATTTATTCCATGATGTGAGACTATTGTATCCAAACCACCATTCCTCCTTAAAAACATGCAAGGCAATCCTAACAGTAAATTCTTCACCCAATAAGCTGGTTACCCACAAATGATTTTCTTTTGCTTGCCAACTGCACGACATAACAGCCCCAATTTGTCGATGTTCAAATTGCATTGTTGCGTCGACTGACTCCTACTCTTCCCACCGAGACGGCGAAGGCATCCCAGTTCAGGTACCTCACTATCAACGTACTCCCAGTCTCTCACTTACTTGCTTTATGCCATGTTTTGTTCTATGTCTACGATTTGAAATCAGCCACGAGATTTATAACACAGCTCAATTGGATTGTAAAAAATTGATTTTTTACTCCTTTAATATGTTTTTAGTTGGACGACCAGTTGTTAATTCGCCATCTCTCCACTGTTTATTTAGTTCATTTAATTGCTTTTACTTCTATCTGATTTTCTTCAACAATCGATTGACGTTTTGCCTGTATAAACCACTACAAGAAAAAGACCTTTTTATAGCGTTTAAAAAACGCTATTAAAGGATACGATGGCGTTTTTATAAATGCTATATATCAACATGTTGTAATATGTCAGGGGTCTATAATAGCAACCTAATAATCGCTATAAAAAGCGTGCTGTAAACGATGTTACTCATAGCGTCTCAAAATTGCTATTAAATGAACGATTTGCAACATACAAAATCCTATCTATAGCGTTTTTTGTTTGCTATAAAATTTTTGTGCAGAATTGTGGTTTTATGCTACTAATATTTATGACATCATTTAATTGCTATTTATAGCAACTATAAAGGCTATAGATAAATATTACTTGAATATTATAGCAACTACAAATGCTATATAAATTTCATAGCCTGATTATTATAGCAACTATACATGCTATAGAAGCTTGGTAGCCTTGTTATTATAATAACTATAAACGCTACGGAAACACTATGTGAAATTTAATTTAGTATTTTATAGCACTATTTACTTGCCAAGAAAGCTGTTAAATTGTTGTAGCATATTTTTATTGCACTAGCATAATGCTATAGTATGTATAGCCATTACTAAAAGTATTTCATACACAATATTGAGTATACAAATATTTATGATGAAACAGTATGTCATACATAATTCGAAGCATATAATTATTTGTGATCAAAAGTAAAAAAAATTAAAATCGTTGCTAACCAAAACAATACATATACTAAAAAGAACAATCCATACAACCGTAGCTAACCAAAACAATACTAGTAAAAGTAAAAATGAATGAACATCAATGCAAAGTATGTTTGAAGGAGGCTGAGTGCGACAACATATTTTTTTCATGCCTTTGAACATAGCGTAAACCTGTCCAAAAAAAAAAAAAAAAACATATGTCTATTAGTCATAAAATCCGAACATGCAAGGATTAATGTTTAGTATAAATACCCTCGAGAAAATCAAAACACCAATACAACTACTTTTATCAAACGATACCTAGCATGAATATTGCTAATTAAGAAAATGCACAGGCATTATCCCGTTTTTTATTGCAAGTGGTATGAATATTACTCATTCAGAAAATGCATAGGCATTATCCCATTTTTTATCAAGCGATACTTGCACAATTCAAAAACACACCTACTCAATTACTATTTTTGTAATATAAGACCTAATTTTCGAACAAGCTGGAAACCGAAAACTGTAATAAGTTCTTTAAGGGTCCAGTTTGGACATTTATCCTATGAACTAATGTTAATATACCAAGACAATGCGTGAAACAGAAGTTGAAATACAGCTTTCCAGTATCTTAATTTTGAAGATAGGCATTATAGAAAGGAATAACACAAATCAAATAAATGTTAAGCAAAATTGTACTGAACAACGCACAATTTAAACCTAAATGCTTGTAAACAAACATTTCTTCCTTACTGATATTGTCGTCCAAAATTCTAAAAAATAGGGTTTCTGCAAGTGTAGTGAACCATGACCAAAACTGCATCTAGCACCATACTTGTAGGTCTTTACTTCAGAACTAGACGAGATTGGTTTCATATTCAGGCTACAATCATTTTTTGAAAGTGTACTGCCCTGAACAACATACAAACAATAAACATAACACACACGTATAACCCAAAACTCGGCATATTCGTACCACTTGCAAAACTCAACATCTTCTAATACTTGAGTTCATACTCAACATGTTCTAATACCTAGCATGCAGTTCAAAAATACACTGTTTTTCCTTCCAGTTACAATGAACTAAAAGACACCCATGGTGCATGGTACAATCTATAAAGACATAAGAATCAATCAACCCTTTTTTTGAGGGGGGGGGGCGCAAAATGCAAAGTTAAGCATTCCCTAAGTACAACGTGTGATGCTTGTCTAAATACAAAGTTAAGCAAATATAAAGAACTACAGGACATACATGTTTTTAACTTCATAGAGCACCTGCAGTTAAAAACACATGTATGATATGCAATTAAGAATTGCATATAGCACATGCAACTATTTTAATTGCATTTAGCAAAGCAGCTAAAAACTGTATATCAATTACATGAAGCACATACAGTTAAAAATTGCAAGTACACCGAGCAATTTTTAGCTGCTTACACATGCAGTTTTTAACTACATGACACACATGCAGTTAAAAACTTTACTTTAACTGCATATATGACAAATAGTCTTATATTATAATTCACAAAATTTTGCTTTTTATACACTAACAATGAATATCATTGAAAAGTATATTAATTTTGTGATTTAAGGATGAAAACAATCTATAAATCCGGAAAATCCCAAAAAAAAAAGTTTTCCTGTTTCAAAGATTATTGTTTATGGATACAGATTTTAAATAAAAGTGTAAAAATAACATCGGCATGTAACAAAATGCACAAGCACAAAATTAATTTACATAAATTGATAAAAAGGGATAATTTGCTTATGTTAGTTAAAGATAATGGCATCAAACATGGCTATAAGAAGAAAATATCCCACCATCTATTAACGACAAGCTGCAAACACAAAAACAAAGAACAAAATGTTGAACGCTTTCAATTCTAGGGTACTTACATGGTATACCAAATATCCTATTAACGTTAGGAATGATGTCCTAGAGAAAGATAGCAGTAACCAACAAGTTCATTTTCAAACTGTACGTCTTGAAATGAACCTGGTCTTCCATTTATTTTATTTTATTTTTATAAAAAGAAAACTACAGGAATAACAAATGTAATCTTTTTTACAGTTGAATCTGTGAACCTGGTCTTCCATTGAAACTGTATGTCTTGATTAATACGAAGCTATCATGTGTAAATATTGGTCATCATATCCTACTTGTAAATGGAAGTCGATATGCCCAGTCCATGTCATCATGTATTATTGAAGCCATTGTACTTAACAAGGACTTCATATATGCTATTATCATAAATAAATGATCCATCGCTGAAAATGGTGTCATTGCCATAGAACTTACTAGATAACACAAAAGGCAAAAAAAAAACGCTGATATTCATTGTTACCTTACTGCTGATATTCAAGCTGAAACAAGTAATATATGGATCCCGTAGTAAGCTTACGTTTAGTTTGGTATTTCAAAAATGCATCATGCATAACCTGCAATGGTAAGAAATTTTATCATTACGTTGAAAAGACACTTGATATATCGCCCTTGCTTAGCATATCGAACACACATGGATCATGGTAAAAAAAATAGAATAATACCTGCATTTAGTGCTTTGTTATGTGTCTGGAGCTTATGTATTAAAAGTTGAAACCGACTTGATGATCTCGTCCACCTAATTTACCAAAAGAAAAAAACATAAACAAAAATGTAAACTCAAGTGATTCACAAGCTGCACAAGAACTAAACCAGCAGCATGAAATAACCGGACGTGACAATGATGGACAGAAAGGTAACCAAAGCTTCAATGCCCTTAGATGGTTGTCAAATGGTGTCAGTGTAAGGTAGGGACTCCAAGACGTAGACGACAACATGACAACAGCATGAACTATTGACTGGAAAGAAGAACTAACCAGTTAAACTGAGAAGTGTGTGGATACAATAAATTTGTCCACAGTAATGTGTTGCTGCTTTATGCCTGTATCCTTCAACTATCTCGGGTAATTTAGTTCAAGCATTAAGATTCGTTTACATTGTTAAAATGCAACCCTCAAAACTATTTACATCCACATCCAAGTTAAAATCAATATTGTTGTTGTCTCTTGGGCATTTTTGTTTGTTTATGCATCCAAATTACTAAAACAAAATGGATACCAAAATCTTTAACTTTAGGCTAAATTCCCTGTTATCAATAATTTTGAAGTCTAACCAAAAGAAAAACAAATATTTACATAATTTAAGTTATGACTGACTAACAGACCTAAAGTGCTTCTCCACACAAAATGTGCACAATATTGATCAATTACATAGGATGTACGAACTGCCTAACTGACCACAATGGATATAAGAAGTTACAGTCTTATGAGTTAAATAAGTAGACTGAGGAGTAGAGGCATGTGCAAAAAGGACATGCATATGATCTTTACGTATATAAGTAGAAGACATAAGCATAAAAGTAACCGCTGAGACACAAGCCCGATTTGAATCAGAAGGACCCACAGTGCCAAGCCCATAAGAGCTGGCCTGACCAACAGCCAGAACATCGATCAGTTCACTAGGAGGAGCCTGATCAGTAGGCAATACAGCAAGCACGGTGCAAGGCTTTGTGATGCAGATTGAAGTTGCAATAGAATCAGTCACGTTCGTAGCTATAATTGTTGGGACAACAGTAGTAAGCACGACAGAGGAGTAATACCCTGGAGAGGCAGAACTAGTCTCGCTTGTAATGGCAGTGCAGCCAATCCTGGAAGCGGAAGAAATACTAAACGACCCGAACTTCGAAAACCCAAACACTCCCCTCCATGGCTAGATATTTTAATCATAGTTGTGGAGGGGAGCAACGGATCGTATGGGGGTATGTGTACTTTATTGAGGTCAGTTATGTTGTTTTCACAATATGTGTCAGTTTGAGTCTTGGGTGTTAGGTTGATTGGGAGTAAGGACAGAGGTAGACAAGATGACATGCTTGACAAGCTCGACGATCTTAAGGAATTTTGGCAGACCCTTGTTGCATCGACACCAGCCAAGAAAAGCTTCCGGGTCTAGTTTAGATTTTAAATAAGGATAGGGCGGAGAGGCAACTAGGAAGAAACGATGGCATCCAGAAATATTACCTAATTTTCTTAACGACGTCCATCTTTTCTACAAGTATCAGATGTACGTGGGGTTGTCTCATTTGTCTACGCTATCCATGCAACTTGCATCTGTAACTAAATCAAATGTTAGGCTACACAATGTCCAATAAGAGGTTAATTTATTTCGTTGAAGCGGGCTAAGAAAAACACAGAGCATGGGCTAGTAGGATACTCTGGCGAAGAAAATTATGCCACTCTCGCACAATCATAGCCCATCTTATCAAATACAAAATATGCCAAATAGATTTAAAGCTGAGTATTCGATCCTGATAAGCATAAAGAATCTAAACGATCATTAGATAAATAACTACATTTGGACATTTATTTAACAAATAACCGAAGTAAATGACTAAAGTTAGAAACTCATTTAATAAACTGTAGTCCAAGCAGTTGTATTATATATTCGATAGTTGTATATAGGCAGGAACAATATCAAAGGAGAAAAATAATATTTTATTACATTGAAACTTTATATATGGTGGATGCATATGCCTCGCACAGTCATAGCCCAAGTACGACAAAAGTGCAACCCAGAAAGACATAAATTTTAGCATAATCTAGTTTTATAAGACTTAATTTTCATACTGCAAAATCTACCGACAGAAAGTGTACATAGGTAGCATCCCCACAAGACACAGGATACGATTTAAATACACAGGTTGCTAAAAATTACAGTTAGCACTGTAAATAAAACTATAGTCGACTAATTTTCAGCCTGGTTTTCTGTCTAGTAGGGGCTAAAGCCCTTTCTCTGTTCAATTCAACAATATTAGAGGAGAGGAGGAACTTGTAATATAAAATGCATCATTTCCATACATACTTTAACTAAATTTGGAAAAATAAATAAGACATATACCTGAATACATCCCCACAAAGCAACTTGCAATGTGTCACTTAGATCTTTCCAGCTATCAAGTGTAACCGGAACATGTTCCCTAACTAGCGAACCTAAATATGAAGAAAGCTTGATAGACCCTTCTCCTATTGGCTTTCCATTCGCATTTAATTCGGCTTCAATACAACTCAATGGATTTACTGGAAGTCTTTTCACTTTAGTTGGACCTCTACATTTGCGCTTCATAACTGGATTTGCGGTGGCATCTTGAGTAGTTCCCCCATTCATGTCAACTTCAAATTCTTCTTCAACTTGCATTGTATCTTCCTCAACTGATTCAGCTATTTCTTGATTTTGATCATCATTGTTCTATGCGTTTCCAACTTCTTGCGAGTTATCTTCAATACGTGAGTCGCTATCGACCCTACTGTCCTTGTGCTTTGCATTAGCTTTGGATGTGGTGGATTTATCCATTATTTTTAGCCATTTTAGAATAGCCGACTTCTTTTTACCCATTTGCTGCATATAATAGGAAAATAAATGGATGTTAAAATGCATTCACAGTTGAGAAAAAAGAGAAAATGAAGTCTTATGCACTACTGAAACCAAACAAACTATAAATAATTTATTACTTTTATTGAAATCATGCCAAGCTTCTAATATGTTTATAGTTCATGAAATAGTGTATTCATTTTATGGTAAATTAATTTCAAACCAGTTTCACCAATTACATTTGAACACTACCTGTTTCACCATCGTTGTTGTCAGGGTCACCTTGCATTACTGACCCACTAACAGGCCGTTTACTTGTTATCTGATCGGTAGGGGCTTCACATTGCGGCAAGATGTTACTAACAGCTGAATAATTAGAGTTATTTCAGCCAAAACAGTATTGTCTTTCACCATCTAATTTCATATTTATTTGATTTTTCATATTTCCGCTGCCTTCTTCAGTAGCAATAACAGAATCTAAGGAATGGATAATAAGTTGAAATGATCATGTTCCTTAGTAACTTCCGGGATAATGATAAAAGTCTATTTCATTAGCACTAATAGAATCTAAGGAATGGGGATAGAACATGTTATTAGTAGCGACACAAGGAGGAGGATTATTGGTAGCTTCATCTTTCAAATGTACAGACTGAATCATTCCTTATTTCAGTACATAGTATATTATTATTAGTGCAGCAGTAAAAACGTGCAGCAAGCTAGATTTTACAAATTTAAAGCAAACTTAGAACTAAACTATTAGCCCTCAACTGAAAAATATAAGAATATTTGAAGAACTATAAAATTAAACTATCATTATCTTAGCTGCTTTGGTTGGTCAGTCAAAAAAAATGAAAAAAAAATGGAAATCATCTTTTAAGTGGTAACCATTTTGGTGCTAACAGTAGTAGTCATGTGGTTACTACCAGGAATTTTTTTCTTTTCTAGTTATCCAACTTTTAAGGCTTGAATGACTTTTAAAATATACTTCATATAGATTTCATATAGATGCAAAGTAAATTAAAGTAACCCTATACTACATTATTTTGTCAACTAGAATAAGGTTCTGCTGCATGCTTCCTAAATAAGAGATCTATTGTACTGACATACTTTTTTCCAAAATTATATTTTCCTATCTATGACATTGACATATACTGATATATGTACACATCAAAATAAGATATTTTTCAAATTATGACTTATAAATTAACTATATTCAAACAATCTACTGACATTTTACTCTGAATGGATATAATACTAAGATATCATCATGCTCAACTTTGCAAACACCAACTACAAAATATCTTTCGATTTCAACTATTAATATTGAATTCAAGGTTTTACCTTCTAAAACAATTATCAACTGTTGACTGATACGTTTCAGATTAAATCAATTTCCACTTGTGTCAGCAGGTAAGAAATCAATAGAAATAGATGCCTTAATCAAATCAGTACTTTCCTAGGAAGTTCATCTTTTAAAGGATAAAGAGAATGGATCCACAATCTATCAAATCATAGGCCTTGTTTAAATCAATCATCATTAGACATCTCATGGAAACAAAGGTTCTATAACTGCAGTTCATAGGATGGCATGATATTATTTTGTATATTCCTGCTATGGATAAAACTGCTTTGGTTGTTATATATAACTGTTAGTAGAAATGATTTCATTTGCCTGACTATTACTCTTGATATGCTTTTATACACCACATTACATGAAACCAGCAAAAGATATAGGAATACCTATCTTAGGAATTAAGAAAATATTTATAGCATTTTTCCTTGAAACCAGCATTTTAGTTTTTTTTTTTTTTAAATCTAATTGCTAATTATAGCTATACCAGAATTACCATTTCTATCATTCACTTCATTAGCAACAACTCTCTTATCTTACTTCCTGTTCATTTTATCTTCTACCATTATTTTAACTTCACTCCCTAAGATAATTCTGACATCGACAATGGGCAGGCATTGAATCTAATCAACACTTCTAACTATCACACCATTCTTTAGAGCCTCTTTATAAATATTGTTAACTTTGGAAGTCCTGCTCCCCTTGTTAACAAATTCCCATCCTTGTGCATTATTTCCCAAATACAATTTTTCTCTAAAACTTCCTCATGAAAGAAACACTGTTAGCTTTGGAATCAACTTCATGTTGTGCTACTTCCTCAATAGCACCGACCTCAATATTGTCACAATTAACATGGTATCTTGGCCTTTTTTTTACAAGAAGCACATATTTCTAGTTCCCATAATTATCTAACTTGAATTCTTTGGGTACCTCCATCCATTAGCTAGGCCATGAAATTATCCACTAATTTTCTTTCTGGCATGATTTCAATAAAAGTTGAATATCAACGGAATGTTATTTTAAAACCAAATTTTGTTTATAATTAGAAGAAAATATCTCTTATTTCAAATATGAAAATATATATTTTATTTTTTAAAAATAGCCTGAAATACAAAATTCAAAATTCAAAATAAGAAGCGTTATTCAACACAAAATGAAATAAATGAAGAATGAATATAATTTATCTATACTTGGAATATTAGAATATCCGTAAAGGAAAAGTAAATATGTGAAAATGGTCTTTGCTGAGATTTTAACCAGGGCTTTTTGAAAAACAAATACTTGCACATTGACTTGGTCCATAAGGTGAAATTATTTAAGTTGACTAGAACATATTTTTGTGGTTACAAATCATATTTGATCATGTTGGAGTAAACATGGTGGGACACTTCAAATGAGTATAAACCAAGACTCAATATCCCTAATAAAGTAATAACAAATATTACCAAATGCTTGTATGTCATACTGGACGGGATGAATCTACATTCATGTGATCCCACAAAGAAATTGTTGGACCCTAACGAAAATAGTAACCTTCAGCTAATATCAATCTCGGGGAAAAATAGTCTTGCATGACCGAGTCAGATGTTAAACCACGTATAAAGAGAAACCTTTTTTCATGATTAATTGTGATTGAGAGCAAACCCAGTTGATTCTGAAAGCTAACTTGATCTTATTTGATGCTAATATACAAAATCTGTCGTTGTTATTCGGCCCTTGTATCTTATTCGCAGTGCCAAGAATTCAAGCCCAGAAAATTCAGAATATGCTAATATACTAGAAGGTTTGAATACAATTCCTTAATATTATATGAAATTATTACTAATGCATAATGCACATTTATAAATCGAACCTATTTATAATACACGCAGCTCCATCCTTAGTCTCACATTGTTCAAATTATAATAAGTCGTAGTGTATATAAGCTGAGAAAAGATGTTACAAAACGTTGCATTGGCACCAAACAAAGCTGTTGTAGTGTCTTTGGACATCTACCTTTGTCCACCTCATGCTGTTGTTCATATTTGTTTAGTAAGATCTGGTCATATTTTTTATATGAAATACATTTGAGCGTCTCAATATTCCAAACTGATGTTCAATGTATATACGTATACGAGTCACAAATAATCAAATCCAATCTAGATACGTTTACCAAACCAATATCAATCTATACAATGGGTTCAACGATGCCATAACTCGAACTGAGCCTTTCTATGGATCAATTCATGGTCAGCAACTTAAAGGAATGGAGGCTTCTATCAAATATGTTGAAATTATATTTATTTTTAATTTATCTGATTTTCTTTATTTCTTTCTCCTTTTTATGTTCAGATATTGTTTATAAATAGGTTTATTAAAAAAAAAAGTCAGATTTCTAATTATCCTAGAATAAACTTTTCATTAATAATGGAATCTAATTCAACTACGAATTAAACATGCTTTAAATACTAATTTTAAAGCTAGTATTTCAGTCTTACAGTAAACGATTACTGTAAAAAAAAAAAGTGGTATACAAACATACTGAATGTTTACTGTAAAAAAAATGATTACTGTAAATGATTTCGGTTTTACAGTAAATGATTACTATAAAAAATGTCAATCTAAAAAAATGGTATACTAAAATTGCGCAGGTTCAATTTTTTTTCCAGAAATATATACCAAATCCTGGCGCTCCAAGAATTGAACTTCAGACCAAATCGTGCTTCTGGCAGGTGGTTGAACTTCGAACCAAATCGAGCTTGAAGAATTGCGTTCAGACCAGATTGCGCTTTGCTTCAATTCAAATCGCTTGCTGAACTTCCAGAACTTCGGGAAGAATTGAAGAATGGAGCTTCGTGAATTTCAGGATCGAACTGCGCTTAAGTCGTTGAACTTCGGGAAGATTGAACTTGAAGAATGGATAGCTTGAGGAATAAAGCGACAGGAGAGGACTAAGGTTAAAAAAACGCGATGAGGGTGAAGACGAGTATCCTCGAGAAGCGAAAAAGAAAGTGAAAATTTGGCGGCCTAAACAGATGTTCGAGGGAAATAAAATCATGGAATGCAATTTCACTCATGCTGAATTAAGATAATTGCAGAGAAGTCAATATAATTGCAATTAAACTTGTTGTCTTTTTAATTAAATAAATAATAGCCATTTAATAATAGCAAGTCAGGTTTGTCCACACTTGCTATTAATTTACTATTTTCTTGTAGTGAACTAAATTTATGAATTATATGTACGTTATCTTCTACTGCACCACATGTGCTGAAATGGAAACATATTATTATTCTCGATTTGTGTTGAAATGTACGAATCACAAACTAAATCGACTATTGAATTTCCATTAACAACGTTTGGTTTTCCTTCATTTAGTTGAAATAATGTGATGTTTGCCTATTTCGATTTGATTTTGTAATCAGATTAGGTTTCTGAAGGCTGCTCGAATGATGCAATTTTTTGTATATTTACTAGAAAATTGGTTGCTGTCAATCAAGGTGTGAAAGTTGTTCCATTAACTAATTATTTTTCTCTTGACCTCAGGGATTCAATATATTCCTATGGCACTGACTTTATTTCTTCTCTTGCTAGATCTCGGCAGTAATCTCCTAATCTTCTTTTTGTATATTTAAATCCTTTTGTTTTTATTTCATTTTGTATTACTATGACATGTTCTGCCAACAGTCCTGTTTTTTCTAATAGTTCATTGAACGATGATCAAGATTTTCCTTTCGTTTCCGCTACTTTGGTTGTTCGATATACAGGTTTAATTAGAATGTTGAAAATTATTAAACGATAAAATCAAAATAGATCAACTGAAATAATTAAGTTTCACTTTGATGATTTCTGTGCTTCATTCCAATTTACGACTATTTTTTGCTATTATGGCTATAGATTGTGTTGTGAGGCTCATTGAATTAGTTCAATTCATGTGGTGTGTTTCATTCACTTTACATGAATTTGACGAAGTTGGTTACCATTTATTGAATTCGTGCACATCAATTATTTTCATTGCTAGTCAGCTGATATTGTTGTAACCGTTGCGATTAATCTGATTCAAGACCACTCGAATCTGATATCTAAACCACATTGCGCTAGCGGAAGACTAGATCGTTGTTAGACTTGCAAAAACAACCAAAGCAATAACTCTAGCTACAAACAAAGATCAACCAATCACGAACAATCCAAATCTCAATCACAAGCAAGAAACTAATGACAAAGTAGCAAAAATAAATCATACAAGGATTTATAGTGGTTCCACTAACATCTTGTTAGTGTACATCCACTTTGGAGAGAGAATTTTATTACCACGATGAAAGGAATACAAGAGATTGATCCAATAATCACTATATTTCAATATAGAAAAGAGTTTGAGCAGAATATAATTGAAGAATTGGAATTAGGTTATAAACCCTAATTCTCCCTTGAGAATAAACCCTTGATCCCAAATCAAGTCTTCAAGCTCACCTAATTCACTTCAGAAAATAGCTTATATAAAGGTTGGTCAATTACCCAAATTGCCCCCGAATTAGTCACAAATCAGTTTGCTAATCTTCAGCCCGAAAATAGCCCAAAACCCATTCATACGTCTGTCGTACCTCCTGACAGACATCTGTCATCTTCCAGATATCCATTGGGTAAATATACTCAGCACAGACGTCTGCCAAGGGTATGACAGACGTCTGTCTGAGCTCTCGGAAAACCAATTCCCTGCAGTCAGACGTCTGTCTTCCCCTATGACAGACGTCTGTCGCTCCAGACCACTGAAAACTGCACCTTCCAGCTTATATCTCCTCCATACGAGCTCCGACTTGCGAACAGTCACCTCCGACTCGAAGCTATCTTCGTCCTCTTCAATCCAAGACATATAGTATCGCATATCACAACACTCCACCTCGATACTATAACCATCTCAACTCCAATGCACCATGCACTTCTTTCTACCTTCGACCAAGCAACTTGAATGTTTCCCCAATGAGCTTCGGCATGGCCACCGCCCATTGCACTACACCAACGAGTTCAGACAAAGCCCCCACCCGCCAATGTAGTGTTGAAAACATTCAAACCAAAAAAGGTCTCACCAAAAGACAATGTACTTGGGAGTGTAACAAGTACTTACCATGAAGATAGATTTTCAGTCTCTCACCGCTATTCCTTTTCCATCAAACACAAAATCACTCTCTCCACCTCGTGCCACCCTGTGGCACCTAGCAACTCAACAAGCGAATTAAGTTCGAGCAATGCTCGAACTTCCCATACGACAATGCCTTCGTAAACATATCCGTCGTATTATCCTTTGTGTGCACTTTCCGAAGCTATACTAGCTTACCTTCATCCATGGCTACAAGAAATGACTCCCTCACCTCAATATGCCTGGTCCTTGAGCTAAACGCCAAATTCTCCGCCAAATTGATAGCACTTTGGCTATCACATCGAACATCAACACTCTCATGTTCGAAACCCAAGTCACACAACAATCGCTTCAAGTAGACTGCCTCCTTGGCCGCTTCCATAGCGGCAATCAACTCCGCCTCTATAGTGGATAAAGCAACTACGGTTTGCAATCGCGATCTCCAACTAATGGCTGTCCCGCCAAGTGTGAAGACATACCCGGAAGTTGATTTCCTCCGATCCCTATCACCGGCTTAGTCCGAGTCACAATAACCAACCAACTTGCAATTCCTTTCACCACTACCGCCAAAGACAAGTCCATGAGATGTTGTGCCTTTCAAGTATCTCATAATAGCCTTCACATCTTCCTAATGCGATTTCCCCGGATTAGCCATAAACCGACTAACCACCCTGACGGCATTTGCAATATCGGGCCTTGTACACACCATTGCGTACATCAAACTACCAACCACACTTGCATATGGCTCATTTGCCATATAAACCTTGTCTTTATCCCCGATAGGTGATCCCTTATCCGAAAATTTCGTATGCAAAGGTAAAGGTGTATTTAACGCCTTTGCATCCTCCATGCTAAACCGGCAAAGCACTTTCTTAATGTATTCCTTTTGAGTCAATCTTAAATCAAAATGCTTTCGGTCTCTTTCAATTTCCATACCTAAGATTTTCCTTGCTTCTCCAGGATCTTTCATTTCGAATTCCAATTTCAAAAGCATCTTCAACTTGTTGATTTCATTTTGATCCTTGGAAGCAATGAGCATATCATCCACATACAAGAGTAAATACACCCAACAATCATTTCCTAACCTCTTGAAAAATACGCAAGCATCCTTGATGCTTCGACAGAATCCACTTTCAAGCATGAAATGATCAAATCTCTTGTACCATTGTCTGGGTGATTGCTTCAACCCATATAGTGATTTCTTCAACTTGCAAGCCAATTTAGGCTTACCATCTACAACAAACCCTTCCGGTTGCTCCATGTAGATGTCTTCATCCAAGTCTCCATGCAAGAACGCGGTTTTCACATCAAGTTGATTCAACTCCAGGTCATGGATAGCAACTATGGCTAGTAAAACCCGGATAGATGTATGACGAACCACCAGTGCAAAAATTTCATCATACTCCTTTCCTTTCTTTTGTGAGAACCCCTTTGCTACTAACCTTGCTTTGTACCTTCCATCATCCTTCACCTTGTAAATCCATTTGCACCCTATAGCACGGTTTCCTTGAGGAAGTGGAACCAACTCCCAAGTTCGGTTCTTCATAAGCAATTGCATCTCTTCCTCCATGGCACAAATCCACTTCTAGCTCTCTCTCGATTCCATGACATCATCAAGGTCCATCGGCTCATCTTGGACCACATTGAGAGCATAGTCCAAATGATCACAAAAGCTGAAGTAGTTCCAATCACCATATATTTTGGGAGGCCTTATTGCACGTCGACCAACCCGAGTAGCAATACTATCACCCAAACCCCTTTCGGCTCCACCTTGAGTCGAAACTTCTCTAGTATCATGTACATCACCAACATCACTAGAGGAACCATGTGGACTATGTGATGTTTCATCAACCGCTTGAACCCCACGAGCTTCTTCAGCTCTACTACCACTTGGACGGAATGTGGGAATGACTTCCTTCTCCTTTGATTCACCATGAACCAAATCTGTAACTTCCGGTGAGCTCTCATTCACCTTGAATAAAGCCGACTCATCAAAAGTGACATGACGAGAATTAATAACCTTCTTCGTTTCCGGATTCCAAATCCGATAGCCTTTCATGCCATCCATGAAAGCAAGCAAGATCCCTTTGAATGCTCTAGCTCCAAGCTTATCATTCCCCGGATCATGCACATAAACTGGGCTACCAAACACACGAAGATATCTCAAGTCAACACTCTTCCCTTTCCACACTTCTTCCGGAATTTTGTTACCAATGGTCGAGCACGGAATTCGATTTACAATATGCACCGCGGTTGACAAAGCTTCGGCCCAAAATCCATTATAAAAACCCGATGTCAATCTCAAGCATCGAGCTTTCACAAGTAGAGTTCGGTTCATTCTCTCCGCTACTCCATTAGACTGCGGATCTCCCGGTGTAGTAAAATGTCCGAATTCCGTGATGCTTACAATACTCCAAGAATTCACGCGTGACATATTCATCGCCATTGTCGGTCCTTAACACCTTCAAAGTCTTACCACTCTCATTCTCAACAAGAGCCTTCCACACTTTGAACTTAGCAAATGCCTCCGAGTTGGCCCCCATTACATACACCCATACCTTTTGAGACAAATCATCAACGAAAGAAATATAATACCTTGCTCCTCCCAAAGAAGCAACCGGTGCCGGTCCCCAAACATCCGAATGAACATACTCAAGAACCTCCTTTGAGTCATGCTTACCTTCATCGAATGATACCCTTGTTTGCTTCCCCATGACGCATTCCTCGCAAAACTCTAGTTTGTTGAAACTCTCACCCTCGATCATCTCCCGCTTCCGAAGAATATCCAAACACCGGTCCGAGACATGACCCAATCTCAAATGCCACAACTGTGTCGCATCCAAGTCACGAGAACTATCAACACCCACACAAGTCTCACCTCCTACGGTCACACCCTGAAGCAAATATATACCATGAGTCCTAGAACCTTTCATAACCACAAGTGCCCCCTTCGAAACCTTCAAGTAATCCTTCTCGATAGTGATCTTGCATCCTAGAGATTCCAATTGCCCCAAAGATATAAGCGACTTCCTAAGTCCCGGAACATAGCTAACATTTGTGAGCATGCGAACAACTCCATCAAACATCCTTATTTGTACGGATCCACTACCCATCGACTTGCAAATAGTACCATTTCCCATAGCAATTGCATTTCCTTCTTTGACCTCAAAGGATGAAAAACAATTTCTATTTGGCGTCATATGATACGACGTGCCCGAATCGAGTACCCATTCGTTACCCGAAACACCCGTTTCTACCACCGTCAACACATTCTCATCTATCTCACCATTCCCACTCTTCACCGCCACTGATGAAGATGCTACTTTCTTCTTACCTTTGTCCAGACATTCATTTTTCCAATGTCCCGGATTTTTACAAATAAAGCACTTGCCATTTCTCTCTTTCGATTTATCTCTTCCACCGGGCTTTCTTGATTTAGAATGCCCCCGGTTTCCTTTCTTCACATTCTTTTCTTTCTCCACAAACAACCCGTGACTACTACTAGCTCCACTACTACCCTCACTTATCTCCTTCATTTGATCTCTGAACTCCTCACTAAGAAGACCCGTCTTGACATCATCTAGAGTTAAGGTATCCCGGCCATAGATCAAACTATTTGAGAAACCCGTATAACGGTCCGGCAACGGACACAATAATATCATCGTGTTTTGCTCTTCCTCAATCTTCAAATCAACGGCCTTCATCTTCATGAGCAAGTCATCAAAGGCATTCAAATGTGCCTTAAGCGAATTACCCTCCTTCATCTTGAAGGTGAAAAACGTTCGCAACAAGATCAAACGATTAGTGAGTGACTTCTTCATATAAAGTTCTTCCAACTTGTCCCAAATACCTTTAACAGTAGTCTCACCACTAATTTCGGAGATCACATTCTCCCTTGTAGCAAGTTGAAGAGTTGTGTAAGCCCATTCGTCCATCTCCTCTCTCTCAACATCCGAGATATCACTTGGCAATAAGTGAGTATCAAATACTACCCGATGCACCCGATTCCGCCTAAGAACCGCTTTCATTTTCCATTGTCACTTCTCAAAGTCATTATCACCATTCCACTTGTCAATAACCAATTGAGAACCCGACGCCGCATACGAACCCCGTACATAAGGCGCCACATTATTCAGACTTTCGATTGAAGGTTAACCGAGCTACTATCCGTCTCCGGCATTTTCACAAACACCTAACAAGCACCAAAACAGCTCTGATACCAACTGTTGCAACCGTTGTGATTGATCCGATTCAAGACCACTTGAATCCGATATCTAAACCACAATGCGCTAGCGGAAGACTAGATCGTTGTTAGACTTGCAAAAACAAACAAAGCAATAACTCTTGCCACAAACAAAGATCAACCAATCACGAACAATCCAAATCTCAATCACAAGCAAGAAACTAATGACAAAGTAGCAAAAATAAATCACACAAGGATTTATAGTGGTTCCACTAAAATCTTGTTAGTGTACATCCACTTTACCACGATGAAAGGAATACAAGAGATTCACTACAAGGAAAATGCTGATTTCCGATGGCTTTTTGCTGTCGGCAGCCATCGAAAGCCGTCGGAAAACTCCGTCGCAAATTAAGGCGTCGGTAAACAATATTTCCGATGTCTTCCAACACACTTCGTCATTTAATTTTCCGATAGCTTGAATCGGTTAGTAACAGCTTCCGACGGCCGTCGGAAGCCCTTATTATGATTAACCACTAATCCGTCCATAGCCATCGGAAACCGTTGTGTTCTTTTAACCCAGCAGCCGTCGGAAGCTGTCGGAAATACTACATTTTTTTTGTATTTCTACTACTACTTAGCCTTCCAACACACATTCATCTCAAATCGTCGTGCTAGACCATCAGTCTATAACCCAGCAATCACAAATTCATGCAAAACACAACATATCTACAAAAAAAACATAAAAAAGAACAACATAAAATACATAAGTTACCATCACATTAACAAAAGCCCAACCAAGTCTACAACATCAACCGTACCAAAACATGTCTAGCGTCATAATACATGCAAACCAAAGTCGTACCCATACCATAGTCATATCAATACATTCATATATGTACATATGCTCCAAACAACCAAAAACGTACTTATCTAACCATCACTGATTGTTATCTTCGTCGTTTTCTTCAGCGGATCCGGCTGATGAGGGGAACCGTCCATATGTTTGCGCAAACTCCTCTAAGCAACGATCTAGAAGCTGAGTTGTCTCAATGGCTTGACGACGATTTTGCTCCTCAAGATGTGCCACCCTAGCTCTCAGCTCCTCGATCTCTGCCGTGTCAGCTCTACTCTTTTTACCCCGTGCCTAGTTACTGGTGGACTGTAATAATCATTTAAAATAATTTTAACCATGTACTATGGTGGCTTGATGATTAACATATAATGGTTTAACTAGAATAAAAATAGAATACTCATATTTGATCTAATAATTAAATGCCAAGTGAAAATTAAACTAAGGTAAAACCAAATGAACCCCGCAAAATCTATAAAACAAAAAGCATCAACCATTACGCTTTGACAAGTATATACAATGTAGTTATATCAATGTGAAGAGGAGAATGACGTTTGATGAAACAATAATTGCACTGAAAATTAAACTGAAAATTAAATTAAGGTAAAAAGCCTTTACCACTTGATTTCAAAATCCATAACGTCTATTCCGCGTCATCGGATCCATCACTGACTGGAAGATGATGTCCTCCTCGTCAGTAGTGAGCTGCTCCTGTCCAGTCTCAGCTAGACGCTGCTGACGTTGCTCCATAAACTTCTCCTGCATACAAGACCAAATAAGAATGTATCTAAAATTAATATCATGATATATTATATTACTATAATTTAACAATTACTACAAATACTTCTACATATAATGAAATCTTACGTGACTCTTCCTAGATTTGTCGCCATGCCATGTGTATATGGTGTTCCCATCTGAATCGAGACTCTCGATGGCATGCGTACGGGTGAACACATCCATATATGAGACTGGACCCAGTCCCTCAACCTCCTGAATTTGATTATTACATGCAATTATCACATTTTAAAAATTTATAGTATATTAATTTTTATATAAGTCGCATTTAATTTTTTTTACCAATTCCTGTCGATACTGCTGAAAGGACTTCGATCCTCCTCGATGCGTGAATGGATTTTTATTCCGATTTGCGCTGTTTCTTTCTGACTCCGCCTGTTCATTCAAAATTTGATACATTGCGTACTTATCGACTAAATACTTTTTATATTTAAAAAAAAATTAGTACACTAACCTTTACTTCATCACTGTCCCAATACTTTAGAAATCCTTCCCAAACGGCTGCTCCCATCCATGGAGGTTTTTTCATGTTTTTCTTCATTGTTGATATGCCATCTTTATAACATTTTCTCATTTTCTGCACCCAGTACGTCTGAGCCAGCTGTAAATCATCTGTCTCGAAATCCACCTCAGCCTGTATTTCACATTAAAGAAACATTACTATTAAATATGTAAGAATTGGACTGGAATAAAACACACACAAGTAAGGACATAGTCATTTGACATGCTATTCTAACCTAAGTAGCGTTTGTAGCAGATTATTGGATTGCATAATAGCTCATGCAGTCTACCAACTTATGTCGTGCAATATATGCAACTTCTATTAAACAAATGAAAACAGTAAACTAATACTGAAAATGATTGGAACCAGATGAGATTTTTCTCTTTAAAAATGCACATCAATCATTAAATAATATGTTTGATGCAGTTGATATTATTCAATATAAAATAATATGTGAATCGGATAATCAAATTGCATGTTAACTATGATTATGAAACAGATCAACAGACATCCATCAAATTCACGTCTGGAATGTAGATGTTCAGTGTTCTTTTAAAAAGTTGGATGGTTAGATTTTCTACTGTTAAAGTATAAAGCAACTTTCTTTGTTCAAAAAAGGTTATTCAGGTTCAACAATTGATAAATGTAAACAACTTAAATCATAGTCTATGGTACATATACTGATTTACTCAAACAGTCATCAGAAATCACTGAAACACGGTAATTCAATTTTTAAACGTAGTGATTTCATTATAAACTATACCTACAACAACTAAATTTCAAGGGATTTTATGGTAAGTGTCGTACATACGCACTGATACGTAGCCATGTGCATTTATTTAATTCTATACAGTTTTAATTCTATACTATTTATTTATTATAAACTAAAATCAAAATTAGACACTAATTCAATTTCTACAACAACTAAATATAAGAAGTCAACAAATGAAAAGTAGTAATTTAATTGCTGAGCCATCATACACACTGATACACGGTAATTCAATTTTTAAACGTAGTGATTTCGTTTCAAAGTAGCAGTTCAATTTCAAGGGAAGTAATTTTTTTTCAAGCACGTAACTAAATTTCAGGAGATTTTATGGTAAGTGCCGCACATGTACACCAAAAAACTCTTTTAATGGATCAAATCTAAAATTACAATTTAATATTTAATTTGTTATATACAAAGAGCATTTTGTGAAGTTCGCAATCAAAACAAAATTTGGTGCTTAATAAAGATGATACATGTGCAGTATATCATTGAATAAAAGAAATTAAAATGCAAACAGTATATAAGAAAACACTTATTAGCACATCCTGCCAAATGACCTCCTGTATGTAAGGTGGGATTAGATCCCACTTAGGCCAACATCTCGACATCCAAGCCTTATATGCAACTCTCAAAAAGTAAAAAAAAAAAAACCTCGAAGGTTGCAGATCGAAAATCCTATGTTAAATATAATATACATGAGTTATAGTAAAAATAATAATTAATATTCTAAATAAAGATTAATATTTACCCTGTACTCGTAGGAACCAAGGAGATGACTGGACGCCGAGGAGGTTGCGACCCAGAACCCTCTCCCGAGGAATTCCCTCTAGATGACATACCTATCACATACAAACCATTTTAAAAGATAACAATAACATCATATTCAAATTTATTTTACGGTTAACTTACACAAACGATATATGCATCTAAATAAACGACATAAAACATAATGAAATCGTTTAGACCTGTATTTCATTGGGTCTCATGTTCCAAGGAGTAACATATTACATTGCTGATTTAATACAAAAAGGAAAAACAGAGTTACATGAATTGCATATGACATAAAAGATGTAAAAAAAATGATCATAATATTAGAAAATTAAACAGAGTTACATGAATTACAGAATTTACGTCATATACTCCATAATTACATTACAACTAGACAGATAATACTCATCATGATCCACATTAGTCATCATCTTCTTCTTATTCAGATTCGGCCTCAGATTCTAAATTATCTTCCTCCGCACTTTCAAACACTTCTACTCGGGTACGAATCCTTTTTTGCACAAATGGACTTTCACAACATCGGGTAACAAATACTTCAAATGTCTACACTTGCTACACGGACAACGAATTTCAGGATCGCTTCCGTTATTACTTAAAGAAAATTCAACAAAGACATTTATACCATTATAAAAATCTTCTTTTATTGAACCTCTCTGTTCTCTCCTTTGGTACATCCAACTCCTCCGATCAACAAAATAGTCAATCATTTTTCCTATTTGACAAATTTAGTCATAAGTTCAAAAATTAATAACGGTTGAAAGCAAATAAAATTTTCACTAAGTTAAAAAAAATTATACGTTGACACTTTTTTTATTGCAACTCTTTTACATGGTTAGGCATCCTACTTCCCATTATAAACAGAGTAAACATTTACAATTGTATACTACTTCATCTCAAACGATTCAACAAAATTTCGGCAGCATTTCCCTTTTGTTTCCTGCATTGTATACATGTACGTAGGGAACAAAAAGAAAAATTAAACCGAAATTTTTTTAATCTTTTGAAACGAAGTAGAATACAAAATGTACATGCTTACTGCGTTTATAACTTGTCAAATACAAGGACAAATCCAACAAATATTGTACCAGATGAATATAAACGGCTGTTTTTTAATATGACAAAAATGACTATTTATATAACGATCATGTATAACATCCGTCGGACAGGGCCGATAACACTCTAGGGGATATTAGTCAATTAGATGTGTGCATTTTAATATAAAAATACGTTTTACTGCAACACAAATTTTTTTAATCTTCGCACATCTGCTTGACATTTCAATCAATTTAAAGCCAATTTACTATTATCGTCGTTTCAATAGGCACATTTAGACTCATGATATTTTTTGTGCATTTAGTCAAAATTTGCATGATGTACTATTCCTATTTCGTCCATTCATTTTTTTCGTATGTCAACTAACACATACAAGAATGACAAGTGCAAAACGGTGCACACATGTACACTAATATCCTAAATTATGCAATGGCAAAAACCAAGCTAAATGAGAACATATCCACAAATACCCAAACATTGCACATAACATTTCCAATTTCATAATATAGCATGAAATATGCACATAATAGGATACTATTGCCCACTACTATGCTATTGGAATCAATTATCATCAATAATTAACCCTAATTTTCGATTTAGAACATAAATAGGTTTAGGGAAAAATTGGATTTTTAAGTAAATAAGGAGATTATAACTGAAATTGCTTGCCCAAGAGGTTAGAGATGAAGCTGGGGAGGATTATACGCGAACAAATCAAAGATTAAGGGTGTAAAAATTCGATTTTGGGTGTGGGTTAGGGTAACTTTCGTTGCTGGAAATATTTGGGGTAAAGTTTGAGAGTATGGAAGAGAAAAAAGGGTCGACTGAAATAAATCGCATATTTGCGATGGCTTCCGACGGCCATCGCAAGCCATCGGAAATTTCCGAAGCCATCGGAAATTTCCGAAGCCATCGGAAATTTCCGACGGCTTCCGATGGTCGTCGACGGCCGTCGCAAGCTGTCGGAAGCCCCCGTCGGAAGCCGTTGCAAGTGCCTGTCGTGAATTTAAACAATTCTTGTAGTGCTTCCAATAATCACTATATTTCAATATAGAAAAGAGTTTGAGGAGAATAGAATTGAAGAATTTGAATTAGGTTATAAACCGTAATTCTCCCTTAGAACAAACCCTTGATCCCAAATCAAGTCCTCAAGCTCACCTAATTCACTTCAGAAAATAAAATAGCTTATATAGAGGTTGGCCAATTACTCAAATTGCCCCCGAATTAGTCACAAATCAGTTTGCTAATCTTCAGCCCGAAAATAGCACAAAACCCGTTCAAACGTCTGTCGTACCTCCTGACAGACGTCTATCATCTTCCAGATATCCATTGGGCAAATGTATTCAACATAGACGTCTGTCAAGGGTATGACAGACGTCTGTCTGAGCTCTTGAGAAACCAATTCCCTGCAGTTAGACGTCTGTCATCCCCTATGACATATGTTTGTCGCTCCAGACCACTAAAAACTGCACCTTCCAGCTCATATCTCCTCCATACAGGCTCCGATTTGCGAACGGTCACCTCCGACTCGAAGCTATCTTCGTCCTCTTCAATCCAACACATATAGTATCGCATATCACAACAGATATAACCTGTAGTTTCTACACATCATTGCACAGTTTCTGTTTCTTTCATTTGTTTTTAAAGCAGTTATATAGTATAGTAGGTGCTACATTTGGATTCTGGGTGTATTATGTCTTCTCAAGCACGCTTTATTAATAATTATTAGGTGGTTATGCAGGGTTGAGGTGGTGCATTTTTCAAAAGGCAGGACATCACAGTATTTCTTTCATATTTTTTGCATTTATACCCAATAGGTATCTGCATAATTTTGCTTTAGTTCTACACTTGTTCAACGAGGTTGCTGAAGTTTGCTTCCATCATGTTGGGTTCGCTCCTCACTTCAGGTTTGTTCAAGTGTATGTAGTCTGTGATTTTGTCATTTTATGAAGCTATGACTACTGGACTTGTACTTGTTATCTAGCTTTGGTGTATTTGTGTAGTTCGTCCTTTTGGAAATGGCGTAGTCTACCTTTATTCTAGTGGCATATTTGGTTTTTGGACAGATAAGTTCATGCATATTAAAACTGTGATGCTCTCTAATCAGGTACGGAGCCAGGAATCTGCTCAGCGGGGGGCGGATTCGAAGGGGGGGGGGCAAATTTTTTTATACTAGTTTAGCATGAAGTTATCATAATTTCAACCTATAATGTCTCATATTATCAAGTTTTAGACAAAAATATTCATAAACACTAATAAAAATGCCTTGAAAATGGTCATTTTTGTATTAAGGGGATGAAAAAAAAAGTATACTATAAGTTTAAAATGGGGGGGGGGGGGGCACTGCCCCTACTTGCCCACCCGATAGCTCTGTTCCTATCTCTAATAACTGTTATTTGTTTAGCCTTACATTCATTAGATATATGTAGTTTGCTGTTATTCGATACTGATTATGGTAATGTATCTAATTTGTGTTTGAAAATAATAATAATGTTAATTTGTATGGATAGGTTGCTAATAGCATTAATGTAGAGGACAATTAGGAATGCTAGAGAAAGTAACATTGAAAGTAGTGTTGTGTAACATTAAAAGACAATGCAAGTATGCTTGAAGCATGCATGGTACAAATTAAGAATAGGAGCATATAAATTGTTATTTGCAGGGACGGAACTATGTTGGAGGTATCCTGGGCTACAGCCCGGGTCCCTAATTTGCAATAAGCATACTCCCGTAGGCATCAGAAATGATTATATATTACTATACCTGTGTTGTTGGTTCTTTTAACTAAATTAAACTAAAACGTAAGGTACAAACTATAACTTTGATGTTAAAAAATAAACAAAATGGCAGTGCTCCTGCTGGTGCTGCTCACAAATGAGCAAATTCTTATATTATTATACAATATTTCTTATTTTACCGCTCTTTGTTCATATCGTGTTTAAAATTTAATTTTTTGCTTTTACATTCAATTATATCATTTTCCTATTCAAGTTTTGTGCTTCAAATTTCAATTTTTCATTCATCTTCTACTTTTATGAAACTATATTTTTTCATTTAGCAATTGCTTAATATTCTTTTCTGCATTTTGGCGAAACACCAATATTACAACAGCCCAAGGTGATCCCAATTCCTGGCTCCGCCCCTGGTTATTTGTTCAGCGTCTGTCACTAATGAAGTAAATCAACCAATATACTCTTGCTTTTACAGTAGTAATTGTCGGCACCAGTATTTCAAAGTGGTCCATACTTAAAAACAAAATTTTCCAAACCATGGTATTCTTTCTGTTATCCTAGTTATTTGCATGATTACAAGCACTAGGATGCTTCAGAATCAAATATTTAATGATACCGTGCAGACTTTATTCTCTGTGAAGTGTAAGCAGTATTTGTGCTCTAATATAATGTTCCACGTATCCTTTTATCTACTATTCTATCAACTAAAACCTCATATATTTAGAAGTGGTGCACTGGTATTTGGCTCGTGTGTGTGTGTGTAGAAAAGGCTTATCTTTTTTTTTCTTTCTTTGCTTTAGACGGGATATTACTGGGGACATGATGGCTTAAAGAATAATTGAGTGTTGCTGCTAGAAAATTGTGGAATTTGTAAAAAAAAAAAAAAAAAAATTCTGGCACTTCATCCATATTCATAGCATTTCTTGCTCTTCTCCAGGTAAATACAATCAACAATTCCATATATGGTTGCTATTACTAATCCTGATTACATTGCATTGGTCTGAAAGCTCCTTGCATGAGAAGAAGGTATAGGTAGACCGCTTTCTTATCAGTTAACTTAAGCACGTTATTCAAGTTACTGAATACCATCCATGCTAACTAAAACTGATTTGATTTCCATATAAGAGATTCCTATAGTTTTTCTCTTTTTGTCAATTAGTCAGTTGCACATACATGAATGTGATCAGAACATCTAGACCACCTATGTTTTAGGCAGTACATGTCATATGCTGAAAACTTCTAAGCATTGGTTCTAGTCTCCAGACTAAGTAAGCCCCATGGAATTGTACTATATGGACTATTATTGCTACAACGTTTCCATCTCTGCCTAGATTTGTGTAGGAACGGTTCTGTTCTACCATCTTTCGGTTTATAATTGGACAAGCATGCTAATGCGATTTTGTGTAAATTGAGGAATTTAGCTACTTGCTCTTTTTGAGTTCAATATTAATTCCTTCAATATTCAAATTTCAAAGAGATAATAGTCATCTATTTTTGGTCTTGCTTCTCGCGCTTCTCTTCATTTTTGCTATGTTTTGTTTGTTCTTCAGTCCACATTAACCATTTCCTGATATATTTTCCTTGTTATCTTGGGTATATGCAGAAATATCAGGAGTGAACTTTGATTCAGCAACATCATTGTCAATCATTTCAGCAATATTATGTAGCAACTCATATTAGAGCGTCTGTGTATTTCATAATCTTACTATGTGTATATTGTGTGCACTATTCGTCTTGTAGATTTACAAGTTATGATCCAGGGTTCTAACAGTATGGATGGTGCAATATAATTCAAGATGTTAAAGTATTGTGGACCTCGCTACTTAACCAAAATGACCGGTTACAACATGCTGGGCTTAATGTAACTTATTTGGGCCTTATGTGTTTTAGCCCAGTAACGTTTAACTGTTATATAATCATGTACAGACACTTGTATCATATTATTCGATCATATTACAAGTTTTACATCAATTCAAAATCACTTTTCTTACATGGTATCAGAGCACAAGCTCGCCTAACGGCAGTTAAATCCTGATCCACCGCTTTGGCAACGATAGAGGGGAGTGATTTTTTGTCTCCTCAGCTAAGTATCATCATCGGAAATCAAACCTATCTGATCGTACAACACCTATTCTTATCTCGCTGTGCATGCCAGGCCAGAAATTACTTTCAAGGCGGGTACAACAGCTTTTCTTGGTCATCTGAGATCTGAAATCTCATCATTTGACATTCTTGGCGTGAATTCATCAATTTTTGCAGCTTTTAAAGAAGCAAGAACCTCCTTTATGACCAGTTTTCCCACGTTTTTCTTTGCATAGGCTGTCATCCTCTTGTTTAGGTGGCCTCGCCATACGGTTTTACCTTTCCTGATCACAATGGCAGGTCCTTCTGATGTAAACTCATCTGCAAATTCTGGTGTTGGTGCTGCTGAATCAACCTCCACCACCCAGAGCCTCGTAAAGCCAAAGAATCAAGTAATAACCACTCCTCTCGTTTAAGAAAATTTCCTCCTTTGGAAATTCCAAATTGAAACAACCTTGAAAGGTTATGTCCTTCAAGATTATGTCAAAGGAACAAGGACAGTGCCTCCTACAATGATCAACGACAAAGATGGTAACATGGTCAGTAATCCAGCATACACACATCATCAGAAACATGACAGTTTATTGTCCTCATGGCTTCTTTCATCCATTAGTACTAGTTTGTTATCTCAAGTCATAGGATGTAACTCATCCTATGAAATATGGTCAACAATACAAAAAATCTTTAACTCTCAATCATCTGTAAGAATAATGCATTATCGAAGGGAATTTCAAATTGCTGGAAAAGGGGACTTATCAATGAGAGAATACATTGCTAAGGTTAAGACTCTGTGTGACAAACTGAAGGCAGTGGGGCATCATGTTTCAGACAATGAACAAATTCTTACTCTTACAAATGGATTAGATGAAGAATATGAGTCGCTTATTACCTTTATAGCCACTCAATCAATGTTACCTGATATCCAGACTGTGTACTCTGCATTATTAGCTCATGAGGGCAGAGTAGAGCAAAGGAAAGCCACGCAAACCGATTTCAGCATAAATCTTGCATCAAATACTAGAAATACAAACACAAACAAAGCAAGAAACGTACCTGGATTTGGCAGAGGCAATAGTCAAGGGTCAAGAGGAAATCCAAATCAGAGAGGAAGGGGCAGATCCAACAACACCCCAAGAATCAAATGTCAGATTTGTGAAAAACCTGGCCACATAGCAAACATGTGTTATTTCAGATTCAACACAGATGTGAACAATGCACAACAAAGTCAATTCAACCAAAGAGGAGCTAACATAAACATGGCACAAGGGAATCAAAACAGATCCAATGCAGAAAGCTCGGCCATGACAAGCAATAGAGATGAATTTGGCAAAAATGATGACATCAACAGTGAGGACTGGTTTCCAGACTCTGGAGCAACCAATCACATCACCAACAACTTGTAAAATCTAAATCTTGGCAACAAGAGCTACTCAGGTAAGCAACTTATACATACTTGCAATGGTGAAACAATGAATATATCACACAATGGAACAGGTTTGATTAAAGGAAGAAGAAACTTTTTCCTTAATGACTTACTTAGGGCTCCAAATGTCAAGAAAAACCTCATTAGTGTTTCACAATTCACTAGTGACAATAAGGTATATTTTGAGTTTCACCTAGAATATTTCCTTGTTAGAGACTCTCTAAATAAAGACATATTATTACAGGGTAAATTGGATAATGTCTTATATCGATTCAGCAATTTGCAATCAAGTCCGGGGAATGAAAATAATACTTGGTGTTGTAATGCCAATATTCAATTTAACAATGATATAAACAAAGTTAATTCTAATGATAATGTTTGTTATTCTGATAAGAATGACTGTAACAACATTAGAGATGTTCTTGACATTTGGCATTGTAAACTAGGACACCCTAGTTATGACATTGTTATGAAGGTTCTAAATGATAATAACATTTCATATAAAAGTTTACCTGTTTCCACCATGTGTTCACACTGTCAAATTGGCAAAACCATAAACTACCTTTTGGCAGATCCAAGACTGTTTATTCCAAACCCCTTGAACTACTAACAGCAGATTTATGGGGTCCTGCATCATTAAGCTCAAGACAAGGATACAAGTATTATCTATCTATAGTTGATGCTTGCACCAGATATACCTGGATTTACATTATAAAAGCCAAGTCTGATACACACAATATTATGCTACGGTTCATTAGTTTTATTGAAAGACAACTGAACCGCAGCATAAAAATCGTACAAATAGATGGGGGCAGTGAGTTCCTACCCCTAAAAGGATTTTTTAATAATAAAGGGATAATTCATAGAACCATTTGCCCATACACATCTGAACAGAATGGCATAATAGAAAGAAAACACAGGCATATAGTAGATATTGGCCTAACTTTACTATCTAAGGTATCTATGCCACTGAAATACTGGAATGAGGCATTTGACACTGCTGTGCATTTGATAAATGCCATGCCAACTAAGGTTTTACAGTACAAATGTCCTTATGAAATGTTGTACAAAAAGAAACTAGATTTCAACATCTTAAGAACTTTTGGATGTTTGTGCTATCCATGCCTCAGACCATATAACAGCCACAAACTTTCTCTAAGATCCAGCATGTGTACCTTTTTAGGATATGGAAATAACCAAAAAGGGTACAGATGTATGGATGATAAGGGAAAGGTTATTATTTCAAGACATGTTGTTTTTAATGAAGGTGTCTTTCCTTTTACAGAGAAATGCAACACGAGTGAGCAAAAACATGATCAGTCAATACTGGAAATAGGGACTATTCCTATACTATCTAAACACACAGTGCAAACAAATCATGAAGATACACTACATCAGTCACAAGCTACCCCAACTGTATCAAGCACAAGGTCTGGATACAGCTCAAGTGAGCACATGACTGATGATGAGCAACATGCATATGGCAATAGTGACATTAACAACAATAAGAGAAATGAAGATAAAAATACAACATCAGAAGACAACAATCAAAGTAACAGAAACAATAACAGCACAACTGAGGACAGTAACAGTGATAATGAAAGACATCAAACACAGAGTCGACATCATATGATCACTAGAGCCAAAATAGGTATATTTAAGCCTAAAGTCTACAATGCAGCTGTCAAAGACCCAAAGCCCACAGATGAACCTCTGACATTCAATCAGGCAATCAGATACAAGCAATGGTGCAATGCTATGAATGAGGCGTATGAAGCTTTGGTCAAAAATAATACTTGGAGTTTAGTCATACCCCCCAAAAACAAGAATATTGCAAGTTGCAAATGGATCTACAAGTTTAAGAAAGATGTTATTGGTAATATATCCAAGTATAAGGCCAGTTAGTTACAAGGGGTTCTCACAGCAATATGGATTTGACTTTAACGAAACCTTTTCTCTAGTAGTCAAACCCACTACCATCAGAGTTGTTCTTACCGTTGCACTACACCATGGATGGAATATTAGATAGTTAGATGTGCGCAATGCTTTTTTGTATGGTGACCAAAGCGAAGAAGTTTACATGCAGCAACCTACAGGTTATGTCTGTAAAGGAAAGGAAAACCATGTGTGCAAACACCATAAAGCTATTTATGGCCTAAAGCAAGCCTCAAGAACATGGTACATGAAGTTAAAGAACACTCTAAAAAAAACTGGGATACAAGAGAACTATACCAGACAACTCCCTATACAATAAAATCACAGATAAAAACACCACCTATATTTTGGTGTATGTAGATGATATCTTAACCACAGGGAGTGACAGAAAGGAAATTGACTACAAAATAAATCAATTGAATCAAATATTTGCAATCAAAGACATGGGAGAAGTCAACTACTTTTTGGGTATTCAGGTGCAGAGAAAATCAAATACAGAAATTTTCCACTCTCAAAGGAAATACATATCAAAATTTTTACTAAGAGCTCACATGGACAATGCAAAACCTATCTCTACACCTATGACCAATAATTTAAGACTCTTTAGAAATGATGGTAAAGCTATCGATAACTGCAGTCAATATCGTAGCATAGTCGGTGCCTTACAATATCTAATCATTACAAGACAAGAGATCTGTTTCAGTGTCAATAAGGCTTGTCAATTCATGGCAAATCCCTTGAGTAAACACTGGATTGCCGTTAAAAGAATCCTACGTTACTTAAAGGGAACCCTAGACCACGGATTAACAATTAAAGCTAGTCAAGACATGAATCTAAATGCTTACAGTGATGCTGACTGGGAAAACGACCCAGATGATAGGAGATCCACGTCTGGCTACTGCTTGTTCATAGGATCGAACCCCATATCATAATGTACAAAGAAACAGACCACCATATCTCGTTCAAGTACAGAAGCGGAGTATAGAGCGCTAGCATCTGCCACCGCTGAAGTCATATGGGTGGAAACCATAATTAAGGAATTAGGGTTAAGTCTAACGAATAAGCCCACATTTTGGAGTGACAATAAGAGCATAATCGGTCTATTGTTGAACCCAATCCAACACTCTAGAATGAAGCACATCGAGATTGACCTTCACTTCGTCAGAGACAGGACAAAAGCGGGAAAAATGAAGATTAACCACATACCAGCCTTCTATCAAAAGGCGGACATCCTGATTAAAGCTCTATCACGAAGTAATTTTGAGAGATTAAGGGAGGAGCTCAGAGTTGATAATGGCGGTGCTGAAGTGTTAAAGACAAAAACCTAGCTCATTTTGAGGCTGGGTGTTAAAGTATTGTGGACCTCGCTACTTAACCAAAATGACCGGTTACAACATGCTGGGCTTAATGCAACTTATTTGGGCCTTATGTGTTTTAGCCCAGTAACGTTTAACTGTTATATAATCATGTACCGACACTTGTATCATATTATTCGATCATATTATGTTAGGAATATTTTTAAGAGAAGAAGGAGGGATTTTTGAGAGAATTATTTTAATGAGGAGGAAATTTTCATTGCTTTCCTTTTGATTACAAATTTTGATTGCATACATACATCATCTTGATTGCCTAGCTTTTATAATGCAGTGCACTCTCTAGAGTATTCTAGGAATGCATTATCTAGAATATCTAAAATAGGAATTCTAGATTTTCCCTTAATTTATTCAATTCATTAATACAATTGCTAATTAAACAATACAATTAATTGTTTCCTGAAAAGCCAAAATTATTTCCAATATTCCCCCGTAAGCTTGGTTTTTGAACTCCAAGAAGATCTCGCAATCTTTTAAAATTATCAGGCTTCAATGCTTTTGTGAAAATATCAACAACTTGATTATTTGTTTTGCAAAAATTCAGCTGCACCTCTTCATTTTCAATTGCTTCTCGAATGAAATGATGTTTGATGGCTATATGCTTTGTTCTTCCATGATGGACTGGATTCTTAGCTATAGCAATGGCTGATTTGTTGTCACAATGGATAGTCACAGCTTCTTGTTTCTCACCAAAATCATTTAGTATTTTCTTCAACCATATTGCTTGTTGGGTAGCTGGCCAGCTGAAATATATTCATCTTCTGCAGAAGATTGAGCAACTGTTTGTTGCTTCTTCGAACACCTAGAAAATGCTCCTGATCCAAGAGAAAACACATATCCAGAAGTGCTTTTTATGTCATCTATACTTCCTACCCAGTCACTATTGCAAAACCCAAATAAATTAGTTTCAACATTATTTTCATATTTGATCCCATAGTCCAAAGTGCCTTGAATATATCTCAGCACCCTTTTAGTTGCACCTAGATGGATATGACTAGGATCATTCATGAACCGAGAAAGTAGGCTGGCTGCAAACATGATGCCAGGTCTTGTATTAGTAAGGTAAAATAAATTACCAACCAGGCTTCTGTAGTAACTAGCATCAACCTTCCTTCCCCCATCTTCTTTTTTTAGCTTTTCATTCACAACTAGCGGTGTATGAACCAGATTACACCCAAGCATCCCAAACTTTCTCAATATTTTCTCAGCATATTTCTTTTGACAAATAAAAACTCCATCATCACCTTGAGAGATTTCTATTCCAAGGAAAAAAGGCAGCAAACCCAATCATTTCATATTTGTAACATCCCACTTCCATTAATGTCACTCACAAAGGGAATGCATTAACTTCTATGGAGCATTTTAAGTGTGTATAAAACAGAAACTTAACAACAAGACAGATAAAACCGTACTTGAAAATTTAAAACTTTATTTCATTGCAGAGGATAATACATAAGTTTGATTACATCATCAAAACCAGAGTCAAAGTACATAATATCCATCTTGACTAAATCAAAGTACATAAATTGAAAGACATAACCCTAGTACAAAATAGCCATAAATATGATAGGCAGAACTTTTACTTCAGCGATCCAAGCAATCTTCTAAAAGCAAGTGATACAGCTGTCCAAAATCAAGCTCCACTGGTGCTAGTTCCAACCTAAGCACCTGGGGGGAAGGAAGAAAAGAGGTGGAAACAAAGGGGGTCATATATAAAGTCTGGTGAGTGTGATAACATTAACAATATAATTACCAAAATAACTAGGCTAAGGCATAAGTTGGAAAATAAGGAAATGACTGTGAACAATTGGGTATGACAGAGTAAACAAGGAAACAAGATTGAACAAAGATAACGTTAAAGGCGCACCTAAACCACTATAAGATAATTAATATACTGCACCACCACTATACTATAATGCACCACCACTAGTCACCCTAAGGTTGATCCCGCCTACAGAACTTAATAATGATAATGGTAGTTTCGTGCACCCCTAGTTGCCTTCATAGGTGCCGCCTGCCCCTATCTCCACTAGGTGTACCCACTACCCCCATGTGATCGGCTCCCTAACTCGTAGATACCCGTGCTGGCCCCATAGTGGGGTGTATCACTCCCCAAAGTGGCAACCCGGTACCACCAATAGTGCACGACTTATACCTACACGATGCAACGACGTCTTACCTACCAGCCCGGGCCCACACACGCATATGAACCCGTTGGACTTGCATTGCCACCGCAAACCCGTTTTGGCCTCTTACAGTCAAGCCCTGTATGCGTGTCCCATCCTCGACTTGGGTCGAGCCCACAAAGATTCGTATGGGTTACTGGTTGAAACGGGCCCCCATTATTTGACACAAGATATCCACCTAAGCTTGGTCCCCTCTAGCTAGTACATCCCATTTAACCCTCTTCTTATTCTTGTTCACTTACAAGTTTCAAATTTTGGTTAAGTGTTTCGAATCATATTTCAAATGCCACCCAAGGCACCCACTAGATTCCACATGCCACCTAAGGCACCCACTTAACCCCCTCATGTCCCACTACATGTTTATCTGGTTAAGTGTTTCTTAATTCATTAAGACCGTAACCTCATAAAGACCTCCCACATTAGACTGGCATTTGTGGAAGCTGGATTTGCCGGGCGGGTCCGGGCAGTCTTACACCACAAACAAGCCTAACTTCGTGTCTTTACAATTGTTACGTATTTAATTTATGCCTAAGAACTCCCATATTAGACTGGCATTTGTGGCTGCTGGATTTGCCGGGCGGGTCCGGGCAGTCTTACACCACAAGAGAGCCTAACCTCGTGTCTTAGACGATTAATTACACATAATTAATCATTCCCCAATTTGAATTAATTTCCCTATTCAAGTTATCAATTAATTCCAAATTTAACTATGGCCATAATTGACTCAATTATGTCCATCTATTTATGGTATGCAAAATCATACCAATTTTCATCACAAATTTATTCTATGCCATTTAAGGCATTTATGCCAATTCTCAATATTAAATCTTTTAATATTATCGCATTACCCCACGTTGTACGTTCGTTCGTTTAACGTAAAATATACGTTAGACTCGAATAGTCTAACTCGTGGAACAAAGAGAAAACATCACAACATACATATAATTAAAACTAGATCTAAACATAAGAGGTGAACTTGCATGTGTGAATGTGGTTCTACATCTAAAACCTGCATAGGGCGAAGTTACAACTTGCATAAAACTACATATGTCATAGATCAAAATCTAAGGTGTAAACTTGTTTAGGTAGTAGTCCCAAACTTGCGTAAATCATGTATGTCATAGATCTACATCTAAAGGTGTAAACTTGCATAGGCAATAACCACAAACTTACATAACATGATTCATATTCCAAACCCATATATTTATATAAACTTGCATATGTGATTCATGCAACATAACAATGGTGTAAACTTACATCTAAACATGTAAACTAGCATGTAGAATTTAGCATATAACTCGCACATGTCATAGCCTAACTTTAGATCTAAAATAGATGTCATGAAACATGTAATGTTATACATAATCTTTACTAACTTGCATATGGTTCACATCTAAATCAGTATCTAAACTTGCACACATACATATGATTTATCATATGAATCAACATAACAAAACTAGCATATGAACAACATGATGATTTGATTATACATAAGCTAATCATAGAATTACATCATAGATGATAGCATCATAACTTTACAACATTGATGAGAACATCACAACATAACATCATAAAATTTACAACATATATGATAACATCACAATTTTACAACATAATTATAACATGCAGTCAATAATTCACATTATATCCATATAATCCACATCATAACTTAATCCAATTAAATTGCTAATTATTTTACTAAACAAATCGAACTCACAACTCAAAGAAGGTCTTGAGTTCTGAATTCTGAGTTCTAAAGTTGAATTAGCTTTCCTTTGAAGTAGATTCGTTGTTAGAGTTGAGTATAATTGAATTTTGATTAGCTTTCTTCCTTTCTAGTTGGTGGCGGCTATTCTGAGTTGCAAGGGGACGGCATGGAGGCCATGAGTCTAATTTTAATTTGATTTCAGGGTTTGAGTCTACGTGTCTTTTTATAGAGTTTACGATTAGTTTAGGCCGTCCGATCAACCTAGAATTAATCCCATCCAATCAGAGCGGACCGGAAACCCTAATGAGTCAGCATACAGTCATAAACATGTCATTAATCAAATCTGCCCCGGGGGGGGGGGGGAGGGGGGCAGGTCGACCCCCAGGTCGACCCTATGGTCGACCTGGTCAGGGTAAGTCGACCCTATGGTCGACCTGGCCCTGGCGGGAATTTTCCCGCCTAGCCCATCTGACTCTGAAATTTTGAATTTTCGAAATCTGTTTTGAATTTTCTGAAACTTCCGATGGCCATAACTTCTTCATACGAAGTCTAATTCATGCAAACTCGGACTCTATCTCAACCAGAATTCCGAGACGAACACAATGGCGCAACCCGTTTCTCTTAATCCTCTCATATGAGATTAGTTATTCTTTAATTTGTGAATATTAACATTAACAGAAATACGGGGTGTTACATTCTCCCCTGCTTAAAGGATTTCGCCCCCGAAATCTCCAAGTTAGGGAGAATGCATATCCTAACATCCAAACAACCATCTACTCAACCATCAAACACAGGCATCCATTGTAACGCTGTATGAACATATGCAAGAAGTGTGTATATATGTCCTTTATCTAATGCAAAATCAGGCGGTCTACTGATTCAGTTGACCTCCTTAATGCAAACCATGATAGTGCCATGCGTCCATTGTGTATGCGAAAGAATCCTATTGATACATATTATTTCTACATGTGTGCACAACCATTCACTAAAATGCAACATCCATATGATAGTACAACCATTATACATCCATTAACTTAAATATGCACACACATTTATATGCAATATGCAATTTGAAGTGACTGAGCCGATCTAGTGCCTAAAGTGTGTGTATATGCGTCCACGAGCAACCACTAGCAAACACTTTCATCCACATGCATCCATCATACATAACATGTCTCAAACACATGTTTCAACCATAGGACTACCCTATCTAAAGGTCAAAGATACTTGCAAGAGGACATACTAAAGATAAGATAAGTACAAGCTAAGCGACAAAGGAGAAATTAAAAGACATACCCTCGAAAAGAAAAGGTTACAATGAATGCATCTTATTTTCCGTCTCCCAAGTAGCGTCACTCTCATCATCTCCCCATTGCACTTTGACTAGCTTGACCTCTCGATTCCTCAACTTCTTAATCTCCGACCCAAGAATGCACGTAGGAGCTCGTCGAATCGTCGCATCACGCTCTATCTCCACCTCTCTAAGCAAGCTCGGCTCTACCACTTCCGCGATCTCGTGCAAGCATTTCCTCAAATGTGATACATGGAATACGTCGTGTACACCACTAAGCCTCTTTGGCAACTCCACTCTATACGCCATCTGTCCAATCTCTCCTTAATAGGAAACGACCCTACGAACCTTGGTGCTAACTTCCCAACGGACCCAAAGCGAACAACATTCCGTAATGGAGACACCTTGACAAAGACCTTGTCCCCAATATCAAACTCAAGATCTGTCCTCCTCTTGTCCGCATAAGATTTCTGCCTATCTTGCGCCGTCTTCATCCTCCTTCGAATCAAATCGATCTTTTCCGAAGTCTCTCTAATCATATCAGGCCCAAGCAAGATCTTATCTGTAGACTCCTACCAAAATGTAGGCGAACAACACGGCCTTCCATAAAGAGCCTCGAAAGGTGCCATTCCAATGCTTGACTGAAAGCTATTATTATATGCGAACTCCACCAACGGAAGATGTTCCTCCCATGTACCTCCGAAATCTAAGGCACACAACCTCAATAGGTCCTACAGAATACGATTCACCCTCTCGGTCTGGCCGTCCGTCCGAGGATGATATGCGGTGCTCAAACATAACTGAGTCCCTACCGCCTCTTGCAAGCTCCTCCAAAATTTGCTAGTAAAAATAGGATCGCAGTCGCTCAATATGCTAGAAGGAACACCGTGAAAACGAACTATCTCTCGAATATATACGGAGGCTAACCATGGAGCAGTCCTCTTACTCTTCACGGGAATGAAATGGGCGCTCTTAGTAAGTCTGTCTACCATGACCCAAATCCCCGTATTACCCTTCCTTGATCTCGGTAACCCATCAATATAGTCCATCGAGACGCTTTCCCACTTCCATTGTGGGACCTCCAATGGGTGAAGCAATCCACCGGGCTTCTTTTGCTATGCTTTTACTTGTTGGCACACCAAGCATCTAGCGACAAACTCTGCCACATCCCTCTTCATACCGGCCCAAAAGTAAACTCGTCTCATGTCCATGTACACCTTGTCCCCGCCGGGATGAATGGTCGTATTTGAACGATGTGCATCATGAAGAATGGTCTTCCTCAAATTCTCGTCCCGTGGTACACAAAGTCTACCATACCTACTTAACCAACCCTTATCATCTAGGGTATACCTACTGTGATGGTTCGATGACTCCCCCCTTTTGAGCTTTTCTACTAACTCAACCAACTGTGGGTCATCTCGCTGTGCCTCACCAATCCGTCCCAAAAGCGTAGGTCTGACCTCTAAGGATGCTAGCAAACCGGGTACGAAGTCAATGGAAAGTTTAAAGTCAAACGTAGAGATGAAATCTAAACTTCGCCGCTCAACAAACAACGGACTCAAGGACAACCTTTTCCTACTTAAGGCGTCTGCTACCACATTACCCTTGCCAGGGGTATATGCTATCTCGAAATTGTAGGACGCTAAGAATTCCATCCACCTTTGCTGCCTTAAGTTCAAGTCCTTTTGAGAGAACAAGTATTTTAGCGATTTGTGGTCTGTGAACAAATCGAATTTTTCGCCAAGAAGATAATGGCGCCAAGACTTAAGCGCGAAAACAATAGCGGCCAACTCTAGGTCATGCGTAGGGTAATTTCTCTCATGTACTCTCAACTGCCTTCCTCCATAAGCTATTACCCTTCCCTTTTGCATTAAGACTGCGCCTAGTCCTGTCCCACAAGCATCAGTATAAACGGTAAAAGGCTTACTCCCATCTGGCAACACTAAGACTGGGGCTTTGGTCAAAGCTCTCTTTAAATGCTGGAATGCATCATCACAATCTACGTCCCACGTAAAAAACTAGTTTCTTCTTCGTCAAACGCGTCAATGGGGCTGATATCTTTGCGAAGTCCTTGATAAACTTCCTATAATAGCCAGCCAACCCCAAGAAACTTCTCACCTCGGTAGCATTTATATGGACCTTCCAATCTTGGATGGTTACTACCTTCGCGGGATCCACAGCTATCCCTTCTTTGGAAACAACGTGCCCTAAAAATCGCACTTCCTTTCTCCAAAAGTGACATTTAGAAAATTTAGCTTTAAGGCTATGCGCTCGAAGGGTCTCCAACACTTCCCTAAGATGTAGGTCATGCTCTTCCTCGCTTTTAGAAAAGATTAAGATGTCATCCATAAAGACTACCACGAATTTATTAAGGTACTCCCTAAACACCCTACTCATCAAGTCAACATAGTATGCGGGGGCGTTTGTCAAACCGAAGGGCATCACAAGCCACTTGAAGAAGTCGTTTGGAGTCCTAAAGGCAGTCTTATCTATGCTATCCTCAGCCACTCTCAACTGATGGAAACCCATGGCTAAGTCCAACTGCAAAAACACTGAGGCACCAACTAACTGATCGAAGAGAACGTCAATCCTCGGCAGTGGGTGTCTATTCTTCTTAGTAAGCTTATTAAGCTCCTTATAGTCCACACAAAGTCTAAGGGACCCATCCGCCTTCGTGGCAAATACTACTGGAGCACCCCACTCTGATATACTGCATATGATGAACCCCTTCTCAAGCAATTCTTTCACTTGCTTACTGAGTTACCTTCTCTCTATTGGAGCCATGTGGCGCACTGGCAATGCAACTGGCTTTGCATCATCTACTAGATATATTCGAAAATCTATCTCACATTTTGGGGGTAAACCCCTCACCTCATCGAAGACATCAACATATTCACGGACTATACAAACAGAATGTAAATCATCATCGGATGCGTCAAGGGATTCTAGGTAGCTAAGCATTACTGGACCTCTAGGGTCACAAGAGATATCAAGGGTCTTTCCACAACGAGTCAACAATCTAACTACCCTTCTTTGACAATCTAGGATGGCCCCGTATCTAGTTATCCAATCCATACCTAGAATCAAGTCGTAGCCCATGAAGCCAAGAACAAAGGCGTTGCATTCAAACTCAACGCCCAAGATAAACACTCTAAAATGCCAACAAATCATTGAAAGATGAGCCGGACCACCAATAGGATTTGAGACTACGAAGGGATCTGTAACTAGACTAGCATCTAGGTGCAGTGTTTCAACTAATCATGTAGAGATAAATGAATGTGATGCGCTAGAATCGAATAAAGTACAGATAGGATGATCAAACAGAAAAACTAAACTTTCAACGGAAATTGCTCTACCTCGTTCTTGCAGCGGTGGGACCACGAGAGCCTGAACTTGTCCCCTTGCCTGCCCTAGTGCCATAAGAGCCTGCACCTGTCCTCCCGAGGTAGACCCTGCCCTCTGCCTTTTCTTTGGGCAGTTGATTAACATAAAAATGTGTTTATTTCATGCTCTTATATTTTATCTTTTGTAAATAAATAAATGATACTTTGGGTATTTTTATGTGTATTTACAGATTGTCAAGTGATGCCTCTTTCATTTCAAATTAAAGGCCAACTACAAAGAAAAAAGCTACTTCCTTATGTCAACACTTTCTCAATCCCAAAAGAAGTTGTAGCTCACTGGTAAATGCATAGAGATTTGTATTGAGAGACCTGAGTTCGATCCCCGTCAAGCTCACTTTTTGCCAAAGAACGGAACATTCAAACTGCCCCTTTGCTACGAAGAATATATGGGATAGTGATGTGTTATATGTATATATTCTTATGTATGTATATAATGCATGCACTTAATAAGGATTTTTGAATTTTAGCATAATCCCCTCAAGAATTCAAATCCAATTAATCGTATTTAATTGCCATGCAAAAAGAAGGGAATGTTTTAATCACACATCTTCAATTAAACACATCCTTATCTTCTCACTGACTGTGCAATGCATCAAAAGGAAGGACATTAATTACAATTCTTCAATCAAGCAAGGAATATTCCTTCATTCTGGAAAGGATATTTTCATGTATTTATTCTGTGGGCCTTGTATTCAAATAGGGGAGAAGGCTACATCCTGTATAAAAAGACCACTGTATCATTGTAAAGGATGGCATTTTGTTTATGCAATTATTCTGCGTTCTGTACTGTCATTTAGTTTTAATAAAGTTCTCCTTTGTTCTAGTTTATTTGCTTTTCTTATATAACAAATTTGTGTATCTACTCAATTAGTTTTGGGAAGAACACGAATTGGTAGTGTTATTTCTATTGCTTATTAGGATTGACCGTTGATTAGATTCAACGGCAATACTAATTTAATTTCTGTTTTTTTTTTGTTTATTGTTCATTTCTAGTATTTGTTCTTCGTTTTTGTGGTTGAATTTGGTATTGATCTGATTAGATTCAGGTCCATAGTAAATTCAATAGCTTTGTTTTCAAAACCAACCCCCAACTATTGTCTAACTCGCCCAAGAATAAATAGATAATAATTTTTAATTACACCTCCCTGTGTTCGACCTGTATGCTACGCACCTGTATGCTTGCAGAATTTAATTTAAATATCACGCTTTTCTAATTCATAGATTAGCAACGATCAAGTTTTTGGCGCCGTTGCCGAGGAGGTAACGTTAAATTTTATTATTTATTTAATTCTGATTCGTGTTAATTTTTCTTCTTCTTGTTTTTGTTTGTTTTGTTCAGTAGAAAAAGACAAACTCTTGATTGGTAGATTGGATATTATATATTGATATTTCAATCTCCAAAAACAAGAAAAAAAATCTTGCTAGTTTTTCTTTTATTTCTTTCTTTCTTTTTCCTCAGTCTATTCCTTTTTTTACAAGTTCCTCTCTCTCTTCATTTAAAAAAAATCTCATTTTGTTGATTTGGTATTGATAGTTGTAGCCATAATCTTCTAAATAAAAAAATAAAAAAAAACAAAAAAAAAACACTTGTTTTTTTTCTTATCCTCTGATTTCTTTCCCATTTTTGAATTCCATTCCAATTCGAAAAAATATCTGGTTTAGTAATTTGGTTTATCAATTTGATTGGTACTGCCATCAACTAAACAGAGAAAAAAAAACTTGCCCATTTTTATTCAGTTTCTTTTTTTTCTGTCTTCATTTCTTTCCCTTCTTACCTTTCCATTACAACCTGATTTCTTTCTCGAAAAAAAAAGATCTTTTCATTAATTTTTCCCTTATTTCCCTCTCTGCTTTTAATTCTCTCCCTTTTCTCACATTTCCTTCCCTTATTTTCTTCTCTGTATATCCACGCCATTCAAAATTCACACCCATCCTCTACTACAAAGCCACTGTCTTCTTCCATTTTCTAACCCTACACCAACACGCAAACCACCACTTGCATCCAACCCTCATCACGTCCAACACCAACAGCACCTCCCCCTTCATTGCCTCCGCAACTGCAAAGTCACCTTGCAAACACCACTTCACCCCAACATTCATCCACCGCCCATACATCTTCCTGCGCCAGCAAAAACCTCCCGGTCCTCCAAATCGCAACTCCTAAATCCGATTAAAAACCCAATTCGATTAGAATCAAGCTGAGTTGATTCGAGACCAGAAGAGCGAAAAAAAAAACAAAGGAAGGTCTGAGTTGATTTTTTGTTTTGTGCGTGATTTATCTGGGTTGAAACATAAAAGAGAAGGGGTATCAAAGAAGGAAGGGATTTTCATTGTTGACTGTTTCTTTTCGGTCTCATTGTTCGCTGTTCTGTGTGTGACTTGCTATAGCTTGTGTGTGTGGCACTGTTTTATAGTCATTTCTTTTGTGGTTGATTTGAAGAAATAAATTTCATACTTGTGATTTGCTTCCTGAAAAGTAAAGGAAGTGCATTTGGGAAATCAAAGAAATAGGGGGCGTGATTGTCTCATAATTGGACTAGCGTGATTTTTTTTATATATTACAATAATTGGATAGTCAATCCTGGTTCGTTCTTAGGGTTGTGTACGCTCATTTTGTGACCGGCTGAGTGCGTGTGATCTGCCAATTGGGTGCGTTAGTGTTGTCGCTTTGTTCTTGTCTCTTTGTCAGGTTTTATCGCTTTGTTTTGTTGGAGTCTACTTTAGCTTGTTTCTTTTGTTTTGTGTTTGGTTAGTCTAGTTTATTTTATTTTATTTTATTTTCTTCTCAAACAAACCAAAAAAGAAAAAAAAAGAAAAGAAAAAAAAAGTGTTTTAATTGGTTGAGCGAGTGTCGGATTTTGTTTTAGAGTAAATTGTTTTTGTTTAGTTTAGTTTTTAATTTTGTTTCTTCCTTCCAATTTAGTTCTTAATTTGTTGTTTCTCTACCTTGTCTTTTCTTCAAAAAAAAGAAAAAAAAAGAAAAAAAAAGAGTTAGAAGCAAAAAAAGCCCACACAACAAACAAAGAGATTCAAAAATCAGTCAACTTGCAAACAAAATTCGAATTATTGGAGCGGTTGCACACCAAGTGGGGTGTGAACGCGCTAGCGCTTCCCAAATTCACTGGAGGACTGCCGATCAAGGTGAGAATTTTTAAAACTCTACAGGTGCTTTGCTGCGAAGAAAAATTAGACATTTCTTGTAAAAAAATTCTGCAGGGACAGCGGCTTGCTTGTACAATATTTTAATTTTCTGCAGTTATTATTGTCTGATTGTTGTGGTTGGCTGAAGTTTCCATTACTACTGTTATCATTCTCATCGTTTTTCAATAATAAAACTTGATCAGACATTGCAAAACCTGATTTTATTTTCAAAATATTTAACTACTAGAGTGTATTTTATGAAATTGATTCTCTCAAGGGTTTGATCGCGGATACATATTAGTTCAATTTATTGAACTTCTAGCAAAAGAGGTTGCATACTACCCGTAAAACATTGGTCGTATCCCTTAGTATTTATACTATACATGAACGGCCATAAGACCCTCTTCCCCCTTCAAATAGAGATAATCAACTAATAAAATATATTTGAGTATGTTATTTATTTTGTAATAATAGCTGCTTGTGTTAAAAATAAGTTTTGAAATTCCATATTTGATAACGATGAATGAGAAAAGTTTTAACCACCAATATTCTTCTAATTTTGAGATTGATGAATTTGACATGATTGAAACAACAATTGATGAAACCTCTAATGACACTTCTGAAGCCTTGAAAATGTGTCTTGACCATTTCAAATCCGATTTTGATGAGTTCGAATACATTTCTGAATTAAATGAACTACTTGACTCGAAGCCCTCGTCATTTGAATCTAACCAAGGAATGTTGACCAATGTTAGCACACAAGAACTTCTTAAGTTAGACCTCAAACCCCTGCCACAAGACCTTGAGTATGTTTACGTGGACTCTATAGAAAATTTTCCCTTAATCTTGGCCTCTGATCTTACCGAGGACCAAGAAGAAAAACCTTTGAAAATTTTACGGGATAATTTGCATCTGAATTGTATAAATCATTGGCATGACACGATTTTTATAAGAAAGATCTTCATTTCAGAATTCATTAACACACCTGTTGCACTTCATAAATCAAATAAGAAATCATTGTGCATCATTTTCAATAGAGGCAAGTGTGGGGGAAAAAGGAAGCATCATTCATCATAGAACATTTATCATCATTGTAGATTTCACTTTGCATATGATTGGCATTCATATATAGTAGCTAAACTTCATTTCATTTTACAAATAATTTTGCAACTCATTCACCTTTGGGTACGATCTTTCAAATTTAGGAAACGTTACAGTGTGGACACTGTTTAGTTCTAGTGTGGGGGGAGTCTGCATTGCATTCTTTTGATTTTTCTTTAATTTTTCTTTCTTTCTTTTCATGTAGGACCATCATACATTTTATATCGTAGTAACATACCAAATTATTATTTTTTGGGAAAATACGACTCATTTTCAGTTGATACAACAATTACAATTTTTAGCCAGTTGATAGTTTTTTTTTCTCTCAGCCAAGTTCGAATTTGAAATATAATGAAAAGTTTAATTTTGAGGGATAATAGTGTAACCGGTACATAGGGAGATTCTTAGGTGATGGTCATGAAATCTATTCTATATTGTAGACTTTGTTTAAATAAGTGGAGGACTTAAAATACTTATAATGGCTTGTCAAACCTTTAAAACTAAGTTGTGTTAAGTTGAATTCGCGTAACTCTCTTTTTGTGCTTATAAATTCGATAATAATAATAATAATCCAAGGGTATCCAACATTGCTTGTATATCGAGCGTTGGTGTGCAAACTCGCCAAGCTCTCTCCGACATGTTGTTGACAAAGTCAGTGTTGGAATATCTTGGTCTCATTTTATGAGATTGGACACCTAAGGATTACCGACACGTTGTTGACAAAGTCAAAGTCGGCCTGCACAATCCGCCAAGCTCTTTACCCACTCTCCGTTAGTCCGCGAGGCAGTGCATGGGTGGTAAACCTTGGTCTTCTAAGTTAGGTGTATGTACTTAATCATAAATTTTAAAATTTTATAGAATAAAGAATAAGCGATGATGCCCAAACACTTCTTGACTTTATTGATTTGACTAGCCATACATGAGAAAATTAGAATACCACTTTACAAACTGTGCCAAGCAAACTAAGAATCTATTTCATGGCTGCACTATGTTATCGACCGAACTAACTGGCCAAACTGGAATTTAACATTTGAAAACTTGATTTATATTGAAAATTTGTGACAAGTTGAGGTATCTAAAATAAAATCAACTGATAAGAAATTATTAACTTAATTTGTTGTACCACTTTCCTGAAATAAGTCGTGTTTTCATTTTTCGTTTTTATTTTTGCATATGTCCATTGCATTCATGTAGTTTCATTAGAATCATAGCATACTGCATTTGGATTTTGTGGGTAGTATCCGCTGAAAACCCTCACGAGACACCACTCGTCCTACTAGGGACACCTAGAGGTTTAACGGCTTGTTGCATACGCTCAATGCAATCGTGTTTCCTACTAAAGTGTGACCTATCTAGTTAGTTTTTCATTTCTTGTTTTACTCGAGGACGAGTAAAAGATAAGTGTGAGGGTATTTGATTAACAAAAAAATGTGTTTATTTCATGTTCTTATATTTTATCTTTTGTAAATAAATAAATGATACTTTGGGTATTTTTATGTGTATTTACAGATTGTCAAGTGATGCCTCTTTCATTTCAAATTAAAGGCCAACTACAAAGAAAAAAGCTACTTCCTTATGTCAACACTTTCTCAATCCCAAAAGAAGTTGTAGCTCACTGGTAAATGCATAGAGATTTGTACTGAGATACCTGAGTTCGATCCCCGTCAAGCTCACTTTTTGCCAAAGAACGGAACATTCATACTGCCCCTTTGCTATGAAGAATATATGGAATAGTGATGTGTTATATGTATATATTCTTATGTATGTATATAATGCATGCACTTAATAAGGATTTTTGAATTTTAGCATAATCCCTTCAAGAATTCAAATCCAATTAATCGTATTTAATTGCCATGCAAAAAGAAGGGAATGTTTTAATCACACATCTTCAATTAAACACATCCTTATCTTCTCACTGACTGTGCAATGCATCAAAAGGAAGGACATTAATTACAATTCTTCAATCAAGCAAGGAATATTCCTTCATTCTGGAAAGGATATTTTCATGTATTTATTTTGTGGGCCTTGTATTCAAATAAGGGAGAAGGCTACATCCTGTATAAAAAGACCACTGTATCATTGTAAAGGATGCCAATTTTTTATGCAATTATTCTGTATTCTGTACTGTCATTTAGTTTTAATAAAGTTCTCCTTTGTTCTAGTTTATTTACTTTTCTTATATAACAAAGTGTGTATCTACTCAATTAGTTTTGGGTAGAACACGAATTGTTAGTGTTATTTCTATTGCTTATTAGGATTGACTGTTGATTAGATTCAACGGCAATACTAATTTAATTTCTGTTTTTTTTTTGTTTATTGTTCATTTCTAGTATTTGTTCTTCGTTTTTGTGGTTGAATTTGGTATTGATCTGATTAGATTCAGGTCCATAGTAAATTCAATAGCTTTGTTTTCAAAACCAACCCCCAACTATTGTCTAACTCGCCCATGAATAAATAGATGATAATTTTTAATTACACCTCCCTGTGTTCGACCTGTATGCTACGCACCTGTATGCTTGCAGAATTTAATTTAAATATCACGCTTTTCTAATTCATAGATTAGCGACGATCAGTAGTCCTTAATCAGATATCCCGCTTCGCCACAGTGGAAACAACCAGTCTTTTTCTTCCTACAATCATTGCTTAGATGGCCTGGTGTCCCACAGTTAAAAAATCTTTTCTTGTCACGGGGTTTATTATTTTTTTTCGCCCTTCTTCGGTTCTACTTTCTTACCCTGTGCCCTATCCATGCCTCCAATATACGTTCTCCATTTGTCACCTCCGACCTACAAGAAACTTCGTCCTTCATCAACCAAGCAGCTAGTCGAACCTTCCTCCCTTCGTCTATCTCAAAGATACCGACAAGTCCTCCACTTTCTTGAGCCAACTTCTAGCCCCGACAAAAGTCTAAGTCCCATGAAGCGATTTTCCGCCCATCGTACGGAAGTCCTCATATATCTTAGGAAAAAAGCATCTATACGCAGAGGAAGAGATTCAAAAAGGGAAAGAGGAAGAGATTCAAAACGGAGAATCGAAGGTAGGATATATGGCTCTTGGGGATTATGCTTTCTAAAATAAGCTTTTCTCTTGAAAATACTTTCCTTAAAACATACTTTTGAAGGTACTTCTTTATAAAAGTTGTTTATTAAAAACACTTTTTCAAAATTCATATCTGTTCTGGTAACCTTCAGCTCTGATATCACGTGTAACACCCCACTTCCATTAATGTCACTCACAAAGGGAATGCATTAACTTCTATGGAGTGTTTTAAGTGTGTATAGAATAGAAACTTAACAACAAGACAGATATAAACAGTACATAAAAATTTAAAACTTTATTTCATTGCAGCGGAAAATACATAAGTTTGATTACATCATCAAAATCAGAGTCAAAATACATAATATCCATCTTGACTAAATCAACGTACATAAATTGAAAGACATAACCCAGTACAAAATAGCCATAAATATGATAGGCTGAACTTTTACTTCAGCGATCCAAGCAATCTTCTAAAAGCAAGTGATACAGCTATCCAAAATCAAGCTCCACTGGTGCTAGTTCCAACCTGAGCACCTGGGGGGGAAGGAAGAAAAGAGGTGGAAACAAAGGGGGTCAGATATAAAGTCTGGTGAGTGTGATAACATTAACAATATAATTACCAAAATAACTAGGCTAAGGCATAAGTTGGAAAATAAGGAAATGACTGTGAACAATTGGGTATGACAGAGTAAACAAGGAAACAAGATTGAACAAAGATAACGTTAAAGGCGCACCTAAACCACTATAAGATAAGTACTATACTGCACCACCACTATACTATACTGCACCACCACTAGTCACCCTAAGGTTGATCCCGCCTACAGAACTTAATAATGATAATGGTAGTTTCATGCACCCCTAGTTGCCTTCTTAGGTGCCTCCTGCCCCTATCTCCACTAGGTGTACCCACTACCCCCATGCGATCGGCTCCCTAACTCATAGATACCCGTGCTGGCCCCACAGTAGGGTGTATCTCTCCCCAAAGTGGTAACCTGATACCACCAATAGTGCACGGCTTATACATACACGATGCAACAATGTCTTACCTACCAGCCTGGGCCCACACACACGATGCAACAATGTCTTACCTACCAGCCTGGGCCCACACACACATATGAACCCGTTGGACTTGCGTTGCCACCGCTAACCCGTTTTGGCCTCTTACAGTCAAGCCCAGTATGCGTGTCCCGTCCTCGACTTGGGTCGAGCCCACAAAGATACGTACAGGTTACTGGTTGAAATGGGCCCCCATTACTTGACACAACCTATCCACCTAAGCTTGGTCCCCTCTAGTACATCCCACTTAACCCTCTTCCTATTCATGTTCACTTACATGTTTCAAATTTTGGTTAATTGTTTCTAATCATATTTCAAATGGCATCCAAGACACCCACTAGATTCTAGATGCTACCCAAGGCACCCACTTAACCCCCTCATGTCCCACTACATGTTTATCTGGTTAAGTGTTTCTTAATTCATTAAGACCGTAACCTCATAAAGACCTCCCATATTAGACTGGCATTTATAGCTCTGGATTTGCCGGGCGGGTCCGGGTAGTCTTACACCACAAACGCGTGTCTTTACAATTGTTTCGTATTTAATTTATGCTATGACCTCCCACATTAGAGTGGCATTTGTGGCAGCTGGATTTTCCGAGGGGGTCCGGGCAGTCTTACCCCACAAAAGAGCCTAACCTCGTGTCTTAGACGATTAATTACACCTAATTAATCATTCCCCAATTTGAATTAATTTCCCTATTCAAATTATCAATTAATTCCAAATTTAACTATGGCCATAATTGACTCAATTATGTCCATCTATTTATGGTATGCAAAATCATACCAATTTTCATCACAAGTTTATTTTATGTCATTTAAGGCATTTATGCCAATTCTCAATATTAAATCTTTTAATATTATCCCATTACCCCACGTTGTACGTTCGTTCGTTTAACGTAAAATATACGTTAGACTCGAATAGTCTAGCTCATGGAATAAAGAGAAAACATCACAACATACATATAATTAAAACTAGATCTAAACACAAGGGGTGAACTTGCATGTGTGAACGAGGTTCTACATCTAAAACTTGCATAGGCCGAAGTAACAACTTGCATAAAACTAAATATGTCATAGATTCAAATCTAAGGTGTAAACTTGTTTAGGTAGTAGTCACAAATTTGCATAAATCATGTATGTCATAGATCAACATCTAAAGGTGTAAACTTGCATAGGCAATAACCACAAACTTACATAACGTGATTCATATTCCAAACCCATATATTTACATAAACTTGCATATGTGATTCACGCAACATAACAATGGTGTAAACTTACATCCAAACATGTCAACTAGCATGTAGAATTTAGCATATAACTCACACATGTCATAGCCTAACTTTAGATCTAAAATAGATGTCATGAAACATGTAAGGTTATACATAATCTTTACTAACTTGCATATGGTTCACGTCTAAATCAATATCTAAACCTGCATACATACATATGATTTATCATATGAATCAACATAACCAAACTGGCATATGAACAACATGATGATTTGATTATACATAAGCCAATCATAGAATTACAACATAGATGATAACATCATAACTTTACAACATAGATGATAACATCACAACATAACATCATAGAATTTAAAATATATATGATAACATCACAATTTTACAACATAATTATAACATGCGGTAAATAATTCACATCATATCCATATAATCCACATAATAACTTAATCCAATTAAATTGCTAATTATTTTATTAAAGAAATCGAACTCACAACTCAAAGAAGGTCTTGAGCTCTGAATTCTGAGTTTTGAAGTTGAATTAGCTTTCCTTTGAAGTAGATTCATTGTTAGAGTTGAATAGAATTGAATTTTGATTAGCTTTCTTCCTCTCTAATTGGTGGCGGCTATTCTGAGTTGCAAGGGGACAGCATGGAGGCCATGAGTAAAATTTTAATTTGATTTTAGGGTTTGAGTACACATGTATTTTTATAGAGTTTAGGATTAGTTTAGGCCGTCCGATCAACCCAGAATTAATCCCATCCAGTCAGAGCAGATCAAAACCCTAATGAGTCAGCATACAGTCATAAACAGGTCATTAATCAAATTAGCCCAGGGGGCAGGTCGACCCCCAGGTCGACCCGATGGTCGACCTGGTCAGGGTAGGTCAATCCCAGGTCGACCCTTTGGTCGACCTGGCCCTGGCGGGAATTTTCCCGCCTAGCCCATCTGACTCTGAAATTTTGAATTTTCGAAATCTGTTTTGAATTTTCTGAAACTTCTGATGGCCATAACTTCTTCATACGAAGTCCAATTCACGCAAACTCGGACTCATCTCAACCAGAATTCCTAGACGAACACAATGGCACAACCCGTTTCCCTTAATTCTCTCATCTGAGATTAGTTATTCTTTAATTTGTGAATATTAATATTAACAGAAATATGGGGTGTTACAATATTTCTTCATTATTTCCTTTTTAAAATCTTCAATCCATTTTAAATTGTTTCCGGTATAAATTAAATCATCTACATAAAGTGCAATAATTATAATATTGTCCATACCTTGCCGTTTGACATACAAAGTAGGCTCATTCTTGCTTTTCTCAAAGCCTTTCTCCATGAAGTAATTGTTAATATTGCTATACCATGCTCGTGGTGCTTGTTTAGCCCATAAAGCGCTTTCTTTAGTTTGTAAAATTTTCCTTCTTGCCCTTCAATCTCAAATCCTTGAGGCTGCTCCATGTAAACCTTTCAGTTCTCCAATCAAGAATGCCGATTTTACATCTAGCTGATATAATTTCCATCCTTTTTGGGCTGCAAGTGATATTAAAACTCTAATGGTGTCAAGACGTGCCACTGGAGCGAATGTCTCTTCGTAGTCAATACCTGGCTGTTGAGAATAGGCCTTTGCAACGAGTCTCGCTTTGTTCTTTTGAACTAAACCATCTGGATTATGCTTCACTTTGTAGATCCATTTTACTCCAATGGTTTCTTTGTCTTTTGGCTTATCAGCCAACATCCATGTTTTTTCCTTTCAAATGCATCCATCTCTTCTTGCATTGCCTTCCTCCAAGCATCTTCCTTTACCGCTTCTTCAAAATTTTCTGGTTCCATTGCGCAATAGTTGCACCTAGCAAAAATATCATCCAAACTCCTCATTTTTATTGGAGTTGAGCATGGAGATGATGAATTATGTCTTGAGGATGAAGTGCTAGATGGAGAACTTGGTGTAGATGAATCACATTGGTTATTTGTCAATGTTGTTGGATTTTGTTCTAAAACTACTGCTGGAACAGTTTTATCCTCCACTTTCTCCTTTTGCCAATTCCAAGATGTCTTCTCATCAAATACAACATCTCTACCGATGATTACTCTCTTTGTCTTCAAGTTGTAAAGTCTATAGCCCTTTGACACATAACTGTAGCCAATAAAAATGCATCTTTCACTTGCTTCTTGAAGCTTTGTCCTTTTTTCTTTAGGAATTTGAGCATAGCCAATACTCCCAAAGACTCTAAGATGATTCACTGAAGGTTTTCTTCCACACCACGCTTCAAATGGCGTCATATTCCACACAGCTTTTGTTGGACATCTATTCAGCAAATACACAGCTGTATTTACATCCTCGGGCCAAAATTCTTTAGGCATGCCTTTCTCAAACAACATTGATTTAGCCATCTCCATCACTGTTTGATTCTTCCTTTCGGATACACCGTTTTACTGAGGTGTATACCTAATGGTTAGTTTCCTCTCCACACCTTCTTCTTCACAAAATTTATTAAAATCATTGGAGTTATACTCCTTTCTCCTGTCACTTCTCAAAACTTTTATGGACCTGCCACTTTGTTTCTCAACAAAAGCTTTAAACTTCTTAAATATAACAAACACTTCAGATTTTTATCTCATAAAATAAACCCATGTCATGCGGGTCAAATCATCAATGAATAATATAATGTACCTGTTTTGAGCATGAGATAATGTGCTCATAGGACCGCATACATCCGTGTGTACTAATTCCAACACTTCTTTGGCTCTCCTTGAACCTTCCTTTGGAAACGGTTGCCGATGATGTTTGTCAAGTACACAGCCTTCACATACTCCATGTTCTTCTTTTTTATTGTTGGCAACCCGTACACCATCTTCTTTTGTGAAAACAATGTGAGACTATTGTAGTTTAAGTGCCCAAGTCTCTTATGCCATAAACTAGTGTCGTCTTCCTTTTTTTCCATGAAGCTACGATTTTTCTCATAATTGAGAGGGAGGGGAAAGCTTCTGTTGATTGTCATTTTTTTTACAGCAGTTGCTTTTCCTTTTGAATCAAAGATTTTACATTCTCAATTCTCAAATTTAAGAGAATAACCATGCTCTAAAAGTTGTCCAATGCTCAAAAAATTCTCATCTAATTTAGGAACATAAAAGGTGTCATGAATAACTTTACTTCCCTGCTTTGTTGCAACTCCAATGCTGCCTTTGCCTTCAACTTCAACATACTCTCCATTGCCAAGTTTAACTTTCGAACCAAATGAAGAATCTATGTCAATGAGTGCATTTTTGTCTCCTGTCATATGATTGCTACATCCGTTGTCTAGGTACCATTTATTCTTATATTCTTCAGTTGCCTTTTGACAAGAAAAAAACAAGCTCCCATCCATATCTTCCGCTCCAGTAAATGCTGTGTTATGTGGCTTACCAAGGCGACAGTCCTTTTTAATGTGCCCGAACCTTTTGCAATTATAACATTGTGGCTTTCCTTTGTTCCAGCACTCCTTTTCTTCATGAGAGCTTTTTTTGCAAATTCCACACCATTTATTTGTTCCTTCATCACTTCCTCTTCCGCCATAGGCGCCTCGACCTCTTCTGCGTGAATTTCTTCCTCTTCCTTTGCCAAATATGCCTCCTCTAGAAGACTCGCCATTATTTTGCTTTATTGTTTTGTCATTGTTTAATTGAGTGGTGAGTTTGGACAAAAACGCGTTTTCAACCATCTTTTCCATACGACGTAACAACCTTTGCTTGTAGGATCTAAGTGAACCCATCAAGCCTTAAACGGTCATGTTTGACAGATCTTTGGTTTCTTCTTTAACAACCACCATAGGATCAAAGTTTTCTGTTAAACTTATCAAAATTTTATCAACGATTCTATGATCGTCAATTATATCTTCATGAGACTTCATTTGATTCACTAATTCAGACAGCCTACTAAAATACTCATTCAAACTTTCTTTTTTTCATTTTCAAAATCTCTCTTTAGAGATTGAAGTTTGAAAGTTCTCACTTTTGAATCCCCTTCAAACTCTTATTGCAAGATTTCCCATGCTTCCTTGGCTGTTTTGCTCTCATAATTCTTGGGAATATGGTGTTTGACACTCCTCTTTGAATCATTCCAAGAACTCCAGCATCTGTGATTCTTTTCTTTTTTAATACTTCAGTTTGGGCTACTGTACGTTCTGCCGCAACTGTTGAGTCTTCATATCCTTGTTTGATGAACTCTAAGACATCCAAGGAGGTGAAAAAAGTCTCCATTTTTACTACCTAAAAGTCATAATTTTCTCCTTCAAATAAAGGAACATGGACATTGCAATAGGTGGAGTTGATGCTTGCTGAAGTATTGCTTGGTGAAGCCATTACTTTGCACTTTGTTTTTTTTAATTGCAAGGATCTAGGGCTCTGATACCACTGTTAGGAATATTTTTAAGAGAAGAAGGAGGAATTTTTGAGAGAATTATTTTAATGAGGAGGAAATTTTCATTGCTTTCCTTTTGATTACAAATTTTGATTGCATGTATACATCATCTTGATTGCCTTCCTTTTATAATGCAGTGCACTCTCTAGAGTATTCTAGGAATGCATTATCTAGAATATCTAAAATAGGAATTCTAGATTGTCCCTTAATTTATTCAATTCATTAATACAATTGCTAATTTAACAATACAATTAATTGTTTCCTGAAAAGCCAAGATTATTTCCAATATGTTACAAGTTTTACATCAATTCAAAATCACTTTTCTTACAGAAGCCCTTATCAACATCCATTTATTTATGTTTTATTGATTTTTTTCTTTAATATGAATTAGGATTTTGAGCAAAAGTAGGGTGAACATACCCATTTTGTTAATGTTTAGCCCAAAAAATATATTAACTTGAATTTTCTTTGACTTCATTTTATCGTTTAGTGAACATCTTAGGCACTGAGCAATAACACGATGAAATGCTGAGAAATTTGAACTATAAAACTTAGTTTGATCTGGTTTATTTTATCTTCATAACCATTACATAGATTATTTTTCCCATTATATTATGCGTAATATTCGTCATGTAGTTTCACGAGGTGATATAAATTATGAGTAAAACAGTCCTAAATGGATGCGTTTGGCTAAGTTTGTTGAACATATTAGTCATTTGCAAAGAGCACTTGAACAGATTAATAATCTACAAAAAGGATGGACGGGAAAATAGAGATAACCAATCAGAGAAAATGAAATTATGTTTTCAAGATATTTTAATGGAAATGGACATTTGAATTTATTAGTTTCAGTTTTAACTATAAATATTAAGACAAATTTAAATAGGTACGACATTCAATAATAACTGTATAAATAGGATTTGAGCATGCAGATTATGTAAGAATAGTACAAATTCAAAATTAATCCGGATGTGTCAAATGCATGTATATTTACATGTATTACTTGTATTTATTTCCTTTAGTTGTTTTTGCTTCCAAAGAAAAAAAATAACCATGTTCATTGGACATTCAAGCTGGATATACTAACTAATTGGCAGAGATCCATCCTTTTTAATCTACTAAAATTTTCGTAGTATCCTTCCTTGTTGACCTGAGATAGTCAATGTTCCCTACGATGATATCTTTTGTATCCAAAACTATATATGTTTATAATCAGTATTATTCATCTTTCTAATATTCATTCAGTAACATAGCCAGTATACAAATGATATCCTACAGAGCTTTTAGATC